>NIXA01000013.1:0-710769 GCA_002242795.1 Byssochlamys sp. BYSS01
TCATATTGAGATTGTGAAGATCCTCCTTGACTCTGGAGCAGATGTGAATGCTCAAGGTGCATATGGCAATGCTCTGGAGCTTGCCTCTTCTCAAGGACATGAAGAGATTGTGAAGATCTTGAAGGACCATGCTGTGATAGACTGAAAAAATGGCCATGGTTGCCCCATTATCATCGGCTGCAGGGAACTCTGTGATCAAGCTTCTACTTGAGCAAGGTGCTAAGAAAGACTCCAAGGATCTGGGCGGTAGGACACCTTTATCACATGCAGCGGAGCATGGTTATGTACTCATGTATTAATAGTTAATCGGCTGTAAGAGAGGGGATGCGAAGCGGATTCAGAGATTAAGGGTGGTGTGACAGACACCATTGATAGAGGCGTTCGGGATATAGACATATGTCAGTTGTGAGGCTTCTGCTGGAGAAGGTGGCCAAGGTGGACTCTATGACTAAAGACGAACATAGTGGGCTTACTGTTGGAAAAGAATGTCTAACCAAAGTCGAAGGATGAGCCTGTTCTAACGCCCCTATCGTATGTATGCACTGAAGGATAGTTATGAGGAGATTGTAAAAAAGCTCGAAAAGAGCAGTGTGACGGGTTCAAAGTACGAGGCAAATTGAAGCTTATACTGAAGGGCAGGGAAGGAATCTTCTACGGAAGATCAGCAGTGGTTACCCTCCTTCCAATTCACCGAGATTTACTCTCTAGATGTTGTCTGTGGCTTGAAATACCCCCCCGCAACCTTTATAATGAAGAGGATGTTCCCAGTCCCGCGCCCAGGTGTTCGAGAATGACAATTTAGTTCACCATGTCGTCTGAATGAAGGGGTCTAACAAGCCTTTCATAGTGACATAACAGTGCTCTCAAGGCCCATGCCGTCTCAGTATTCAACAGCCTGGCGCGTGATAGGCTCAGTTGGGCCGAGATTTTGGAGCCTTTCGATCGGCACAATGCATCCGTAGACTGTAGCAACAAGATATCGAGGGCGTGTCTCGTGGGTCTCGACGCCAATGGCAGCGCGAGGTGGACTAACCAGTGATTAGGACAAACGATCTGACGTCTCTGCACTCACTCGACATGTTTTCTCGTGAATTGAGCAGTGGACACTGCTCCAGGTTGTGACACGGAGACCTTCCTATCCTTCTTGCTCTCTTTATACCGCACGCAACCTTCCGGGCTTATGATTCCAGCGCCCAGGGCTCGGGTTTGAAGGAGCAGCCGGTGGTCGATCCCCCGTGTCGAGGCCGGACGGGCTTCATTATTAACTCAAATCCTAAAAAGAGGTATCTACGAAAAGTGCTCAATTTTGGGCAAATCTAAGCATGCGAAGACTATGCGAGATGTAATAAATGTCTAATTTGCACCGTCTGGTTTGTAGTGAGCGTTCCCAAGTAATAGAATGCTTCCCAAATCAGCTCTTAAGTAGAGGCTGAGGTCGACCCTTCTCTTTCATATGCATTTCCCCATTGGATGGCACCTGTTAAAGAGGTTTGATATCTTCCTGGCTTCCGGTAGTTTGGGCACCTAAACCTTAATAATTCAACGCATCTGTGATTCACTGGAAAAGGAACTGAGAACGAATGGCTTCCGACAGAGGAGCAAGGGTATCAAGTCCAGAAAACCGTACGCAAAGGGTTAGAGAAAGCAAAAAAGCCCCATATGCAAAGACCAGAATGCACCAATGGTCAACTCAAAGAACATAAGCAAGCAGATATATCAAAGAGAGAAAAATAAGTAAAAAGGAAAAGACAGAGATGGGAGGTCAGATGTTTGAAAACCACCGTCCGGCCAACCTCGCATGAGTCTTTTAAAAGAAAAAGCAACGAGGCGACAGAGCCAGAAGGGGCAAGCCAACAAGCCCTTCAGAACCCGATACTTCTAACTGGTGACTCGTCTAACCCATAAACTGGATGCCCCACCATGGAGATCTCGTTCATCACGTCGTTTCCAGGCTCTAACTAAATTCAAGCCAATCTCATGCTCCTCTTTCTGGATTTCGGCTAATTCGATATTGAGAGTCGCCACCGTCTTTTTGACCTCGTCTCTAACAGCAAGGTCGTAAGTAACAGGGCTCGGCTGGATGACCTGTGTCAGTTCATGGAGTACCCTGGTGATCTTGCCCTTGCGGATTTCGAGGCTATCCCTGCGTGTCTCCATTTCTTTGATACGGGCGTCGGTGTTGTTTGCGCACGGATGTTGAGATGAACGGATAGATTCATTGTCGCCTTGGCCGGGAGCAGGCTTTCTGGTGGTCATCTTCCGTGACGCAAGTGTCCTGGCCTGAGGGATTAACCGCTCCTTGACCATAGCTGAGGATGGAGGGAGGCTATCCGTGGACCCAGTGAATGGTTCTGCGGTGAAAGGTCGGTTTCCATTCGCAAAGCTGCTTGCTTCCGAGGATCCATTGGTAGTTGCGCTGAAACGGCTCAAGGGTCTATCGTCAACTATCAGATCGGCCAGCTCATCATTCAGATTGTCAATCTTGGGTAAATTGACCCTTGGAGGTACAAGGCCGGCCACCGGATTGGCCGACGCCGGCCGACCTGGCTGACGAGATTCCTTCCGTAAGGGGTGCCTCTTTGAAGCGGTGGTGTTTTCCTTGCCACCCGTAATTGTTGTGACGATGGAGGGAATAGTCGGCCGCAACGGCCCATCCTCCTCCTGTCTTATTCGGTCATTGCTTTTCGTCGCGCGGAGGGAGAACTTCCTCCTCACCGGCGGATCCGCTACAGGACGTCCACCAGGCCAGGCCCACCGGTCTGGAGCGGCGGGTCGTTCGACACTGCCATCGGTGGTCTTCTTTCTCAACGGGAACTTGAAGAGCCCGCTTGCTTTGGGAACCCGGCCCTGCCAGGTCGGAATCTTAGGCGGCAGCTGTCCAGCATTATGAGCGCTGGTCGTCCCCGCGCTGGCCGACTCGCTAGCCAGGCTTTTGTTGCCTGGAAATCGGTAGAGGTTGTGTGCAGATGGTGCGTTATCGGATTTTGCGGCTAATACACCGCGAGAATTCTCCTCCATTTCTTCGTTGTACGGCAGCTGCGGAAATTCCTCGTCCACCGGAGATACTTCGAAGAGCTGACGGTCGTCAGTACGAGTCAGCGATGCAGGAGTGCTAGGCGGTGAAATATCCACATTCCTGCGCGACCCGGGGTCTTCTCGGCTCGACGAGCTGCCGCGCCGCAGGGGAAGTTGCGTCGAAGAGCTTTGACGTTGATGTGAATGCAAGTTATCGATTTTTGAGTCGGCGGGGGGGTGGGCCGTGTGATCCGGCCAGTATGAGGGTCTGACCGCCAGGGGAGAGCCTGAAGAGTTGCTTTACGAACCAAACAAAATAAATTGATTAGACATAGGAATATTGCACGGTCAGGGTCGTGAGTCGTGACACTCACCGAGGGACCGCAGAGGGATCTTTATTAAGGGAATCGGGGCTGTTGACAGGTTTCCGAGAGATGGAGGGGTACAGGCTTTCGTCCAGAGTCTTGTTGACCAGTGTTGGGGGCCCAATAACAACCGGCTTCCGAGACCAATAGTTCGAATGTCTTTTCCTGTCCACCATATTGAACTATTGACGGCCGATCTCCAAAAAAGAAAAGGGGTCTAGATATGTCCGATCGTGCCCGGGGTGCGCTAAATTAAGGAGGCGTCGATCTTCACGCTGTCAGGAGGCCGAACTAAATTTTCGAGGGGCCAGAAGGTGATCGATCGCGAGGAGAGACTTGAAATAATAACACAGAAAGAAAAAGGGAAATGTCTGGAGTGTCAAGCACAAAGAAAAACGGGAAAAAAGAAATAAAAATAAAAATCCGAAATAATCAAACGCATACAAAGGATGACTGTGGCAGTGATTGTGGCATTGGCACCACAAAGGGCTAAAGCCAGAAGCCACCACAAAAGGACGAGACAATAATAACAACGGTATCCCAGGCAGAACTCGAAGTTTGCGCCCGAGCTGACGTCTCCTTGCCCAGTCAATGATACAAGATGAGATGAGAGCGGTCTCCGTCTGTACCCTGGGACTGACAGGAGGTCCGTGGGCCCTCAGGAACAGAGTTAAACGGACTTCGGCCGACGGCGATCTGCCGATGGCCGGGCGCCACGGGCTAATCTGCAACAGAGGGAGAGAAAAAGTGACAAGTGCTGGAGATGGCCATTTGATAGATTGCATCTGCCGTGCAGCAGACTTAAAAGCAACGACAGCTCGCAGCGCAGACCTTGTCGGGCAGAGTTCTGACGTAGTGCGCGATGATGTGAGACGCTGATCGTTTCGTGCGCTGGCAGCGCTAGCCCTTTGCGGCTAGGCCGGGCCCGTGATGCGCCAAAATTATATCACGGGCCGCGGCATGTCACGTGGAGCGGGGAAAGCTTCGATGATGTCTTCTTCGCTCTCCAGTGATGACAGGCAGGTTTCAGCTCTCTCCACATTCACCACGGATTTGACTTGTTCAGGCATCTGAGACTGCAATATGGCCTCGACAGGTGAGTTGATGGGAGCCGCAGTCGACGGAGCTGCATACTGACCGATGTCACTTCGATTAGACGCAGTAATTCCCCCCGAAGTGTAAGTGCTTTGATTCTTCCTGCGCTAGGCGCCAATATTCGGCGATACCGCGGAAGTCCTCACATTGACACGCTCGCTCTATGTAGCACCTCCATCGCCACCCCAATCAATCTCATCCTCTTCTCTCTCTTCATTGTCCTAGTATACCTACACTTCCGCCCGCAACCCCCAGTCACGCTCCCTCGGCCCCCGCCCCCAATAGTCTTCACCACATTCACTCCGACGACTCTACTCCCCTTCAACGGTGGAAACGGCCGACCGATTTATTTCGCCGTGCGCGGGCGTGTCTTCGACGTATCCCCAGGCAGGAACTTCTACGGACCCGTATGTATTCCAGATGTGATATGCTACTTTAAAGATAGCACAGGATTTAGCGTAAACACGTTAACCGTTGAAATTTGATGTCAATAGGGTGGTCCGTACGAGAATTTCGCCGGTCGAGATGCCACTCGTGGCCTGGCGTGCCAGAGCTTCGATGAGGACATGTTGACGAAAGATCTCAAGGGTCCCTTGGATGATCTCAGCGACCTTGTCGCTGAACAGTTGGAGAACCTCCAGAATTGGGAGGCGACATTCTTGGATAAGTATTTGGTTGTCGGGAAGTTGGTTGCAGAGGGTCATCCCGAGGCGCCTAAGTCGTCTTAATCATGGCGCTCAACACATCTTCAATGGATGCGGTATCCCACTCGCAAAAGGAAATCAAAAGTGCCGGAGAAGGTCGGGTCTGAGTCTACTGAAATAGAAAGAGGAAGGCGACTTCGTGGATAGTCATTTCAAGTCTCCATTATTCTGGAGTTTGCTTGCTATGCGTACATATATGCCTTGGTTTGAGTTTTTATCCTGTGTTGCTGCCGCAGAGCTTCTGGATCTTCACTCAAAGCGGCGCAACTTATCCTGTGGTCCTCGGTCAAGCAATACATGAATGACCTACGTAATCCTAACATTTGGGTGGCCGGTGAGGTGCGGCAAAATACAGCCACTTCAAAGTGGCGCTTTCTACCAAGTCCCACTTTCTGCCTTTCATCTCTCTCCATCCTGCTGCCTCCATGCTACCATTTCGCGAAAAGAACGAGGAGAAGTCAGAAAAGGACGATGGTCACCCTCTTGGAGAGAAGAACCAAGCGACTAGCGAGAGTACTGAAGCGGTATTGGTCATGGTGAATATGTTTGGTTGTCTTCTCTTGGCATCATTGCGGAGCTGAGAGCGAGCTCCGCAGATCTAGGTAGGTACCTCCTGCCTAGGTATTGTCAAAGCCTGAACAAAAATTCTCCACTCAGCCGACCTGATTGGTTGGAAAAAATACAAAACACGTGAGTCTGGTCATGTGATCTATAGACTTCCGGCTTTGGCTTTGTACTGGCATCATGATTTCAGCTTCAACTGGTTCATGTTTATGGTTGCAGTTGAATTTTTGATATGGCTGACGAAGGGTGGTAGTAAAGTCTGCAGAAATTGTGCTAGAACTCTAACTTTGAGTCATTTTCATGGGCAAAATGGTTGAGTTCTCAGGATGTGCTGTATACTCCTTGCCACTCAATACTATCCCTCTCCTACTAATACCATGATTTAATTAGTCTAAGAAGCGTACAACGGTATCTGCAGGACTTACGACTCCTGCAAGACCAGATCGGGCCATTCTTCGGGGATCTACTTTGTCACGGCCGCCGCCTACTTTTCACTACCATGGACCATGGTATAGACCTAAGACGAGGCTGCTCAGCGTCGCATGTCTACAGGGTCGACTTAAAATGGCCTCTCATACGTCGCGAACGGATACAAGAGCTCGAAGTTGTCTGCAAGGAGTACGAAGGCTCCCGTCAAGTGGAAAACATCCTTGCGGCCAAAGAGTGGCATTTACAATTTCCACTTGACGAATACGTTCCGGACGATATAGTTTCTTTCCAGAGAGGAAAGAAAATAGAGGAATCCGAGTTGACAGGAGGTATTATCTGATGTGAAGTCAGTGGGCAACATTATATTATTTCTGCAGTATAGCAGTCACTAATTTTCATCTAGGTGCTCCAGTCGAAGATATGTTCGCTGAAGGGACGACACAAACCTTCGAGTCGCCCAGCCCCATGACCGCCAATGTTACTTAAGAAGACCAAATGCTCAAATTACACTCCGGCCAGCAACAGGTCGCATATGTACCAGGTTTGACCTCCTTGCTCTCGTTCCAGTTTATGTATTTGGCTTGTCGGAGACAGTTACTTTGCTAGTTTTATTACCTTTATCATAATACAATCTTGCTGTCTTTATACTGACAATCTGATAGCTTAAAGGAGAATCCCTGTCCAGAGGGTGGAAGGGAGGAATGCGTTCAGCATGGACCTGTCTTTTGACAGCGGTTGTTCCTCAAAGGCCCTTCCACTTTCAGATATAAATTCCGCTGTTCTGCAACCTTCACCTAATGATTCGCAGTACATTCGTACTAGGACAGCTTCCGGCATGACCATAGCTCGTCGTGCGGCTATGGAAGTCAGAGTCCTTGACGCAGCGGAACTAAAGAGCTAACCCCCTGGCGTTCCGTCTGTTATTAACCTCTACCCAAATAGTTCATCTCGCGTCTTCCGTGGGCAACTCGAAAAGAATTACTTTGTGCGCAACCAACCTTTCCGGCGGCGACTTTACATTGCCCATTCCTGGAAGCATCTCAAAGGCGTCATAGCCAAAACCTAATGGCATCCATGCAAGGATATAGTGACATTGTGAAGATCCTCCTTGACTTTGGAGCAGATGTGAATGCTCAAGGTGGATATTATGATAATGCTCTAATAGCAGCCTCTTCTAGAGGAAATATTAAGATTGTGAAGATCTTCCTTGACTCTAGAGCAGATGTGAATGCATGTACATAGTAGCGCAGCATCTTACAAGATCCCTCAGTGCGTACTTAAGCTGCACGATGGAATGAGGGTCTGGGTCCTATCAGCCGAGCGCGGACAGTGTTGGTCTTTTTAGCCTTGTGCAGGAATGTAGGTGACCCAGCTACACATCAAAAAAATTATGAGATTAGATGCAGCTATAGAAAACCAACTTTGCATAGTTGCATATACCAAGTCGTCAGCTTCGACATTGAGAAAAACAAACTCTAATAAGACATTCGACACAGAAAAATATTTAGAGAGATAACAGGTGGCTGCAGCACTGAGAAGAACTACAATTCAGAATGCGCAAAGTCCCCTGCCTTCTGCCTTGCATGTTCCCCAGCATCATAACCCTTCTGCCTACCAAGCAAAGCACCGAGTTTCAACTTATCCAGCACCCACTGAAGGTTATCCATGATACTCGCGTATATGGTGCTCTGCGGCGTCAAGGTTCCGTATTTGAAGTAGTAGGCGTTGCGCCTCGCGGCGGCGCGCAGTTCATTGATGCTTGAGCCCTGATAGACCGGGATTCCGAACGAATCGAGATAAGTTTTGAGTTCGGACCGCGACCATTTGTCAAACGTGACGTCTTTGGCACTCCCCGTTGCCTGGGTCAGATAGGAAGTGGCTGATGAAAAGCTTGCGCCGCCGGCCTTGGAGGCTTTGGCGTATGCCTCCTGAGCTTTCCGGACGAGTTCATCGCGAGTGACATCTGCACGATGTGCAGTCGTGGCACTCATTGAAGTCAAGTATCTCCTATTTTGAAAACTAGGTTAGAACAGTAAACGGGCGTCTCCGAACTTGAGATTTCCTTACTTGAGGCTATCCGTATCCCAGGTATCAAAGGTCCAGACATTCCAGTGGTGAGCAGCCTTATATTTGTTTGCTCTTACTTTCGCCAGGAGCTCATCGCGTCTCCCACCCTGCGGAACAGGTATGCTTCGCGCATCCAGATATGCTTTGAGGCGGGAGTCCGACCACGCCGCAACGGCGGTGTCGAAGGCGTCGTACCCAGCCAGTTTCGTATCGTCCGTTGCCCTTGCGTACTCATTGCCGGCCTTCGTGGTGGCCGCTCCGTAGGCCTCGGAAAACGCCGCGGATGCAGAAGATGCACGACTGACCAACAAGGCACGGTGCTTCCTCGCGAGAGCGATCAGCTCATTCCGCTTAGAACCCTGCGGCACTCGCACGCCGTGCTCGTCGAGGAAATATTTCAACTCGGAGTCCGACCAAGCGTTGAACAGAGCGTCACTCAGAGTATCCTGTGCAGCCTGCGCCGAGGCAGAGGCCGAGGAGACAAGACGCTGTGCCTGCAGCGTTGCAAGTCGCGAGTTACGACGTACTGACGCAACAAGCTTGTCCCGGTTGGTAGGCTCTGGCACCGGCCATCCGCGCTCCTCCAGCCAGGCTTTGAGCTCGGATTCACTCCATTGTTCGTAGAGCCAGTTGCCCGGGTACGCGGCTGTCTCGCCGAGTTTCTTCGCGATTGTGTCGTAGTTCTCGCGGGCTGTTTTCAAGAGAACGTCACGTCTTCGTGGATGAGTAGTGGGGATCCCATGTGCGTCGAGGAACGCCTTCAGTTGCGAATCCGACCAACTGCTCGACTGTTAGCAGGCGCCAACGAACCGAGTATCTGCTTGTTCTTGTTACGCGTACGTGTCAAAGACCCATTCCCTCGCATGGTGCAGCTTGTCAGAGGCATAATCAACAGCAGAGCCCAAGGGATGCTGCACTTTGGAGTCCCAATTCGCTTTCACCAGGTTCTCGAGATCTTTCCGGTCCGCAGGCGTGGGATATGGGATGTCTGTTAAACTCCATTAGTCACTTATCCTTACATTCGAAGCACAGCTGAAGCTAAAGGAAAGAGAGAGAGGAGAAGCGGTACTGTGGTCGGTGAGCCATCGCTCCAATTCAGTCTCATGCCATCTGTTGTACACTGTCCACGAGAAGTCAACATCACCTCATGACAAAAAAGCTAGAAGAAGCATACATACCGGCTTTGGAGAACCAACTAGAAGTCCCAAAAGCCTCAGTAGTTACCAGCACCCACAGGAGGCAAGTGAGTAAATGGAGCTTCATCCTGGCCGATATCTCGTATCACTATGGAAGTTTTCGTCTAGTCCAGATTGTGCAGCCACTCCGAACACCTGCCAAATATCCAGACTAAGCAGAAGGGAGCCTTAGAACAAGCACCAAAGGACGAATGACCGTTTTAAATGAGAGGGGCAAAGGTATGCGAGTTTCGCTGCTGAACATGCCATCCATGATAGAACGGTGACGTATGCGATGAGGCGGGCTTTCCAACGATTTTAAGAAACGTGAAAAGCTGTATGCCTAAGCTTACAGTCGTCCACAGCAAATTGCTGCACGACGCATTGGCCTTGTCATTGGCGTCACCGGTCGGGATCATCATGGCAATGGCGTGTGTGGGTTGTTGGCTGTGATTTCGCGACAATCCGAGTCTCTTACTGGCCCATCGGGTTCCAATCATCTTGTACTTAACTGTATGCAATAATATTAAGTTTAGCAAATGAGATCGCTTGTCTGTAGCTTATGGAGTAATATACTAGTGTCCTTCAACTCTCTTGATCTTGGTTTCCATAGCTCTAGGATGTGGGCCATCCGAAAAATGAGGCTATTTTCAACTCCCATTGGATAAATATATCCCCAGACACACCACTGGAAGTCGTATTCGAGCATCGTTCCTAATGTCAGTTTATTGATTTTTCTTGAGCGGTAGATCTCTGATGCTTAGGGTATTCTCAGGATGCTTCTCTCTACACTGACAAGTAGTTATTCGTGGAGCAGGGACACGTGCTCCTGGTTATTGGACACTTATATGAGGGCATCTTCGCAGAACATCGAGCCATAAGCTTCGAGACTCGGGTTGGCATGGTAGATATCACAAGGCATCGCCCCTACAATTAGGCAATAATGATACCTAGGTTGTGTGAAGCTGAAACCCACTTGTACAGCGGTGTACATGCCCCGTTGACGCCCAACAGATGACGTAATCCGCGCCCCAGGATCAACCCTGCTCACCTCCAACTCACACGACTCCTCTCGACAAAGACAAAGAGGCCAGCCAACCTGCCTCGACTAGATCCTATCCGGAAGATGGAGCTCTTTGATGCCTACTGCGAGGAGCTGGCCTCCCCTAGCTATGTAAACTTTGTGCTTTCCATGTAAGCACCCCCCCGCCCCGTCTGCCGTCTGGTGTCCCGGAACTTGCAACTACAACATTACCCACAGGTACAGCTAACTGACACTGGAACATCCAGTTTAATCCTACTTGCCATCATCATCTCCTATCTCCCCCAGCATATCCGCATTGTCTCTCTGAGAAGTTCGTTCGGGATCTCCCCTTACTTCATCCTGTTGGGCACAACATCGAGCGCGTCATCCTTCGCCAACATCCTGACCCTCCCGCGGAACGCACGCGATATTTCCTGCTGCAAGGAACTTAATGGCGTGGCTTGTTTCTCGACAATGCTGGGCACGTTCCAGGTTGGGGCGCAGTGGCTGGGTTTCTCCGTAATGTATGAATGAACCGTTGGGGACCTCCGCGCCCCCCCTCCCTTCCCGGCCGTTAGCCATCTCTTCTGACCGTTGACACTCTAGTCTCCTACTCTTCATCGTCTACTTCCCGCGAGCCACCTCGCCGACCTCCGCAGTGGCCTCCGAAGCGGAAGCCACAGCTGCTAAGCGCGGAGAACCAACCTACACAACCGCACTAGCAGTCACCGCCCTCTGCATTCTCCACGCCATCGTCCTCGCCATAATCTACATGGCCGTCACACTCCGCTACCCGTCCTCGCGCCAAACATGGGCCAATATCTTCGGCATGATGGCCGCCCTCCTAGCCTCTATCCAGTACTTCCCGCAGATCTACACCACGTCCCGTCTACGCTGCGTCGGCAGCCTGAGCATTCCGATGATGTGCTTCCAGACTCCCGGCGGTTTCGTGTGGGCCGCTAGTTTAGCGGCCCGCGTCGGCAAGGAAGGGTGGAGCACGTGGGCCGTGTTTCTTCTCACAGCGTCTTTACAGGGCGTGTTGCTGTCCATGGCTGTGTATTTTGAGTTTTTCGGCCCGAAGAATAGGGGTCATCGACATCATGCTGATCGCGCTGGGAAGGTTAGCGGAGACGAGGTGGATGATGAGGATGTCCTGCGTGGATATTCTGATCTTCCTGATCGAGCGAACGGGCACCCGTCTGAAGAGACGCCGCTTCTACGGGACCAGTAGATTACTTTTTTATTTCTATTCTGGGCCTTCATTATTGGATACATGAATGGATACTGGGTTTGCTCCTCTCTCGAACTACTATAATTCTGTTTCAACGTAGACTCTTGAACAAGAAACCGAATACTCATTGGACTGCCACGCTCCGCGGACAACAGTATTTGATGCCATAAGAGCGAATGGTCAACGGGAGATGAAAAGTTCATTAATATGCATGTATAATTCGACTTGGATGTATCAGAAGGGAACGCCAATGGCGCCTGGTGCCCTGTCCGCAGTGTACCTAGCTAACTATGATACAGTACCCATCGCCACAGGCAAACCATACGCACACGCAGCCTCGCGAAGAATGAATCTGCACATTTCTCTCCCTACAACGCCTTTTAATCCGCGCCCCGGGTCTTGGAACTTGTGGAGTGACAATCTTATCTGACCAAGCCACAAGCCAGACTGCATCGGACACAAAAACCCGTACTTTACTCTATGCATCTCAACTGCGATTCACAAGATTAGAAGAACTTCAAGTATCCCCCGGGAACCCCTGGACAATATCCCCAGTATCCGAGATCCTATTGTAACACCGATCACGCCTCCGCTCGATTTCGGCATTGTGCCTCTTCACGTCTTCGGGAATATCCGCCATCCGGCGGCCACTCGGGTCTACGTTGGGTGACTGTCGCCCATCGTTGAGCGTGGGGTGGGCCTTGTTGGAGGGAATCGCGGGATGCGCAGGTGTCTCGGAGGACTCGCAGACACCGGGGGCATGCTGGGAGGCGCCTGAGGTTGAAGAGGCTGCGGATTGGAAGGTAGATGAATCCTTGACTGCGTGGGGAGGCGTGTTGGGACCTTCATTCCATTAGTTTCATGTTCTGAGTGCCTTAGGCAATAGCAAGGGGAAAAAAAAACCCTTGCAGAACGTAAGACATTTCGAGATGCTTTTACCTGGGTGCTCCATCCGCCTCGTAGGGCTATCTTTGGGCATCGATGCTTGTCTGCCACCAGCCTGGTCGTCGCCGCCATAATCACCAAAAGAGTATGCACGGCGCGTTAAAAGGTTCGTGCCTGCTCGGTGGAACGGCGAGAGCATAGTACTCGTGGACCGCAGTGGACTGTAGGTGCGGAGAAGAGAGCTCATCTTCCTGGGGCAACGTCGTGGAAAGAAAAGAGCCTTCAAAAGGGCCTGGCGAAAGGAGTTTTTGGACCGGCTTTTGAATCCATGGTAATTATGTGAGAATACAGGCATGGCCATATGTGTTAAGCTCTGTGGCGTGGGCGGTCTATCACGATGACGTGGAAATATTGTCATTTAGTCGCAAATCCATCCCCATCTGGCCCTGCAGTCGCATCTGGATGAACACAAGAGAAATCAAATGAGCTAATTGAATCATGACAATTATTATAAGTGGATGCTGGGAGAGAAAGTGTGGGTAATTTAGTTAATTACCTTTGGACTGATAATAGACGAAGAATTGCTGTCTCGTTCAATGGGAGCAACAAATAAACTAAAAAAATCTGATTAAATTGACACTTCAATCGCCGGTGCTGCCGGCTTGTATTGCGACTTTCCAATGCCAAAACGCCGGTATCAGAATCCCATGCCGTGCAGGAACAGAAGCGACAGACAATTCACATTGTCATGGTACCAAACAAAAAAACAAACAAATTCTTCGTGTAAGAGCATTGAAGATAGTCGTTCCCAAGGGGGAAAGAGTCTGTCAGACCTTGCGGAGAAGAGGCCCTAGAAAAAAAATAGACTAAACGCATTCCCACAAAGCCTTGTTTTTATTAACGCCAACGCCGTAGCCAAAGGGGGCAACAGCCTTCTGACAGGAGTTGCCATCCGCCAAATAGAAATTAGATCAACCCGACAAAGATGCACAGTAACATGAACTCCCGTAAAGGCGTTTGGTATAGTAATTCCCCTCAGACCGGCCGCCAGGTTGACCAACTACCGTTGTCGAGGTTGTCGGTTCATCCTCGTCGATACTAACTGTGTTAGACAAGGCTACAACAAACCCCCCGTCCATAACGCGCATTTGTTGGCAATAAGGCTCCCTAGCACCAGGACGATCCCGCTTTTCTTCGAACTTGATCCGGCGAGGATAGTTAGAAATTGAATTCCCGGAAGGCGGGTAATTGGCTGCCTTGCCAGGCGTGCTGGAACTGTCGCCTGCGTATGATTCCGGCACTGTCGTATTGATATATAAGAAAAATTCGACGACAGTATTGTTCCACCAACAGAACCATGGCTGGTCGCCAGCCTGTGCAATTTGTCCGCTCCACGACGAACGCTGGTACACTTCGCGTGAAGAAATCATCTGCTTGGACGCTGCATTTGCAGGGAAAGTATCCTCTGGGACAATGACCAGTTTGTCAACTAGATCATAAAAAAACAGTGCAGGACCGAGGCTGTAGTCATTGGTATCAAGCACCAATTTTAAATCCTTCTTAAGTGAACTAAAGTACGGCATCTGGGCGCCATATTTGAAATATCCGGAGGCAGTTTGGTTTTGAAACGTCACCGTGGTGAGCATGTCTGAACCTTCAACATCGATGAGTAAAGGATCCTGTAGGCAATCCCAGGAAGCCGAAAGATCCTGGTCCTCAACGCACATTCGCGAGGAGTTCTTCAAACTGGACGGAACGATGAACTGGCCGGTAGGTAGGGTAGGAAGGCCTGTAGGTTGTGATGCCAAAGGTGTCGCATCATATCCAGGAGTAGTCGTTACTGTGACGATCGTCTGAGTGGCCTCGTTGTTGTTGGCGTCGTTGGTGGTGCTGGTGCTGGTGGTGCTGTTGTTGTTGTTATCCCCATTATCTGTGGCCTTCTTGGCGCCTAAAACGCCGCCAATAACACCTCCGATGACCGCGCATATAATCATGATCACTGCTATGAGAACGAACGCCCAAATCGGCAGACCAAGACATAACCGCTTAGGCCATTTCTCCTCAGCCTTCTCGTTGAGAACTGGCTGGCCGCCAGCAGGTGCTTCTGCAGCGAGTGGTTGCGCATTTCTAGCCGGGGAACGCTGGGAAACCAATGTCCTTGACGATGTCCCCGACGCAGGTGGGCCATCAAAGCCATAAAGGCGGTCTTCATCTGTGGTCGTGTCAGGAGTATTGTCTGGTCCGGCTGTAGGTTCGGGGGCGGGAGCAACGCCGTCTGGGTAGCGTGAGTAGGGTGGAAGTTGCTCTGTATGCCCGTCCGGGCCGACTATGTCTGCGATATCATCGTCCGCGCGACCAGGAGGTCGCCGATAAGGCTGACTATGACCAGGAAAACCAACCGGTATTACAGGATCGTCCATACCCTCTTCCACGACGACATTTTGCGGGTACATCGCGTAGGGGTGCTGTGGACCGCTCGACTCTCCAAGAGGTCGGTCGACAGGCCGCACGGACGAAGTTGTCGTGACGCTTGGAGAACGAGCGACACCAACCTGGGGATACATAGCATAAGGATGACTGGGACCAGTCGCTCCGCTATACGGACTGAGGGCTCGAGGAGGAATCGAAAAACGAGACGAACTGCTCTGACTCCGCTGAGTGATGGAGGGCGTGGTGTTGACCGAGGAAGTCAAAGAATCGCGGTTTGTTCCTTTCTGCGGTAGACTGGATCGATAAGGTGTGCCATTGGGGGTATCATTGAGCGTTTCATCGAAGGAAACTCGAGCTGCATCGCCAAAGGGATTCTCTAGGGAATTACGGGGGCTTGCATGGTTTATACTGTCATGGATTAAACGGTTCGAGTACATAGTCATGGAGGTGCCGGTGGAGGAGACGGAAGGGTTTCGATTGGGATGGGAAGACGAGGAATCGACATGATCGAAGGAATATTCGTCGGAGAAAACGTCGGGATTGGGACAGCGACCGGACGAGGATTGCCGAAATATGGAATCAGTTTGTTGTCCTTGGGAGGAACGTCGGGATTGAGAGGATAGCGACACAGCGCGGACAAGATCGGTTGATGGACGCGCAGACATGGCGCAGACAGCCCCGGTTGGGCTCTTTTATTTCCTATCGCTCAGCCCTTAAAACAGTAGTTGGTGTAAGATCGTGGTGGTCGGTGGCAGAGAGGAGACGGCGGACGGAAGGAGTGGAAAAGAGGGAGGGGGTTCAAATAGGGATGGACGGAAAAGGAGCGCAGGGTGGACGGCAAGGAAATGAGGTGAACAAGAGGAAACGAAGGGAAAGGCTGGAGCGAATTGAGGCGGGAAAGGGAGATAAGACGATGAAGATGAAAGTGAAGGACGCGGTCGAGGAGGAGGAGAGACAAGAGGGAGTTGGTTGGTGGTGGTGAGACAGGGTCAGCCGGGCGGACAGTGGACGGCGGACTGCGGACTGCGGACACTGGACAGGCCCGATTAGCAGCCTGCAGGGAGATCTGGGCTTGGCACGCTTGACCATCAGCGATCTGTTGCATGGAACTCTAGTAACTATTATTCACATGCAGCTATCCATGAAGCGACCTATTTCGCCGTCTATTAGGAATGATGTACCTAGGTATACTGTTCCTATTGATAAGTTTATGGAAGGAGCTCCGTACAGAGCGGGAAGGTCTTTGGTGGAGAGTGCGGAGCGCACATTACAGCTATAAAAAAAACTGCAGCATTCTGACAACATTCATTGATCTAAGAATGATCAGAGACTAGTAGTATTGGCCAGAGATAAACTGGACGGATGTTCTAGTCCTCATGCCATCTTGACCACGTCGAGCACACTGATATGAAAAATGTGATAAGAGCATAAGTTGTGCAGGAAGGCCGTCGAGAATCGAGAAATTGCTTCATGTGAATTTCAATTTGGTCCGGAGCTGCCTTTTTCAACTGGAGAGGACGCTGAAACGCATCACCAGCCTGTCTAATTTACACGATAGCTTATAGTAACTGACCTATGCATCTATCCAATACCTGGAATACACTAGACTTAGGTACGAGTATAGTTTCTCTTAGCCACACTTACAGCTAGACTGTTGCAGTTACAGTTATAATAGTTATGATTTCTTATAAATTACTCCCTCTAACATTTCCACTCCCTGATCTCAAAACCACTTGTTTTTAATCTCCTCTGACAACTGTAAGGATTCCTGCAGAGGATCCTCAAGAAAGAGCTGCCTGAGGTATCACGCCCAAATCATACCTTGATTAGCCACGTGACCCATGACCACTACCAACTATCCCATGGAGAATCTAGCAACATAAGTTGCTCGGATCAAGCCTTGCCTCTAACAGTGGCGAGGCCATTTATTTCGAAGCGGAGATCATTCGACGATTTCTATATTTTTTTTTTCGAAACCCTCGCTAGTCCCCTCACCGCTACTCAAAGCTCTCCCCATACCGCCGCAATTACCGGCTAGCAAGCTTTATCTCGATATGTCGAAGAGACATGGCGATAACGCCTCCTGTGAACGGATACCTATGCTTCGCAGCGCAAAAAGGCAAGAACTAGTAGCTCCTGGGCTTCATTACCCGTGGAAATCCGTCTTATGATCCTGGAGGAAATCTCGCGCCAAAAGCATGGCTGGGCTTTTTGTGCGGCTGTTTGCAAGGAATAGCAGATCTTTATTGAACGAAAGAACTTCCACCGACTTACATTACAGGCATCATCATCATGTCTGGAGGAACTTCAATATATGGTTATCCGACAAAGGAATCTTGTTCAATACATCTGCCTGAATATTGAGCTTCCACGATATACCTGTCGCTCTTGTCAGAGGTCTGAGTCAGAATCTTGCGTGTCACGACATGACTCTATTATTAGATGTGCTATGCTGAAGCTTTTTTCTGTTCTTAGCACCTGGCAGCCCACAGGTCATCTGATATTAGAGCTGGATGCCTATTCACCCAGTGACGAGGAACACTGGTTCAAAAATTATCATTTTGGATCTAAACATGAAGGTGTTGGAGATTTGCACCAGGAAGCTACCACTAGATGGCACGACCCAAAACACGGCTGGGTCAATGGCACGCAAGTTGAGGCTCCTTGTATGCCAGCTATATTGCGACTCTTCTCCCCACTCTGCTTAAGCCGCCCAAAAAATCTCCCGGAGGTTCAAGCAGTCACAGGGCTTGTGATACGTCGGCAGCTTCGACGTCAGATTTCTCCGGCGGCACTGCGACTTTTCTGGGAGAAACTGCCTCGACTCAAAAGTATAGTCTATGAGCCATGGTATGTTTGGCAGCGCTTCTTGAGGCCCATACGTGATAAGGGTATGTTGCTGTTTCAGTTACCTGTCTGATGCCCTCTAATACCTTGATAGAGCTGGCCTCTGCAATTCAGCATGCACTACCGAGCCATGTCAGAACAGTATCCATTTTTGAGGATTTCAATGGCCACCTTACATCAGCGTTAGACCGTGATACTCTATACTCTGACCTTATAGATACCAGCCGAATCGCAGACAACATGCTGGTTAAAGCCTTGGTTGCCAAAAGTTATGACTTTGAACATCTTTCTATTTCATATATGATCGATGCCCAACAATTTTTCAACTCCTGCCAGCCATCTTATACTTGGTATCACCTACAATCATTGACGCTCACATCATCAATCCTAACACAGACAGCTCTCCAAAAGGAGATTTCTGCATTATTATATAATGCCAGTTTAGCTGCACTAAATATGTCACAGTTAGAACATATGGTGCTCTGGAATAGTAAACATGCAGAAGCATGTGCAGTCATTTATCACAGGAACAAGGCAAGTAGGCAAGCTACACTTACATGGCGTGGTACATGGGATTTTGCGTTCAGTCGTGATGTGGTTAAGTCTTGGCAGAAGGTTGCCTCTGATAGTGACAACCTACAGATCAGGAATGAACGAGTACAGGGTGTTATCAACTCCCATGGTGATGCTATTTACCAGTTGCGCTTGCCAGATGGAGTCATTGATCCAATATCACTGTGGCAGATACGTCAGGAGGGGATGATGCAAAGAATGGCCTGATCAGTTGCTGTTCTTCTTTTCTCAATCAGGTTCCTGCTAAAAACTGCATGTCATCTGGTAGTCTCGTTCATTTGCTACGGTCGAAAGGTAACAGAGAAGTCGTGGCCGACGACTTGGTCGAGGCACTCTACAAATCAGACTCATTCTAAATTTGCTAGAAATTGTCGCCCTCGACTCTTCATCTTGTTAATACATCACACAACGTAATCCTGTATAGTGTCAGAGACCTAGCATGCTGACTATGCTACTAAGCCGCTGCGCCAAAAAGGTAACAGAATAGTAGCCGCTAAGGCTACTATTGGTCAGCACCCCCCTTATAAACCTATCCTTTTGAGCACATGTCCCTGACATATAGAGTGACAAGCAGCGTGATATATCTAGAGCTAGAGTTGCTGGTATTCACCACATATTGTGATATTAGGAAATGGTCATCTTGCAGTGAATAGCTGCGAGATACTGAACATGGAGTGTGCCACTCTTGTTTTAATAACCGTGGTTGTATTTCTTGCTCCTTCCCTCACCAAGGGGGCCACTGTTTCAGAAAAGGCAAGAATGCCTGGACAGCCTGTTTATCAATAGTCGTCTCTCGATCAGGCCGAGCAATGATCTCTCTTTTATTGTCATCCCAAGCAGCAGCAGCAATAACAACAGCAGAAACAGCACCAGCATCAATGTAAGTAAGTATTGTTCCGATCCCTGAAACCAATACTACTCCAGATCATCACCTTTGCTTTCGACACAGGACAGTCTGCCCATCTGTGATGACGTTAATCAGATTAGGAGCGGCGTCTTGTCCTTGCTTAAAGTCATAGAAACATA
The DNA here is from genome assembly GCA_002242795.1 of Byssochlamys sp. BYSS01. Classification (NCBI taxonomy): domain Eukaryota; kingdom Fungi; phylum Ascomycota; class Eurotiomycetes; order Eurotiales; family Thermoascaceae; genus Paecilomyces; species Byssochlamys sp. BYSS01. Next base: position 19,431 of record NIXA01000013.1, read on the forward strand.
ATATGGCGTCTAAACTAACTGCTTTGCCTAGGCAGGTGCTCCGATCTGGGCGTGAAGTCTTCTTCGACGCCGCCGTCCAAAGAGCGGCAGCCGCTCTTCAAGCGCTCAGGGACAGAGGTGTGACTGGGCCGCGGCTCAAGCGGGCACAAAGGGCCTTCGATCGGGCACGTCAGGAGTACAGGCGGGAAGTTGAGCGCAGAGTACCGCGAGAGCAGCTAAATTGTAAGTAGAGAAACAATCTTGTTGCTGCTGCATGATAGACATCTCCAGAATGGCAAGGCCCAGGTTTATGAACGGGCAAAGACAGCGGGTCCCGCGAAGCCTAATCGATTCGATCTGAAAGCGATAGGAGGCTGATACGAGGGCTAGAGAACAGACATCGTCGCCTATCCGCCCGAAGGCTTTCTCCTCCCCGAAAATACAACGGTCCAACCTGTTAGGATGTATGGGCCAAAAGTACCTAGGTATGGTATGCTGGACTCACCGCCATAGTAATTTATATGTGATAGTGTCCCCCAACATATGCTGATTTTTGAGCTATTCGGCCACCTTTATTTCTAGATTTCGATCCTTTTTATGATTTTCTCTACGGCGTGCTTGTGTCAGAGACCTAGCATGCTGGCCATGCTACTGGCTCCGAAAAGCGACAGCAGTAGCCGCTAAGGTACGGGCGAGCACCAGAAATTGGAAGGGCCAGCAGATAAAGGGTATATTATCTAGGTGTGAGGATCTAGGGGACTAGCACAATCGAAATCATCAGAATTGATTGTATATAGTGTGAGGATAGCTTCATTATCTCAAGGCGTATAGTATATTTGAGTACCTGAGAGGATTCTGCTGTGTAAATTAATATGGAGCTGAGATTCTGTCATCTGAATACCAGCCTTACTAGCGTGTCAACTTACTTTTGGCCCACTACTTCTCCCCGGAATACAACCGATCAACCTGTTACTTCTCCCCGACAGCTCCAACACGACTCTTATGCTCCAAAAGTCAAGAGCTTTTCCGACATGTCGGCTAGGTTTCCTCCGCCAGCAAAGAAGTCATTTTTTGAACGCCAAAAAGCGGAGGCGGAGGCAAAGCGCGCTCGAGAACGCGCCGAAACTGCTGCCGTCTACGAGGACTTCGTCAAGTCGTTCGAAGATGAGTCCCACAGAGACCCCTCTCGAAATTTGTCAGATGCAGGAAGAATAAGCGCCTTTGGCAGTGGTGGTCGGGGCGGTGCAGCTACCGGTTCTGGTCCCCCGAAAAGGCATTTCACGAATTCGTCTGCACTACGCAGTAGTGGCCCTGGAACGTTGGGACCTGCTCCGCCGTCGATTTCCCGAAAGCGGGCGCACGATGGATTTCCGCCGTCGCATAATAGGAATAGGGACTCGGGGCATGGGCTTTTGAGTTTTGAAAGCTCTGGTGGTTTGGGGTCGTCGTCGTCGTTGAACACCGCGTCCGCTTTCCAGGAGTCGGACGACGAGGACGAGAAAACAGCGAATGCAACGGAAGCTGAGAGGGCAGCCGCTAAACCTACGCTTTACCTGGCAAGCATACCTCCGGGGATGTCGCCGGCGGCTATCAAGTCCTTGATTCCGGTAACTTTGACGGTCGATAATGTCAAGGTCCTGCCTCGCACGTCGGAACAACAGAATTCAACCGAGAGGAAGTCCATATCCGCCATCGTTACGCTGGCTAATGAATCTGCAGCCTCGGATATAGATAGTGCTGTCAGCGCTTTACAGAACAAGTATTTGGGATGGGGTTACTATCTCTCGATTTCCCGGCATCTCTCTTCGGCGGCCATCGGTTCCACAATGCCCATGACTGTTGGACTATCGTCGGTAGATTCTCATCCATTCGGCGCCAAAGCTTCCCAACCAAATTTTGGGGGAGGCTTGAGGCGTGCCCCACCACCTGGGCCTCAGCATCGTGGCGGTTTCGCACCCCCCAGCTCTTATGGACCAGGATATGGGAGAAATGGGCCGACAATGCAAGTTCAGGTTCAAGCTCCGTCTGATCTTAGGAAGTTGAAATTAATACACAAGACATTGGAGAGCCTACTGAACTATGGTCCGGAATTTGAGGCTCTTCTGATGAGCAGATCCGAGGTTCAGAAGGATGAGAGATGGGCTTGGTTGTGGGATCCTAGGAGTACTGGCGGTGTGTACTATCGCTGGAAGCTATGGGATATCCTTACGAATTCCCGTCCCCGGACAGAGCGTGGACAGGGGAGAACAGGTCGAAATCCTATATTCATCTTCGAGGGAGGTGCTGGCTGGCTGGCACCTGACGCACATATCAAGTTTGAATACACTACACAGATGGATGAATTTGTTTCAGATGATGACTATGATTCTTCTGATGAGGAGCAGTCCGATGGGGAAGATGATAGACGCTTTCAAACAGGAGGTCCACCTAAAGATGGCTTGGGTGCAAACAATGATGGATTGGGATACATGAACCCTCTTCAAAAGGCAAAACTAACTCATCTTCTGTCTCGGCTTCCAACGACAATAGCAAAGCTACGGAAAGGCGATATCGCACGTGTCACGGCCTTTGCTATTGAGCATGCAGGAGCCGGCGCGGACGAGGCCGTCGAAATGATAGTGTCTAACATCATCAATCCCTTCGCTTATACTGGAGCGAATCCGGAAAGGGCATTGGCAAGGCAAGAGATTACCGAGGAATCGAACGCTAATGATAACAATCAGACCCAAGCGTCGTGGTCTACGAAGAAGGACAGCTTGGACCTGTCTTCCGCTAAGCTCGTCGGCCTCTACGTCATTTCAGATATTCTGTCTTCCTCTGCTACAAGCGGCGTACGGCACGCATGGCGGTATCGACAACTGTTCGAGTCAGCGCTTAGGTCGCATCAAGTGTTTGAGCATCTTGGAAGGCTCGAGAAAGATCTCAGCTGGGGCCGGTTAAAAGCCGAGAAATGGAAACGGAGTATCGGGTCCCTCTTGCATCTATGGGAGGGTTGGTGTGTATTTCCGCAATCGAGCCAGGAACATTTTGTTGAGGTTTTCGAGAAACCGCCCTTAACGGAAAAGGAGCTACAAGAGGAAAGGGAAAAAGAAGAGGCTGAACGAGTTGCTACCACCGTCGCGAAGGGAAAGAACCGATGGAAGGCCGTGGATGAAGAAGCCAATACCAGCAAGTTTGATCCAAATCGGCCACCCGAGGTGGACCAAAATAAAATGGATATCGACGCCGCTGCTGGAGAGGACATTGACGAGGAGCCTATGAGCGATATTGATGGCGTTCCCATGGAAGACAGTGACCTGGAAGGACTAGACGGGGAGCCATTAGATAGTGGATCGCCGATGGAGGACGTGGACCATGGAGATCTAAAGGATCAGGATACTGGAACTGCGACAGAGCCAGACAAACAGGCGCAGGAGCCCCAGCCAGTTCAATCTGAACGGCCGCCACCGGCTCGGAAGCCACGCCCAAAGGCGGAGGATATGTTCGCTGACTCGGACTCTGAATGAACTCCTGTGCCTTGCAGAAGTGTATGCGCTGTATAGAATAGTGATGTATCAACAAAGTTGATGCCATGTTTGCCAGACTCAAGGGACGTTGATGAGTAAGGAAGGAAGGTTCCATCTTGCCACTCTTGTAGCAAAAACAAGAAAAGAAAAAGTTGACTGTAGAACATTCCGTGACAAGTACGCAGATGCAGACAATTGAGGTGTCAATTAGATAGAGGATAAGAGTTTCGTGGTAGAACGGAGTGAAAGAAAACCGGGGACTGGGCGAGACATCGCCAACGCGACTGTCGGGCAAGTAACCGTCAAACTTGCCTATTTAAGGGAAATTTAGCCCCTCCTTCAAAATATCAGTCAGTCTCCTCCCAGATTCCACTCCACCTCGCATTGCAAGGATACTATCCTCCTTTCTCTCTCTCGCATTATATTCAGACACGCTCCTTCAAAATGGCTGGTAAGTGCCATCCTCTTGACTTCAAATATCATGGATCGCTGCTTGTTTTGTCTGAGAGTTATGTCGTGATGCGCTTTTTGACCCCTCCATGACATCGCTCTCCCCTCAATCCAACACCGGAACTGTGGTCGCCTTTTCTGCAGGTCGCTGGTTAAGGAAGTACTTAAGCTAATGGATTTCTCACTATATAGACTTCACAACTGTTGCTCGTACGTGATACCCTTTCCACGTTCGCGTCTCCAGGCCGCGGTGACCTCCTGATGATATCGCGGGGTGGGGGGAATGTTCTGACCTAGTCGGCGCTTACAGAACAGTTTGTTGAGTTCTACTACCAGACTTTCGACACCAATCGCGGAGGACTGGCAGGGCTATACGTGAGCCATAACTCGCCTTGTACACGTTGAGCGATTGCATATAACTGACGTGGAGGGGGTTTGGTTGGTTGAATGAAAACAGCGCGAGCATTCCATGCTCACTTTCGAGACTGCATCGACTCAAGGTGTCGCTAATATCATTGACAAGCTGACGGTGTGTTTAACCACTGGACTTGCTGTTAGGCATTGGCTAGGGTGCGAAATCTTACAATTTTTCTTTCTTTAGAACCTCCCGTTCCAAAAGGTTCAGCACAAGGTTGCGACCTTCGATGCGCAGCCGTCCAGCGAAGCGGGTGGTATCCTCGTCTTGGTTACTGGTGCTCTTCTGGTAAGCAACGCCTGTCAACGTTACAAACGTCGAGTCTTTCTTTGTGCGTTAACGGGATGGCACTTTAGGTCGACGATGAGCAAAAGCCTATGAGCTACACCCAAGCCTTCCAGCTCCTCCCTGATGGCCAGGGAAGTTACTTCGTCTTCAACGATATTTTCCGATTGATCTACTCCGCGGCATGAGCTTGCAAGGGCGACAGATTTGGTACCTGCACGAAGTAGCAGTCCGGCCAGTTTGGATCCGCTGCATCAGTGTCAGGAGAAATGAGCGTCCGCTGCTTCGAAGGGGCCTTTAAGGATCCATTGCTGCGATAGTGGCCTCAGCTACCACTGCGAATGTGGTCTTTGCTGATTCAATGGATATAACGAATATTGAGTTTTGCGACTCTTCCTAGTTTCTAGGCTTAGATAAAAAAACTTGGACTTCTTCGATGTAATAGCAAGGTTTTCTAGCAGTATGGTTGATGCTCTCTCTAACCAGTTGAAGTCGAATAAATGCAGTAATGTAGGAAATAATGCGAGTCATCTGCAGTAGTAGTAATAATAGAAAGCTCCACTTCCAGGCGTCAGAATTATTCTGATGGTATATCTTCCGGGCAGTTCTGCGGTTTGTTTATAGATGTTACACGCGTTCGAGCCAACATTCCAGTCTCAAATTGAGAACAAGTCCCCTTCAAGCCGATACCATTTTTCCTTCTAGCACATTTTATTTCCAACGCAGACACATCGGGAGACTAGACTTGCAGCCACAGCGCTGTACCTTTCACTGTGGCTTTACCTACCGCCTAGACCCCTTCCGGATTCCAAGAACTTCGCCTTGTTGATTATTACTTTCCCCAAGGAGGGGACTGCTAGTAAGCACATACCGTCCCAGTTTCGCCTTCTTTCTCCTTCCAAGCCCAAGCGCACTTCTTTCGGTGATGTCGAATTAATCACGCTTTGCTTTCTCTTCTTTTCTTCCAAAGAGACGTTGTCTCGAGTTCTCCGTCGGAGATCATCGATACCGAAAGCACATTAGGACAGCTCCACCTAACCGGTTGACCTTCTCTCGACTCCTTTTCTTTCACTCCACGAACACGATCGGGCATTCGTCTACTTCTGCCTAGTAGCAGGTCGCCGAATTGTCATTTATTCCCTTTTTATCTTGGGTCTATTACGGCAATAGCTACATACGCCTTTGCAATGACGTTCGCGGAGGAGTTCCGGTCGAGGAATTTCAGTATGCGGCTTCCCCATTTGCCCTTTTCTAGTCTTTGTTTGCGTGTTCTGCCGATCGCTTCTTTTTTTATTATATGAACAGGGATGATGCTGACTTCATTGGCAATCATCATCTAGGTATCTATGGACAATGGTTTGTGATGGCTCTCCTGTTTCCCTCCTGTCTCGCATGTTATCTTGCCTCTTGAGCTCGCGCTGCTCGCGACTGAGTGGCGGTTGTTTGGAATACACTGGTGTCTCCGAGTCGCAGAGTCCAGGCGCACGAGGGTCTTTCTCAGGATAAAAGCTTCAAGGAGGAGGAAGGCGTGCGATTTCAGAAATTTTAGTTGGGCTCGTTTCTCTTCGCAAGGAGCATCCTACTGACGCGGCTTCTTGCGACTAGGTCGGGCGTGATATGCATCATCCTATGCTTCGCGTTTGGCATTGCCAATATCGTCACTCTCCATGCTCTTCACCTCATCATTGCGATTCTTTGCCTGTAAGTTCCTGCTGCGTTTCGACAAAGGATGCAAGATGTATGGAAATTCAGAAGACTGACCGTACTTGCAGTGTGACAGCGTTCATAATCCTCTTTGTCGAGGTGCCTTTCCTGCTAAGGATATGTCCGACGTCGTCGAAGTTTGATGAGTTCATTCGCCGGTTTACTACCAACTGGATGCGTGCCGCTATCTACGCCGTCATGAGTGTAGTGCAGTGGCTCAGTCTGATCGATGGAGCAAGCAGCCTTATAGTCCCGGCTATTGCCCTCCTATTTCCCGCCGCGTGCTACGCTCTTGCTGGATTAAAGAGTCAGGAGTTCATTGGAAGCAAGACCTTGGGCGGACAGGGGCTTGCGCAGATGATTGTTTGACGTGGTGTGTCAACCTGCGGGCATCTCCCAGCGTTCTTGTCGGTGGTGGGATTTGAAACGACCAAGAGAAAGGGGAGATGGCCACGAAACGTGCCAACGCAGAGACAAAGATAAGCAGAAGACGACGACCGCCACTGAATCTTCTGTATTGAACGTGCCATGACTCTGGGGATTGATTATTTTTGTCTTCGGCTGCTCCTAATGGCGTTGCTTGCCAATCCTTCTTTAAGGTTGTGTACTTTACCTACTATGCAGCCTGGCACATGCTAATGTGAGGCTGATAATTTCCGTTGAAGTTTATGTTTACGAGCGAAAGTCCCAGTCTGCTTCTCGTCATCTCCTTTCTTTTCTGTCCTGTATTTACTAACACGCGTTTGTATCTCTGCAAACTTGAATGATTCCCTCATGTTTGCGTGTCTACTAAGGTATGATGATCGATTACAATGGCATGGCGCAATTGCTATAGAGGCAAGTTTGTGTGAATTGTACTTGTGGGTTGCAAGACTCGGTGGCGGATTTGTGTAGTGTCAGTGGGACCGCGGGCCTTGTGTGTTTACTGCCTGCATGTGTTACTGTCGGCTCCTCGCAGATTGTTCCCACCGCTCCGCATTACACTAGTCCCAAGCATGCATTGGGTGGACGATGTACCTCACTCACATGGACCCAGAGCGTGTTCTCTGTTGGTGTTCTCAATGGCCGTTTGCGCCTTCCCTCAAGGTGTATATGATGCCCAACATTACACAGATAGATCCACATGCGACAGAAATGTCAATCCAAGAGAAACTTGCCAGCACATCGTCTCTCGTACTCACAAGGTTGGTGGTTCGTCGGGACGAACAGAGTGAGACGGTGCCTGAAAGTCAGGGCTGAGGGCTCCTGACTCAACAAGTCAGGAACCATCTCATGACTACCCCGCACTTCTCAAGAGCCGAAGAGAATATTTTACTACACTTAATGAACTAATATTAGTATACAACAATACTTGATGCCCTCGAGTAAGATCAGATGATGGCACAGCTCCATGAGTGAGAACTGTTGAAGTCTTCCGAAGTTTGTCTCAGTGCGGTATGGAATAAAGACGCAGTACACATGATGAGATCAGGTTTACCCCTCTGCATCCACTTCTGTAGAGGGGGTGTGTATTCAAACTGCACGTATGGATTTACGGTGAGTTGATACGGGGAGAGTCGAAACTGGTGGAAAGGCATGCTATACGCTGTCAAAAAAAGTACTCAACGCCATCCACACAGCCCACTGCAAAGCAGGGTGCATGATGCAATAAGTGGGACCCGCCCGGTTGCGGACTTGCAGCTTCTGCAGGTGTCTGGTCAGACCCTCCTGCAAGTTCCTCAACGCATTATTTTTTGGACGTGTTCCAGACTCTTGCTGCGCCTGTTGGCTGTATTAAAACGCTCGCAGCAGGTGCAATTGGAGATGGAGCCAAATCGACGCACCTTGACACCCGAATGAAACAGGGAGTATCGGGCGAGAAGACGATGAAGCGAGTCTGATACTATGATGTGCACGCAACGTAGTTCCAGACCTCGACCCTGATCGAAGCTGGTAGCAGATAAGAATAGAAACGCAGCGAAACGGACCACTGGGGCTGCGTCGAATGGTCAGGAGGAAAGAAAAAAAAAAAAAGCAGTAATAAAAAAGCGCAGAGAGATAATTACAGCGATAGGCAGAGCCCTCTGCGGCGGAAGCTCGGGTCTCTACCTCCACGCACTGCTCTCGTTGGTCCACGGCAGCCGTACCGTCATGATTCTGTTTCCTTACAGCCGACCCGTTATGCAGCGCGTACGGGGCCCGGAGGCGCTCGGTTAGGCGCGGCGGTGGCGGTACGCTAGTGGTACCCTGTCGTCACGAGATAGAGCGGTGGGGCTTTACGACCACGTCCTGCAGCGAATGCCCAAGCATCACATCATTTCTTCCTTGTCTCTTCATTTATTCCTTGCCTTGTCGTTATCATACTTTATTCTGCGCTCGTCCTCACCGTCTTCCCCCTGCGCATATTCCTGGATGGCCCCTTGGTCTGTCTTCTGCTTTTGCTTCATTTCCTTTATCCTGCCCTGAATGCTCTTGTTCAATTGAAGCTTCCTTGTCTTGCTTCCCTCGGTAACTTATCTATCTACACTTTGCTGCTGACTCAAGAGTCGAGACATCCATCTAGCGGTAAGTTCTTCCTATCTCCTTGACACGGCTACTTTCCTGGGCAATCCATCCCTCTCGTGACTCATCCTCCTTCTCGGCATTTTTTTTTTTCTTTTTGGTTTTTTCCTTTTTTTCTGGCATTGGACAATTGCTCCCCGGCTCTACAGAAACTCCGTGACTTCAGACCAGCCAAGGATCATGTTGTTGTCTGCTCTGGGAGCTTATTTCAGAAGACTAACGTGGTCACATTACTATCTCTAGAGATTGCAGCTTTTTTTTCCCGTCTCCTTTGCTGGTCTTCGACAGTATTGAGACTGAATATCACATCAGAACGCCCATACCTGAATAGATTCTACTCTTATAAGTCATGGCAGCACAAACAGCTCCCGCTATTCCTCCTCGACCGTCCCGGTCCCCTAATCCCGTATCTGGGCCCAGAGATATCCCAAGGGTTCCCCCGCGTCCTACCAGCCGACGTCAGGAGAGGTCCGTCTCTCCAGCGGCGGACAGTTATGCTCCTTCGCCGCTGAATGAACTTCCCAATGGCTCAAATATAAAACCGAAAGTCTCCAATGACCAACCTTCACGGCCTGCGAGCGTGGTAATACCCTCGCTCGGCGAGGAGGGCCGTGAGTACGAAGAGTTGGAATTTGATATCCCGTCGGATCAGCAGAGTTCGATAGATCCCAAGGAGACGCGCACCATCTCCAGTGATCTGAAGCTGTACGCTCCGAGACCCTCTCTACCGCAATCTAGTGCTACGGCACGGATGCAGGCTGTCACCCGCACAGATTCAACGCAGGCCGCAGCGGCTGGCCTTGGCAAGCCCGGTTCTCCCACTCCCCCGGACCTGGAACGCTCCAGCCGTTCCCTGCATTCCAGGAAAGGTAGCTCGCGGACTGATTCTTCCGTTGCGTCCTCGGAACGCAGGAAATCCCTCCTGCCCGATGAGCAGGGCATACCGGAGATTGGCCAGAGAGTCCCCATGTATCCTAATGCCGGTGACGTGCAGGCGCCATCTTCAAGTCCTTATATTCCCGAGAATGACCCTTCCCGTCATGGACGCCGTCACCATCATCGGTCTCGTAGTGGCCGTGAGGACTCTCTCCCTCCTGGGAGCTACGGTCTCCACGGACACGGTATCATTCCCAATGGCAAATTCGAAAAGGCCTGGTATGAGAAACACCCAGTTGAGTTGGCCAAGGAAGAGGATGGTCAGTATGGCCCGGGAGTCGGCACACCTAGACCAGACTGGGCCCTTAGCAGAGACGACCTGAACAAGATCGTCCGGAGATCCGCGACTGGTTCCGGCCTTGGTAAGTGAACTTTTTTTTTTAAACCTTTTCTGTTTTGCTCGATACCGGACTGCTTCTAATTCGTTCAAGGCACATCTCCTGCCGTGACGGGCATGCCGGAGGAAGAGCTTGGTTACATTGCTTCGGAGGAATACGCTTCTCGTTTGGCAACTCCTTTGGCGACTCCAGGGCCCGAATCGCGCAGCGATTCCCGGGCGAACGAACCAGCACTACGGAATGTGAGCGCTTCTACTTTTGAAACGAAACCCGAACAAGAAAGCGTTTTGCAGGAGGACTCTGGAGACGTTATTCATGTCGACGACCTGTATCACCCGCTTCACCACCCGGACGGGTTTGCCCCTACCCCAATCACAGATGCCGGGCCTGGGAGTTTGGTTGAAAGTGAGGCCGGGGAGGAAGAACCCATCCTCCCTGCCGACGAGGTACGCCCAGACTCTGCGTTCCTTCACCCTGCTATCTCTCCCACGTTCGATAGGAGGCCTAGCGCGGAGTATGAAAGCCGGAGCCGAACCCCTAGTCACAGTCGCTCAAGCAGTAGACCGACTAGTACGCATGGTATTCTACCGCGGACTACCTCTCATGAAGGAAGGGAGAGTGCTGCCACGCCTCTGGATGACGTCGAAGAATATGAGCCTCTGTTCCCGGAAGAGGCTTCAAAGAAAGTGCTCTCACCGGCGGAACGTTTCAAGCGGCGTCCTGATGCACTCGCCCGCAGGTTCCCTAGCCAAGATATTTGGGAGGATTCCCCGAACAGTCATCACCTGCAGGCCACTGTGAGCACACCGGATGTACTGAAGCCTCAACCGGCCGATAGCAAACCCGAGGCTCCACAAGAAGAAGAAGTCGACTGGAAAGACCTCGGTACGACCACCACAGACGCCCAGGGCGTTTTGCCAGACAATGATAACATTCAGAAAGCGCCGCGACCGGATTATATTAAGCAGCGTTTCCCCAGTCGAGACATTTGGGAGGATGCTCCTGAGAGTCACACTCTGGTAACCACGATTGAGCCGTCAGGAGAGGAAGTTAAAAGCCCTGAAGTACCATCGAAACCAAGCATTCCAATCCGGCCTCAGAAACGTCCCCAACACCCGTCTCCTACTGGAGCGGGTCCCGGCAAACCGACCACTTCTCCGACTGAAGGAGCACGTAAGCCTCCCGTTATCACCGACAAGCCAAAACCGCATATCCCAGTCAGACCGTCCAAATCCGTATCACGCGGTGGTTCATTTGAGGGCCTCGCTAAGGGTCCATCTGGCAGTTCGACAGGAAGCACGGAAGAGTCGCGAGAGGCTCCAGCAACCAAGCCGAAGCCAGCGGTGCCAGCTCGCCCTCGCATTGTTGGTGGCAAGATTGCAGCTCTACGGGCCGGATTCCTATCAGATTTGAATTCGCGCTTGCAAACTGGCCCCCAGGCTCCGCCACCCAAACAGCAAGAAGAGGAGAGCAAAGCAGCACCAGCTGAAAAGGGACCCCTCAATGATGCACGGAAGGGCAGGGCCCGCGGCCCAGCGCGCAGGAAGCCGGCTGCTGAGGCCGCAACTAGCAAGTTGGCTACCATTCCAGAGGTCCAAATCACGGCAACGTGGAATGTATGGCAAGTCGGTGAAGACGGAAATCTGGTTGTTGGCGATGGTGATAAAGGTGGCCAGAAAGAGACTATTTCCGAGTCTCGCGCTCCGGACGTTTCACTGACGCCAGAAACGATGGCACCCGCGCTGGCAAAGAATACCGCTGGCGAGGCCGTCGACCCACACCCCATGACGAAGCCCGCGTCGACCGATTCAGTGGAAGAAAAGATCGAAACGATACCACAGAGGGAGCAGACAACAAAGGAAACCCCAACTTCTCCCCCGGCAGCCGAGCAGCCGCGTAGCCCGTCTCCCATCCTGGATGAGGCAGTAAGTCCGGATTCAGACCATAATCCAGCACCAGCTGCCATTGGGCCGTCCGTCACGGAAGACCTGCCCAAGACGTCGTCTCCGGACTTCGATTCAGAGATTCAGATCGAGGCCAAGCCATCATCGCCAGAACTACTTTCTGAAGCACTGGAAAACGTCGAAGCGTTCACCGGGAAGAAGGAAGAAGATGTGCATGTTAATGTTGACGAGTCAAGTAAAGAGTGATTGATTGATGTCTGTTGTACCTATTAAGCTGGCGGTTGGCGGTTTTCGTCTCTTGTTCTTTTCACTATTACTATTACTATTACTATCAGTCTTGTTAATTATTTGAAGCTCTGAATTGGACCGCTTTAGGCGGAGGCTGATTTTACTGAAGCCGGGGTGGTATGCTATTTCAAGTCCCTGAGATGTAGTGCATGAATGAGACTTACTATTGAGATTTTCATATTGCCCATTCTTCTCGGTTCTGAACTACGTAGAGTCAGGCACGAAAATATCCGTTAGAACACCCTAATCAGTGAGATGGACAGCTTTAGCAAGCATGGAAATCCGCAGGACAAGGAAAAGAAAAGTATTCCACCAGAGGAATGAACAATATTATATTGTATTAACAATAATCTGAACCTGCCAAGGTACCAATCGGCCAAGCAGAATCCTACTAGCTCCAGGTTGCATTGCATTGCACTGTCTCCAGTAGGAGACTACCACCATCTCTCACTGTACATGCGCATTATGATATATTCACAAAGAACATATGATTAAAAGTAGGCTTATATGCATAGATGAAAAGACAGAAAACAACGAACAGAAGGGCTAGACAAAAAAAGAAAAGCAAATAATAAAATAAAATAAAACAGAACTGGAACTGATCCGTTACTCCAACGCAAAAAAAGAAACCTCGCCGTCATATGAAATGCAATGCATAGAATGCATAAGCCCGAAGCACTGCTTCCCAATCAATATTTCCAGATGAAACTGAAAGCAGAGCCCGGCCTTCAAGTCAAGCCTGCGATAGGTCGGAGACCACAGAGAACGAGCGCCTCTGGATCTGGGGTGAAACAAAATAGGAGCGGCGGAAGGGTGAAAGACGTAAGAATGTTTATATACCATCTTGATGGCGCAGTTCCTCATCTCATCTTGCCCCCGGTCGCCACCGGGTTTATGAAAAAGGACAACTCGGCTCTTCCTCACATCCTCCTCATACTCCGTTTATCCTGTCTTCTCTGGAAGACAAACGACGCAAACGACGTATCGCGCATACCTTGCGAGAGCCAAGGAAGTAGGTCCACAGACGAGAATGGGCCAACTAACCAGGCTTGCATTATTTCCTGAAACTCTCCACGCCCAGCGTTGGGGTCTCGACCATCTGATCAGAAGGAACGCCTTCGTCACGTCGCCTAGCAAAGAAACTGTCGCACTCAGAGACAACCTGAGCCCATTCAGCAAGAGCACGGCCAGCGTATTTACTAGCGGCAACTTTGTTGATGGCCATGATGCCTGGATGCTTGTGTTCGGCTTCCTCGGAATCTGAGACAAGGTTCGCCTTTTTTGATGGAGCAGCACAGTCCGCATTGGACTTTTCCTGGCTGCTGCCACAGCTTTGAACCGAATTTTCAGAATGTCCATCCGACACAGATTCCGATGAAGTCTCGTAATCATCCAATCCTACAGCAGACCGACGCTGCTGTATGTACGATTGCGTGGCAGAAGGGAGGCACGGACTAGATAGGCGTTTGTTCTTGCTAGGCCACTGCGGACGATCCATCCATTCCAAAGAAAACTTGAAACAGAATGGCTGATGGGGAGTTTTCGGTCGCAACTGCTCAGCTGAGGTATTCTGCACTCCACTCTGCTCCTGTGAGGTCCGATCAGGTAAACCCCCACTGGTTCCGTTGACGTCAGGCTCATCTGAACTGCCATCCGAGTTTCGATCAAGCTGCTTCGTGTAGGTAGAAGTGAAAACCGACTTGAATATATTCCACCTTCTTTTTGTCGCCGGTTGGGATTCCGCGGCATGCGAGTCGCTTTTCGGAATGCCGATGCTCTTGGAAGCCAAAAGCTGTTCGGAAGGTACACGGGGCACAAGGCGGTCGAACGAGTCAAAGAGACTCGGAACAGGGGGGGGTTGATTATCGCAGCGAATGATGATGATCCTTCGTCCTGGGGCTGGAGTACAAGGTGCAGACGACAGTGGAGTAATGTGCTCTTCTTCAGCTTTGGATTGAAAAGCAACGTAATACGCGAAAATCTGCTGAAGTTGATCCAAAAGGGTCTCGTATATTTTCCTAAGGGCACTGTTAGACCATCCTTTCCACCAACAAGTTGGACGAATGACAGCCACTTACGAGTCCACCAGCGTCGGTTCATCCGTGAACCGAGCCACCTTCCAACACAGAAGACGCTGAAAGTATGCACGAACCATAGGGCTCCAGTGGCTAAAGTAAGCGTAAAGTACGGTCTCATTCAGCAAGAAGCGCAAGCAAAGATCAGCTTTCCTCTCCTCCGTAGTAACCCATGTATCCCAGATGCAGTAAAGGAAAGAGAAGATGCGGATCTCCGTCAGTGAGTTGTGACTTTGCAGCATCTTCTGACAAACCTGAAGCCAGAAGCTCCAGTCAACGAGCTCAACCTGGACCGATTGCGAGTACTGCCCGAGAATGGGAATGGCCTCTTCGATAAAATCGCATAGCGTAAAGCACGCGCTGTGATCGAATAAAGATGTCCTTCGAGCAGCGGCTTTCATAGTACTAGAAAACGACTCCGCATACAATAAGCGTGCGGAGTCCGGCTCCGGGGACGACTTGGAGAGGAAATCTCGCAGCAGAATGATCAGACGGTTTTCAGCCATAGACCGATGCCCGTTTGCTGCACCCAAAGGTAGCGCCGAGACGGATAGCGCCGAGACGGAAGCATCAGCACCCTCAATAAAATCATCAAAAGTAACACCGGTCGCTATATGAGAGCTGTCGGGCATCTGGGGCATTGATTGCTTGTATAGCGTGTCTTCGAGTACGACTAGAAGCTGTCCGTGAACTGGCAAGAAACCTGGAGCCAAAATTCGTTTTGACTTCTCTAGCCCTGCAGGTAGACAATCCGCGTATAATAGATGGACATATTTAACAAAGACGAAGAAAAGATCAGTATCTCGACCACACCAGCGAGAGATCCAAGGGCCCTGCCAAGGTATTTGAGCAGCACTTAGAGGGATGTCCGGATTTCGCCGTAGATGGCGAGCAAACGATGCATATGAGGAAAACGACAGCGTCCGCAGAGCTACAGGGAAGCTCAGAGCTAAGTCCTCCGAAAAGAGCCGGACATTTTCGTTTCTGGAAATGTTGGATTCCTCGAGGACACGTCTGAAGGCGTCAGCAGGAGTATTCCAAAGTCGAGTGAGGATATCCGCCACGCCAGGACAAAAGAAAAATGCATATGCGCAAGCCTTTCCACAAAACGCAACCAGGCTAGCTGGGGCATTCCTCATGGACATCCTCCCAACAACGAAAGTCATCTGCGACAGTAGGTTCTGAACAAAAGTAGTTCGAATGTTGTGATGAACAGACGCAACTAGAAATTCCGAGCCTGATGACGAGCCATCTGAGCTTTCCGATACCGATGCCGAGTTCTCGGGGGGGTCCGAGACGCCGCTATTTGGCTGCCAGGCGGGGAATGGGACCCTCCATTCCGGCCGATTCATGACGCCTACGACTGCATCTAGGTATGTTGGTCGATCTGTCCCGGAGATGATTTGATTGTTCTTGCCATTGAGTATTTCCAGTAAAGCTGTCCACCATTTATTGAGGATCTCCACCCGACGATCAAGATCCTCTGGCCTCAGGTCTCCACAAGATGTTTGATGATGACGGTTGAGGAACGGTATAAGAGAGGTGCGGATGACGTTCGCCTTGAGAGCACTTGACTTTGCCTGGAACCTAGAATGCAGTCAGCAATTGAATCCTCTCCAAGCCTAAAATTGGGAGTATTACTTCTGATAATCAGCGTCGAGGCCGCGGAAGACGTTCCACAGCTCATCTTTCTTCCGAGGCGATTCAGGAGAGTTCAGGTCTGAAGGAGCAGCAGCAGCAGTAGCAGCTACAGAAGCATTTTTTGGCATTGGTGGGGGAACAGAATTGGAACCATTAGAGGATGCGCCAAATTTGGACAAGGACCTCTTGGAGCGTAGCGAATTCGACGGGCTGGTCCGCTTGCCGGAATGATCCCCACCGTCTGCCGCGACTGCGAGCGCAGTAGGTTTTGGACGTTTGGAGAAAACATTCCGTTTCTTGGATTCCGTAGCAACATCGGCAACGGACTCAGTCGTAGCATCAGCTTGCGCGGTAGCCTTCGTGGACTGCCCCTGCGACCCTATACGCGATGCAGCTTCCTCCACGCGAACCCATGGGGATTGGGAACGGCTGTTCGAAGACCACGGTTTTCGAGCAAGAATGGCCAGCTTACCGGGCACGGAGCGGCCCTTCACAGGACGAGCCGCGGGCTCAGGAGTCCTGGTGTCCTGGACAGGGACAGTATCGCTTTGAGGTTCTGAGCTCTTTGTAGTGACCAAATCCTCAGTCGAGGCGTGAAACCGTGAAATACCGATTGCCGGCTTTTCTTTGGAGCGATTCGACGTCCGCCGCAGTATATCCTTCCCGGTTTCAACGCTCTCTTTCGTAGACGGCCCTGCATGCCCTGAAAGAGAAAGGTCCGAGAATGTCCGCCGGAGGCTTGGGGCAGCAGGTCCGGTGGATGTCAGACTGGGAAGATAGGTATAGCTCGCAGACCTGGGAAAGGAGGAATTATCACTGTTGTGGTGGTTCACGGTTTCGGTGGAGGACGAAGGCATGATCTGGACCTATAAGCCGAAGACGTAATGTACCCTGCAGCTGTTACGCATATCCTATATTTGGGGAAGCTTTGGATAGGTATTCTCGTTGGGGAGGCCAGCTCCTCCATGCACAGAATACTCTCGAGGTCGAAATTAAAACATAGGCAGGCCTCTTTTTTATCTTTTCTTTTATTTCTCGTAGAATCCTCTCTTCCAGCGGTGCGTGTGCCGGGATAGGGAGTGGAGATATCGCCGGGTGACGGAGGTGGTTTCAAGTGCCAGATACCGGTTTTAGGTGGCTGACAAAGTTCCCCTGATAGTGGAACCTGAAACGGGGGCCGGGGCGAAGATATAAATGCAAGGAAGTAGCGTTTGAACGAAGGGAAATCGCCGATCAGTAGAGCTTGTTCTGTTTTCGGAGGCGTAGGTGCTTAGGCCGACACAGTGTCCGGAAGGTCGGGAACGACAGACAGGAAAAGTCAACGAACGACGAGGACTCGACTTTTGAAAAGGCTAGAGATTCCGGACCTGGGCGAGTGGGAAGAGCAGCGGGATGCTAAAGGGAGGAAGAGGAAGAGGAAGAGCGAAGGAAGTGGAAGATAAAAGGGAAGAGGAGAGCAGGAAGGGTGGAGCTGCCTGTTTGTTGGTGGAGAGCAGCAGAAAGGCGGCTACTGTAGATGACATAGGAGAGGCACCCCCCGAATACGACAAGACCACACCAGGCTGAATGAATACCTAGTCTGCTCTGCATTGGCGACTTGGCCGTCTTCTCTCCTTGTCTCTCCGCGAAGACTCGACAGGCAAGTGGGATTGCCCACCGCGGGCTGCGCCGCTTTCTTATGCGCGTCCTGACATGCATATGTGCTATCTATGTTGAGGAGATGAATAGCATCACCCATACTGCTGGGTCCCTCTCACTCTCTCTCTCTTTCTCTTTCTCTCTCTTACGTCAGCCTCTGTACTCTGGATCCTACGCAGCGCGCCCTTCGTGAACGGAAACAGATTGTCCTGCTTCGTCTACGCCATCCTGGGAGATGCATTAGAAAGAGCATCGGATCGATCGTTGACGGCTTTCTCGGGATGCTTGGGAGCCGATCCCGTCGACCTATCGGGGCCGTCCAGCATCGAATTGTGTCTCTGTTTTGGCGGCTAAGTCGGATGGAACCACCTGCGGTGCGTCTGGCAACAACAATAATAGGAATCAGGGACCACAGACACCCATCTCCTTCGTCACTCAACCATCGGCATCGCCGCGTCAATCGTCACTGCCGCTTCCGGAAATTCACACAGCCTTGCTGCATAAGATGTAGAATGAAGATGGTGATGATGGAGGCCCTGTGCGTCTAATTTTAGACCTAGTCGTCCGTGAGCTTTTCAATTGGTTGCGCCCATTCTGCGGTTCAATGGTGGCTGGCTCGCCGACGCTTCACGAACTGGCGCGAACAACTAATACCCTGCAGAGGGCCTTGATTCAACTGCGTCTTCATCTGCGAGGCGTGCTGCAAGACACCTGTACAGTGTATACATCGTGCATACGTTCAGGGATTGGACCCTGATTACCGTTCGTTGCCTGGGAGAAAGTCCGATGTATCCAAACCTTCCTGCCAGACGGGCGCATCTCACTCATTAAGCTTATTTAGTCAATTTTGATTTTTTGAATCTGAATAAGCGGAGAAGCCGTCAAGCCTCATGCGCGGGAGTTGTCAGATTTTTCTTCCCGGTCAACCCACTTATGCTAGGCTGAAATAGCCTCCGAGGTTCCACGGAAATACGTCGCTTCCCCTGGTTGGCCACAGAAAACACCCTCCAGGTACTATTTTCAATACTACTAGTGCTCCGATCCACCGCGCAACTCGTTTATGGGAAACAAGATGCAGAACGATCCAGCCTTGTATGTGACCGGAACAAAACAACTGCCGTGCTTACCTTTCCCTTCGTATTTTCTTTCTGCTCCTTGTTTTTGTGTCTAGTGGTCACTACTAGATGTCGGGATCAGATATTCATACTGTAAAAGAAATAGCATAAAAGGAAATCATTTTGCTGGTACTAGTATCCTGACAGGGACTACATCCTACAAATAGAACATCGCGAGTCTTGTCTTACACACCGGCACAGATGGATTGCACTTCCGGTATATTTATATAACACAAGAAGAAAGAATGCTTTCAGCGTTCAATATAATCTTAATCTACAAAACTCATTCCGGAATGGGTAAGGAACCGCGCTGGGCAGCTACAACGCTTACCCAAGCCCCAATTCTCAAGGATCTTAACAAGACCTAATGAGCCTCGGAGGCCTCTTCCTCCAAGTCTTCCTCGAACCAGTTCTCCTCAACCGGCGCAGGTTCTCCCTCGGCAGCCTGGCCTTCAACCTCAACCTGCTGGGACTCGTAGGCCTGCAATTCGCTGGCCAGGTTGGCCTCCTCGGGGGACGGGGGAGGCTTGGGAAGGCTGAATTTCTGGACGTGCGCTTCGGCGTCGCTAGGCTTGACGGGGGTCGGCTTGAATGCACGGAGTTCCTTGAGGTACAGGTCCTGGACGAGGTCCGCTGCAAAGAACGTTAGACTATACAGGTAGGATAGCCATAAGACTAAACTGAAAACCACTTGTCGCCCGGCATTGGGTAGCCAAAAAGAAGGAGCGAACACCAGAAAATCCAGAGGAGTGTACACACCCTGACGAACGCCGGAAGTCACGAAGCTTCGGCGGGCCACAGAAACCTGTTGCCGAGAGGCGCGGGAAAGCACGGAGCGCTGAGAAAAGTCAGGAAAACAGTCAATGGGCTCAATCACGGCGACAGCAAGAACTCACAGACGCTCTGAGAGCCTGGGACATCATCGCGTCGGGGTTACGGATGAGAGGAGAATTCGATGGTTTCTAGGGGAAGATGTGGGCGTTCATTCGGGGACGTCGACGGCTTCGACGTTCCGGCTGGCGGTCTTGGCGCTTGCGGCTGAGTCAGCAAGGTGAGGCTCGCGTTCTCGTGACTTCGAGACCTCTCGAGACGCCAGCCTGCCTTTTTCTTGCCCCTTCCATCCCTCCTCCAGCCCTTTCCAACATAGAATCTCCCAAGCCCTCGTCTCCTTTGTCTTCGAACAGCCTCTTGTCCTGGAACTGGGCGCTTGTTCTTGCTCTGCTCGTCCCGATCGTCTGATCTCGCTTGCAGCGGCTGCCTAACAGTTTCCGCGACCCTTTTCGTGAGATCCCTCTTACGGAGACCTTGACTGGTTCATCGCGGTCGGACAAGTCTGGCTTCGAGACTCTCTAGATTTTGACAGCAAAGGAAGATCCTGCGAGAACTCTTTGCTTTCTGAGGCGCTGACTGTGGAGCGGGGATCCTCAAATTTTGGAAAGGTAAAGCATCAGTCCACACGTGGTCCCTCCTTGCAGTTCATGAGAGTTCTCGGTGGCGGACTGTTGTGAGATGATGCTGCTGCTCTTATACCAACTCCCATGAGTTTCCCGCAGTGAGGGATTTGCAGTGTCAAATACTGCATATCACTTCCTTTTTTTTTATCTTAAATTACAGTCTCAGGCTAACGTGACTATGGAGAGGAAGCGGCACCGGGGTATCTCTTCTGGACCTTCAAGCCCGAACCGGCGCTCCTGCTATCCTTAACCGTTCTTTATACCACTCTTCCTTCGGCTAAATACTTCCTGCTGAAGAAGTTTCGCCACTGCTCGCTCGTCGTTGCGTTCGTGAAGGCTATTCGTGAAAGGATCGCCGAACTGCATCTGGAATTCACATTCTCACGAAGGCAACAGAGATGGCAGCTGTCATCCCTGCCCCCAAGCAGGAGACGGGTCCGTGGCGGAAGAACCTTTCCGCCCATATCTTATGCCCCGAATGCAAGGAGGACCCCCCAAATTTGGAGTTTCCTGACTCCCACGAGACTGTTTGTGGTTCCTGCGGCCTGGTGTTGGCGGATCGAGAGATAGATATGCACTCTGAATGGCGTACTTTCTCCAACGATGATCAGAACAATGACGACCCTTCACGTGTCGGAGATGCGTCGAACCCGTTGCTCCATGGCGATCAGCTTGAGACACAAATTGCCACCGGGGGCTCAGGCCGGGTCCGTGAGCTGTACCGCGCTCAAAACAAAATATCCAGTGAGAAAGCGAACAAGTCGCTCCTCGCTGCGTACAAGGAGATTGGTGCTTTATGCGACGGGTTTAACATTCCGAAGAACGTTGCCGATACGGCCAAGTATCTGTTCAAGATTGTCGATGATGCCAAGGCATTCAAGGGCAAGTCACAAGACGTAATTATTGCGGGTTGCATTTTCATCGCTTGCCGTCAGTGCAAGGTGCCCCGTACTTTCACCGAGATCTTTGCGGTCACGAAAGTTTCGAGAAAGGAGATCGGACGCATCTACAAGGCGCTGGAGAAATTCTTTACGGCCCAGAACATAGAGAGGCACAATGCCGTTTTGTCGAATGGGGGTGTCCCTGATCCAAACGATACATACACTGCAACGACGTCGACCAAGCCCAGCGATCTTTGCAATCGTTTCTGCAACCTGCTCGACTTGCCATTCCAAGTCACCAGTGTCTCTGCTGCACTGTCAGATCGTGTTACCACTATGGGAGACCTTGCCGGGCGATCTCCGCTATCGATTGTGGCAGCATGTATATATATGGCGTCCTATCTGATGGGGCATGGCAAAACGGCTAAGGAGATCTCGCAAGTGGCACATGTCAGCGATGGGACCATTCGTGGCGCCTACAAACAGCTCTACGCTGAGAGAGAGCGCCTGATTGATCCAGAATGGATTAAAGATGGCAAAGGCGACATGATGAATTTGCCAGCCAGCTGATAAAACTTGGGACGCCAATGCTGGCGAGCCTTCGAGCAGATTTCTTTGTGGCAGCCCACAATTACTTCCGCAGTGATTATGATTTGAATGTTGTGGGATGTGGGAAAAGATTACACTCAGCAGTCCTATATCCATTTGATTGATAGGTCAGCCATACATGCCTTCATCTTGTAAGGGAAAAAAAAGAAAAGAGACGAAAAGGAGACAGGGGAAAAAGAGTATTTCAGATCCCAACCCACTGCTCGAGGGATGGTTAGATGGAATGGAAAGGGGAAAGAGAGGAATATGCCTCATCCATGCACTTCAATGGTCCTTTCGCTTTGCCTGTTATGCTGTTTGCATATGTACTTTATATATATATTTAGACAAATCAAAGGCTGCTCTGTTCTGTTTTTGTGCCCACCCCTCAGTGCCTTTTGCTCGCCAAGTAGACCTGAGTGAACAGAGAGTGAGTCCTTCATGGTGGCGACCAGAGGGCAACCTAAAATAAAATATATATATCTACTAACAGTTTTCTGCCCATGCCGCTGTTACAAATTACTCTTCAACAGTCTTGTCAGATTCTCAAATTCCATCTTTGTAGCCTACAGGCAAGTGCCAGCTCTCTACGTGACACAACTACGCAAGGCTGAGCAAGGATGTGTGTAGAACCCACATGATCTCTCCCACAATTGAATCGACGAGGTTCTGCGACGACGTCGCTCCATCAGCCCACGCCCCTTCATTCAACTTCCTCCGGCCAACATGTAATGGGTGGTTTTGACGATAGATCATGTCTTAATATCGTGTTGTCGATGTCTGGGTTTGGAACCACGTCTTCTTGATCCAGTTGCTTTAAGAGGGTTGATGAAAAGGACTCCTTCAACATAATATATTTAAAAATCCCATGAATGATAAATGGACCAAGTCGTCGTGGGCTCTCTCGGTAATTAAGCCCAAGCCATGAGCGCTGAGGAATAGGAATATTTCGTGTTTGGCGGAGGTACTGGTACTCCATGATCTGGACCTTCGTTCGCAACCTTTTCGTCCCTAATAAGCCGTAGCGATGTATCCCTGTTTTGGGAACGGAATAAATAATGGCGTCCGGCCGTCGGTCGTCGAAGCTGAAGCGAAAGCTGGAAGTTAAAAGGAACCCTTAAGAAAACCGATATACTTTTTTTTCCCCACTTCCTCTTCCCCCTTACCCCGGCGCGTAGCAACAAAGATGGCTAGTTCAGCTTTTGAACCCGTTTTAAACTAAGCCTTACACTCGTCGTCACCGTAGGTCTCTTCTGTCTCGTCAAAGCATGTTTTGAGTCAGGATGTCTTCTGTTCAGGCATCTGAAGTGCGGGATACGGATGAGGGGTGGTTGAAAAGATACTCCAGGCCAGGCAGAGTAAAGAAGGGAAGAGTTAGGCTTTAGTTTCTCCTGGAACCAAAAAGCAGGATGTTGACCGTGTCAGATAATATAATCCAAGTGGAACGTGGAAGATTGAAGATGACGAGGAAAGGCTGTTTCTAGAGAACGGCGAAGCTGAGCGTCATCGATTAGTACAATATATATAACCTTCAGTGTCGGATCATAGCCTTCAGCTGAGCCTAGTGGACACAGGGGCTACACTACTTACCCATTCAATGTTATGATTGATACAAATAAGTTTGATTCCGTGAATATCAAGTACCCTGTTTTGCACTTACTGCGGAAGAATACGAGTAATACGGAGTTAAGATTCTTTAGGTACCATTGTCTTCCAACCAGGTTGTGATATACCATATGTTCGCGAGGACGGACGGTCTGCAAAGATCAAGCTAGAAATTCAAGCTAATCTTCCGTCATGTGGACCATTAATATCTCCTGATAATCGTCACCAGAATAAGAATTTAGTCGGCATCATGTCTCCTGCCTGGTCCTAGTAAGAAAGAGCCGACAGCCGCAGATTACTCCAGATGTCCAGATATTTATCAGATTTAGATTGTCATGTACAGGCAAGCTTGATTCTAAAGACTCGGAAACCAAAAAAGGAGAAAAAACAAGCAATAAGATGTAGAGGGTAGTATACTGGTGTCTGAGAGTATACCGCTGGACAAACGAACAACGACATATATGTATATATGTAGACGCAGATTTGCATAAAAAGAAAAGAAGAAGGTAAAAGGCCTTGACCAGATGAGGGGACGTCTCTCAGACGCATATGACACAGTTAGAGCTCCTTAAAGAAATGATTATCGACCAAAGAGACCAAAGAAAAGAAACCAAAGGGATGACTGGCCCAATATATCATTGACAAGCACTCGCTAGAGAAGAAGGGCAGTAGACGAGAGGACGAAAGAGAGCAGGT
The DNA here is from genome assembly GCA_002242795.1 of Byssochlamys sp. BYSS01. Classification (NCBI taxonomy): domain Eukaryota; kingdom Fungi; phylum Ascomycota; class Eurotiomycetes; order Eurotiales; family Thermoascaceae; genus Paecilomyces; species Byssochlamys sp. BYSS01. The sequence goes on from NIXA01000013.1 coordinate 43,470, forward strand.
AAGGATAGTGAAGGTTGGAGAGTAAAGGTTAGGGGTGATAAGGAAGAACGGGGCGGGAAGTCGTCTCGCATGAGAAAACGGAACTTGCTAGGCGTATTATAAGTTGCCAACAGCTCGGCTGAGAATATCGGTCACTCGGTCAACCCACTCTTGAGTTAGAGTCCAGTTGCCAGAATCAATGGAATCTCGGATGGCAGGAAAAAAGGCCTCATCGTAACCCGACCAGGCTTGAGGCCCAAATATAATATGCTTGAATTGGGTGCGATTGGGGACCTGACCAAATTATATTAGTTCACATGGTTCCAGGAGAACGCCCTCCGCAGTCAAGCTTCGGTCAAAAAAGGACAAAGGAGAAGATCTACTTACACCGCCGCCTTCTCTTAGGTCCAAAAGATCTGTTTCAAAGTCCGCCATGCGATTGTTATGGGTTATCCGCTGGATGCCCATGATATTGTTTTCAAATCCGCCAGCATTCCATATGGCGTCATGCCACATCTTGTCAAAGGTAGAGAACTGCGCCGCCGCATCCTTGAGTCGTGCTGCAGCGTCAAAGAGCGGCTGAATATTCACACTATTGGCAGATGGTTCACGGACGACAGGGACATTTTTCGCTTTCGCATAATTTTCTAAATCAGTTACATAGCTTGAGAGGTAGTGCGCATAAGCCTCCAAGTCGAAAGGCAAGATTGGGGAGTCAGATAGCCCGACGAGGAGCAAACCCCAGAATTCACCCAACATCCTATGAAACTGGAAGCCAGGGTCCCCAAACTTGATCATCCAGTCGAGATTTTCGTAGCAGCTGTGATATGGGTACGGCGTGCCGCTGAACCCGAAGTCAATGCTGGAGGTCCCCGCGATGTCCTGAAACGCAACGTAATCGCTGCCGGCCCCCAGACCAGCTAATTTCGCGCCCTTGCTCTGCCAAATGTCCTTAAGGGTCTGGTTTGCGACTGGGTCGGAAACGCGACCAAGGATCTGCAAGACAATGCGCTCGAATAGTGGAGATGCCGCAACTTCAAATTCGTTACCGCTCACACCAGCGTCAACGTTGAGATAAGCGTACGCATCTGCCCGGAGTGCTTCGAGGTCATTCTCAACATGTTCTGTGGAGCCAATGAGGTTGTATTCCTCTCCGTCCCAGCTGGCGAACTCTATGGTGCGGAGCGGACGCCACCCGTAAGTGAGCAGCTCGCCAAAAACTCGAACGACCTCAAGAAAAACCGCAGTACCACTGCCTGGATCAACGCTTCCTAAACACCACGAGTCTCGGTGGTTGCCGACAATAATCTTCTTTTCGGGTTGTTCCATCCCTGTAATCTGGCCCAAAACATTATATATAGGTTGTCTTTCCACCTCATCCTGCACATTAGCGAGGTTCACACTGGGTGAAGATGCATCGCCAGTCCACCAACTATTGACATCCGGGACACCACCGACCCAATCGGAAGGTACCTTTGAACCGTGGCCCTTGAGGGCCTGCAAGAGTTTCTGAGCATCACGCCAGGCGATCGGAAGACTGGGAATGTTATTCAATCCAGCGCTGTCTTGCGGCTTCAATCTTCTCTTCTCTTCCGGAGTTGACGCAAATCCCGGAGAGAGTACATCTCCCACTACCCAGGACATCAGGCTCACTGCGCCTCGTTGCACTCCATCCATAGGCCTATACCGGCCCTTCGGATAGGCCGGGCCCTTCACGAAACCATCTTCGGCGGGATCGGAGTAGATAATGCAGCCAGCTGCACCAGCTAGTTCAGCAAGCTTAACTTTGAGGGCCCGATCGGTCTGAGTTCCGTAATAGCGAACCAGGGCGATAGACCCATTGAGAGAAATGCCTCGATCTGCTAGAAGTTTGAAATCTTCTCGCGACCCGTAATTCGCGTAAATTAGAGGCCCAGTGACATTTCCGGACTTGGAATGCCCATGGAAAACCGGAACCTGTTCGTCATCCTCCTCAAGGGAAGCTTCCCACACTAAGTTGGGTGGATCGACAATAGCAACCCGCCTCCCATCAGCCTTTGGATAATTCAAATATACCTCAAATTTTTCCATCCGAACCTCCTCTAGACCCGCAGTCTTAAATTCCTCCTGAATCCACTCCGCCAGAACGTAACTCCCCTCAGTGCCAGCCACATGTGGAAATTTTGTCACCTTTTCCAGACTTTCAGCAATCCGAGACTCATTAATATGGCCCTGTATGAAATTTTCGACAGACGCCGCGCTATAAGACTGTCCCCCGCCGGCCCGACCACTGATGGAAAACAGGTCCGAAACAAAGAATATGTAAACGATGGCGAGAACAAGGACGACGGCCACAAGACGCAGCAAAATCATGCATCCATTTTTCTGCATGTGAGTCCGGGTGCCATCTAGAACGATGGTGAAGCGGAAATTCGGTAGGTATTTCCGGAAGGGAAAGCGGAAAAAAGAAAGGGTCCGAGTAAGGCTGTTGAATTGTTTCGAGAATCGTCCTCCGCGGCCCGGGCGATCTGACGACTCCGGGCCATCCTCCACCTCCATCCGGTCAAGTTCATGTTGTAGTTCTTCCAGCGACTGCCTTTCGGAATTCGCAGGTGACGATGCGAGCGAGTCGAGACTTGTGCGGACAGATTCGACGGTCGGAGGCTGATATCCAGGCTGACCGGACGTGGAGTGTCCGGGGCCATCACGGAGTAAGCCTTGCCTCTCTGCATCACTACTGTTTTCTCCTGCTACTTCGAGGCGAGATCTAGACGAGTTCGGCCGCGATGAGATGGCTTCTTCGTAGGTCGGGATGGGAAGAGGATCGTATGGTTCATATTCGAACTTATCGTCGCCCATGGTGGCAGGTGGCACGGAGCTGCAGAGAGCCCAGGAAAATCGACAGTCTGCGGTGGCAGTATATATCGGATCATGTTCTGGTTGGAAAAAGAGTGACTGGGTCGGGCATGGTCCGGACTGGATCCAATGGAGAGCACAAGGATGAGACCGGTTGTTGCGAGACTTGCAAGGAGGGATGAATCTTGGATGGTGGTACTGGTACTCGGTATTCTCCTGGACTTGCCGGAGAAGATGTGGCGCAGCGCGATCCGGCTCTGTTCTCTTGGCAGCTTTCTGACAAATTGCTATCTACAGCGTGCAAGACCACCGTCTGTAGAAATAATATTGCGCATTTGCTACCTGCTATCCCCTATCCCCTTACGGAAACGGAAGAATCCATGGGTGTCAAATATTCGTACGCATTCAGTCCGTCTGTCAACCGCACTCGTCCAGCCCCGGTGGCGGTAGTCGCGTCCACATTGCCCGCGGTTGCCTCACCCATTCCGCTGACCGTCTAGACTCCAACGCTGTCAACAAGCAGACACAGACACCAAGTACAGTGGTAAGAGTCTCATAACGGCCTCCTTGCTACCACAATGATGATTGAGATCATACCCTCAGCCTGAGGGTCATTTGGGGCGAGAGAACAGGGTTGCTTTGCGCAATCTATCGGTGAGACAAGTCAACCTCAGCACGCTGCTGCCCCGTAGCGGGACTCGCGGTAAATTTACAGGATTCAAACTACCTAGGTACCTCAGAGCTTCTTCGACTCCCCGACATATGGATATATAAGCGCTTGATTTTCGACGGATATCGCATGCTTCTTTTAGAGCGCTGGCACCACTCTGAGTGATCCCATATGAAAAGCACTGACAGTTAATTACTCTATTACTAGTGCAGTCACAGCTGACGGGCTGGGGATAGGCCCATGTTACCAAACGGTGCCCAATTCGACACCCACTGTTGTGCTGATTATTTGTTGCTGGGAAGTCTCGCGGGACGCAGTTAGCCGGTGGTCCACGTGATATTCGGGTGCCTGAGTTTTTAAGTTTGAAAGGGAATCTCTGTGCGACTAGGCCCCAGTATTAATTATTATATCTAATATTTGTTGCAGTGAGCTTGTCGTCTAAACCCGGACCCCCCGACCGCTCGTTGTGTCGGGTACTACCTATTATGGAGACAATACTACTTACCTAACATTAGCAGAACGCCTCCCATCACCAGAGAACCACAGAGTTCGTCTATGGTTGGTTGTGGGTTCCTGAAGTGCATATGCATTGACAGAGTCGGTGTAGGTCAAAGCAGCAGTGACAGACTGAGTTATCGTCAGGACACTAGGAGATCAAAGCGGTGCCGATTAGGCTGCAGTTTGTTGGGATAGTTAAATTACGACCCAGTGTGCCGTTAGCATGCTGCTACAGTAGATAGGTTAATTAAGACTATAATTGTAGGTGCCTATAGAAGGCCCTTGCATAGTGCCGTCCGTCTATCTCTCCAACCCTCCCTCACACGACAATAATGGAACCAGGCGACGAAATGGATAACATCCCCCCCCCTTCGCAATAATTATTACGTGGACACACCGATGGGCAAGCCACCTTGACTGGGCATTGATTGATATGATCTGATCTTCTAATCACTGTTGGACACCATCACCACCGGAGGCTCTGAGCCACTCAGCGTGTCTGGTTGCAGACCCATCCGTCTCGGGCACCTTGCTGTTTTCTACTTTTTCCCTCATTTCGCCCCTCCGACTTCGAAGATCACTGGCCCTGGGCACGCCTTCTTTTATAATAATAATAATAATAAAAATAATAGCACCGAATACGGAGTGCTAGTATTGGTATCCAACAGAAGCATTGCCTCATCTCGAGTCTCTTTCCTCTCCGCCTTCTCGCTTGCCCCTAATTCTCCCGCTATTTCTGCCTGCCCTTTTCCTGGTTGCCTTCCTGGGTCCTTTTCTCTTCTTCCCCTGACTTAACGCAATCAACTCACCCTGAGAGACGAAGACGCATTTCGAAGACCAGCTTTCACCACGTCAACATGTCTACTCGTCCCCAGAATGTCGGTATTAAAGCCATTGAAGTCTACTTCCCAAGCCAGGTAGGACCTAGGACCCCTTTGTTCCCCCCTCCCTTCAGCGAACCGCCGTTGCTAACCAAGCCACAGTGCGTCGACCAGGCAGACCTGGAAAAATTTGATGGCGTGAGTGCGGGGAAATACACAATCGGTTTGGGACAGACCAAAATGAGCTTTTGCGATGACCGCGAGGGTATGCTTTCCCTTCAAACAAATGTCGTTTGCTTTGAGTGTTGGCTGACCTAGGTTTTTCTCCTTGCAGATATCTATTCCATGTCCCTGACCACCCTCTCCTCCCTTCTGCGCAAGTACGACATCGACCCCAAGTCCATTGGCCGACTGGAGGTCGGCACGGAGACCCTTTTGGACAAGTCGAAGTCTGTGAAGTCGGTTCTGATGCAGCTCTTCGCTCCGCATGGGAATACAAACGTCGAGGGTGTCGATACTGTCAATGCTTGCTATGGTGGCACCAACGCTGTGTTTAACAGCATCAATTGGGTCGAGTCCTCGGCTTGGGATGGACGGGACGCTGTTGTAGTGTGCGGCGATATTGCGCTTTACGCCAAGGGTGCTGCTCGGCCTACCGGTGGTGCTGGTTGCGTGGCCATGCTGATTGGCCCTGACGCTCCCATCGTGTTTGAGCCTGGCCTGCGTGGCACTTACATTACCCATGCTTATGACTTCTATAAGCCCGATCTCACAAGTGAATACCCTGTTGTCGACGGCCAGTTCTCTCTCAAATGCTATACCGAAGCCGTTGATGCATGCTACAAAGCTTATGGCGCCCGTGAACAGGTCTTGAAAGGCAAGGTTCAGAACGGCACCAACGGCGTTGACCATGCAGACGATGCAGAGACGAACTTGGACCGATTCGACTACATCCTCTACCATGCGCCCACTTGCAAGCTGGTCCAGAAATCGTATGGCCGTATGCTTTATAACGATTATCTTGTGGACCCGACCCACAAGGCTTTCGCTGACGTTCCTCCGGAGCTGCGTGACCTGGACTATGACAAGTCTCTCACCGACAAGACTGTGGAGAAGACTTTCATGGGCTTGACTAAGAAGCGCTTCAATGAACGTGTGAAGCCCGGCCTTGAGATCGCTACTATGTGCGGTAACATGTACACTGCTACCGTTTACGCTTCCCTCGCCGCTTTGCTTAGCAACGTCGCATTTGACCCTAGCCAACCGAAGCGACTGGGATTTTTCAGCTACGGTAGTGGCCTGGCTAGTTCCATGTTCAGCGCGAAGATTGTTGGTGACGTATCATACATGGTCGAGAAGCTGGACCTTCACAACCGCCTCAACTCCAGAAACATTCTGGAGCCCCAGGCTTACGACGATGTAAGAATTTTCCTACTCTTTTTTTTTTTTGGTCTTTCTATTTTCCTGTTGAGCTCAGCATTCGGCATTTGGATTACTAACACTTACCTTCTCTGCAGATGTGCATCCTGCGCGAACATGCGCACTTGGCAAAGAGCTTTAAACCCGCTGGCAACTTCGATACCCTCTATTCTGGCACTTACTACCTTACTGAAATCGACGACATGTTCCGGAGGAAGTACGACATCAAGGCCTGATATCCTGCAGGCGCATGTAGGGACTCATGTGCTTTTCTTTCTCTGTACGCTTTTTTGGCCATAAAGAGATTCTAGACGGGGTTATTAGATTCTTCAGTTATGTTTCATATCTTTCTCGTCTTTATAGACCCATGGGTGCGACGGACGACCATGTGATGATGGCTCCGTACTTTCATCTGCATTCAGAGAAAAGCGAAAATTTCCCCTGCTCTCATCCGGTGAATGGCTGGAAAAGGCGCCTCACTTTTTTTCGAACAGAGCCACTACTATTTACTGGCTCTATTTTGTTATTTTGTTACTAAGCTCTTTAGTGCCGCGCCATCGCGCTTGTTGAGAAAGACAGTTAATACTACCTGTGTATAATTATAGATCAGATAGCTCGAGTCTTACCTGTTTCAGTTGTACACGATGTTGCCGACTACATCCTTTCGAGGATTGAGATTTGGTTGTCTTTTGGCCAAGGGTCCCTGGCTGTAGGTCGATGTCTCAAGATACCGGAGCTAGTGGCCGTGAATCAACCCGATATCGGGGGATCTGCAAACTACAGTGTCAAACCCACTTATGCACCTTCAAAAGCGAGAACCGCAGCACAGAGCAGCATCAGAGAAAGTGTGAAACACAGCTTGGGCACTCGTACCCTCTGGGGTTCATGCAAGATGCCTTTGGATCGCATCAGATGAGGGCGCTTCTCGATATTGTGCTCTCCTCCCGGTTCCATCCGGCTCTCTCGACGTGCGGCTCGCTCTATCGTATACCGAACATACTAAGCTGCCTCTTTTCTCCTTCTACTGGTCCATCCCTATCTGACCAGCGTTTCATATATTTCTTACAGAGGAGTAAAGCGACACGCCGACCGACGGTTTCAATGATGGGCGGCTCTGTGTAGCCAGACGCGGCGCCTAATCGTGGTGCTGGCGCTTACTGAGACTATGGTTTTCCTTGTAGTCTTCCCTTCAAAAATTCTCTACAGTCCTCTTCGACACAGCCAGTCACCAAAATAGAACAGTTCTGAAACAATGAGCTGCCCATCGCTAGTTGTTTTCGATCTCGCTACACTTCTTTTGGTTTGTTTTGCTCCGCTTGAGATTGCGGTTCTCTTCCGCGCTTCCAGTTGATCCACTTGGCGACAAGCCCTGCAGATCTAGCTGGCTTGGGGTATGAGTGCTATCTGCACCTGAGCGTTGGCATACGGAGCAGGTCTGTCGCCTCTGCTATATCCGAAACCTCGCTGTCCTCTAATTTTGGCGCCTGTTCGTTTGCGACTCATTAGGCGCGTCGATTGTCAGAAGTCAATCGAAAATCGTTTCATCTTACGGTTTTACAGATGCTGTCTAGCGGCAGATCATATTGCTATAGTTACTGAATATAGGTTCATGCTAATATTTTGCGAACTTCCCACCATGAGGAGGGACCAGAACTGGGCGCTTCTTGACGAGGACTGGAGAACAAGACGCAAAATATAGTAACTCTCGTGACGCGCGACTCTTTGCTGAAACGAAGCGATCCCCTGGCATTGCTACTCAGGCACTCAGAATGAGCTTTCCAGTGCCCTTTCCTTGATCACCAGGTCCAGCTGTTCAGCCATCCGGGCATTCTCCGGGCATCCTCGTTCTGCATCAGGAGTTCCTCGTCATGTAACAGAGTCTAGAAAAGGAAGAGCCTTGTGGATTTTATGCCTATACTGGAGTTTGTCTGGTGTTTCATGTTACCCAGATTCGTGCCTGTTGCTTTTAGTTCCCATCCATTACATTCTACTCTGATGTTTTATGCCCTTGCTGGGAGAACATTTAATATCCATCTCTTGCCCTCTTGGACCTTGGATCCGTTTCCTCATTCTGTTTGCAAGGAGGAAAAGTCTTTCGTTTGCTTTCGTACACTGCGTACCCACTGTCTTTGGCAGTGTAGCAGTCTCTGATTTGTTTTAGTCCTTGTTATTTTCATTTTGTTCTTATTTTTTTTCTCTCTCTTTTTTCCATACACATCGTTGGAAGCTGGTCTTCCAAGCAGACGTTCCATCTGTTCACCCACTACCTAATTAATTTCGTCTCTCCAGGACTTGTGAGTTCATACCAAAGGCTCTGCGCCTCTCTGCACTTGGACTTTATCAGGCTTTCTCTCGAGAGGCCTGTCAAATCATGTCGTTGAGTTATTGGCGGCCCACGACCCCTCCTCAGATGCGGTTGGAGGACCTTATGATAGGCACGGGTCACAATCGCAACATGTCGGATTCGTCAATATACTCCAACGAATCATCCCCATGGTCCGTCGCTACCTCCACCACCAGTCCGAGCACAGCTTCTCCCCAGTACCATCATGGCTCTGCCCTGCTACCTAAAATCAGATCGCAAGATGTCGTAGTCGAGCCAGCATCCGCAGGTGGCCCGTTACGTCGTCATCGAGTCTTGTCGAATACTCGAAATCCTCCCGGCTTTATGCCCTATCCATCCAGTCGTCCTCCAGTCCGACGGAGCTTCATTGAGTCCGTGGACTGCTTCAATAACCTTAGCTCTCCCATCTCGGCTTCCCCTGTGTTTGCTTCTTCAGGCGGCACCGCTTTGTCTTCACCGGTGAATGCCAGCCCTCCAGCCAGACGGAAAAGCTCTGCAGGCCATTCAAGATCAGTCTCAGCCCCTGTTATCAATGAAGCGATCTTGCGTCGATATGGTTATCCCACATATCGGCAATTCCCAAAATACGTCCCTAAAACGGAGAAGTCTCCTTCCAGCACTGCCGCTCAGCCCGGTCTATATAATTCCGGCTCTCAACAATCGGTCGTTGATCTGTCTCAGAGCTTCCGGGTTTGTTCGCCAACGCAGGCGACAGCGGTTATTCCCACCTCTCCGTATACCTATTCTCGACCCCCGAGCGCGCAGTTTGCGGCTGTTGCTGGTTCTGGTCACGGCGAGGAGAGTGTCTCGCTGTCGACGTCTCTGCTGTCCTACTTGACCACGCAGACTCAAGTAGTTAATGTTGTCCGCAATGTGAGCGTCATTCCTACGAGAGGACTGCATGACTACTACTGGTGGGATGTCCGGAATCTACGGAGTTGGAACTCGTTCTCCTTACCCACTTTCGACTCGATAGACGGACTCACGAAGCTTCTCAAAACCGAGATATCTTCTGATCTTACACCATTTGCCATAGTCCCACCTTCCCGTGTGTCTCCTGAATCTGAGACCTCGCTCATCGATCTCATCCGCGACATCTACGCGCCGCGGGTAAACGCCGCACTGGCAGTTTCGCAGGGCTCAGATCACCTTCGACTATATCCCGCGCCGGAAGTTCGGTTTTCAGGCAATAAGAATTGCGGAGCGCCTCATTTCCTCGCCAACTACGACTCTGATACGGAACGTACCAGCTCCGGCGAACGCCGTGGCCGTCTCGTGGGCGTGGTCAAGAGCTTTGACCGGTGGAACACCGGGATGCGCAACGAGGGCCCAAACCGCCGAGTCGAGTATCTCAACGGATTAGCACATCTGCAGCACTGCATGCGCGAACACTCCTGCCGGTACGGATTCATAATGACCGAGATCGAGCTCGTCTGCGTCCGCGCTGGCTGCGACAAAGGCGACGATGTGCCGTACTTCGGATTTCTGGAACTTTCGGCCCCAATTCCAACCAATGCCGGCTCAGAGAGCACAGCTCCCTCTTTTCAACCAGCCGCCTCTGCAGCGTCGTACTCATTCCCGACTCCGTCACCTACAGTGAATTCTCCTCCTGCCTCTCTCCTGCAGGAACCTGCTCTACTGGACGAGTCAGACGGACTCCCTGGACCCATGACGGCGAGCTTGGCTTTGTACTTCTTGCTCATGCTCTCGAAATCCGTCCCGTTGCCGTCCCAACCATCTGGCCATCTTAACGTCGGGGGGCCCGGTGCCCTTACGAGACAACGCATCCTCCCAGAAGGAAAGGATAGTTGGATCCCGAAACCGCAGATCGGGGAGCAGAGGGACGCAAAACGAGTGAGAGGTTGGATATGGCCGCAGGACCCATGGCATCGGAGGGAAGGGGGGAAGGTTTCTCGATCAAAAGCCGATAAGACTGGTGGTGGGTAGGATGCTACGGCTGGACCGGACAGGTAAGAGATGGATGGCACTGGTGAGGAGTTTTTGAAAATTATTCTGTACTACATGTATGTATTACTTCGTTATGCGGCCTTTTTTGTGCTTTTAGAGAGCATCGGTTCATAGAATTGGATAGATACCCTTATGCTAATCAGCAATCTACCCCTGGCATGTAAGTTCGTATCTGCTTCTGTAGAGAAATCATCGCGAATCATCATGCTTAACCCAATCATCACACCTACAACTGTTTACTGCTAATTCTGTCATGTTCCTGCACACGCGCAAGTCTGAATGGCACGACATACAATACGGCAACTATCGAAATCCAAATCCGCTTGATTCAGTGTCAAGTCATTACCCTTTTATACCGACGTATCCAACCCTGATGTATAGTGGAAGACTCAAGTAGTATGCAACCACTAGCCCCAAAGGTCCTCAGTACCCTGGTGGCCATTCTTCAAAGCAGTAGGAAGCAAAACATTGTCTAATACGACAACTGCTCGTGTGGACCAACAGGGACCTTGGGAAAATAAGTACCTGGGTAGTCCATTGCCTGTGATGGAGTATAAAGCCCATTTAACTCACATCCGTCTGACAAGACTGTGCCAAAGTTTGCACGCATTACAATTAACCCTTCTGTACTAACCCCGTCCACCCCCCAGCCATGAGTCCAATCCCAGACCAAAAACATGAGCAAACCACCTTCCCCGACCTCCACGACGTTATCATAATCGGAGCCGGGCCCTGCGGACTAGCCGTCGCCGCAAGACTGCAGGAGGAGACCCCCTCGGCCGTGTTCACAGATGAAGAACACCAGCGATACCACTGGATTAACAAACACAGTGGGCGGATGGCTTTGGTGCGGGCACACAGTAAGCGGATTCGAGGCGTAAGAGCCGAGAAATGGCGCGGCGGAAGTGCAAGCAGCAAGGATACCAGCAGCAGCAGCGGCAGCCCTCCAAGTATGCGTTCACCGTCGCGCTCATCGTCCCTCTCGACCCTTGTCCTGGATAGTTCTGGGAGTCGGTGGATGGAGAGGTGGAACCGGTTATTCCGGATCCTGGAGATCGAGCATCTTCGGAGTCCGATGTTTTTTCATGTTGATCCCGGTGATCGCGATGGGATGCTGGCGTATTCGCAAGAGACTGGGAGAGAGGAACTAGGGAAAGACCTCTGGGAGATCCCCGGGTGTGTGGGGAAGGAATTGAGTAAACATAAGCAGAGGAAGAAGAAGCAGAAGCAAAAGCAAATCCAGAAGGGGTTCAAATCTGCCGAGTGAGTTTGAGTTGGCCCAGCGTTTTCAATAATCCCGCCCCTCACTCGCTTTTTCTGAGCTGACGGGCAGCGCCGCTCAGAGCGGTAAGGGAGGTCCAAATCGATGAACGAGATCGAAAGGACTATTTCTCGCCTTCTGCAAAGCTGTTCGCCGATTTCTGCTCCTCTATCGCGTGCCGGTACAACCTAGATTATCCAGGCCAGATCCTCCAGTGTGAAGTTGGAGACATAGAATACTCTACTCATCCAGACTTTTCATCATCCAATAGCGGTAATCACAATGATACCAAGATCTTCACCGTCACCACTAAAGACGGGGCCAAGTTTTATGCCCGCGCTGTCGTGTTGGCAATCGGTCCCGGGGCTGGACCGGCGTCCGCCAACCCTAAAAACTTCCCGTGGGAGTTGTCTGCGGAGGAGAGGATGGGAGCCTGCCACGCCATGGAGATCAAGTCATTTCCGAGCAAATCAGTGCAAGATAAGATTAAGAAACGCGAGGAAACGAACGTTGTCATTGTCGGTGGTGGATTGACGTCTGCTCAGATTGCGGACATGGCTGTAAGGAGAGGCGTACGGAAGGTGTGGTTTCTCTTACGATCTGGTATGAAGGGTGAGTTAAATGGATTTTTCCTAAGGTCAACATATCTGGCCAAGTGCCACTCACTGATGTTTCATAGTCAAACACTTCGATATCGACCTGACCTGGATGGGAAAGTTCAAGAATTACGAGAAGGCAGCGTTCTGGTCTGCGGATAGCGACGAAGGTAAGCAAGCGGTGCATAGACACTCGATGAATATGTCTACGGCCAGAACTGACGCCTATAACCAAAAGAGCGTCTCGAAATGATCAAAGCAGCTAGGAATGGCGGCAGCATCACACCCGCTTACCAAAGAATTCTCAAGCATCTCGCCCAAGCCGGCAGACTTTCGATCCACCCTTACACGACGATAACAGATCACAGGTACTGTCCAGAGACGCAGACGTGGGAGTTAGACACGGATCCTCCGATTCCCAACTTGCCTCGAATCGACTACATCTATTTTGCAACGGGTATGAAATCGGACGTTACGGAACTCCCGCTATTCCACAAGGTGCGGAACGAGTATCCCATAGAGACTAAAGAGGGTCTACCATGTCTCACAGATGATTTAATGTGGAGACACGACATTCCCTTGTTTCTAACAGGAAGACTGGCGGCCCTGAGACTAGGTCCGGGTGCGCCAAATCTGGAAGGAGCGAGGCTGGGTGCCGAAAGGATAGCCTGGGGACTTGAGGAGATTCTAGGCAAATCGAAAGATGCAGGTGGCAGTGATGACAATAATGAGATACTGAGGTCCCGGGAATGTTTCTGTGGACTGGGGAACCGATATGCGGGACTCGGCGACAGTTAAACGGGCTGGTTATTTCACAATTTTGAATCAGACCGCAATGGCAGTAAAGTGAGGAGCGGTTCCAATATATATACTGTTCTATCATCTCGATCCATGCGTGTTGCTCCTTGCAAAAGAAGCAGAAGAACCGAACCATTTGTCTAGAAATCCAGACCAGGACAATGACACCCCAGATTCTTCAATGCTTGGACTGTAGCTGCTATATATGATTGCGGATCAAAGGTTTTCCCTTGCTGATTTTGCCCGGACGAATACCGGACGCGGTCTTCGCAATAGTTCGATACGAGCAGTTCTCCCATAATAAGACCAATACAGAACGCAATGGCATTGCCAAAGATAGCGGCAATGATGGGGTAATTGAGCAGGGACCAAATGCCTCGCCATGGCGCTCTCAGCCGGCGTCTTTCGTCGGAGTAGTAAATGTAAGACACAGTAGCAGTGACGAAAAAGCTGCACAGGAAAGGGAACATCTTAGCGACTGCAACGTCGACCTGGAGATGCCCATTCTTGTAGGAGATGGTAAATAAGGGACTTGAAATGACTGACGGCCGGTTAAATTACAGTCAGAAGACCAAGAGCGGTTAAGATCAGACAAGTCACACACATACATTGAGTCATTGTAGCATTGGACAGGGCATACGGTGGAGTGCCACAGGCCCTCGTCTGTCCAGGAAGAATGCAGCACTGTACATGCAGTCAAGGAGAGTTGATGCTCCAGATGAAGCGAACAGAGAGTGGGCGGAACAGGCAGCCAAAGAGTGCGCTGATCCCACGTGATCTGGATCATGTGACTGAGCAGTGAACAAACTCGACAGAGTGAATGTTCGTTGTTGCACAACAATGCAGCTCTGTCCTTTTACCTGTCCTCATCAGCAGACAGGATTGTCGGATGTGCCCAAGAGCCACTGGCATATAGACTGCCGAGTGAAGTTGAGTTTCCCTTGACATGACCCATGGTTATCACCTCCCGCTGATATCGGAGCTCCGTTTCCAGACACCCAATCACAGCATCCCAGAAAGCGATCTACTAAGCAAGAGGGGCTGCCCGGTTGCAATTCCAACAGCTAGTATTGACATAGATTAGACGGTATGGACTTATCTGTATTTAAAGAGCAGTAATCTCTCCCGAGGAGTGCTCTGTCAGAGCCGTGCTGACTCCTATTCAATAGCTTCTCGTATCTAAAACACGAGGTTGAAAGCAAGCGAATATGAAAGAACCGGTATCACCTACTACTAGTAGTAGTACAGCAGTCTCAACGAACGGTCAGAACGGTCACTCTGAACCGAAAAAATTGCGCTTTCTCGTCATCGGCGCAGGCTCTCGTGGCACTGCTTACGCTGAAGCCGTAACTACCTCCACTGCAGCTGTGATCCATGCCGTGGCTGATCCGCACGTGTTCAAGCGCGAACAATTTGGGAAGGCTTTCGTCTGGGGACCAGATGAAAAACCCGGCGAAGGACAAGAATTCGGCGATTGGAAGCAATGGCTGGACTGGGAACTGAAAAGGAGGAGCCAGGTTGAAGAGAATTGTTCCGGTCCGGTGGGAGTAGACGGAGTCTTCATCTGCACCCTTGACGAGACGCATATTGAAATCATACGAGCCATCGCCCCTCTCCAGCTGCACATCCTTTGCGAGAAACCATTGGCTTTGTCCCTGGATGACTGCCTATCTGCCTACCATGCACTCCAGGGACAGCCCAAGCCAAAGATCTTCTCCATCGGCCATGTCCTCCGGTACAGCCCCCACAATATCCTCCTTCGCGACCTCGTGCTGTCGCAGAAAGTCATCGGCGATATCGTTTCGCTCGAACACTGCGAGCCCGTAGGCTGGTGGCACTTCTCCCACAGCTACGTGAGAGGCAACTGGCGCCGCGCTACCAAGGGCAAGGGCGATGGAAGCCTCCTGACGAAGTCATGCCATGATATCGATTTCATCATGTGGCTTCTCTGCTCGCCCCCTCCTTCCTCGTCGTCTGCAGGAAAGGCATCTCGCACCCCGCATCACCCGCGATCCATCGCCTCGACAGGCTCCCTGACCCAATTCCGTCGCGCGAGGAAGCCCGCCGCTGCCGGCCCAGCGACAAACTGTCTCTCCTGCCCCGCGGAGCCCGATTGCATCTACAGCGCAGTCAAAATCTACCGCGACATGCATCTGGCCCAGAACCTCCTGAGCTGGCCCGTGAGTATCGTCTGTCCCGATATTGAAGACACCTTCCGCACGCAGGGCTCCGACGCCGCCCAGCGTCTCCTCATGGGCGCCCTGGCAGAGGACTACGACAAATCATCTACTCCCGACGACCAGATCGCCGCGCGTCCCTGGTACGGCCGCTGCGTATTCGAAGCCGACAACAACGTCTGCGACGACCAAGTCGTGACCATAACCTGGGACGACGAGGAGATACCTCCCGCAGACAGCGATTCGGAGGACTCAGACATCGTCCCACGCACCTCGAAAATAGCAACCTTCCACATGATCGCCCCGACGGAGAAACAGTGCGAGCGTCGCGGCCGCATCTACGGCACAACCGGCGAGCTTGCCTACGACAGCCGCACTATTACCATCTACAGCTTCGAGTCTCGCGCGACCACCACGGTTCCTGTGCCGAAGCCGCCGCCTGAGGAGGAGAAGTCTCACGGGGGCGGCGATTATGGTCTTGCTCGTAGCTTTGTCGGAGCCGTAGACGCAGTGGAGAATAGGGGATGGGACGTTGCGACAGCTCAGGCGCATTACGTCGGTTGCACGCTTGAGGAAGCTGTTAGAAGCCATGCAGTTGTGTTTGCCGCTGAGGAGGCGAGAAGGCAGGAGAAAGTGGTCAAGTGGAAGAATTGGTGGGAGGAGAAACTTGCTGCTGCTTCTACTGCTGCTACTAAGTGAAGATGAGAGATGAGACAAGGGCCATGGATTTATGATGTTATGAAGCTTTTTTTTTTTCATGACTTACATTCTCTTTAGAATGACAGGCTCTATTTCTATAATCATTAATGTCTATCACTAATGGAGACTATGGATTGGGAGTTCTATGGGATAAACCAAGTTGCAAAAATGCATGGGAGTGAACTTGTTTTACTGGCATATACTAACAATGTCCTACCTGACATGTTATTGTCTCCTGTCCCTGCTCACATAACTGTCATAATAGAGAACTAGAAGTTCACCTATAGACTCTACATATCCATAGAATTGGACATGAAGAGAACTAGGTCTTCACATCAGGCTCTTCCCTTCCGATAAATTCCTTGAACTTGAGAAGTGACAAGGCCCGAGCCACATTATCCTCCAGGTACTCCTGAGCACCCAGGCCAAATGTAGACGGGTCGCTTTCGTACTTCTCAATGTAGAGACGGATTGTGGCTCCGCTGCTCCCAGTACCAGACAGACGGGTGACAATGCGGCTGCCATCAGCGAACTTGATGTAAAGTCCCTGGTTCTTGGAAACGCTGCCATCCAGATCCGTGTAGGAGAAGTTGCCCGCATCGACAACCTTGGCACCGGAGACCGTCGAGCCAACGAATGAATCCTTGTTTGAGATCAGCTCGGAAAGGTGCGCGATCAACTTGTTCGCACCCTCGCTCTCGCAGCCCTCATAGTCGTACCGAGTGAAGAATGTGCGGCCGTATGTCTGCCAGAATTCCTTCTGGATGGAGCCAATACTCGGAGTTTCATTGGGCTTTTGCTTGGCGACTCCAGCGATGATATTCAACCAGGCAACGATGGCCCAGACGCCGTCCTTCTCACGGATGTGGTTGCTCCCAGTTCCAAAGCTCTCTTCACCGCAGATAGAGATCTTCTTGTTGTCGAACAGGTTGCAGAAGAATTTCCAACCAGTAGGAACTTCGTAGCTTTGCAGGCCCTTCGCTTTGGCAACACGATCTACAGCACCGGAGGTGGGCATAGATCGCGCCAACCCATATACGCCTTGCTTCTTGAACCAAGGGATGAACTCTGCGTGGTGTGCAATGATAGCCAAGCTGTCGCCGGGAGAGACGAAGCTGTTAGCACCATAGATCATGTTACGGTCGCCATCACCGTCACTGGCCGCGCCGAAGTGAATACCGTTCTTGTCAACAGCTTCGACAAGCTCATGGGCGTAGACCAGGTTTGGGTCCGGATGGCCACCACCGAAGTCAGGCTTGGGAATACAGTTCATGGTGCTACTGGCAGGCAAACCCAACTCCTTGACAAAAATGTCCAGCCCATAGGGACCTGTGATGCCATGCATCCCATCAAAAAGGATCTTGAAGTCCTTGTGGGAGCTCAAGAACTCCTTGATCAGATCGAAATCGAAGATTTCCTTCAGCAGGGTGACGTAGTCGGCGGTGGGGTGGGCTACTTCAACCTCGAGAGGGCCATAGGTCTTGGTACCAATGGTCGAGGTGTCAATGTCGGGGATATCAGCGTACGTATACGAAGTCAAGGACTTGGAGGTCTCGAAGATCTTGTTGGTGACCCCCTCCGGAGCAGGAGCTCCATTGGCAAGGTTGTACTTGATTCCGAAGTCGGCCTTGGGCCCTGTCGCCAAGAGTTAATGAAGTTGCGCCTTTTTCAGTGCCACCACGCTCTTATTTATCTCTCAACACTTCTCCTCATTTGAAAAACTTACCACCCGGATTATGACTGGCAGTCAACAGAATACCACCAGTTGCCTTTCTTTGGCGGATGAGATTGCTAGCAGCGGGGGTGCTTAGGAGGCCATTCTGGCCGACGAGCAGCTTCTTGACTCCATGGGCAGCGCTGATCTTGGCGATCTTCTGAACGACTTCCGGGTTGAAATATCGACCATCACCACCAATGACGAGGAAAGCACCCTCTGCACCCTCCGGGATGGAGAGGATGACGCTGGTGATGAAGGACTCGGAGTAGTGAGGCTGTTGGAAGATGGTGACCTTCTTACGAAGACCAGAGCTGTTAAGGGGCAAGGTGGGGTGTTAGCCGCCCAAGACCATGGCGGGGTAGTGAGTTCGGTGAGGGAAGCTGGATAACTTACGTCCCAGGCTTCTGGTCTGTAAAGGGTTGGAATGAAACTGTCTTGATCGACATTTTGAGTTCAATTGACCAGAGAACAGTTGACGATGAGGAAACCGGTGTGGGAAGTGAGGTGGTCGGAGCAGGACAGACTTCTGCTGGAGACCGGTGGACGGAGGGGAGAGAAGATAAGGCGAGAGGTCGCTGGGGAAACGAACGAACTGGTTAGCGCGTAGTTAAGAGGACAAGAAGGTTAGTATTACGAGATAAGACGAGGACAGCTCACCGACAGTTGTGTAGGAGGACCTGGCAGACGAAGCTCTGCAGTGGCCACTCGCCGCTGCGGCTTCCGTCATTCTCTCGTCGATCCGTCGACTGTGGTCCGGCGTCCGTCCGGGCGTCCACAAGGCCTGCTGCTGCTCCCAGGACGTGTTGTGTTCCATGCGATTCGCTGGTAGCTTGCCAATCTGCAATGCTACTGCGGCTAGACCGGTCGAGTATCCACCGCTTTTCATCTCCCGATGGCACGTTCCTTGATGATGTTGTGTCGATTCACACATCCTCGTGGGATGGTGGAATACCGTTTTCTACAGAAGCAGCTGTCACTTCCAGTTTTATTATCATGATCCTTGCTACAGTAGACTAAATCAGAAAATTTACTCGTATAAATCATCTCTGGACCCTACTGCGGAGACACTAGCTAAATATAGGTATATTATTTGCAAAAGGAGAGGCCAAAAGTTGGCGGGGGTGTTGAATGGTTTTTTGAGGAGCGGGAATGCCCGCTTATACCCACCGGCATGCTGCTTGTTCGGGTCACAGTTGGAAAGGTAGAAGATCGAGATCGTCTTGCGGAAATTCTGCATAAAACGCCTATTAGCAGGACCAAGCAGGATGGAATTGTGTATTCTGGGTGAAGGAGGCGCTGGAGAGAGGCAGACAGTGTGTGATGGGGTAATGGGCTATTGCCAACGGAAGAAAGATCAACATCGCTTCGATGCTTAGGGAAACTTTGATATGACCAAGGCTCCAACTTACGCCCTGATTGAGCGGAAGGAGATGATTAAATGAGGCACTGAACAGGCTGCATGTTAAATATCTCCAAAGTATTTCTGACGAGTGCGTTCCATTGATAGCTCTTCCGGCATTGGGAGAAGAAACTTGTCAACCTCATTAATCCAAAAGGAATTTTGTGGATTGACTTGGCAAGCTGTAGTATATTCCCAATATGACGGATACCAACCAGCAGTTTCCCAATCAATAATCCCAACAATATTATCTGCGCGGACCAAGATGTTGAGGCTGCTAAGGTCGCCATGAGTAAACGCTAAAGGCCAACATCCATCTTGCTGTTTGATCAGGTCCTGGACCTCCAAATCAAGACCGGGATCGAATTCCATGCCACTTCGTAAATGCCGATGGAAGTCTCGGGTGCTGCGAAAGGGTCCAAAGCGTAGGGAAGGACCTGGTACACGGCAGTCAAAGAGAGACCCACCATCAACAGAAGCGATGCCTATACCTTCCGGGGGCACAAAGCTCTCGCATCTCTTGGATCATTTTTTTCAATTGTGAAAGAAGCCTAGTCTTCGACTCTTCACTTCTTTTCACCCAGCCAGCACCTATTATATCCCCTTTAATCCTTTCCATCACAATGTAGGTACAGTCGCAATGGGTAAATGCACATAGCACCTTTGGAACTGGGATAGACGTATTCTGTGATATAAAACGCATTGTGGATGCCTCAGATAAATGCACCCGGGTCCCATACTTGACACACAGTCGGTCTGTCAGCATGAGAACGCTTCCCTTCCATGGCCGAGTGGACTTAAGTGCCTTAATGGCCAAAAGCGTTGGGTACCGACAGAAAGCCCTGTCATTGAACGGTCTCGAAGTTTCGGCCTCGGGGGACGGAGAAGGCAAGCAGGATTGACTATCCTGCGCAGGCAACATTAAGAGTATTATATCGGAGGAAAAGGTATTTTAAGCGTTGCTTTATCATTAGCAATACAGCTCTTGTCTAGAAATCACAAGGAATTGATGAATTGATAGAGAAGAATGTTAGATAGGTCGTGAGGATAGCTAACACGCTTGGCGAAATACATAATGCACGTGACAGCAATTGTCCAATGGATTCACAACCACGGAACCCCAGAGCTCCACATGACATGGCAGACAACTTGAAACATTCCATACTTGCAGTGCATGGCAGCTTGAGCTTATCTGACATACTGACTAGCTCACAGATCACAGAAGCTGCTACTTGTACCCCACATTCTGTTAGAACCATCCGCTCTAAGCTGTGATGTTTCGGAAATGCCAGAGCACCACCTATGCTAGAAGCTCTCCGTGAGCACCTATTTGAGAAGCCCGATCTATCTCAGGATGAGATGGTATTTCTCCTATAAACGAATTCCGTATGCTTGCGACAGTCCACAATATTAGCGGGACACTGGCTTCTATTGGTTGGTCTAAAAAGGCAACTCAGCGGATAGCAAAGGAGCAGAACACACAGATTTACCAGATTCCTACCTTCATTCTATATCCACCTTTCGTTCTTACCACCTGGTCTACGTGGATGAGTCTAGCTGCGATAAACGAGAAGGATTCAGACAGAGCGGATGGTCTCCACTTGGCGTGACGCCTGTCAAAATTTCCCAGTTCCATCGGGAGCAGCGATATCAGATTTCATATTACCTGCTATGCCCAAGACGGTGTAAGGATCAACAGACGTC
Source organism: Byssochlamys sp. BYSS01 (assembly GCA_002242795.1). NCBI lineage: Eukaryota > Fungi > Ascomycota > Eurotiomycetes > Eurotiales > Thermoascaceae > Paecilomyces > Byssochlamys sp. BYSS01. Next base: position 64,355 of record NIXA01000013.1, read on the forward strand.
CGCGTCTTTGAAGATTTCATCAAGCAGCTCCTTCAACACTGCGGTGGCCTGAGCCAAAATCTGTACTTATTATCGATAGTACATTCTTCCACCGTACAGATCGAAGTGAGGAGATGTGCTAGAGTGCTATAGTGCTGGGGTGAAGCTGGTGTGCTTGCCGCCTTACTCTCCAGTTCTAAATCTGATTGAGGAATTCTTTGCTGAGTTGAAAGCATTCATTAAGTGAATCTAACATAATACTTGAAGATAACCCAGGTCAAAGCTTTGATTCTTTTCTTGAGTGGTGCTTTGATGTTGTAGGAGCAAGAGAACAGAGTGCAAAAGCGTTAAGGCCAACAAGCCATTGGCTAACTAGTTAGCAATACACTTCTTCACCCTCAAAACCTCTGACATCATCATGACTGTCGCCATTCCTAGTATGCTGTCACGCGCCACCTCTTACACAATTCGGATTCTACTATGCCTTTGCTCATTCTCTTGATAATATTGTTTTTGGGATCATTCTATTCAATGAGATAGACAACCAAATGACATGCTACCATATGAAATTGGAGAATAAAAAAGAGATGAATTGTAGTACTATTGGCTTACTATCCAGACTCTTGTGTATGTATGCTCAATTCCCGACTACAATGCTATTCAGGGGTAATTCAGGGCTTTGTGTTATCAGATAATCATAGACCCGAGGATCCGATCTCAAGTGCTAGGACCGAATACGGTAATCTAATTCAACAGGAACACAGGAGAACAAACAGGGTGCACAATCAGTTCAAACAAAGATGATGCGCAAGCACAGTTCATTCTTCAGTAATTTCGCTGGGCAGTGTGGGAACAGAGCGCCATGTTAATACACCTCTTTCAACTGACTTATTCGCGTTGAACTAATGGCACCTATGCTTTCCCTCTCATGGCCGGCTGGCAGTGACGTCGGGAGTCTTTCGCGTCCCTCAAGGTTCCACGAGGCCACTGGAGAGCCCAAGGTCATGAGAACTTTGTTTGCCTTGAAGAGGGCGTGTCCATCCACGCTCGTCATGCAAATGCTAGAAACACTCCTCTCAGGCAGCTTGAGCCCACATAAGCAACAACAATAAGAACGCCGTCGGCGACTCGCAGATGCCCTCAATAGGTCCCGCAGAAAGTAGGATGTACCAATGGCCCTGTCCTGTATTCTATATGATTCCAGGTCCTTCGTTCAGATGCGCAGTGTGTAGCAATGGATGGAGTGGGTGGACCTACCTTGGGTATAAGGATAGCGCTGCTAGAACACGAGCGTTGTTGACATCTGCCACAAGAAAGAGGCCAAAGGAAGCAACCAGCAGACGCAGCTTTGACAAGCTACAATCCGATCGATCGACGTCCTATGGCCTAAACAGCCTGTCCCTGTAGAACCTCATCTCCTCAATACTCTCCAGTATATCATCCCTAGCCAAATGCACCAGTTTCTTCCCAGGAACCTCCCGCAACAACCCCTCACCACCCCACCGTCTCGCCCCCTCTTTAAAACTACTAACGTCCAGAATCCGATAGTGCAACCACTCCAGCACCCGCGCATACGGTTCGCGCGCCAGGAACGCCTTATCAGCATGCACGCTGTTCCCCGCCAAGAGCGCCGTGCGCTTCTCCGGCACGTATTTCCGGACATACGCAAGGAGGTCTCTGGCGGCGTCTTCAGGGGTCGTAGTGGACGCGAGCACGGATGCAGTTAGCCCTGTGCGGCCGTGGGTGTCGATGCACCATTGCGACATGGCGGAGAGGGTGGATTGCGGGTGGTGGATGATTGCTTCGAAGCCGTGCGGGTCGAGTAGGTTGAGGTTGCTGTCTGTTACGAAGCAGCTTATTTGCAGGATTTGGTCTTTCTGGGGGTCAAGGCCTGTCATCTGCAGTTTACCAATGGCATGGTAAAAGAAAGAAATCAGCAATGTCGGTCGGTCCCAGGGAGCGAATGAATGGAAGGGTAGCGCTGGGTGAGCTGATGCGAACCTCGCAATCAATCCATACCAGTGGATCGGTCGACCGTTCTAGAGGCATGGTTGGCTGTTCCTTGATGGTGAATAGGTAGGTAGATAGATAGTTGCTGAGGTGGTGACAATGTCAAGACAGATAATTGAAAATGCAGATATGAGCGTGCTATCAAGAGAGAGCGCGTCTAGTGGGGTAACAGCAGTTTTTGTCGATGGGAGGTCCACAATCTGAACCATGGCAGCCCTGAAAGCCAGACCCATGCCATCTGAAGTAAATTGCAACTGCTTTTCTTTTCAGGGTTCAAGTTCGAATGAGCTAATCTTTGGTATCTTGAGAAGGCTACATGTCTGCTAAAGCTTGCCTGCACGATGAAATTCCCTGTGAGGGTTTTCACTTAGATTAGGTAGGTCTATGTAGACTAGAAGAAAACCGAACGAGATACCAGAAAATGAGACTCGAAGCAAGGTATATGACTGGCACATACAGGCGTCATCCTGCGCTGGTTGAAGTTAAGGGTATGAGAATTGAAAGAGCCTGCAAGCTACCAAAGAGCAAGCTACCCACAGCAATGCGGCATTCAGATCACCGCAATTCTCTTAAAGATCCCACAGGCCCGGTGTATTTTTCTTTTCTTGTCCTTTTTTTTTTCTTCTTTTTTTGTGTTTTCCTTCGCATCAAGCAGCCACATTATTCAAATCCATCCAGATCCAGGCAGTGTAGATTCCAGTCTATCACAACTCCTCATCTTCGTTATTGTGCTCGTTATTCGCCTGAGATGCTGGCTCCTTGGACTTCAATTCTCCTCCAAAACTATTCGAGCTATTTGTGCTCGGTTGCTTGTCATTTGTACTAGCAATCCCCAAGGCTTCGCTGAGGTTTGTTGATGACCCCGCTTCCATCTTCCGGCGAAAAAGATTATCGTCCGCACCGGAGACGCTGGCCCTTTGCTTCTTCATGGGACTTCCAATAAACCCATCGTTGTTTGCGGCGTCAGCGAACAGTTTAGAGGCATCCGAGAATCCGGCGGCATTTGAAGACGCAGTCGGCGACGCAGAGACAGTTGACGACGCCGGGGGAGTCGGACCAGAGCCCGGAGTGTCTCCTTTTCTCTCAGCTGCAAGGTTCTCAGATGAATGTTGACGTTTCAGCTGTCGTATACATTAGCATTGCGGTATGGTATCTAGAAGTCTGATTAATTGCTCTTACCTTGATCTTTCGAACGCCCTCCGCGAGTTCACCCTGGCGTCGAATATCCTCGGGGGAGAGATTGGCATCGCCATCTTTGTCCTCGTCATCATCTGCCTTTCCGAGTATTGAACTATCGTCATCATCGTCACTGTCCATCCCATCACCGCTACCTCTCTTATTCTTCTTGCCTCTTTTTTTGCCCTCTCCGCTGTCGCGGAAATTTAGAAAGCCGACAGTGCCTCCAGGCTTAAGGGGACCAAGCTTTGAAAAATCCGGTTGAAGAGATCTTCTCTTTGATGAACCAGACGCCTCCTGTGCCTTTGGGTTCTTCAAGATGCCCATCTTTTGCAATTGCCCTGTGGAAATATGTCAGAACATCAGGTCGGTGAAGGAGAGGGATCTAAACTGTATGCACAAGGCTCCTACTTACGTTCTCCCCTGTACATAAATGTAAAAATAGCATACGGCTTATCGGTCGGGTCGATTCCAGTAACCGTCTGGGTGCTGATAGACTTGGGATCCAAGGATTTCGGCTTCGCAAAGCTCGTTGTATGGTCAATATCCGCATCAGCGGAATTCCCTCCGCCGCCCTGCCCATCCAGCCCGTCGTCATCATCGTGCGCATCGAACTGAGGAGAATACTCGCCCCTTTTGATTTCTCCGGACGCCAGCACACGGAAGAGCGCCACTTTGATCTGGCCAGTGGATTCGGGAATAGGATCGTCGTCGGAGTCAGAAAACGATACAACATCATCATCATCAGAGACGTCCTCAAGCGGCGATTTCTCATCGGCCCCGTACCGCATAACCCCCTTCCCGCTTTTCGAGGGCTTCGCACCATCCATCTCAACATCACCATTCTCAGCACCACCCAGCTCCTGACGACGTAATCGGCGTTTCTCCATCTTCTGGCGCCTACGCTCAATCTTGTCCGCTGCATCCTTGCCCTCCAGATCCAGGCCATTTAGCCACCGCTCCAGCCCGACTTCACGAAACAGGAATTCTCGCTCGGCTAGCCCGCCACCCTCGGATTCAGGCACGCTCACCCACCGGGAATTCACCCAGGTCTCTTCCCCTCTGCGGAGCAACGTTGCCACTTCCTCCTTTTGTCTTCCGTCGAAATAAATGTAAGCGGCCACCGTCTCGTTCGGAGAATTGGTCAGGGGCTGGTACGGAGCAACCATGCCGGTGTATTGACCCCGTTCGCCCGTCTGTCCGGGGAGACCACCCACGACCTTCGGCTTTGGCGAGGGGTTACCTGGTGTCGGCTTCGGGGCGGAGTAAGGAACATCTTGGCCGGGCGTTAGCAGGGTTATCGAGATCGCGAAGGTAGACTGCTCCGGCTTTCCGGATGCCGAGTCGGGCACCTTGGGAGGAGGCACGGGGATGAAACAGGCTATGCGTGATGCTCTAGACTGGCGCTGAATGGAATGCTCAGGGATAGGTCCGTCGGGCGTATGTATGCTGACCGCGAGACCCTTGAAGCACGGCATCGTGGAAGGGGAGATTTATTATGGAAGATGGATATGATATGCAGGTATCGATAAGATCATGGGAATGCCAACTTGTCGGTTGCTTCGGGTCCAGTCGACGCAGTGCTGCCTTGCGAATTACGACGAACGCCTCCCCGCAAGGGAGTGGGAGCCTTGTTGACCGTTTATCTCGTTGACGTTATGAATACTGTTAGCGTAATAGTGTTTGACAAGAAACGGGCGTTTCAATCCAAGAGACGGATCTAAAAAGGTGAGATCTGCCCTACACTCTGTCAGTTATGTTCAAGAGTGAGGCAGGGCGTGTGCGTCGAAGGACGCGAACAAGTGCAGTAGATCAGCACAGACCAAGGACAATCATGAGGCGAGAGTCAACTTAGGTAGCATCATGAGAGGCAGAGGTTCCAAGCAAATGACAAGCAAGTAGCTAGTTATTCTATGACAGAAGTAAGGAGTCGCCGAGGACAGAGTTGCAGGTTGCAAGCAGGGTGGCAGTCCCCAGCATTCACTGGAATTCAATCTACTTGACCCCAACTCAGTGTGCACGTGATGCACTTTAATCTACAAAGTCCACACAAGCCGGAGATCTGCCACAAACCATCCAGTCTGCAGCTGTGCATTCAACCCAGTGTGCCTTGTCTATGGAAATCCTGGCTGAATTGCTATCTCAGTGATGCTGTGGATTGATATTATTTCCATAATTAAGGGATTTAGGCAAAGGTGCGGCCAATAATTATCTCCATCCAAATGCGAAGTACTGACAGTACCCAGTACTCAACTACTACCATGAGAGAACCTAACAAAATGAGCACCTGTCCCTCCCAGAATCCACTCATTAGACAGTCTTGCAATCCTAGAGGTAAAAATGTCCACTGACAATCAAGCTCGCTCACGCTCCTCATTCTGACGGCCATCAAACTTGTAAAGTGGCTCGAGCTGCACATCCTGCCGCAAGATATACCGCCTAATCCACCATGGCAGCACCTTGAAAAGCTGGTAATGCATATGCGTGCGAGTGGGAACAGCGAATACATAGTCCAATTCTTCGAGTGTGCGTTGTTTCGTCTCCGGGACAAAGAGGAAGATCATCATGAAAGCAGTAACATTGAGCCCCCTAGAATCGCGGGTTAGACTATTTGAGTAACATTAAAGTCGACAGATGGGCACTTACGCATAGAATCCAAATGCACCGGTTGGAGTCATAGCTGCAAGCATCCTCGGGAACGTGATGGAGAGAACAGCCGCCCAAAAAAGGCAGGTTGCCACAGCCCAAGACATGCCGACCTCTAAACCTGGGAGTCAGTATTCTGTATACGGGAAACGTAGTTGATGTCAAGAATATCCACTTACCGCGATGAGACAAGGGGAAGACCTCAGCGGAGTAGGTAAACGGCACAGGTCCTTCGCCTGGCGAGTAGAAGGCGGCAAACAGGAAGACGAACAGAGCTATGAGGCCCAGATGCGCTCTAGAATGCTCAGGAATAAAGAAGCAGAAGCCTGCAGTTAACAAGGTCCATGCCATCTGAGGGAAGGTGAAAAGGAGAAGAGATCGCCGGCCATAGGTGTCAATTGTGAAGACAGCCGGAAATGCGAATAGGAAGTTGACCAATCCAAAGCCCCAGGACGCAAGGAGAGCATCCGTCGTGCTGGCACCGGCCTGCTGGAAGATTGTCGATGAATAGAAGCTTACAATATTGATCCCACACATCTGTTGAGCAATCATGACCGTGAATGAAGCCAGTGTCGCCCTCCTGATGCGCGGAACGGTAAACAACTGAACGAATCGAGTTATGTAGTTGCTTTTGCCGGCAATTTCCTTTTCGACCTGGATCTGGGCGTGGATGTAGTAGAGATCGCGGGCAGCTTGTAACTCCGAATTACGCAATTTGCATAGAGACTTATACGCTTTTCTCATCAGACCGTTCTTGATATACCAGCGTGGCGATTCCGGGCAAAAGTAGACACCGAAAAGCAGAGGCACAGCGGGAATGAATGCCGACCCCAGTTGCAGGCGCCAGGAAATACCGCCAGTGTCTTTGACTGCAAGGTTGGCACAAAACCCAAGGAATATACCGAAAGCAGTCCACCTATGCAATGTTAGAGAAGGCATGTCAACGCAGATCAGAGCATCCATGTCGTGAAGAGAACTTACAGTTGCCAGCACATCACCAGGCCCCCACGAATGGAAGCAGGAGTGTTCTCGGCACAGAAAATGGGAATCGTTGCTCCTTTCAGGCCCATACCAATTCCAAGAAGTAAACGAGTAACAAATAGCTGAGGCCAGTTCTGTGTCACGGCAGAGCCGATAGGGGAGATGACACAGAAAATAGCAGAGATGAAGATAGCGCCACGGCGGCCAAAATACTTGTTCAAAGGGTCGGACAGCCAGCATCCGAGAAATGCGCTGGCAAGATAGGGAGCCCTGCATTTTCAAATCTATGTTAGCCGATGCCATCCTGTCCGTAAATGCAGGATAGAGCCGGAGAACGTGGTACTAACGCGTTCACAACGCCAACAATCCACTGATTACGATCATTGCCGCTTTCAGGGATACCAAATGCGTCAGGAAAAGACAAGTTCGCCCCATTGGAGCCAGTCTGGTCCCAACCCCTGTGATGATCTGCTTAGCAACGATCCTCGACCACCTTCCAGCTGTGTTTACTTACTGGACTGCAGCACCAATAGAACAAAGGACAATAGTGAAGTAAAGAGCTGCAGGCTGACGCCATTTGTGAAGAGATTCATTACGAATAGCAGTTATTTCATCTTCCGTCAAGTCAGGTACGGACTCGAAACTTCCAGGGTCGCGAGCAACGAGGGCTCCTTTTTTGAGATCGGTGAGAATATGAGTAAGCTCATTCTCTTGAGCAAATTCCTCAACATCCCGTAGAACTTGACTCTCGCTGAGATCGGCCAATGGATTTTTGATCCTGCAGCATTGTTAGTTTACTTTCCCGGAGCGGGACCTGTCAACATACTTAGCAGAGATGTTTTTGTTAAGATCCACTTGCTCAGGGACCCCTTTCTCAGGTTGCACTTCGTCATGGCTGGCTCTACGCAAATGTTAGCAACTAGGCCGGATGAGACATATAGGTCGGTATCTTGAATGTCCTACCGAGCAGCAACGATTTCATCTTTGTCCGCGGACCCGGCCATGATGAAAATGAGATCTCAGTAGCCTTTGTAAAAAGCGTCAATCGTCGGTTCAAGAAGAGTAAGGTGATATTTAAGCGCCAATTGAATGATGACGACCAAGAAAATAAAGAGAAGAGGAAGCCGAAAGGCATAGCGAGTATTTATACTAGTCCTCGATCGTGAGGCAAAATAGACATATGGGAAGTTCCGGATAGAGTAGGGTTGATGTAGCTCATAGCCTTGTACCAGCCGGAACTTACCATCTCCAGTACCCCATGTGATATACTCTATTGAATTGCACTTACATCTTCAAACCGGAGAAGAGACTCTATTGGTCAGGTCTCAGGAGACGCAGGAACCCGTGATAGAGGCGTGAACCTAGGGCCCAAGAGTGATGTAGAGAGGACAGCCTAGAGAGAGACTGCAAACGCTTCAACAACCAGTAATCCTGCATCTTCGATCGAGCCTGTTGGCAGTTCTAGTCATAACTTGAAGGTTTGTTCCTTGAGAGGAAGAGGCGCTAATTCCGATAGTTGCAGAATCAGAAGTAATGGCAACGTACAGTCTGCAATCCGGCTGTGCCTGCATGTGTAATTGCCTCCCGTAATAGCCCTGATTGCGTTGGCAATAATATAGACTATGGAGCAACATGTCCCTGAATATGCTGCTTCGGATCACCAGCAGGACACCAGCAGCAAGATTCGCGGGGACAGGACATGAATTTCGTGTTCAAGTTGACATTCTGGCCTGTGTCAAGTCCGCAGGTCGGAGACGTCCAAGGAAACTCGGTCATTACTTGGACTGGACCATCAATGCCAACACGTTCCTCTGAATACCATAGTGATGCAGAGAATTCATAGAAGATACTACCTAGTAAGTTCCAATTCCTAAAATTTTAACCATCAAGTTAATCCATCACTCCAAATGGGACCAGCCTAACTTAACTGCCCTTCCTTGCCTATTATGATATTTGCGGATCAGTCCGCAAATATGATATAAGCAACGCCATTCCAATGTCGTTCCCCCTGAGGCAAGGAATGGAGGATCCCACTCCATCGGGACGAGAGGCAATGCACGGCGGACCTGTTTCGTTGTCTATCGGTAGTTCGAACAAAGTGTAAAGCTAAGACGAACCTTGCGAAGCCACCCGAACAGGCCCATGAGCCACCAGCCAATGCCGTTGGCGACCAGCTGCATGCTTCATGCTCAGAACACCTGATCCATGCCTCCTAGGTATTCTAATAGCAGTTGCTCGGATCGTAACTCGCGGGTGTATTCGGTCTACGAAGGCTCCAGGCCGAATACTTCTTTCCCTGGACAGTTCCACAGCTAACATATCAGCGTTAACATCAACGAGGACGGCACCGGACGTATTCTCCTAAATGTCGATCTTGGCAATGGCGAGAGACTGCTGTTAAGTGGAGAACGGTTGGCTTGACAATGTCTGCATCTACATGGAGATGCCGTGGATTGACTATAGAAATAGAATGGATGATCTAACCCCAATGCAGTTCACCTCTTTACCCCAGTTTAAATATGCAAACGACTTGAAAACCCTGCTACTGGGTAGTAGAGGGCGGAAACATGATAATAATCCTAGTCGTAACAATATAGACTTCCGCAAAGTCTGACACCGGGTCCACAGCTGGCCCGGCTTCATGCAAATGGCCAGGCTTCAAATCTCCCCAATTCTATAACTCCGCCAGACTTGAAAGCCCACCTGTTCATACCAGCCATTCAGACTCACCCAATCGACGAAAACTCCTTCGATACCTCTTTGCTTCATGTCCTCGAGAGCGTGGCAGAGCAATGCTAATCCAATTCCTTGACTTCGGTGTTCCGAGTCAATACCAACGCACCCGATCAGACCAGTTCGGCGGCCACAAAGTGGTGGAAAGGCCCAATCACGTTGGAGAAGAGACGACGTCGGAGATAGCATCAAAGTCCAGCCAACTTGCTTCCCACTGGAGTCAAATGCAACCATGACACTGGATGGGTGCTCGCGAGGAGGAAGTTCGATATATGCTTCAACCCAGCCCTGATGAAGCATGCTACGTTAGTATGTCAAATGACAAGTGGATTTCAGCCCTCTTTGGTGGCTTGTAGGTGCCTCACTCCGTACGAAGAGAAATTCCTCTTCTGGGCCAAAATACACTCTTCATACTGTTCAGGCTGAAGAGGACCGAAGCTGTAACCCTGCTCTCTCGCACGAGCAACATACTTCTCAGAGCTGCAATAGTCCCTGATGTCCTGATACAAATCGACCGCACTGTAATCTAGCGGGCTGAGTCGGAAACCCCGGTGTAAGAAGAAATCCTGTACCTCGTTGGGCAATTCTTTCGGTATCCCAGGCCAGAAACGGGGAAACACACTGCTCAGGGTGAGACTGCGAAGATTGAAGGTAGTTCGAAAGTATGACCGGGTTCTCGCCAGCAAGGCAGTTCCGACACCTTGCCTCCAATGCGAAGGGTCTACTGCGAGCGCTGCAATTTGCCCGGAAATTTTACCCTTATTAACAGTCGTATAAGCAAAACAGAAACCCGCCACCGTCGAACCAATGCGGGCAACGAAATGGTGTCCATTGTCTCTGACCAGCAGTCTTTGCAAATTCTCTTTTGGAAGCGCGTAGGTGGGCAGGGCCGCGTTCCAGGAAGCAACTAGCTTATGGACGTCATTTCTAGAATCAAACGGTGTTACAGTGATGGGAGATTTGATCGCATGTTTTAATCTAACAGGCAAGGTTCCCTTCGCAGTCGACTTTCCAAATATAATGTCTGCTGCTGCGGCAAATGCTCCTACCGTGGGTTCGTAGGTAGTGATATATGTTCCGACATCCTGGTCTTCCAGAAAGTCGTAAGGATTGCAGGCTGCAATGTAGATCGTTCTTTTGGCACGTTTAGACAACTCAAGCCCAAGAGACTTCTGATACGGCGATTCCCGCGCATTCATTGTAGTGAGGATCACTGTGTCAGAGGAACCGACGACGTCCCATTGCTCTGGAGATAACCCAGTAGTCCCAAAGCGAATCTCGACAGCGTCTGGGTTCTGGGATTGGAGCATGGTAATGAAATTAGGGGTGCTATACGATCCCATTCCTCCCCCATCCACAGCCCCGCCGGCAGGGATACCTGCTCCCGGGAATAGTAAAACAATCTTGCCTGTTTGGGACAAGGGAAGAACGTCCGGCTTGCTTCGGACCAAAGTGACTGAACGAGAATAGACCTCTTTGGCAAGGGTTGTACTTTTGGAGTTAACAGAGATAAGGGTCTCGGTGGCTTCAGGATGCAGCGCTTTATCCCAACTTAAGAAGGCCCTTTTCACCTTCCCAACACGCCTAGAAGCGTTTCGCAAGCGAGAAATCGGGATAACATCAGACCGAACAGCTTGGCAGACTTTCTCAATCGACGCCACCTGCACGTTATAGGTGTGGCAGATCATGATACTGTCACATCCAGCATTTAAAGCAAGAACAGAGCCCTGTTCTGTGCCAAGCGTGGCACGAATACCATCCATCTCAAGGCAATCTGATATCACCATCCCATCATATTTCATGTCTTTTCGCAGGATGTTCAAAGCATCCGCAGAAACCGTAGCCGGTAACTTGGGGTCACCGAGAGCAGGCAAGGCAATGTGTGCAGTCATCACACTTTCAATACCCTCGGCAACACAGCGACGGAAGGGTACCAGCTCACAGAGCTCTAGCTGGTCTCTGTCTTTGGAAATGGTAGGAAGGTTGTAATGAGAGTCAGCAGCAGTGTCTCCATGACCAGGAAAGTGTTTGGCACTAGGCACAATGTTACTGTCCCTGAGTCCCTGGGCGGCAGCACTTGCGAATCGACCAACAAGCTCAGGGTCGTCGCCTGGACTACGAACGCCGATGACCGGATTCAAGGGCTCTGAATTGATATCACAGACAGGTGCGTAGTCCATGTTGATGCCAAAGTATTTGAGAGTCTCTCCAGTTCCCTTTGAGACCTGGTATGCATATTCGGGAGAACTAGTCGCACCCAGTGCCATTGAACCCGGAAGCTGAGCGACAATTGGAGGAGGAATCCTAGTAACCAGGCCATTTTCCTGGTCAATACCTATGAAAAGAGGATACTCATGCCCAGCATCTTTAGCCTCTTGTTGCAGTGCGAGCGTCAAAGACTTTGCGACAGTAGCAAAGAATCAGCAATTGGGCCTTGGTGGCAGTCGGGTTGTGTCATGGCGTACCTGAAGCTGTGCAGCATCGCGGATGTTCCGCTTAAAGAGAACAATCCCACCCACAGCATAGTTTCGAATCAGAGTTCTTATTTCTGAGCTGAGAACTAGACCATGAAAGCCGACCGCAAATAGCTGATAGCACGATTGTAGTGATCAGTCGCGATCGTCGTAAGACGCGAGTTTGTATTCAAACCTCACGGAAGGAGCTCCACTAACCTGTCCGACTTCCTTGCGCAAGTCTGGCGACATATCACGGCCAATTTGATAACTTTGAGGCAGATTGATACCAAATCGTGGTGTGCGATTGAGCAGGCTTCGGAGACGAACGGTTGACGCTCAGCGCGAAGGGAGCTCACTGAGCTGTCCATCTTGCTGAGAGGGGGAAACCGCCGTGGAGAGAGAGCACCAGCAGAGGCAGGAAGCCCGTCGATCGTACGGTCGCATCGCAGTGTCTCTTTTGCGCTCCGCTGCCACTACATCCGTTGTCAAGCACTGTCTGACGCGCCGAATGCTACCTCACACAACCCTGTCTGGATACGCAAATCCCGGCCGAGGACTGGTCGGACGCTGAGATCAGCATCCAAGCATCCACTTCCTTGAACGCCTCAGGAACCTATCGCAGTCGTTCTCCGCACCACTCGAGGTGCTACTACATAAGAACTTCTAGCTTATCCTTTCCAAGGAACTGGATGCTGATAGTACCGCCGTCAAGTATCCCCTCTGTAATTCGGTCTTTCCGAAGGTGCTTCATCGTCTTGTCCTGCCTGAGACAGGAGTCGAACACCCTGTCGCAGGACGCACGCGACGATGTCAGGTAGGGCAGATGATATGGAGCATTCGGACGAGCGTCCTTCCAACACCCAAAATGATGATGCTGCCATCAAAACGACAGCGGTTGAGGTGCGTCCTGTTTTGCCCGAGTCTTCAAACGATCAAGGCCCGATCGCCTCCAATGTTGGAGATTTCGAGCGTCTGTTCGGGGTCGATGAGGATGCCTTCGAGCAACCGACTACTACGCGAAAAGAACTATGGTCGTACTACTTGTACTACAATGGTTCGTGTTCCTTGTTTTGGTGTCCTTTCTTATGCAAGTCGAGTATTTCCGACGTTGCTCGTACATACCAATCCTCACTACCTTAATCTAGGTGACAACGGAGTTGGTCCAGGCTCATACACTACAGCCTTGTTCCAATGGGCCTTAAACGGTGCCGGTTTTCAACCGGGGACCATTCCTCGTCAGCCGTGCACCGACTCATCCCCGTGTGTTGTACCCTGGGTGGGAGGCACCCGATCAGTGTCTTCAGTGGTGCTCATCGGAAATGGGCTGTGCTTCGCATTTATGACCGTCATCTTCGTCTGGCTTGGCAGTGCTGCCGACTATGGCTCGTTTGGGCGCTGGTTGTTGCTAGCTTTGACTGTCGTCTGCTGGGTCTTGCAGTACAGTATGATGGCCATCAAGCATCCCAGTCAGTGGCCTGCAGCTATGGGGTTGTACGTAGCAGCCTACATTGCCTACGGCGCGACTCTTGTGTTCTACGCTGCTGTCTTCCCCAGACTGGCACGATATACGTCCCATGTGCGTAAGGCTCGTGAGGTGGATTTGAAGGAAGGCAAGATAAGCCAAGAAGAGTATGACACTATCGAATCGCTAGAGAAAAACCACATTAGGTATTTTCGTTATCATTGCTCCTTTGTCGCACAGCATGTACACTTGGCATGCTAACGCATTCCCATTCAGCAACGTATCGACTGCGCACAGTAACATTGGTTACCTGCTAACCCTGCTGATAAACTTGAGTGTTCTGCTTCCACTTCAGAACGATAACTACTCTAAAAATTTGGCATTATGTCTAACCAATTCATGTTAGTACTTTGCTTTTTCTTTCTCCTTTTCCCCGGTATGTTCAGGATACGACTAACGAGCATGCAGACTGGGTCATCCTCGGAGTGTGGTGGTTCGTCTTCCAACAAAAACGACCAGGACCTAAACTCCCTAAAGGCTCCAAGTATGCCACCATCGGCTTCAAACAGATCTGGCTCGCCATTCGCGAAGTTCGATCACTGCCACAGACATTCCTCTACTTCGTAGCCTACTTCTTGTTAGCCGATGGACTAAATACAACTGGTGAGAGGCCATTGATCCTAAGACAGGAGGAGAATCTTGCTGAGGGAAACTTGAATCGCAGGAACTCTTGTTTCAATCATCCAAAATGACTATGTCTCCTTCTCGTTCCTCCAGTTGACCTACCTCGGAATTGTTCAGGCTGTCTGGTCAATCGCTTCCACATTTGGCTTCTGGTATATTCAGAAGTACTTTAAGATTCGGACGAAACGCATGTTCCTTGTGACTAATTTCTTCACCGTGCTTATCCCGTTCTGGGGTATGCTTGGGCTCTGGACCAAGAAGATCGGGTATCATCATAGGGTAGCATACATTGAACATTCTCATCTGCCTCACAGTCACAGCTAACATCAGCTCTTTAATTGGCAGTGGGAGTTCTATTTATACAACGTCATATTCGGACTTTTTCAGGCTCCTTACTATGCGGTTAGTACACGAAGGCGTTCATCCAGCTGACGTAAATTTGCATGCTGATGACTGTCTATCAATCTAGTATTCCCAGACGATGATAAGCGAGCTCATGCCACGCGGATACGACAATATGTTCTTTGCCCTATTCGGAATCACCAATCGGGCTGTAAGTGCATCGCTACTTTCCACATAATACATGTTAAGGACGAGCACTAAAAGTTCATATGAAGTCATCCATAATAGGTCCCAACGTCATCCAAGCCATAATAAACGAGACCCAGAACAACTGGATGGGCTTTCCGTTCCTCTTCTCCATCTGCGCCGCCGCCACGGTCTGCATTATGTTCGTCGACGTGGAGAAAGGCCGCGAGGATAGTCGGCAGTTCGCCGAGGCGAGGAAGGTTGCTCGCGTCCAGGCAGAGACTGACACGGCAGGAAATGGGGTCTTCAAGGCGACAAATGGCGACCATGACGATGATAATGGCAGTCCTGCTTGATAGATAATGTTTATCGTATTATGTACCTCTCTAGAGAAGACAAGTTTTCAGCAAGAGCGTTTTCATTATTACTATCTGTTTTCGATATGTCTCTATTCATTTCCGTTTTTCTCATGTCATTCGTTTGCGATCGTGTGCAGAGTGCCGCAAGCACTCTTGTGAAGAGTCTGCAGACAAGGGGAATAATAGGCCGAAATCGCACACCCAACGCAGACCCAATTACACCCATAATACTTCTTAGCGGCTCCCCTACAGTGCAATCGGATACTTAGTCCTCACCTTCTCCCCGTAGAGATACAACAGCACCAACGCCGGGGTAAAAGCCAAGGTCAAGAAACCCAGCAAGGAATTACCCCACCCGAAATGCAAGCTCTGATACATCTTAGGACCGGCCAGAGGCAACAGACCACCCCCGATAGACCGAAGCATGGTATTAGCCGCCAGCGCACTGGCGGCATAATTCGTGAAGGCATCAACCAGGTACGCCATGATAGCCATGAAGCAGAAGTTAATGCCGATACCAATGAACATGGACCCGGTAATAGGCACGGCCCAGTGGACCTTTTCCTGGGCCGCCCAGCCATACCAGAACAAGCCCGTTGCGAAGACCGGGCCAGCAAGGAGCAGGAGCGGGAGACGGTCCTCGGGCTTCATTTTGTTCTTTGAGATGCGGTACCTGATGTAGCGGTCGCTGGTGAGTGAGAAAGTTAACAGGCCTAGTGCATTGCCGATGCCGATACCGACGTAGCTGAGCCCTGTGATGCCGAGGGAGAAGTGGTATTGCGTCTGGAAGACCAGGGGGAATGTCGTTAGCACCAGATAGTAGATCCCGTACACGTAGGCGGATACGATGGCGAGAAGGATGTTGATGGGCGAGAAGAGCGTCATCTTCGTCGGCCGGACGATGGCTCGCGCTAGGACTTGGCGAGGAGCGACGCCCGTGTCTAGTCTCGATCTGAGGTTCATGTTGCCTGTCTCCTCTCGTAGGCGGCGGGCCTTTCGTGCGAGGATGGTCGGCGCATATGTTTCTTTCATGAACAGGATTTGGACTGTACCTATTGCCCCAGTCTGTGTGAATGCACACATGGTGTTACCACATAGAAAGGGGGGGAAAGGAAAGAAAAAAGAAGAAAAAAGGAAAAAAACAAAAACACCGCATGGATAAGTGTCTACTTACGATGATTGCTAATAACCAGAATATCCATCTCCACCCCTTGTGTTGCGCCAGGAACCCGCCGATGATGGGCCCAACTGCAGGCCCAGCCACAGGGCCAAGGGTGTAGAAAGACAGGGCCAGACCGCGTTGGTGAAGTGGGAACATATCGGTGACGGTACCCCCGCCAATTGACAGAGGAACAGATCCTACACAGCCGGCGAAAAAGCGCCAGACTATCAGCATGCTCATGCTACTGGACACGGCACAGGCAATTGTGAAAATCAAATAGAGAACGTTGGACACCGAGTATATGATCCAGCGGCCGTAGACCTCTGACAGGGGCGCCAGAATCAGCGGTCCGAATGCCAGCCCAAGGACATATACCGAAACGACAAGACTTCCCAGGATTACCTGTGTTTCATTGAACTCTTCCATTACCTGTGCAGTACCGGGTGCGAACATGGAAGAGGCCAAAGGGCTGTCGAGAGGGTTAGAGATCTGAGAACGGTGAAAGAAAGCAAAAGGAGGAGGGCATACATGATGAAAGTGATCGTTGAAACGATGGCAATAGTAACCCATTTCCTGGAAGAGGGCCAATTCATCGGATTGGCAGGGTCATGGTCACCGTCCCACCAGACGGTCTCGCTGTCATGGTCTCGGTGACTTTCATGTTTGACGACTTCTCGCGGGCTCTTCCCTTCCTCGAGATCCTTTCTACTCTCGTCGAACAGAGTAGACACGCTATCAGCGCTGTTACCGGCCCCCACTTCCTTCTCCTCTGCTCCTCTTATTATCTCAGGTCCATCTCTAGAAGCGCAGAGGCGTGTGAGTCATACAGTCGAGACATAGTAACTTTTGAACAACTAAGAAGGAATAGGCAATGCTAGTACTTACTGAAAAGCCAATTCAAGACTCGTAGTAAGCGTTAAAGAATGCATGATTCAAGTCTTGAATTGCCCCTGAGAGGGAATGGAGGAGCAGCAACAGCAGGAAATCGGACAGCATCTCCGAGAACACGAAACGCCAACGCCAGGCGATCCATTGAAGAGTATTTTAAGTCTGTTGATCACGTCGACGACCCTCATGAGACTCTCCCAGGTCTCTTGGCAGTTTTTAACAAGCAGCCGGATCGGAATAGCGCCGGTAGTTGCCACAGTTCGCTCGGTGGCCTCCGCCAGCCCGGAAATGATAGTAATAAATCCTCATCGGTCCACGATAGGCGTTAAGAAAACATAAAACCTGCACAACTTAGAGCTTGCAGCTCGTGATTGCATTACCCATGACATTATTTGCAATCGCCGAGACATTCACCCAGGTCTCGTCGGCTATTCAGGTCCATTGTACCTGTGCACATTCCAATTGGACTTGTAACGTGAGTCGGGTCGGGTTCCCGGTCTTGTAGGAATGTCATATTGTCTCTTTTCTCCGTCACCGACTGGTCCTGCGGGGAGGGCCACAAACCAAGCATCAGCAAGCGGGTCATGGCGGCAGCGAATCAGCCGCCTGCTTAATCGTTCTGGTCCGCACATTGCTCGGGAAACCGGCACGGCCAATCTACAACAGACACAGGTATTGGACGGCCAAATGCGTTGGGCGATTGGCGTTGCGCCAAGCCTGACGGTCAGCGTGTCAGGGCGGGGCGAAGGTGATTCGAGGCCTCAGAGGTGCAGCAGGATGGCAGGATGGGTGCATCGTGTTTCATTTAATAACACTGCTGTCGTGCGAAACGCCGTGTATGGTGGGCTCTGGAATCCAACTTCACTTCATACTCTCCGCTTCCCGCTTCGGCTTTCTTTCCGGTACGTGCGATATATCATTTCTACGTTTGTACGCTGTAGGGTTGCAGGGACGGGAATTGACCGTTTGACCCAAGGTCTGGGCCTTTGCATTCTAAATGACCGGTGAGGGAGGTCGCTTTGGGCAAGGCCCTCCGGTCCACAGTAATGTTTACCTATCAGTTATGGCATCACGTCGTCAGACAGTCTACACCAGTGTACGGGCGCAGTACTGAGTGGAGAAGCATAGCGCTCTCCATGGCAAGACACCAACAGGATGAGCAGAAGCGGAAGAGCGAGCGAGACGAGCTCGTCTGGCCTGGCTTCTCAGACACTCTCTTTCGGTTCTGCGCGCACCGTCTGGGTTTCTGCTAGAGGAGGGTCGCCTTCCTGCTCTGCTCCGCCGGCCCGCTGAGCGGACTTCCGCTGCTTCTTCTCATCAACGAGCTCTCGCCATCGTGGCCCAAAGATCGTAGTTAGCCACACCAAGATCCCTGCGACAGCTATGAACAACGCGCTGATGGTGCTGAACCATCCGACCCCAAAGCCTTCTATGGCTGGGAGGACGACCCCCGATCCAGTGGCGGCAAAGGCATATCGCAACATGTAATTTCCAGCGACGACTTCGGCACTGCGGCCCTTAGACTGCATGACGTCTAAACAGTATGTATTCAAACTCGGGAAACAGAACAGCTGCGCAACTCCTTGGAGAAACATTGCAATCACGGGCACGGGTATACCACCCACAGCTTTCTCCACGGTCCACCCGTATATGAGCATCCATCCGGGGATCACAAGGCAGATAAATACCAAGCACGACTTGAGGCGATCTTCAGGGACTCGTACTCCATTGCGCTTGCGTATCCATTTCTTTACCGTGTAATCTGCCCAGCGACCCCCCATCAGAGTGCCCACCAGGTACCCGCATCCGGGGGCTATGTAAAAGAGACCGGATTGGATGGGGCTCGTGAGGTGAAAGCGCGGGTTTAAGACGTATCGAATTGGCGTGAGGAGGGAATACTGGTTCCAAACTAGAGCGCCAGCAGCCACGCCGGCGAAGAAAAGATTTGGATACGAAAAAAGAAGAATTCCCACGCGGATTGGCGAAATACGGGACCACAGCACACCAGCCTTCTCCAGGATGGGCTTCTCGGCAAGTTCGGTGTTGGTCTTGTAGGGTATGGTCTCCGGGAAGAAGAAAAAGACCAACACCGCGGCGCTTCCACCTAGTGCGGTTTGAAGCCAGAATATATCCCTCCACGACCGGAAGGTGACGATGACTCCCTAGGTCAAGACATGTTAGCGATCTCAGAACTCTCATTGAACCGACCATTTGACTCGGACGCTGGCGTACTCCGATGAATGGACCAAAGGCTGGACCAATTAGTGTTCCCGACAAAAACGAACCCAGTGCGGTTCCTCTCTTCCTGGGCTCGTAGATATCCCCGATCGCTGAACTACCTACGACGAGGAAGCTCGTTCCTTGGAAGGCAGTGAGGATTCGGAAAATGAAGTACGCCGCAATATTCGGCGCCAGCGCAGTGCCGATACTAAAAGCAAAGAAAAGGAAGGCGCTCCAAATGAAGATCTACATGTTGTCATAATCATCGTCATCAGCGACTGGAATTGTGGAATGCAAGGCTGTCCACTCAAGCAGTTGAGTAGGGGTTTGAGCTTACAGGACGACGGCCCCACACCTGGCTAACTGGACCCCAGAAAGGAGCGGCGACTCCCATAAACGCTACATACAATGCGTTACTGGCATTGACAATGCTCCCGGTCGTGTCATATGTGCTGGCCACTTCAGGAATCGCCGACAGGATTGAAGTGGAAGAAACCGGAGCCAGAAACGAGCAGTACGAGAGTATGGCGACCATGAACACTTTACGGGCAGGAGAAAACCGTAAATACTGCTCCGCGTCGGGTTCTCTGAACTTCTCGGATGTTGCACGTACTTCGGAGACGCTCTGGGGAAGATCAACTACTTTCGACTCTGACTGAGGTTGTCCAGATGGCAAGCTTTCGCCTTGCACGCCTGTTGTGGTGTTTGCATCCTGAGGCAGCGTCATGATAATGAGATCAGAAAATTGCCAGCAATTGAGGCTTGAGTCGAGGCAACGCACTCGAACTTATTGGCACATGTAAGTTGGTGAAGAAAGTGGACTCTCGTCTGGCTTCCATGAAAAGCGTCCGGGTTGAACAATTGAGTTTAGTAACAGGTCGAGGAACGACAAGATACTCTAAAAGGACGGTGCAATGAGTCATTAAGTATTGAATGACGAAGACTGCGAAACTTGCAGGTGAAAAAGACCGACATATCTATCCAGAGAGTAGTAGTATTCTTGATTCGCGCAGCACCGAAGATCGGCGACGTAGAAAACCCGCCAAACTCTCGACAATCTGGATCGGACGAGAACACGGCACGGTGAGAGATTAATTATAGTTTCTCGGAAAGGCCGACGGATAGTGGACGATTGCCTGCCACCCAGTAAGACTAGTCAGGAAAAGGAGTCCGTCTCCAGGTTGCTGCAGACTCTACAAATTCGGCCATTGGATCCGAGTAAGCCAATATCCATAGCGGTCGGCGTGTCTCCGACTCTCCATCCACCTAACTTTAGCAGACGGACTGAGTGGTATGAGAAGCCAAGTGATGGTCCTTACTTTGGGACCTATGAGGAAGCACGCCAAAGGTAGTATTTTGTCAACTCCGCGGGTGGAAAGGTACAGAGTCCATCGCGCGGAACCTCCATCCGAGTTCGGAAAAGCATCCTCTGTCGGTTACCTTCCGGAGCTGTGATCGGGCTTCTTCCGCAGGAGTAACGAGGAAGCGGGGTGTTGTATTTTGCTTGTGACGTGTTAATTGGAAATTAATAACGTAGGATGCGTCCGATCCATCTTCGTCCCAAGAGAAGAGGGTTGATCGTGTCATTGTAGGCCAAGTCAAAGAGGTGACAAGGCACACGACTCGAATGCTTTGACGCCTGAGGTTACCCGGATAATTCGAGGTTGGAAGGGAAGATCTGAAACTGTAATGAGCATCGACAGCTGGATTCTCGTCATTTGCCGCCTTAACAAGATCTCTAGTCGATGGGCCCATCGAATGCGGTTTTCCCCAGGTGAGGTGACAGCCACACGTCCACGGCGTTGGGAGACTCCAAGACAGAAGAGGAGCACTCGTGGCGGTGGCTGGCACACGCGTTCTTAGCGACTCCTCCAACTCGCCGGTTGGCAGCCACTCGAGAATCTAACCCAATACGCAATTCGCACTGACGTTTGCCAGGCAATCGCAAGAAGATCTTCAATCGTGATCTAGGAAGCATGACGTTGACGAGTGGCTGTGCTGCAAATGCGGAGATTTGTCATGGGCCAACTGGTGTCCTGCACCACCCTCGGCTGCAGCGCTCCATCACCACCAGGATGTTACCTAAAATCTAACTTTCTTTCCCCGCTCCCTGTATTCAATAATGTCGTTTGCGGCCTTCAGCTATTAATACGATAGTACCCTCTTGTGTCAATTTCCCTGTCCCTCCCCCCACCAAGGAAGAGAAAGATGGCGTCTAGTAAGGATACCCAGAGCGCAGTTCCTCCCCAAAACAGCGGCTCATGGAGCAGCTTTCTCAAGGTAATTGTTGCCGCGCGCGGCGATTCTGCGACCCCTAGCTGACATGGTTCATACATACTCTTTAGTTCATTTCTTCCTTTAACGGAGATCTCTGGTCGCTGACCGCCCCGCCTTTTATCCTCTCCTCCACCTCGCTCGTCGAATATTCCGCTTACTGGGCAGAGCACCCCGCTTTGTTCGTCGCTCCAGCAAAGGAACCGGACCCGGAGAGGAGGGCGCTGCTTGTTCTCAAATGGTTCCTCAGCACGCTTCACCAGCAATACTGCTCTCGTAGCGAGAAATTGGGGACTGAGAAGAAGCCTCTCAACCCGTTCTTAGGAGAGCTGTTTATCGGCAAATGGCCAGATGACGGAGAATCCGGGGACACAAACTTGATCAGTGAACAGGTCAGGTATGTTCCATGTAGTGGTCTGTTCGGTATGTTGTGTATATTTCTGCTAACGATCGCCGTTCCAGCCATCATCCACCAGCTACTGCCTATGCTATCCGGAACGAAAAGCATGGAGTCGAAGTATGTAACTCAAGTCCAGCTTCGGTTCCAAAGTGGCTACTTTGACTAACATTTTGTTCAGCTGCAAGGATACAACGCCCAAAAGGCTTCATTCGCAAGCACAATCTATGTGAAACAGATTGGACACGCGCTTCTCACTCTCAACCCTCCATCAGCCGACGGAAACAACTCGTCGCAGGAAGAGAAATACCTCATCACCCTTCCTAGCCTGCACATCGAGGGACTAATCTACGGGACGCCGTTTGTTGAGCTCGAGAATACGAGCCGCATCATCAGCACTTCAGGCTACGTTGCGAAGATTGACTATTCCGGCAGGGGATGGTGGAGTGGGGAAAAGAACTCATTCGCCGCCAGCCTGTACAAGGAAAGCGAAGGGGAGAAGGAGCCTCTATACATCATCGATGGACAGTGGTCGGATACTTTCACGATCAAGAATACTCGGACGAACGAGGCGGAGACGTACAAGGCCAAAGCCACGAAGACAACACCGCTAGCGCTAGCTGATCTCGATAGCCAGGATCTGTACGAGAGTCGGCGGGCATGGAGCGACGTGGCCGCTGCCATTGAGCGCGGCGATATGGATGCCGTGTCGGAGGCCAAATCGAAGATCGAAAACGCACAGCGCCAATTGCGGAAAGAGGAGAGAGAGAGGGGCGACGAGTGGGAAAGAAGATTCTTCAAGCGGGTCGATGAAACGAGTGACGAAACCTTCCTTGATCTCGCAGAGACGGCGGGTTATTTGGGAGCCCTAGAAAGCGACAAGTCTGGCGGCGTTTGGCGGTTTGATCCCGAGCGAAGCGTAGATGCCAAACCACCTTACCATAAGTTGGGAGGCGAGGGGTTGGGACTCTCCCAGTGAAGAACGGTTGGTCATCTCCAGTCGAACACTTCCCCGGAATCCGCGGACCTCTTCTAAGATTCGGTTCCGTTTCCCTTTCGACTCGCTATATACGGAACCGGTTTACACTTGGTCCAATATAATATTCGCGTTTCTTGTCGCCTTGGGTTATCGCCTTTTTTTTCTTCGATTCAACAATGGAGTTCTTTCGGGGGACGTTTTTGTACAATATACGGATGGTGCCAACATTGTGATGATTGTCTCTAGAGGTAGTTGGTATTCTAAACCAAGGCAATTTATCCAAATCATAGAAGAAATATAGATTTTCTGCCCTAGACTAAGTGCGTGAGTGATTACCCAAGAGAAGCGTCAGGCTGAAATAATGCGAGAACAAGTGGCAAAGTTCGAATATCACGGAGATCATCAACCTTCTGTGGCTGGAATACGTCCGGACTGGCTCTCGTGGACCGCAATATATATCCAAGTGCCAAAAGCCATCGCTGTTGTCGCATATATACTTGGAAGGTGCAACACTTCTCCTGCTTCCTACTAACTACTTGGTACGCCGTATTAAGCGCCTCTGGAGAAGCTCGACCCACAGGTGCTTCACAAACCTTACATAGAAGTCCGAGTCTGGGCAAGGAACAAGTGAATAAAGAAGACAATTAACGCCATTCCATATTCCCGAATCTCACGTTTTCTCGTATTTTTTATTTCCACTCCATGCGAAGGCTTCGATCCTAATCTCATCCAAATGATCCCAACCAGTCAATCGATGAACGAAACCAAGCCATTCAGTGAAACCATTGATGACGTTCGAAAAGTGCATACAATGTAGACGAAAGCGAAAGAACAACAGGAACAGCATCGAAGAACCATACGGAGAAAGGGGGAAGAAGAAAAGCAGGAGAAGGAAAAGCAAAGGCACAGAGTTAGGCAGACAAGATATAACAGAGAAGAAAATCAGTATAAAAACACAAGAGTCGGTTGATGGACTCAGAGAGGCATTTTGTGACAAGCACAAGGTAGGTGGTTATTTTACTCTGCTCCTTTCTTTTTTCTTCATGTTCAGTACAAGCACTGAGGTAACAGGCCCGATGCAAGTAAGGATACTCAATGGAACAAAGGAAGAGAAAACTAATAAAAATAGAAGAAGAAAAAAATCGGCCAAACTCTCGGCAAGAGTAGAGATTATACATTTGAGAGACGCGTGAACGATTCTTCTTTTGTGAAGAGTGTCTGTCCCTCTCATCGATATTTCACTACCCGCAATGCAACACTATGGCCTTCAGTGTCCGTAGTTCCCTCCCCAGCCACCGCGTCCAGAATTTCCGTAGTAGTTTCCAAAGCCTGCGGCCCCATAGTTACCGTAGCCGGTTCCGTGATGAGTTTGAGTAGCTGCAGCCTGGTGTCCACCAAGACTGCCCAAACCGCCATACTGGGGATTTAGGTGTGGGTAGACACCGAACGCCTGCTGTCCTTGGGACTGCAAGGGGGGAAGGCCACTTTGAGCCTGAGGTTGGCCCGGTGCGCTGTTCGTCGCAGATCCGGGACGGTTAGCTTGGGCAAGCGAAGGACTCGGTCCACCGGGTTTCGGTGCTTCGAAACTCTTTGTCGCCTCTTCAGCCGTCACCGGTTGCTGTTGGCTTATGGGCTGGTTCTGAGAGAAGCCAGCCGGAGTGCGACCAAAGACGTCCGTCATTCCGGAACCGAAGGCGCTTGTGCCGGTTGCAGTCTGCTGGTTCTCAGATGGCTGTGCGGATCCGGTGCGACCGTAGACTGATTCACGGCCAGGAGCACCTTGGTTGAAACTGGCAGCGTTCGCAGGAGAAGAATGTTCGTAGGAAAATGCGTGCTGGGGTTGTCCGTACATCCCCGCTTTGCCGTACGGTCCGTAGCCACTGCCGTAGCCGTACTGGTTGCTGTGTGGCATGTAGTGGTCGTCATATCTACGAGCATCATCGTACATGGGACGGTTCCTGCCATACTGATGTTGATTCATTTGGCTCATGTACGAGGCATAGTGGGGATTGGAATAGTATGGATATCCGTATCCATAACCACCGTGAGCAGCCTGACCAGGGATGTGCTGCGCGGTGGGAGTCTGGGTCACGGCAGGCAGAGTCGGATTAGGGGTAGCGTTGCCACTGTTTGGCGTGTCAACGTGGCCGAAACGAGTCGGTGGCTGAGTGGTGGGAATATGAGGCTGCACCTCGGCGCCGGAGATCCCAAATCCACTAGCGGCTCTCTGGGCAGCAGTGGCATCCTGCGCCTGGCCGTACGTGCCATAGTAGTTGTATGGGAGGCGCTGTTGATCGATAGCGTAGAAGGGAGAATATTCGCTGCTAGTAGTGACGGTGGGCTGAGCAGGCGCCTGGTTCGCAAATGGCTCCTGAGCCTGCGGCTGGGGTTGGGTAACCTGGTGGGCGAATATATCATAGGGCTTGTGAGTCTCCGTGTACTGAGCAAAATCGGTCAAAGAACTTTCGGCAGCAGTAACCTGCGGGACCGGGGGGAGCCCGGGCGCAGGACGGGAAACAGCTGGTGTCTCCGTTGGAACCTGCGCCTGAGTCGAAGGAGGCAGTGATGCACGCGGAGCAACCGGGGAGTGCTGCGGGGGTTGAGCACGAGTTTCCGCTTCTTCTCTGTTTTCATCGATATCCACATCATTGGTGTCGCCATTCAGGCCCATACTGCCAAACTGCACAGCAGCACGATCAACTGCATGATTTCCTGGCATAACGACGGCTTCTTGTTGCTCCATGACACGACGCTGGAAGCCAGGAGGTCTGAAGCTCTGCTTCAGCGCACTTGTAGGATACACTGGGTGCGGTTGGCGAGTAGGAGTAGTAATGGGGGCAGCCGCATCTGGCGCGGCGCTGCCAATTGTACTAGCCGCAGTAGCTGTGGGCGCCGGTGCAGACGAGTCAGGAACTCGCTCGAGATTCGTCTCCGTTAAGTGATCGGCCGGGACTGTATCCTCCTTTAACAACGGTGTCGCTTCAGTAGGACCCTCAGCTAGTGGAAGAGCCGGCTTCTCAGAAGTCTTCTCCGCAGGTTCGGGAGCAGGTTCGGGCTCCTTCTGCTCCTCTGTCGGCTCCGCGGGCTTTTCTAGAGCAGGAGCAGACGCGACAGTGGGTGGCTTTGGTTGAGGAGGGGGGGCGGGTTTCGCGAACAAACTAGTCCATTTCTTAGGAGCTTCGGGGGCGACGCTAGTCGTGGTGTCAGTCTTCAAGCCATCGCCTCCCGTAGTTTCATCGTCTGTGTGTTTGTCCTCCTGTGCAGCTGTTCCAGGTTCAGTAACAGTATCCGCTGGTGTTTCTACGACACCGACGGTGGCAGTTGCCGCCGCCTTTACCTGGTGCGTCCCATTGACATGAGCGCCTGCTCTGCCACCGCGACCACCACGGCCACCACGAGCGCGTCCGCGACCCTCAGATCCGCCACGTCCGCGTCCTCCACGCACAGACACGGTGGTCGTCTCGGTCGGGGCGCTTTGGGCCTCCTTGGGTTTAGGACGACTCCGGTCCGTGGTTTTCTTCTTTACTTCACCCCATTGCGATACACTGCCTGCAGAGCCGTCAGAAGAGTCGATTTATTAGAAAGAGATGAGCGGGATCGAATCGCAGTGTTACCTTCGGTTATACGCTCAATTGCGCTCTCAAGATCACCGCCCGCATCCTCCAACGCAAAAACCAGATCATCTTCAGTCCAGTCGGAGAAAAGCTCCTTGAGAGCTGGCAAAGCACTTGAATATTTCTTCTTCATCTGTCCGATTTCTCCTTCATCTTCGTATGTGGTGGATGCTATCTTCTCTGAGCAGTCGAGATTTGCAGATCTATTGCCGCCTCGGCCGCCTCTGGAACTGTAACCACCTCTGCCACCACGAGCAGACGCTCTGCCGCGAGAGGCAGAAGGCCGTGATTGTACTTCAGACATGACTCTGAGTTGAATATGTAATTATCAGAAGAAGCGGATCGTAAAATGGAAGGGAAGGTAGCAGTTGGTAGGAAAGAGGAGGATGGATGAAGGTGTGGTGGTAAGGTTCAAGGTTGGCTCGTGAGCACGAATAAGCGTGGGAGGTGAAAAGTATTCTCGTGAAAGATGCTCCCTCTCAGAGAGGATGGCACCAGACCGCAGGCGCAGGAGCCGGCAGAACGAGGAACACAAGCAGGTTGGACAGGGAAGGGCGAGGAAAAAGAGAAAGGACAGACGCGAGACAGAAAGTCGGAGCCGTCAGAATTGAAGGCGTGTCCAAGGGAGAGTTGCAGCTTTAGCGAGAGGCGCTAAAAAGAAGGCTGGGCAGCGCGGCCACACTAGGCGGTCTCCATCGGCGATCAATGCAGATGCTTGGCGCTCTTCAACCACCCTACAGAAGGCACGCTTGAGGTCTTGCTGCAGAGGTACGCGTCAACCTAGGTGCCTGCCTAGGCAGGTAGTGCTTGACTGGCAGGATTCCCGCTTCGACTGACTGGAGTTGTGTCAATCGTGCTCAGTCTCAGTCCCAGCGTCTGGTTTGGTAGACCCCGTGACGCCCCATACCCATCGTGAACGGATCTTCAAGCCTCTTAAAAACACCGAGAACAGAACCAACTGCTTTGCGATAAGAAGGATGTGCTCTGAATTCTCAAAGTAGCCAAATGGATACAAGAGATTAATTAGTCTGAAATCTGGGCCCTGGTGCGCGCGTCTGCAATCAGTCAAAGCAGACGGTATTCACCCGTGGTTCATTCACCTCTGCTTAGGTAGACCCTCTTACTCCTTCCTGCCTTGACATCCTTTCCTCTTTCACACTCTATCCTCCATCTCATCGAATTCTTTAGCTTCTTGGCCTCTCCCTGTCTCTTCTTGATCCTACATATCGTGGGAATCTAACTATTGCCCTAGGATCCTCTCTATCTCCGTAGGGGAGGTAGGAGCACCCACGAAGGATGCCCTGTAACAGCTGTCACCACTGCATGGGACGCGTGCTCACCGGGTATTTTGACTAAGTCCGTGAAAATGGGGTGCAGTGTCGGTGTCTCTGGCGAACCCGGCGGCGGGACACTGGGAGGCGTCGTGGAATTAAGACCGCCGGATGATTCGATCGCGAACTATTTATTGACCAACAACCAAGTAGTCATGGACACCAACTTAAAGGCTAGTAAGAAAGTTGCTCTGCGCTTTCCCTTAAGCATCCCAAAAGGCCACTAAGAATTTCCACTAACCACATATCAAAGGCAGGCCTTGGGACCTACCCCTCTTGCCCAAAAAACAACGTCCTCGACTCTTACCAGGGAATGGAAGTCTCGACATAGACCGAAATGGACTACTGGCTGGACTCAAGGGACACTGAACCCTATCGAGTCAGATATCAGACTTCAAAGAAAGGAAGGGAAGAATAGGTACGATGTCTATCAGCAGGGGATGAGCAGCAGATGTGTGCCGACTCGCATAGGAGATTTGAAACCGTTCCCTCTGCCGACTCCGGTTCACTGCTTCTCAACGAGAGTGGCATGGAGGATATTCCCCTAATACAAAATGGCTGAATAACTGCTACTTTTTTATTAAAGATATGCTTTCCTGCAGAGCCATTAAATTCATTCATATTAATGGCAACTCCAACCCAGCAGACAGCCTGATGAAGCCATTGGAAAGGGTCAAATTCAACATCTTCTGTCACCTTATTGGCTTACACAAGAACACCCAAATGAGTGAGATATCAGGACTTGAAGATGTTGAAGAATAGGTAACGTGGTCGGTCTTGTCTATGCCGCCGATCTTGCCCAGCAACTTACTTATGTCATCCCATTCGGCGTTATTGTTAATGGCATTTAAGCCATTACTGGTGCGAAGGTCACCTGTCCATCTCGCCAGGAGCCGATTCCCTAAAGTTATCGTCTTCGTATTTGCTGTCGCCGCGGGTCTGAAGCTATCGTACCTGACGCTATAAGTCGTCGACCGGACTTTATTCAACACCGAAACACCCGAATGGCAGAGGATAATGGAACTCTGGAAGAGCGCCGGTGAATTTGAGACGGCATTCGACGCTTTTAAGCCTGCGCGTGGTTACGATTGGACTCTCAACAAGTTGCCCAAGAAGCCCGTTATGAAGAACGTGGAGCGCGAACGGCACGTCCATGTGGCCTTGATCCACACTCGTGGACAAGAAGCGCAGAAGGATGAGGTCTAACAGACATTTGATGTCTTTGCGGCAACTGTCATGGAGCCCTGTCCAGTCCAGGTCGGTGCTTGGAGGATCGACTCTGACGTTTCAAATGGTAAACAGAAATACGTTGGGCAATACCCAGGTGGTCTTGAAGGACCAGCAAAATAGGCCAATATTTTTTTGAGCTTGTATCGTTACGGTTCCGGTTCAGAGATCGACTCCGACCTTTTGAAGAGTTGAACACGGACACTGACTGGTCTTGAGATCAGCAATATGTCTTAATAGCTCTTAACTTGTATCATTACAATTCAGATTTTCACTGAAAGACATCTGGTCAATAGCGCCTAAATGTCAATAATAATACCTATTATTGACGCTGTGAATAATCAGAGGAAATCATTATTGTTGTTGGAAAACTGGCCTAGAGACAGTTACTTAGGTACCTAGGTATCCTGAGACTCGATTCACCGCCTGACTGTCGACCAGGCTGCACCACATAACCCCGACCATCCATCGTACTGCACCCATCGCTTCCTATCAAACGTCACAGCAACCATGAAAGGTTCTTCGATTCTAGGTCTTCGAGCGTGGTCGAAGATCCACCCACCACTACCTCGTACTCCCCGTGAATCGCAACAACTCCTCAACGCCCTCACGTCGTCCTTCCGTCGCCAACTCGACCGGGAGTTCCCGGTCCCCTCATCTTCTAACAATGTTGAAAACTGCGACAGGCCTGCGAATTCTAACTCATCGGCACATGCTGCTGACAAACATCTGAATGCTATCCTAGATAATCCTCTTTTCCGAGTAGTTCCTTCAAGAGGTGCTCTCTCTCATGACCCGTCCAGTGCAGCAGCCGTCGAGGAGCAACGGCGGATAGTGGAAACTCCAATGGCAGTATTCGACGATTTGGTCGCATCAGGGTCAATTAATTCGGCTTCACTTGCCAATTGTTTGAAATCGCAACTCCTCCTCTCATCCACACCCGGTAGCAAGGATGTAAGCAGCGCTATGAAGGAATCTAGAGCCGGTTCGAAAGTCGCAGCGTGGTTTCGAGCTTCCGATTCTGCTTCCAGGAAAATGCTTTTGAGTTCTCGCGCGTTGACTTCTTCTCTGGTCAAATTTATGGCCGCTGAGGGCCTACAAGATAGTGTCATGATTTGGCTAAGTATGCTACTCAGACATGACGTTGGGGGGCGCGATGGCCGGATTACGGAGTCCTCCGCACGGCAATACTTTTGCAACCTTCTCGTCGATTTCATGGCAGCTGAAATTCAATATGGCAACGGACTGGGTTCAGCAATGAAATATTACCTCCAGGCATACGAAATGCATTCCTCACATCCACATGATCAGTTGAGGAAGCCACTGTTGCTGTCTCCGGGTGGCCGTCTTTGCCAGTGGACAATGGGACATGCGGGAGACCAAGCAAAAGATATCCCCGCCGCTATATACGAAGAATTCAGAGATAAGATCTCCGCAATGTCACCTGGCTCGTTGTTGTCTGCCTCTGTACCGCTTTACCACCCCACACATCCTGACACCCGGCCATTGTTGAAGTTCATCGAAAGCCACCCGCCTGAGAAATGTCTTTCATGGAGCAATGTGAGGCAGGAGACTCTCCTGAGAGTCAGTTTTGATGCTCTGCGAATATTGGTTGACCGAGAAGAATCACGGAAAGCCTCCAAACTGGCACATTACATTCAACAGCTGCTACCGAGCAAAACCGAGCCAGAGTCCACGCCTAAAAAGTACAATACCTCTCCAGAAGAAGAATATTTGCTCAGTCGGCTGGACTTGGCATTTTCTCTGTGACGGTTACGGGTTGGTGCAGAAAAGTTCTGTCGAAACATTTTTCGAATCAGGATAGCGAGTATCCCCAACTTGTGTAATCCGACAGCCATGCTGTGGACGAATAGGAAAGTCGCAAGTATTACGGTATCTACTTGGTCGGATATCCTCGAGCGCCCCTCGCAGCCGTGGCGTACTTCGACCTCAGCGGTATCCCGTGCTTGCGACTGCCGTTCTCCATCCCCCGCCGTGGGTATAGAGAACAATCCAATCGAATTGCCGTCAAGATAGCCGGGCCCTACGGCCCCTAGTTCACGGAGAGAGAACCATATGACGGTCTGGCACTCACAACTAGAGCTATCCAGACGTGCCGACCACTCGACGACTAAGGCATAGAAGTCAATATGACCGTTAATCTATATTTGGTTAAGCTACACGGACGAGTCAAGATCCACGAGTATTTGAGGGCAAATACAGAAATAATATGACCCGTGCGAAATGACAAAACCGAGACCTCTTTGTTACCTTGTAGACGTATTGAACTTCTCAAAAATGAGACCCAACCTGCTCACGCCAGTTTAATCAGAAAAACCCAGTCAAAGCAGGCCAAACCCTGACCGGCACCAACCATCATCCTGCCAACGCAAGTAAACCTACTATAGAACATACACTTCACGGTGTAGAGTCCGTCTGGTGGCATTTATGCACTTGGAGTATTCCCAGAGAAGTCGAGCTGCCACAGTCGGGGCTAGTAGAGCAAATTTACCCAGCCTAGGTACGCAGTGGGGTGGTGTCGTAGTTGGGAACGCGTTCGACTGAAGCTCACTTCAATCTGAAGCCCAGTAATTTAACTGCTTGGTTAATCGGAAGATCCCCGGTTTCCCGGGTCACCCCATTTGTTTTTTCCTTTTTTGTATCTTTTGTACTCTCCTCTCCAGCGTTCAGGACTCGAGTCAGCCGGTATCTAAGCTTCTGCACTTTTAGCCAGTGCCTAGCTAGCGCCTTTGAAGGCGACGTTCATGTACCTACCTCCCTGTAGTCATGGTATGTCAGTAGCGCTGTAAGGGGGTCCAGATTGTGGCGATGAGTCATGACGGCGGGCCGGATGAACTTTGGCCTTCCCGCTATCGGAAGCAAGTTTCAATCTTTACGCAGACAGCCACAGCAGCGAATTTTTCCTCTCCGTATACTCAACTGGAATAATCAATTAACAGTCAAGATGTCAGGCACTAAGATCTGGTTGCGCGCGGAAACCAAGCCCGCTGAGGCGCGGTCTGCCCGTAAGTGCGATGCTAACGATTTATACCTCGTTCCAGTCCCAGCTGCAGCGAATGCGAAAATAAGTCAATTTCTCTGACCGTGAGATTAATCGACAGTTACTCCCACGACCTGCAAAGCACTCTTGGATGCTGGATATCAGGTGACAGTTGAGCGCTCTAGGCAGCGGATTTTCGACGGTATGATGCGATTGAACGTCTGCTCTCAACCTTCTCCCAAACAGTTAACTGACATGACTCACGAGTGTAGACCAGGAATTTGCAGAGGTGTGTTCAAGACGATTTAACTCCCAACAGAGTCTTCAGACAAGATTGCTGACTGTCCCGTGTGTTGTCTCATAAAAGGTCGGAGCGCCATTGGTTGAAGAGGGCTCCTGGGCGAAAGATGCTCCGAAGGACGCCTATGTTCTGGGTCTCAAGGAGTTGCCGGAAGACGATTTCCCCCTCGAACACGTCCACATAACATTTGCGCACTGCTATAAGCAACAAGGAGGCTGGGAGAAAGTTCTTAGCCGCTGGCCCCGCGGTGGCGGCACTCTCTTGGATCTCGAGTTCCTTACTGATGATGCTGGACGGAGAGTAGCTGGTGAGAGACTGCCTACCTAGCAATATATCTGTTCGCATGAAGACTGACATTTTCCTTGCGTGCAGCTTTTGGTTTTTCTGCCGGATACGCAGGTACTTCCGCCACTTCGTAACTAGTCGTTTTTTTTTTCCCCGAAGCTGATGATGAGGCTCAGGATCTGCCTTGGCCGTCAAGAACTGGGCGTGGCAGTTGACGCACCCCGAGGGCGAGCTGCTACCTGCTGAGACGCCGTATGCGAACCAAGATCTTTTAATCGAATCCGTCAAGGGATCTCTAGAGGCTGGTAAAAAACAAGCTGGTCGGACACCTAAGATCCTTGTCATTGGAGCCGTAAGTGGTCACCGCTGTTGGTCTGGTGGGAAGTTCACTGACATAGAGTAGCTTGGACGATGCGGTAAGGGAGTCGTACAACTGGCCAAAGATGTTGGGATTCCAGACTCAGACATCATCCAGTGGGATTTGGAGGAGACCAGGAAAGGTTCGGCTGGTTGCTATCTCATATTGTGATATGGCCATACGAGTATTCTAATACATTGCCTACAGGTGGTCCCTTCAGGGAGATCGTCGAGGACGCAGATATCTTCGTTAACTGCATTTACCTCTCTTCCAAGATACCTCCCTTCGTGGATGATGAGACTCTGTCTTCGCCAAAGAGACACCTCTCCGTCATCTGTGATGTCAGCGCAGACACGTAAGTCATCATAAGCACCTCTTGCAACATCGCCTCCTTATTATAGCTGACCTTTCGTTGCCGCTTAAAGTACGAACCCCTATAATCCCATTCCTGTGTACAACATTACTACAACGTTTGACAAGCCAACGGTGCCAGTCGCGTTGCCGGCTTCGAGCACGAAGGATCCATTGAGCGTGATCAGCATTGACCACCTTCCATCTCTCCTTCCTAGGGAGAGCTCCGAGATGTTCAGCACAGCACTGCTGCCCAGTCTTCTACAGTTGAAGGACCGGTCTAATGCTCGGGTATGGACGCAAGCAGAACAACTATTCAAGGAGAAGGTTTCTACCCTACCCGCATCATTACACTTATAATTCGATTCTCAAGAATGAAGGATCGCCTTCTTGCGTTTGAAATGGCATGAATACTCTGTCCCCCTCTTCAGGGCATCAAAATCTTGTGGATTTAGTCTCAAAATCTCGGCTTGTTTATAATGATACACATTTCTTCGATTCGCAGTTACCTTTTATTACCTTTATAGATCTAATTCTACTAGTCCCCGCAGGCTTTGCTGTACAAGCTCTGTCCCATATGCGGCAATGTCTCTCCTTCAAGCTACGCTTGTCTTCTTTCGTAGATTCGCTGCAGCATGCCATAGGAGGAATCTTGGCTGAACAGGATTAGTTGCAGGAGCATATATATCCTTGTCAGACGATCTTCCCTCTGCTTCTACGAAGCCTACGAGATCCTTATCCTTCAGGCAGCAAATGTACTCTTTGCGACATCCACTCAGGGATACGTAGCGTAACTGCTACTCTGAGATCAGTATGTTAGACTCTAAGGATTAACCGAAGCTACCCGTAAGGGTTAGGTTGCTATCGAGGGTAAGATAGGTGCAATGAATATATTGGCGTAGTCCTACCTGATTCTACTACTTTCTAGTAGTAGACAAGACAAAATATACACAAACGGGAACGGTAAGATGTCGCATGACAGCAAAAACCATGATGACTCTGCGACCATGTTGCTCCCCACTAGGTAGTTTCTAGAAAGCATGCATTTGTTAAGGCTTTCTACATCTCTCTACCAGGTACTCCTCCCGATGATACCTCAGGGACGGACTGGTTTATGCAGCATGATCTAGAAACACACGTGAAGCTGGGAACCTAGACCAAATCGGGTGTAGCCCAGATCTCCCCTGATCCGATCCCTTCCTCTTCCCTGCTCTCCGCTTGCCGCCGTTTTATCTCTGCACGGTCAGCAAGGCAGGGCTGACTCTGCTTCTATTGAATCCCCGCCCGAGCCTTGATTAAGGCCAGTCACTATCCACTTCAGGTGAGAGAGGAATTCCATACGATCCCCGAGGCCGATTTCCCCAGATTTCTGCTTAGTCGCCCCTCCGTTACTAAACGTTTCTCCGCACCAGTTGAGTGGCTAACGGATCCTTCGGGTGCCGCCGCCGCTGAAGGCAGAACGGTTATTCAAGATACGAATGTTCCTCCCTCCCGGACGGATTTTATGACTGAACGAGTCGATCACTTCCACTCCCATATTATTATCCTACCAGCCAGATAGTCCCCCATGACCCCTCTAAGGAGACCGACTTTCTCCGGTTTCATCACCCTTCCCTCAAACAGCAAATTAGCGAAGTTGACCGCATCACTAGCATAAGCAGTGCGGGGGACCTAGAGAGGTGCGGGTTGATGCAAGAGAAACCTACGACTGTGGCCGCCTATGCGGCCGGAGCTTCTCTTGCTGCCGTTGCCCTGTTCTATGTCTTCGGGCCCAACTACACTATCGACGGCGAAGAGTCGAGTGACAGTACCCGCAAGAAGAGCATTGTCGGCCTGTCGAATCCTGCTAATGACTGCTTTATCAACTCCGTGCTGCAGGCCCTTGCTGGCCTGTTGGACCTCCGGCTGTACTTGATCCGAGAACTACATCGACGCCAACTGGATGGACCCGAAGTTTACGATCTCCTGCCAAGTCCGGAGGATATACCTCGCGGTCAGCGACCTGAAACGGTTAGGGAGCTGCAACAAGGGATGATTACGCGGGCACTCAAAGAAATGCTGGATAGGTTGAATGAGCGACCGATCTACAAGAAGACAATCTCGGCACGAGGGTTTATACAGGCACTTGAGTATGCGTATCGCACGCGCATCAACCGGAGTCAGCAGGACGCGCAGGAGTTCTTGCAGGTCGTTGCTGAGAGGATCTGCGACGAATACCATGCCGGTGTTAAAGCACGGCAGAGATGGCGAGGTATCGCCATTGATGCGTCGGCAGGAGGCCAAGGTACAGCGGAACCGGAGGAGGACGGTGGGGTTTCAAATACTTCAGGGGATCCCGAGATACCGGTCCATGTTGGTGACCGGTCCGACAACGGGATTCAAGCGACCATCAACAATAAACTAGAAAGGTTGGACGATGAGGATGGCTTCCCGTTTGAGGGACAGATGGAATCCCAGATCGAATGCCAGTTCTGTCATTATCGGTATAAACCGAACCAAACGACTTTTGTCAACCTAACGTTGCAAGTACCGCAGAAGAACTCAACAACGCTCAGCTCGTGCTTCGATGGCCTACTGAAGACCGAATATATTGACGACTTTCGATGCGATAAATGCACCTTGCAGTATGTACTGGAGTTGAAGAGCCAGGAGAAAGAAAAGGCCAAATCGGAGAAAGATCGAGAACTCCTGGAGGAAGAGATAGAGCGGATCCAAGACACCCTGGACAAAGATCCGGAACAGACTTTGGAAGGCGTGAGGCTCCCGCCCCTTGAACAGGCACCGAAGCGTAGAATCGCAAGGCACATGCGCATCACGGTGTTTCCGAAGATTATCTCGATTCACCTATCGCGGTCGATTTTTGACCGGAGCAATTCTAGCAAGAACGCAGCCAAGGTTTCCTTCCCTGAACGGCTTTCGCTGGGCGGTATCCTCGACCGGAAGTGGTTTAATTTGCTGGCGATTGTCTGCCACAAGGGGAGCCACAACAGTGGACACTACGAGTCATTTCGACGCAACCATATTCACCTTCCTTTCTCTACGCCGGATGCATTCAGTTCCTATTCACAGAGTCGGGCGGCAAGTGAGAATCCTTCAGAAGCCCCGAGCCCCAAGCTTGCGGCCCAGAAGCTTCCGGAAGATCTAGCGGGGATCGGTAACCCGGGAACGATTTCATCCCCATCCCTGTCAGGCAGGTCTACAGCCAGTGCATCGTCGAGGTCGCCGTCGCAGCTCAGATCGCAGGCGTCGCATTCCCCGCAGCTGAACTCCTCCAGTTCTAGGGTTTCTATCCGAAGCGATCACTCCAAGTCGTCTTTATCCAAGCAGAGATCGTCACCGACGTCCGAGAACCGTTCCCCGGTTGATGGCCCGTCGAACCCGATACGTCCGAAAAAGTCGGTATCCAGTTTGTCCTCGGCTGCCAGCAAACTGAAGCCACAGACGCCCGTTGGGGGTGTTCTTGGATCGTACGGCGGACAGTTCCGACGTCGACACAAGGCTAACGATCGGTGGTGGCGCATATCGGACGAGAAGGTCAAGGAATGCAGAACGTCGGACGTCCTCGGCATGCAGAAGGAGGTATATCTCTTATTTTACGAGATAGAGAAAGCCCCACCCAATGGCTTGTGAAGTGTCGACCATTGTTGGGAAGATGAGTCAATGGCCTCTGAAGTAGAGGCCACGGGACTCCACGAGTTTTTCGAAACGTACAGCATAGTTTTTGGGAGTTTTCGGATATAGGAGAAAGTATATATACATGGACTTTTTTTGTAATGCCGGTACATGGGATCGGAAGGAAGAACAATCTGGACTGGGGCTAGTGCGTCTAGACTCGGCTCATAGCATCTCACCTTCATTCGCATATTACTATCATGGTATATAGATGATACATAAAGCACATTATTAAACATCAAGGGTTATTCAGTTGGTCACTACTAGTACGCTGTGTTTGGGCTGCATCGTAGTTGAAATCGGTCGAGT
The DNA here is from genome assembly GCA_002242795.1 of Byssochlamys sp. BYSS01. Classification (NCBI taxonomy): domain Eukaryota; kingdom Fungi; phylum Ascomycota; class Eurotiomycetes; order Eurotiales; family Thermoascaceae; genus Paecilomyces; species Byssochlamys sp. BYSS01. Next base: position 101,738 of record NIXA01000013.1, read on the forward strand.
CCAATTCCTCCCTGGGGCGAGGGACTCAGAACTTCATCAGGCCGAAACCATCCGAAAATTGCTGCAACGCAAGGGAATCCTCTCATGGATACCTTACAGTACAAGTCCTGTGCATATGGTAATCATTAGCTATCATTTCCCTATTATTTTCTGCGGGCGGGGATCGCTCCTCCTCCTCCGGATTGTTCATCCTGACGATCTAACTGGACGACGCTTGCAAGGATCGCGGAGGCGGCGAACATCGACTATGCGTGATAACTTCGGCGGACACAGCGTACAGATCAAAGGTTTCGTGCCTTGTCCTTCCGAGGAGGATGAATCCGTGTACTGCCGCGCGCCGTGTCCATCACCGAGATCCCGCAATTGCTTGCTCGGTGAACTGGGTCGGCCACGGCGGGATAAGTTCTGCCCCTGAGATCATCCAACATATACGGTGGCATGATAGGTAAGGTAGCATGCTGATGACAGCTGGCAGCATAGATGAAGAGATGAAGACAATTTCATATCGGATCTGTGCTTTTGGGAGTAGTAGAGCGGCAATTGTAAGTAGGATCCCTCCCCTGGTGGACCATCGATTTCCGGGTGTAGTACCGCGGTTAACGGTCGATGATGGCCTTCTTCGGGCCCATGGAACGATACCAAGGGCGATGAGCGCGGGGAATTCCGGGAGCTGGCTTATGACGCTGATAATATTCCCGGTAATGCACGACGAGGCGAAAGGGGGAGAAAGCAACAAAGAAGGCAGAAGCAGAAGAGGCCGCTGGGATCGCGTTTCCAGGGCGCACAACCTGGTTGTTTCGCGAATGCTGGAGGCGTCGCCTGTCTTTTTGCCATGGACCAGCCAGCATGATCGCGGCTTGAAATCATTCTGACGCTTGCGTGCGTGCCCATGTTTGCCTGTTTCCCAGCTCCCCCACCGGCAGCCGGTGAGTTTACCTCGCTGGAATCTTGCCTATGACACAACCTGCCCCGCCGTGCCCCTCTCGCACTGCTTTCTCTTGTCTGCCCTGCTCGTCGCCCCGAGAATCGCGAAGAACCTGGCCTGATAGGCCCATTTCCTCTTATAATAATACCGAGCCCGCTCTCTCCCCCTCCTTCCCTGCTTCTCCTTGTTTCTACTTCCACTTCTACCCTCTTCTGCTTTTCCGCGTTTCCGCTCTACCGCAAAGCAAAGGCATTCAGTCAATTGCAGCGTCATTTGAGCCAAGCCTCTGATTTTCATTGAATTACTTGCTTCAAAAGCTTCCGACTCCCTTTAACTCTCCCTTACTATCCAAAATGGGTATCCTGGAGAAGCTTTCCCGCAAGGCCGGCGTCATCGTCGGCGATGACGTCCTCCATCTCTTCCAGTACGCCCAGGACAATGGCTTCGCTATCCCTGCCATCGTAAGTCGTCCAGGCTATTATTCCTTTTAAACTTCCCCTCTTCATGCTCTCTCGTTAAGCTGGTTGCTAATATCGTCCAATTAGAACATCACTTCCTCTTCTACAGTTGTCGCTGCTCTCGAGGCCGCTCGGGATCAGAAATCCCCCATCATTCTGCAGGTCTCTCAGGGTGGTGCTGCCTACTTCGCTGGCAAGGTTAGTTCGACCTTTTGACTGGTTAAAAAGCTTTCTCAGAACCTGCAAGGACTAATGATTTTCTCTCGGGACAGGGCGTCAGCAATAGTGGCCAGGAGGCTTCTGTTGCGGGTGCCACCGCCGCTGCTCACTACATCCGCAGCATTGCCCCCGTCTACGGTATCCCTGTCGTCCTCCACTCCGACCACTGCGCCAAGAAGCTACTCCCGTGGCTCGATGGCATGCTTGACGAAGACGAGAAGTTCTTTAAGCTCCATGGCGAACCGCTCTTCTCCAGCCACATGATCGATCTGTCCGAGGAGCCAGTCGACTGGAACATCGAGACCACCGCCAAATACCTTAAGCGCGCTGCTCCGCTGAAACAATGGCTCGAGATGGTAAGTACCTAGGAGTGTTATCTATTGTTCTATGTCCATGCCTAAGCGGTGCTGACAACCGGTTCACAGGAAATCGGTATCACTGGTGGTGAGGAAGACGGTGTCAACAACGAGAACGTCGAGAACTCCGCCATGTACACTCAGCCCCAGGACATCCTGGCCATCTATAACGCCCTCGCACCCATCAGCCCCTACTTTTCCATCGCCGCTGGTTTCGGTAACGTACACGGCGTCTACAAGCCCGGCAATGTCCGCCTGCATCCCGAGCTCCTGAAGAAGCACCAGGCTTACGTCAAGGAGAAGATTGGCTCGTCCTCTGACAAGCCTGTCTTCTTTGTCTTCCACGGTGGCTCTGGCTCCACCAAGGAGGAGTACAAGGAGGCCATCGGTTACGGTGTGGTCAAAGTCAACCTCGATACCGACATGCAGTACGCCTATCTGAGCGGTGTGCGTGACTACGTCCTCAACAAGAAGGACTACCTCCTGACGCCTGTCGGCAACCCTGACGGCGAGGACAAGCCCAACAAGAAGTACTTCGACCCCCGAGTCTGGGTGCGTGAGGGTGAGAAGTCCATGAGCAAGCGTGTCCAGGTCGCTCTCGAGGACTTCAACACTTCCGGTCAGCTGTAAAGTGGGTTTCGACCCAGAGAACGAGATTTATCCTTCTAACCTACTGGAGAAACGTCGAGGAATAGAAAAACGTGGTGTATAGCTTCATTTTCGCTTTTTGTTGGGGAATGGCTTCGTCTTGCTCCTCCTTCCCCTTTCGGTTTCATATTAGGAGCTGCTTATCGCTCTTTGATCATGTTGCGTTCTGGCAATGAGAAATGGGCGGAAAGCTATGTGGATTGGGATGCATCAGAAACGTATTAATGAGATATCTGTCAATAGCTATTTGGAATGGTGATGTGCAGATTCAGCTGATATGCGCAGTTTGTAAAAGACGGCTTGGATAACGGATAAAGAGTCGTAATTCAAACAATTATTACCGAGGTCAATGCCGAAGCCTAGACCGTTCCCGACCCTGTGCTTGTTCTCTTTCCGGATGTCTTCAGTCTACTACCCTGTAATTATTGTTTCTCTTTGACGGCTCATGGCTGATACTTGGGTTCTGTTTCCCAATTGTTTTAGGCTGCAACGCTAACTAGCCTATGGCCCCCTCAGGTTCCTAGGAAGACGCGGACTCGAGAGCACGATTAAAACGAAAGAGCAAGGAATGAATGAGCTATTCAGTACACCAAATGTGCTAGCGGCGATCATGCTCGTCTGTTCGGCGGGCCACTCCGTGGTGGATTACATTAAAATTTTCCGTTGAACATCGTGATAAAATATGGGGACCTTTAGCAAAGGGGCTTTTTCGAAACTGTGTAACTTGCTGCCCCAACTCGGACCTTGGCTGCCGAAAGGGGTAGGATATTTAAAACATAAGTATCACTTCAGAGTCCGAGAATTGGGTGTAGACATACCTAACGAAGTCTTGGTCAAAATAGATTAGTCTTAAATAGGACATATCATCTGATCTCCAAGGCTGGGGGAAAAGGGGCAGCAATTGTCACACTGATAATATAGAATAACTTAATTCAGAGTCCAGACAAAATCATGTGATGATAATGAATTTGACCGTGTCCTGTGTTCATGCATCCCTTCACAGAGTGTTTCCTGCTCATATATTTGAACAATCACGGCAGCATACCATGACGCACTGCTTGAAAAGATTCGCGCGCCCTGTCTCATTTTCTACATCACTGACCTCCTCACTTCGACCTTCAATTCCAGCTTTCCAATCCCTTTGGCGTCCTCGAAACCTCAAATCGGGGTCTTGCGCGCGGCTGGACTCCACAATGGCCGAGAACCAGCACATCGAGTACAACTGGATCAAAGGCGTGGAGACGCTCGAAGAATATCAGCCTGGGGGTTATCATCCCATCATGATCGGGGACGTGCTACATGACCGATATCACATTGCAGACAAACTTGGCTTTGGGGGCTATTCGACGGTTTGGCTTGCTCTAGACACTCATCTGAAGCGATATGTTGCTGTCAAGGTCAGCATAGCAAACTCACTTCCGCGTGAGACAAAAGTCCTTAAGGCTCTGTCTGCTCCGCTTCCGTCGTCTTTGCCCGTACACCCTGGGCGTGGTTTAGTACCTGTTTTCCTAGATGAATTTGAAGTGCAAGGTCCTAATGGAAAACACACTTGCTACACGGTAACCCCTGCACAGTGCAACCTCAGAGAGGTCTCCTTTAGCCGTCTTTTCTCCCTCGAAGTTGCCCGAGCACTGTCATATGGACTTACACAGGCCGTTGCTTATACACACTCACGGGGCTATGTTCATGGAGGTCTGTCATGGTTATGACGATATCTATTTGGGTTACATACCAGTAAGCTGATATTCAAAATGCTGTTGATTTAGATATTCATTTAAGCAATATTTTGGTCAAGCTCCCTTCAAGTTTCGATGACCTTTCTATCAAGCAATTATATGAAAAATACGGCGAGCCCGAGGCAGTCCCTGTCACGCGATGTGACGGCGAACCGTTACCCCCTAATGTCCCAGCCAAGGCGGTTGTGCCGCTGTTCCTAGGGAAATATGCGGAGAAGTTCTCATTATCTGATGCGCACCCGCTTCTGAGTGACTTTGGTGAGGCATTTTCACCCGCTTCAGAAGCTTGTCTTGGGCAAGACTGCCCCACACCACCCGCGTTTCGGGCTCCAGAAGCCAAATTTGAATCGCAGACCCCACTTGGATATCCCTCAGACATCTGGAGTCTGGCTACCGCAATCTGGGAGATCATTGGAATGAAGGCCATTTTTAGCACCGAGTTTGTGCCTGAGGATGAGATAGTATCTCAGCATATCGATGTACTGGGACCTATGCCTTCAGAGTGGTGGCAGTGCTGGGAAGGACGATCCCGATTTTTTGATGAGGATGGGCATCCAACGGAGTCCTATAAGGAAAATAGATGGCTTCTGCTTGAGGAGTCATTTGAGGTCGGTGTGCAGAAGTGGAGACGGAAGGTAGGAGGCGAGATTGAGGGAAATGAGAAAGCTGCGTTTCTGGATTTGATGCGCCGAATGCTCTCATTCCGGCCGGAAGAGCGACCGACCGCTGACGAGGTGCTAAAGTCGGATTGGATGGTCAAATGGGCCTTGCCTGATTACAAGCGGAGCTGAAAGTATCCTTTTCACACAAGATTCATGCAGCAATAGTGATATAAAAGGATTAGTGCAGAGCTCTATCTATAACCAAGATTTAAAGACAAGAGGTGGGAATAGGAGGTTTTAGAAGTGGATTAGAGCGTAGGTACCTAATGTTCATCAAACTCAGAAGTGCACAGGCTGTCCATGGGGAAGGGCACAAAAACGATATGGGTGGGGCAAATACTAAATAGCCATATCTCAAAGAGTCCAAGTGAATGCCGCATTAGATAAGGGATTAGGCTCTCTCCAGGAGCAATGCAGAGGGCACAGTTTACTGATACTGCAAGCACACAGAGAGGAGGAGCGAGGTAGGACTATCTGATATGTACGGGGCCGTGAGGGCAACAGCCCTAGAGCGACAATTTGACATAGTCATTGAAAATTCCCTCCTGTGTTGTATGACCACTATATATGTGAGGACTCCTGAAACTTGTATCCATCACTATTTGACATCTAGCACTGAACAAACACCCTCGAACCTCGATATCGAACCCCCCCGAGACGCTAAATGTCCACTCTCTTGTGACATTTGGATTGGAGCATATTCAACTTTGGCACCAGAAGGCCCGGGGGATTCAATACTCGTTACCCTGATATGGCACCTAACCTTGGCCTGGTAGGTGTGAGTAACCGATGGGACTATCTGTATATTCTTCAAGGAACTCCTCCGGTGGCCAAACAACCTTATCAGACTGCGGCCCGCCACGAAAAGTGCTGTCTGCCTTCTCGGGGTATGAGTAGCTTCCTTAAGAACAAAGTCCTCTTTGCCATTTGTATACCCGTGTGATGCAACATGGTATTCACGTAGGAGTTGATCGCTGGCCTTGTAGGCGAAGGTCCCGTGCCAGCCTTTAGGATCAAGGACATGCCTTCCCCTGTTCGTGGTGGTATTGTGCATGTCAGATCTGATTGACAACTTGTTAGTTTAAAAGTGTATTGGGACATACATCTGCACAAAGCTTTTGATAGGAAGATGCAGTTGTATGCGTATCAAAAGAGTGTCCTCAGGTGCCTGGGACTAAGAAGGCATGAGCGCACTTACCGAATCAAAATTGCCTTGGGGGCCAGCAGTTGATCCCGTGCGCATAGGCTAGGGCAACTAAACCCTTTTTGCGTTCGGGGCTGATAGTGTTTCCACCATAGAAGAAGATTCGAACAAAATTGACGCCCCAGCCATGGTTTTAAAGTAAGGCAAAATGGATAAAGGTGTATTGGTCGAGCGCTTCCACACAGAGAGAACTTGGAATTTGCGAACAATACCAAAAGTTATGTTCTGTTGAAGGCAGGTGTTGCCTCTTTATAACTTGCTACTACTCCCCTCCTGTGAGTGAACTTGTTGAATGCCACGTTGTTGACCACGTCTCTCTGTTGGCGCTTAAAATCATACCTTAGGATGGTGAAACTAGTGGGCGGCTAGAAATCTAAGTATAGAAAATGAAATTATTTTGTTGGAGTTTGAAGACCTGTCTAGAGCGCTTGTTAATTCTCAGCGCCAAATGATACATTGCGGCTAAATATTTGAATGGCTCCTCCCCAATACAGCAGTCAGAATCTGTTACTTATGAGATAACTAAGAGATAATGAATAGCATGTAATTTATCCCTTTAAGCACCCGCATGAAGTGAAGCTACGCTAGGCTAAAACTCGAGGCGTGATTTGTTGTCCTTCGAAACGTCGTAAAGGGTGATGACGTGGGGTTATTTTCTGACCCGCGGGGTCTCAAACGCCAGCGCTCAAGCAGGCCGCTTGATGCATCACCACCTTCACTCCAAACCCGTCAAGTCTATGTGAAACCAGGTATATGAAACGCGGTGGAAGAAAAAGAAACACGTGATTGGTGTTGGCCTAGAGGATGCGAATAGTTGGCTTATGTTGAATATATGGAATGCCACTTAGGGATAGGAGAGATGACTGGGTCAAATTGACGTAAGGGCACTGGGAAGAAGCCCTAAGGGGCAGTGCCTTACAGGGATTCCTCTAGCGCATATTTAAGCAGGGTCTGGGTCCTATCCGCTGAGCGCGGATAGTGTTGGTCTTTTTGGCCTTGTGGGGGAACGTAGGCGACCCAGCTACACCCTTTCCAAATGAAAGCTATTCAGCGCACTATGTGAAAATGAGGAATTTCTCTACCAGAAATGGTCCAGGGAATATCAAACTCCTATTTCAGATTCTGCAAATTAAAAACCGTGTTTTCGGTGCTTCTTTAAGCTTATCCGATGTGTGTTGACTCCCTTGTTGGGCTAAACCAGGCTCATAAAAGACAACTTTTGAGTAATGTGGTCGAATTCAGGAAAAGGGGACTAGTTATTATTAATTCTCTCCTTAGCTACGGGAGGCGCCGAGGTCTCGTGACCTCCAAGTCAAACACGTCGACTGTCTGCCTGTTCCAGCTTTGAACTTGTTCGAGAACTTCCTTTTTTTTTTTTTTCTTTCTTGCCTTGGACATAATAATTGTTCTATCTATGGCGAATAGAACGCCTGGGAAAATGATACGATCCGTAGCGTCTGACGTGCCTGAATTTTGCTGACAGGGCCGTAAACTTTCGTCTTACTTTATCCCGGTCTTGGCTACTCTTTTTTTTTTTTTTTCTTTTTTTTTCGGGATCTTTATTTTTAGACCTCCCCCCACTCTATCATTGATCTGATTCTAGTCAGCTCGCTGTCATCAACTATTGTTAATAATATCTTGCCTATCGTTGATTTCGCAGTCCTCCCTTTTTCTGCTTTTGATTTCCTTCCCATCCCTGGCCCGTTCCTATCCCAATTGCCGTATTCATATTACTCTTTCGTTTCCTACATACCCCCACCTAGCCTAGGTATCTAAGGTACGATCTATACAAAGGGCTCCACGTCGTTCCTTTTGCCCATGGTCTGTTTATGACCGGAGGAGTCTTTCCTGAAAAGAAAGGCTGCGCGGCATGGTTTTAACTAGGAGCCAGGCTCCCACCAGAGCCTGGACGGGCTTTACTCCGAGGGACGATGACTCGGGGGTAGGCAAGTTCGTGGAGCTTATTTCTAACCCATTTCAGTCGGAGGTATGTCGTCTGGCGCATTTTCTAGCTCTCCTTTTCCTTTCTTCTGGAGTTGGCCGCTAACTGTTACCGGTCTCTCATTATAGTTCCAAATAAACTCCGTTTGGCTTTCGTTCGCTACTTCCATCGGCCTCTTCGTCTTTCTTACTCTTCTTTTCTCTATCGTTCGACCTCACCATACGGTTGTCTATGCGCCCAAGCTTAAGCTTGCCGATCAGAAACATGCGCCTCCGCGCATGGGGAAGGGGTTATTCTCTTGGATTAAACCAGTCCTGCGGGCAAAGGAAGATGATCTCGTCACTTCTATTGGCCTTGATGCGACAGTCTTCTTGCGATTCACAAAGATGTGTCGGAATATGTTGCTCGTCATGAGCATCATCGGCTGCGCGGTTATGATTCCGATTAATATCTTCATGAGCCACTCGAGCTCAAACTATTCCAAATCCCTCTCGGCGTTTGCGACGATGACGCCTCAGTATGTCTCGGCCAATGGTATTTGGAGTCAGGTTGTCTGTGCCTGGATTTTTGATATAATCGTTGCCTTTTTTCTGTGGTGGAACTATAGGGCCGTTCTTGCGCTGCGGAGAAAGTATTTTCAGAGCTCTGACTTCCAGCGCAGTTTACATGCGAGGACGTTAATGGTATGAGGAGCATGGACTTCTTTCCCCGGCTGACGTACTGGTCGTAGCTCGATTAGCTAACCTGCTCTCCATAGATCACTGATATTCCCCCAGCCGCGCGGTCCGATGAAGCTCTTATGCTTCTCACTGACAAAGTCAACCCCACGGCCGCTATTCCACGGACTGCTATCGGCCGCAATGTCAAAGGTCTCCCAGGTATGATTAAGGAGCACGAGGAAGCAGTGCGTCGTCTCGAGTCAGTCCTTGCAAAGTATCTGAAGCGGCCGGATCGACTTCCCGCAAACCGGCCTACAATGAGGGCTTACCGGAAAGACCATGCTGGGGGCAGAGTCGATGCTATCGACTACTTGACGACCCGGATCAGGTTGTTAGAGCACGAGATCAACCATGTACGGGCATCGATTGACAAGCGCAGTGTCATGCCATACGGATTTGCGAGTTGGGAAATGATAGAACATGCCCATGCGGTTGCGTATGCTGCGCGAAAACAGCATCCTCAGGGGACCACTATCCGTCTTGCTCCGCGACCTAGCGACATCATCTGGGAAAATCTACCTTTGTCAAAAGCAACTCGAGGATGGAAGCGGTTTATGAATGTTATCTGGGTGATTGCACTTACCGTGGTATGGGTAGCACCTAACGCCATGATTGCGATATTCCTGTCCAACTTGAACAACTTGGGTCACGTTTGGCCTGCTTTTCAAACATCACTCAATGCGAATCCAAAGCTGTGGGCTGCTGTCCAGGGTATCGCGGCTCCCGCGCTGACGTCTCTCGTGTATCTAATCCTGCCAATTATCTTTCGACGGCTCGCCGTTCATGCGGGCAGTGTGACGAAGACCGACCGCGAGAGGGACGTTCTGAACCACCTCTATGCTTTCTTCGTATTTAACAATCTTATCGTTTTCTCTCTGTTCTCCGCCGCTTGGACTTTCGTTTCTGCTGTGATCCAGGCTAGAAAAAATAACAAGGACGCTTGGGAAGCTGTCAGGGAAGGGCGGCTATTTGCGACCATGTTCCAGTCTCTTTGCCAGGTGTCCCCCTTCTTCGTGGTCTGGTTGCTGCAACGAAGCCTGGGCGCTGCAATTGACCTGGTGCAGTTGGTCACTCTGACTTGGGTTTGGTTTTCGAAGACATTCCTTGCGCCGACTCCCCGGCAGGCCATCGAGTGGACTGCCCCCCAACCTTTTGACTATTCCAGTTACTGCAACTATTTCCTCTATTATGTTACAGTGGCGTTATGCTTTGCGACATTACAGCCAATCGTCCTCCCGGTGACTGCAGTCTACTTTGGGTTGGATGTTGTCCTGAAGAAGTACCTTTTGATGTATGTTTTTGTGACCAAGAACGAATCTGGTGGCAGTTTCTGGCTCCTCCTGTTCAACCGGACGATATTCGCCACGATTTTGGCAAATTGTATAGTGGCCCTTGCCGTGGCCGCCAATGGTACCTTGACCATGATCTTTTGCCTGATTCCCTTGCCTTTCTTGATGATTGGTTTTAAGATCTACTGCATGAGGAAATTCGACTATGACATGAATTATTACAGCCGAAAGAATTTGACAGATGCGGAAGCGCTGGCCACCGGTAAACCGCTGAGGAAGGCATCGGACAATTTGAGCTCGAAATTTGGGCACCCAGCCTTGTACAAACCTTTGATTACGCCTTTGGTGCATGCAAAAGCGGTGGATGCGCTAAAAAATATCTATCAGGGCCGACTGGATCCCACCAACGACACCGGCGAGTATTCGGACGTTGTGATGGACCAGATGGCGAGGGACCAGCCGGGCAAAGCCATATCTTCGTCGTCCGAACTTAGGCAGTTTGAATTCGTACCCGAGAATCACCTGGACTTCTCCTATTTCAAAGACCGACCTGACTTCCGGGATGAGTTTGGTGGGGGGATATATGGTCGCCCCGAAGATTTGATCTCGGAGAGGTCCCGGACGCCACGCAGCTTGAGGCCTGGCAGTGAAGGTAGTTCACGCTCTTCCTCACCAGCACCGTCGCTTCCGTCCGTTTCGGGAGTGAAAATGCACGATGGCTACGACTTGGGTGAGATGCGTCCAAGGGATCTGGATCATCCTGCATTCTCCTCTCCCCTCGCTCGGTATGACAGCGGGCCTGTCCAAACCAGCGGAGGTCTCTATTACCAGTCCAATGAGAGCGAGACGGAACTCCTCAGTCATGCCCAGCAACCTGGGCACCAGACTGCACCGCTGGACCGTTGGCGGACAGGTGGTTATGGACCAGTTCAACAGGATGAGCCGGGCTTTGGATATGATGAGACTTACCATATGCGGCGATGATACCCTTTAATGTTTTCTTTTCAGATTTCGTTTTTTTCCTTGTTGGCATGTATCTATTTGTGTAATATAGACATGGCATTATGAGGTGTGGTTTGGAGTTTGGTTTCTCTTGGTTAGGTGTATGGTTACCGGGCTGTTGTGCCTTTTTCTGGTCATGTTGCACACACCACTATACAGACTTTTCACTCCAGAATTATGGAGACATTTTCCCTTCTGGGTGTCATAACTTCACGAGGGTACTTAGGGCCTTGATCAGGGGAAATTCCACATCACAGGTGAGTACTCAAGGTCTGTTCAGTGGCCAATCATGTATTACCACTGTGGGCTACTCATCTCTATTTTGTATGGGTAGCTCAACAATGGTGCCAGTTTAACACTTTCAAATTGCCTCCCCCAAAGTTAACTTGTAGAAGAAGGAATGGAGTTACTCTTGTGACGGTTAGCGGGGCGCTGAAATGGCGCTTATGGAATCGACTGTCTGCCGCTCGCTGCTGCCTGTCATGGGTGGCAGGCAGTGACATACCTAAGTTTTTACTGCAGATCTCTCAGAACTAAGCACTATTTAGAGAAACCCCCCATCTCAAACCAAATGAAAATTTTCCCTGAATCCAGCTTCTTCAAGGAGAGAAGAGCGCCCGCACTTCCGCTGCCGGCTGATGTCCGAGCGATCAACAAGGCGTCGGGCAAGCCTTCTGCCACAAGCTACAATTGTCCACCACCTGTTTTGATTCCATCGCTGGGGCTGATCGTCAAGTACGGCGCAGACATAACTATTGTGGAAGCTCAGACTCAAATGATGATACACGAACAACTACAAGACCGCGTTCCTGTTCCCGAGGTCTTTGGCTGGACTGAGGATGCCAATCAGACTTTTCTCTATATGTCGTTCATTGAGGGTAGCACCTTAATGGAGAGATGGGCCGACTTGACTGAAGATGAGATACGAGCCATTTGCGAGGAGCTTGGCAGTTTCATGAAAATGATAAGGTCTTTGGAACAGGACCCAAACGACCATTATATTGGTGAGCTCATACGATTATGGCGTTTCAGGAAAATAGACCTAACCACCAAATGTTATAGGTAGTCTAGGCAAGCAACCACTGGGTGACATATTTGTTATGAACAGTCCAAGCCTCGTTGGACCCTACCAAGGTACGAACGCCGTCGAACAGTTTCACAATGCTTGCGGGATTGAAATTAGCGGTAAAACTCCCATTACTTTTACACATAATGATCCTCTCCCGCCCAATATCATCATATCTCCGGGGCCGAATCCGAAGGTGGCTGCTATCATTGACTGGGCCCAGGCTGGATGGTACCCGGCATACTGGGAATATTGCAAGGCGCGGTGGGTAAACGTGAACCAGAGCTACTTTCCTTATGCTTTCCAAGAAGACTGGCGCGCGAATTATCTACCAATTATTCTGGATCCAGTAAATGACGAGACATGCTACCATCCTTGGATTTATTTTGTCTTGTCAAAAGGAATCTAACAATCTTGCTGTGACTGCACAGTTGATAATTGGCGAAAAGTCTATGGAATTTGGGAGAGATGATAGTTGAGGACGCTAGAAAGCCCAAAAGCCCAAATCATTGACTTCATGTATGCTATGGGCTAGATGCAGTTGTACTGTCTTAGGATAGGCACAGGAATTGAATAGAATTGAACATGGGGAGAAACAGAGAAGATCAAGTGGGATAGATAGAAAGATGACAAGGTGGGCAAGAGATTCAGATGTCCACTTGAGGAATGAAGTTCAAGCATACCAGGGGTTACAACCCAAACAATACTTGTAAGCCACTATTTAGTTACATGGAAGATGCAAAACATTCAATGTCTGTATAGAGCAAGAGAAACCCCAGCACCCAGTGATATATTGTCTGTGAACAAGATCACTGCTGAAGTGCATAAAGGTAGTCAGCAATTTCCCTGCTGAAAATATGGTCCTTAACAAGTTGCTCAGCAGATTCAACAATCCATGTCTGGCAGTCCTTCTGTGTGACTTTCTTGCCAATATCTCCAGCTGATGTGACCTGAAGATCTCCAGGTTAGTTGCTATATTCCAATATTGTGTCACAGAGAGGTGTCAAAGAGGGCCCTGAAAATATGATTCCTGAAGCAGATCAACAGGAGCCATAAGTCTGAAGGCAAAGACACTGTTTGAAAAGAGTGGAACTTGCATTATCACTAATTGTATTCAGGCTCTTGGCAGGAGCCTTAATCTTGTGCACACTAGCTTCAAACCGACAGACAGGCACATCATCAATTTTGAGTTGTCCATTGTTGAACATTGCTTTGTCGTCAAAGTACCGCCCATCGACCCATTGCAGCGGGATGGTTTTCAAGGGAGTGTCTTGGGTAGTACGGAAATCATAACTGCGCTTGATCTCGAACTTGAAGCCATTCCTCACATCACCAGTAGCGTGAATTTCAACTCCAAGCTCAGCCTCAGGATTGATGCGCGAACACACCCAGTAAGCCCAGTGATCCTTGAAGGGATGGCCATTGAAGATCAGCAGCTGAACTAGGAAAGCGCCAGGAGGGCCTCGTGCGGCGACGACCGGCGGTTGGGGAGCTGCCGCAGGAGTAGCAGCCCTGCCAGCACTCAATTGGGGCGGCAGGGGAGGCGGAGGTGGAGGTGGAGGATTAGTAGTGCCAGCCGCACTGCGGTAGTTATTAGGTCTCTCAGAAGGGGCGGAAGGCATGATGGTAGGGCAGAGTAATATGGCACTTCCAGCTATCACGTTGCGTAAATCACTTCAATCTGGCTGGCGACCGATGACAAGGTGGGCTAACATGAAATTGTAAGAGTTCAAGAATAAGTAGTTTGGGGGAAGGGGAAGGTTAATATACCTAGTTTTGTTCCTCGACAGTTGCCAAAGCAGGACAAGGTGCCAGGTCAGGTGATTGTTCCGTGCCAGGTCTCGAGCCGGAAAGAACGACCTGTAAATAACTTCAAAGCCACTTATGGGTGTTTGGGCCTCGAATCATCTCCAGTGACGTAATACCAGGCGCCTAAACGAGAAGCGCAGACTCAATCGTAGCCAAGCAATGACTGTACACGACAGCATCACAAGGATTTGCAGGCAATTCTCAACAGGCGCTGCTAAGCTGTGATGCTAACCGCTGACCACAACACTGCCAGATATTGGTGCTGGCCCGTAGAAGGAGGCACTTCAATGGATGATCTACTGTCTCCTAGAGCATCTAGCTGGACACTAGCTTAGAGCAGTTCTTTTGGTAAGACCCACATCTATTTGAATGGCAAGCCTACTGCTAGCTGCGTAGATAATGGAGGATTTTAATGGAGCTGAGATTTTTACGTGGCATCCGAATAAAAGCAACCCCGTAGAGTCTGAGCGCCAGCAGTTATCGTCAGACAACACTTGGTACCAACCCTCTCTCGTTCCATCCTAGTCAGTTGCCAATAACAATAATTCTGGCTGCTGGCCAACAGAACAATGGCCATGCTAACCGCCAAAAGAGAAGACCCTTGTAAACCTTCCGTCGAGGGGCTAATAGCGTATGTCTGCGACTTGTATGCGGACGACACATCACAAGTCCTGGCTTTAGTCGAGCCAATCGGAGGAGTAGAAACGACTACATGCAGCTGTGTTAACCGCCTAAAATGAACACCTGCAGTGTTACTTACTTACCCTCGTTCCAAAGGGCCCCTCCGACCGTGAAATATCTTAGGCGGCGGGGTTGAATGAACCTATATAGAACGCTTTCAACTAGCAAAATGAGTGATGTTACCTTCTAACACTCCAATAGCTTGAAATTTTGTTTTATTCCTATTCCTACAAATCGAACTTCCATTTGCGTTTTCCGGACAAATTACCAAGTTTCACGTACAAAGAGCTGAATAGTCAGCCTTAAGAAATGTGCGTGTCTTTCCCAATAATAATCCTTTTTAGGTCACACGAAGCTTACAGCGCCTTTCAGCTACAAAGCTTGACATTCTTCGACGGAGTGGACAGTCATAGCTAGTGGTCTTAAAAAGTTTGGTGACAAAGTCATCAATGATTCGAAACAGATTGCCAAGCTATTCAAAGAAACTGCGGCTGGAGGTCGAGTCCTACCATCTAGGACTAAGAAGAACGATGAGGAGTTTCAATGTCGAATTGACATGGGGGAAGAGGTCAAGGATAAGCCTGGCCACTACAACGTGTATCTTCAAGTGAATAGTCAAGCGAAAAGCGAGGGACTCAAAGACTGGCTCCGGGAGAATCCACATGGAAAGCTCGCAACATCACAGGTAAACAGGAACGTTCCAGAGAATGAACGATCGGAAGAAGGCAAGCGTGTAGTGCAAGAGTTGATTGAACGAGCAAAGAAGAAGATCTAGACCTAACAAAGGAAGCTCAGACACCTTTTGGTGGAAAGGGCCACCTTTTTGAGGCTGCTTCCGGTGACAGCTCTTCGCTCAGAGTCTCCATATACATATCAAAGAGATATTTGTTCATCTTGTTTGTTGATTCCCATTGCTCTATTGGGACCCAGCCGCTGTCGTCAGTACAAAGCTGGTTCTTGACAATATCCCACAAATACACGCTGTCTTGGTAAAGTAAGACTTGCTCATTGTGCCTTTTCAGATCCTCTTCAGTAAACTCAAAGGGACAGCTGCCTGGAAGGCCCAGAAGTCTCCAGTCGTGGAAGATGCGTATCAGAGAATTCCGTAGTGGAACCATAGAGCCATTCGAAGAAATCTGACAACATGTGAAGGGTTCCCACAGTCGTCGGTCAAGCTTCATCGCGTCGTAGACAGGCTTGTTGTATGCAAGGCAAGACATCTCATAGTACTTTGATTGGGCCGCTAATGTTTGATCCTTAGCAGCCTTTTCCTTTTGATCAGGATCTAGCTCATCGAAATTATCTGGTAAGCCAGGTATTTCAGCTCCTGGACTGTAGTCTTTTGGCGGTCGAAGGAATTCGGGAAACCGGGCCTGTATAAATAGAGGAGCGGCTTGAGCTGACTGCCAATCAATCACCCCTTCAACTATAGTCGGATCATCTGAGGAGACATAAATATTCCCAAGATGCAAGTCAGTATGCCAAATGACTGAACCTGCCCCTTCCAGCACTCGCTGATCGTGCGATAGAGCAGGCAGAATCAGCGACACTTTCCGTAAGAGATCACAATATTCGTCAACAGACTGACTATCACTAAAGCGATCGAGTTCGCGCTGCACTTCAGCCCCAGTATCTGCAACCAGGGCCAATTCTTGATGTGGTATAGAGAGGGCAAAGTCCAAAATCGAGGTCCCTTAATAATGTCAGAACAATGTGAGAAATCCGAACACCAAGTAGAATGAAACCACAAAACTCACAAGGTCCCACATTCAAATTGGGTATATCAATGGGACTCTTATAGCACACAGCTCGACCACACAATGGTCCTATGCAAAACAAACCAGTCTGGTCCAAGTCTGAGGGGAGTGGGTAATGATGGTATTCAGATGGCAGAGAATCCCGTAGGAAGAGGTTTCCGTATGCTGGTAACTTTAAACGCTCAAGCTCCTTCTCCATTTCCACAATTTGATCGATTACTTTATAACGTTCCAAAGTGTTCATTCTCTCCCATCTTTCTGCAAGCGCGACTCCACGGACCTTTTCCATAATGATATATTCTGTGCCCACTGGGTTTGCTGGGTCTGAGCTCCAAGCATATACTTCTGGGACTCGAATCGATATATGAGACCGCACTAAAGACGAGAACATAAGCATGTTGAGGACAGATAGGACTCATAAAGAAAACATACAAAACTTTAACGTCGCCACTTCAGATGCTGTTGTCAGTGAAGGCGTCCCTGCATTTGGACAAGGGATCTTCGCTATAACTTCATTGCCGTCATCCATAGTGAGGAGAAAAGCCTTGTTAAAGTTTCCCTCTAATTTGAGAACGCGCACGCATTTTGTTTTCGGGCCAAAGAGAGAAGCAGCCCGGGAACAGAGATTGTCGACATTGAACTTCACAAAATGCTGCTCTAGCTGATACTTCTCATTTATCAACCATCGACCAGATGTATATCTGAACAGGTCTTCTTGGTCGCGCGTGTCAAAAACTGCAATTCATCAGCTGCTGAGCAAGTAGGTCAAAGGACAACCACAGAAATAGATAGATAGACAAACTGGTATTTTTTATCATGGACTCTTTCCTACGTACTGTTGTTCGGAAGGCGCGGCTCAAACTCATGAAGATACACCGAACGCCACCAGTCAACCTTGCGCGGACAGGGAGCTGTAACAAAGACCGAAGGTGTGGTGGTCTCCACATCATCTTATCAAATTTGATTCGGAACAGACAAGTCCTCCGTACGCTGTACTGTCTTATGGAGCTGCTAATGGAGGGTCCAAATGTTAAATGGGAAACATTATCAACTCTTGTTCTTTGGATCAGATACAGGGAAGTCAGCTTAATTGCCTACAAGCCGAAAATAACGGGATAAAAAGGAGGCATGTGATGGATAAAGTGGGGAGGCGCAGGGGAAATGGCTACGCAAAAACTGGGAAGGATGTAACGAAGAGAGCAAAAAGAGGAGCAAATACCATAAGTCGGAAGGCGAGGAAGAATAGGATGTGTCTGTATAGTGTTGGACCGTGCTGTGGAGCGGTGAAGCTAGCCGTATATAGTATGGTATAGTTGACGTCCTATATCCACCGAGTGAGGGTTTAAGCAAAATCGAACTCCACCAATTCCTCATATTTCCTTATGAAGTTAAGAATATAGATATAGGCCAATATATACTTTGATTTAATGCAAGCTCCGACCATTAAATCAGGCTGGTTGTGGAGATATTCATGGCTGAAATAGTCTGGATTGAATATGGCACTCGCAGCATAGTGTAAGCTGTACAATAGATCACCTAGAAAAATTAGCGCAAAATTCTCTAGGCCCTGGGTAACATGAATTTTTCCTCCTTTAAAAGGCCTCCTGATCTTGCACAATTAAAAAGACAGATGTAGTGGTGGGAAAAAGAAGAAATAGATGTCCTCCTCTCTTCAGCACGGTGGCAACATAACTTGTTTCAGTCCAACACTGCACCACTTGGGATTCCCGATCAGTCACCCAAGGTTGGGCACTTATAGTCAGATGCGAATCTTTTAAGGACTGAATAAATTTGGTTCTCCAGAGCTCCAGTCACTTAGTTCCTCTCTTAGACAACATGTTCTAGAAGTGTTGTCAGTGAAAAGAACTGAGTTGCTATAAATCTTAGCAGCTTCAATAAGTGATACAACTGAGGAACAACCAGCAGTAATTTCGGTAAGCAACTTGTAGAATTTATCATCAAGGTCTTCATTTGATATGCCTGGATTGTCCTCCTGTATTCTCAAAGCCTCCAGGCGCGACCCAAGGTGTGTAGCAGTCAAAAAGTTGCCCCAACAGCAAGACAATCTTCCGGAGTAAACACTGCATGAGGGCCGCCTGGCAGCATGACGCCAGACAGCTGTTATTACAATAAAGATAGAGTTCGGCCTAGACACTCACAGGAGATCACCAGCACACACAGCTCGACGTTGGTCAATCCGCCTCAATAGTTTTCCAGGTTCTCTGGGCCGGCCACAGCTAACCAGTGCAATGCATCTGAGCAAAGATTATCTGGAAAGTGCCAGACCTTTCGTCCTTCAAGGATCTTAATCCATGTGAGCTGGCCACTAGTGTCCACATGGATTGAAGAGACAGCGTTCTTTGAAGAAAGCAGAAAGAATTCACCGGGTTGATCAAGTTGAGGTGTTGATTAGATCTTTTCCATGCTAACTTGCTCTCTTGCGGCAATCGCAGTTCGAATATCATGGTAGCCAATTTCCACCGGGCAAGATGAGGCTCTGTGTCGATTTTCAATGTCAAGGAAATTCAACGGAGCATGGTGTTCACAATCACAGCAAATATGATTGAGAATTTCTTCAGCCATAGTGAGGCGGGTCCGACCCTTGGGGTCTGCTGTTGAACAATCATAGACGTGCAACTGCGAGGTTTGCTGTCCCGTCAACTTCTCCAGAAAGGTCTTGAGAGTGCAGTTATTAAGGTAGTCGTCGGACCCTTAGCGCGATAAAAGAATGGGCCGCTTAAATTTGTCCTTCAACCGGCTACCCAAGGGGCTCAGATTATGAAGATGAATAATGCCGTCTCTTGTAGTGATTGAGTCAAGTTGTTCATCTCAAGCTTTGAGCGTGAGCGCAATTCACTGATCAAGTCCGTCACCGTCTTAGGATGGCATGAGATCTTTTCAAGAGCTCCTGTGAAGTTGCGTAGCTCCATGATACTAGGCTTATCAAATGCCGGGAAGTCGATGTTGCGTAGCGCATTGGATGGCGTAGATTCTGTTTTCAGGCTTTCTTCGGCGCTCTCTGCTCTTCTGCTCCAGTTTCAGTTTCTTTCGAACTGACGTAGTTGGACCCAGGGATGACATGCAATCAGCCACTAAAAAGGGAAGAATATGCCCTAAATGCTAATGGTCCTGTGAAAATACTTCTGTGTGAAAGTATGGGTGACTCTGGGACTCCTATGCAAGATGAAACAGACCCGACAAAGGACCAAAGAAAGTCTTCAGATTGTTGTATTCAAACCCAGTCATCAATAATATTCTAGTCTTCGTTTTCATGATCACTCCCCATTGGTTCTTGAGCTTGAGAGATTTCATAAATAACATCTTCAGCGGAATCGAAATTGTCTGCAGCATTTGCTTGTGACTTGAAAGCATGCATGCTCTTCAGTGGGAAAGTGTCCATCTTGAAACCGGGATTCTATCTCCTAGTCGTTATTCAGGCTATCCAATTCTGGGAATAATTCATGCCCCAACATGATGAAATAAATTGCAGAACCTAGTGCAAAAATATCAGTCTTCACATTAGCATAGTCACCATAACTCCATGGCATAAATGATTTTGAACACTCTCGGGATAGCCCATGCATCAATACTTCACCCCTGTGGGATTTCAGCATTCTCTGGAAGTCTGCAGGTATTTTGTTGAAATCATCATCCAGCAAGAAATTCCCGAAGGTTGATATCACAATGGATGATGTTCTTTTCATGTATATACTTCACAGCCTCAGCAGCCTGTTTACACCAATATAGTCTTTGGTCAACATGATGCTTTGATGTGATGTAATCATAAAGATTCCCATTTTTTGCATACTGTAATACCAAGCCATATTCATTCAGGCCATTTGAAGCAATAATTCTAGGATGTCTCCCAACAATTCTGAGAAGTTCAGCTTCAATTTCAATGCCTTTACGATCACCAGGAACACATGGCAAATCAGTGATCGCATCAATGAGACCAATGAAGCTCCCACCGCCACGGCCAATAATATTGGAAACTCTAGGAGGACAATGTCGACGAACTACAATAACTTCGATATGGGCAGGAATTGCGAGAGCAGCCTATAGTCAATCATGAGAACACATTCTTGAGAGCCGGAGAACGTCAATACTCACTATGTTTAATTTTGATGAAGATGCCTGTGCCGCTTCTGTGCCGCTCTTTGCCGGTTTCCATCCAAGCAAGGTCTTGAAGATAAATCCAAACACTGCATGGAACGGGTTACCAGACGAGCACTATTACGGATAGAGCCGAGAGTGAAAGGCGTTGCATGAATGAAATCATTGTGAAAAGGCTTCAAACTAAAGATACTGTCTTCGAACATGTTGCCAACCAGTTCTGAAGGAGAAAGCGAACCGAACTTGTATTGCCGGTAATTATTATCAAGCCACATCAAGCCACCTGGTGTTATGGAAGGCACGTGATCATAGTATAGGAATCCTTGTGGCGGCAACAAATTGGTCTTATCGCTGGCCGTAATCTGACCAGTAGGTACTCCCATCACCCCTCAAATTGAAACATGACGGCCATCAGCATACATGCGCATGCTTCCCCATTTAACTCACCTGGAAGGATCGGACCTCCCACTTTGCGATCAACATCGCCCGATGCATACGAATCAACCAATCCAGTCTCGCAAACGACAGCATTCAGAGCAACACTCCCTCGCGATATCACCTAGACAGGCCCACAAGAAGCAGAAAGTCGACCAGCTCAGCGATTTTCATCTCCCTGCAGCATTCTGGGATAATTTATCGGAAGTCTGGTTAACTCATAACGCACTTCAGGAACTCGATCGAAGGAACAGTCAAGCTTCAGGAAGTATACTCCAACAAATTCGACCGTTAAGAGGATCTGTCACCCGTGACGAGCGTCGAGCCATTCAAAGATTTGCTCGCCAGGGTGGCCCAGATCTGTCAGAACTGAGAGGTGTATGTGACTATGAACTTTCCAGAAGAGTTCAAGCTGACTGTTCTAGTATCCTGAGCCTAATATGAATTCCCATCAATCGAAATACCGAGTCCAGAAGCATCTGAGTGCCTCTAGAAGTGCTTCGCGAGGCTCAAGTACTTCACAGAGCACCAAACCATCAACTACTAAAAGCAGTGGGCCATATGACCGTAACTTTCAGCAACACCTTACTGATCATGGAATTTTTCCACACCGCTACAAATTTCCCGACGGACGTATCCCTTCAAAACCCAACAACTGGGATGATATACGTCAAAGGCTTGCAGAGCCTCGGTCATCACTGTCACCCTCTAGATTTGCGGAGGACAATTTTGAAGAGTTTCTCCAAGCGGATGCCGATGCTTCTAAGGAGAAACAGATCATGGAGGCTGTGATTCCTGTCATTGAAGGCAGAACTACAGATGGCAAATGTATTGGCGGTGGAATTCATTTTCGGAACCTTGATCATCTCACCAATGGAACATCACTGGTTCCAGGAAATCCTGATCGTTATTATGGAGCACGCCCTGAGCAACTCAGTCACCAGGTACGAAGTGAACTAAATGGTCAAATAGTTCCATCCACACAGCATGATCTTCCAGTTGCACCAAATTTCTTCCTGGCAGCAAAAGGTCCTGATGGCTCAGCATCAGTAGCCAGAAGACAAGCAAGCTATGATGGTGCATTGGGAGCAAGAGGAATGCACTCGCTTCAGGAATATGGCAAAGATGAACCAGAATTTGACAACAATGCTTATACAATCTCATCAATATACCATGATGGCACTTTAAAAATGTTCACCATCCATCCTTCAAAATCAGCTACTTCCGATTGGCCAGAGTACTATATGACTCAACTTAATACTTGGGGAATGACTGGTAATATTGAGACATTTCGAGAAGGTGCAAAATGGTATCGGAATGGCAGAGACTGGGCAAAGGAGCAACGGGACTACGCGATCAGACGAGCAAATGAACGAGCTACCGATAACCCGGGCATATCTTCGACTCTTAATGCGAGCTTTGGTACAGTGTGTGAAATATCGAGCAATGATTCAGTGGCATCTATTACTGAGCAATCATACCTCTCATTTAATGCAACCGACACACCTGAAGAGTCATTACGATCAGACTCCTCCAAGCGATCTCATGGGAAACATAATGACTGATAGACTTAATACAGTTGGGCTTATAGGTCTGCTTCGAAGAGTAGAAAATCCATATATATAAAGTTCTTCCAACATCCCATGGTGACTGATGACTCCATATCTCATGAAAACTATCGCCGAGACTTGGCGCACAGAGAATTGGGTAGACATCCTGCCAGTCCTCAGGTATCTAGCTTCGCATGCCTGGTTGCTAAGGCCGTGATGGCTTGCCGGCCTCGCACATTTCATCTCAAGTATATTATTATCACACGGATTGAATGTCCGCCGTTGTATATACTATCTCTACTCGTTTGTTAGTCCATCTTGAACTTTGATGCGACTTCACTTTCAGCGCCCCCATCCTGAGTTGTTCGCTCCCTGCTGAGGGCAATGGTCTGGGCATGCTCAGTTGCACTCAAGAAGCAGGTGATTGGTATATTAGTTGGAAGGTACATATGAATTGGAACTGGACTCTCGTGATCTGTATATGTAACTATTGATAATGCGTACAGAGACACTGTTGAGAATATCCCGAATACAACAAGGGGAAGAAACCAGCGGTAGATTGACTCTTGCATCCCCTGGATCCCCGCAAAGCGGATAACAACGGTCAGACTCCTCGCCCGCAAATCTCCTCCAGGCTCCAGCACAAATAGACGTTATCAATACGCAGTGTCAGCCACGCGGAGAAATCGCGCCACTGCTCTCCTGAAGGTACCGCCGATGCATGTCCACCTCCAGTCCACAACGGATATAATATTGACTTACTAACTCCCAATCCTTGTAAAGGAAGGCATATTCCGATGGCCTGAATGATTGCGGCGCGCATGCACGTCAACATTCGTCACTGCATGTAGCTATACAACAGTTTACCACCGGTACCCTCCACTAGCACCTTGAAACAGGCCGCTGGGAATACCTGATTTCATCTATCCATTGATTGATTCCCGTCCAAGCTTTCTTACACCGAAAGACGCAATCGCGACACGGCGAAAAAATACTACGTCAAACGAAACCGAGAAAATGCCATGGTACTCCATCCTCCCCGCAGAACTAGTCTACCTTGAAGTCTGGGCGGCTCGGATCTTCGTATGTTAACTGGCCTTTCATTTCCCCTTCATCTCTTCTCTTCCGATCCCGACAATATCTATCTGGATAACGAGCTGACAGAGGGAGTACTACTAGTGCATGCTCGCCGTTGTTAGTATCACACCGTGGATCGCCTTGATCGCCTTCGACGTCGTCCTATATATAGTCCGAGTCATCCTCTACGAGGTTCCTGTCGTGGGGGGGAGGGCGAGGGGGTCGCGCATGCCCCGTGCGCCGAGTTTGGTTGAGAGGCCTGATGGAAGGAGGAGGAGGGCGTTTAGCGTTACTGGTGTTGATGTTGCATCAGGACCTGCAACTGGAGGCAGGCGTGGTGAATCGACGGATGTGAAGAAGGAATAAACTGGGGTTGTTAGAGTTGGTGGATTTTCGTCTTGTTCTGATGAGCTTATCAGATGTGTCGCTGGGCTTGCGTTGCATTTACTGATGATACCCTGTTCTATTTGTGATATATTCTGGTTGGATTGTGCATTTTCTTGATGTCGACTTCCTTTTTTTTGGGCCTTTTCCATGTAAAATAGGGCTTCTCACTGACCGACGCATCTGTTTGTATTGATCTGAGTAACATGCTAAGTGATAATACTATGACAATGACACTCAGTTCAATGTTGGAGGTATGTAGGAGATTCACTGACCAGAAATCAAGTGTAAAAGGTCACAGGAAATTAAAGATGGCACAATTCCATTGTTATACTCGACCTTCAAGATCTGGTGGTGTCTTTGAATGCAAATCAATCTGTCTTATCGACATTACCATATCCGGTTAAGAAATGCGCGCTGCGGAGATGCTCCGCTACACGAGCCCCGCCCCTCAGTCTCCATAGTCCTCTTATCATCCACTTGCTCAATGGCTGCCCTATCTTCGTCTAATCATTCTTGGAAGGGTTGTCTGTTCGTTTCGCTCGGCCACACGGACTAATGGTAGGAGCCCAGAGAAATGACTCGAAGTATCCTTTAAATCTCCCATCCCTGTTCTAGGACGGCCGACATAAATGTTGGTTGCATATATAGTCTTCCTTATCATTTCTTCTGGCCCGGTCCGCATTCAAACAAGCTTTGCAATATGAGTGCGACTTTGTCCTGTGATGTATTGAGGTCATGGATTGCTAGGGCCGTTTCTTATCCGGTCATTATGGGCCCGGTCTTGGTGGGAGTGTGCTTGCTTTGGATTATCGGGGACCGCATAGTATGTTCAAATCGTTCCCTTCTAATAATTGTTCTACATGGATTTAATACTAATTCAAATTAGGCACGATTGAAGAGATCATCAAAGGCTCAAACGCTTGACGCTCCGGGATTCCCTCCCGTCGAGCCTCTGGAGAACTTCGACTGGAAGGCGACGGAGCCGTTGAAGATTCGTCCATTCAAGCCAAAGTATCACCTAACGATGGGTGCGTATGTTATTGTTTGCTTTACATAGGGCCCTCTGAGGTTGCCACCAGGGAAGTATGAATGCTAAGATTCGATGCAGCGCTGGAAACGCTCAATCCGTCGGAACTCATTCCTATGGATAACACGTACAAGGAGCGGTTAGCGCTTCGGAAGTCGCTGCTCGAGGAACAGCGTGATATTATCGTTGCCGTTAACGATTCCTCTGATCCTCGTGTTCGAGCGGCCGTCTCCGAGCTCTATACGTTTCTACTAGGCACGTATTTACCCGGTCGGTATCCGACCATGTTCAAGCTGCATCATCAGGCACAGCTGGGCACGAGTAAAGCGCCGTTACTAGAGAATCTCGTCACCGGGGAGATCTGGCCGGTGGTGCCCAGTGATACAGATCCCACGATCTTGGCCCTGGAGACGTTGGCTAAGGTTGTCGACGAGGATTTCCTGATTCTGCTGCCGGAGCAGAAGGAAAAGGCCCGAGATGATGGGGGAGAGCCCAAGTATGTTCTAGAGGCGTACAGCAGTTGCTTTCCCTCAGGGTTCGATCCACGAACGAAGTTGGGACTGCGCCTGGCGAGCATCCACGGGCCTGTGCCTCGCTACGGCGAGAAACTCGAGCGGAGCATGGATCGGTTTTTTGCCAAGGTAGAGGTAGGGAAGTACGTTAAGCGGGTTAACTGGAGCATCACGACGAATACCAAGTTATTTGCTGCATTTGGCGAAACACATGGTTCTGCGAATAAGAAGGAGGAGCCGATGAAGCCCGGGGCTCTTGATGTGGACAACGTTCGTACTTGCTATTTATTTGCTTTGATTGTTTCTGCTGACTTTCTCAATAGACCCTTCTGCGCTGCGAACGTCAAACCCTTCACCGACTCCCGAAGAGCAAAGCGCTCGTCTTCGCATTCCACACCTATGCGTATCCAATCCAGAGCATCAAGGACGAAGGACTAGGCGAGGACTTGGCACAGGCAATCGACGGACTGAAAGAGGGCAGTGTGCCGCAGATGTACATTTACAAGAGGGGCGCTGTATGGGGGGAAGCAGTCAAGGCCTTTTTGAGGAGCTGACGCATCCACGGAGTTAAATGTTGTCGACTACCAGGCAACAAGCTAGGCCGCAGGCAATAAAGCATACCCGCTCTTCATAGAACCTGGGATAGCGAGTACGAGTGAGTCACGATTCTTTGCCCTGCGCTTAGCCCTATTGTCTGGGGCGGAGGAGGCATGCAGCGTACACACATGCAAGCACACACTATGTACGTACCACGAGGCTCCCAGTGCCTAGGTAGTACAGCTCTGTAGACATGGATAACCAGAGCAGCTCTTCTGTGGATAAATCAGGCTACACGAACCATGGCGCCGAGCGGGAAGCAGATCTTGTCATACGCACCAAAGACAGCTTCATCCTTAGAACCAAAAGAAATATTGGATCTGCGTTTAGCGTACCGAGGAACACTGCGAGTGGGCGGAGGCTGCAAAGGTGTTGACTTGAGTACCATGCTACATACAGCCTACTAGGCTGCCGCGGCGCGCTTTTAGCCTGACAGTTATGAGCCCGGATGTCTCCACACAAACGCACCCTTTCTACACAAGCCACCCTGCGCACAACTTTTATGGTTGCAGGTTCGAGGGACCGCATTCCACGCCCACCTAGAGTGCTAAATTTTCTAGGTGGACTTGGCTGAAAGCTCAGCCCTTCCAAGGCCTGATTTGTGCATTTAGTGGGATTCTGATCTATTAAGGTTGAATATGAAGCACTAGTAATATATTAAATGGTAGAAGGTTGTAATTACTGACTATAACAACAATACCCCAAGCATAGAGTCAGTCAGGCTGTCTACAATAGCCAAATAGATATTGATCTGGCAGGGCTCAGCATATAGATAAAGTGTCAGCAAATACTAAGTTGACTGCAAATATTAGCTAGCCTTTTAGGTAGCCTTCACCTGACTATTTTCATTTATGATGATCTGCACTAAGGAGAGGACAGTGGGCTGAGATTCTAATATGAATAAAATGCTACAATAGTAGTAGAATCAGACTTTTTGTCATGTCACTTTGCTGCATAATTCCCGATCAAATCTGCTGCTCTCCTCCTCTCTTCCTGCTGGATAGTTTTTGGAAGCTCCTGATCAAATCTACTGCTCTCCTCCTCTCTTCCTGCTGGATAGTTTGTGGAAGTATGTGTTCAAGTCTCGCCAGTGGCAAAGGAAACGCTCCTCCCAATATTTTGAGACAATAGTTTTTGTCAAGAAGTGGATTTTGTAGCCGTGTCTCGAAGACCCCCCGTTGCTCGGCGATATTGGGGCCCCAGCTGAAACTCCATAGGGGACGAGGTGGTGGATGGCGCCGTTCCGATGACCAGAGGTACATATTGGCAGTGAAATCTCCCACAAGCGGATCGCCATTCGTCTGATGCCATTGGATAACTGTTTGTATCAATGATCGATCTTTAATCCCTTCTTCTATCTCCGTTGAGTTGAGATTTGAAAGGTATCCAGATGCCTGCCGATGATGGTTGCGACCTTGCTCGTGTATCTTGACTAGGACCACAGCGACTGTTTTTCCGTTGGATCCGAAGAGTAAGCGTCTTGCGGCGTCGAAAAGCTCGTCCAGCGACTGTGTGAACCCAACTTCAACAGCAACTACAGCTAAGTCTGAGTCTCGGTCTACTAAGTGAGTGTCTGGTACTTTGGTATTGAAGATAGTGTCCTCCACAAGGTCAACACCTTTTTTGGTTCTCGTAAGCTAGGCATATCTGAAAGCCTTTGAATCAAAAGTCACTTACTATCATCCATAGAGGCATAATAGCTATTTGAACCAGTGTCTCCTTCAATTTGCCTGAACCAATCATAAAATACTCGTGCACAGGCATTGTGCATGCGTGATGCTCCTGGAAACTTCAGTATAGGATTCTTGGCTCTCCCGTCATATTCAACTCTGAAACCATGCATATCCCCGTAAGACTCGATCCAGTCACTGAATTCTGACAGAGTAGCCTACATGAATGTGACTCGTTAGACCATATCATTCGGGAATTGAGGAGGCCTTTGTTCACCTTTATACCAGATAGACGAACCTTGTCTCTGTTAAAAGATCTGATTCTCTCTATCATGTCACTGGTGGCCATTTCAAGGGAGGTAATATGCGATACGAGAAGGTTTAACTCTGTGTTGAGCATCTCTTTTGTTGAAGTTTCACCAGCAGTTGCTCCCATGGCTACAGAAGAACATTTGAGAGTTTGTTGAACTGATGTAGACCGGGTTGCTTGAACAGTTGCCTTCGCTTCCCTTCTGACCGACCAAAAGGCGATTCATGCTGGCTCAGCTCCCAGGACGAGAGCCATGGTTGGAATCCCGAGGAAGAGTAGTAGTATGTATACCGGGATACGCAAGGATTGGCGAAGGATGAGTTCTTGGAGTGATTTGGAAGGGTTACGTTTCCGGATATATATATATATATATATACGTTTCCGGCCCCTAATCTGGGTGGAAGGCACATCTGTCTGTTGACGTTGCATTTTGAATGCAGGGGGGAGTGAAAGAGAAGACACTATCAAGAAACTTGAAAGAAGTGATTATGAAATCGCGACAAGGATCTAGCAACTCTGTCAAACCTAATGCCTTATGACAGGGAAGATATTCTTAGAAGAGCGAAGAGTTGTGGAGAAGACATCCCAATCCTTTGACTGTCTGTCATCTTCATGCTCTTTGATCAAACTGGAACCAATCAATCATGGCACCTGTTTTGCATTGGAAGGGCCAAGTTTCAGTTTGGGGGCAAAAGAAAAGAGAAAGAGAGAGAAAAAAGGAAAGAGAAAGAAAAAGAAAAAGAAGAGAAAAAAAAAAGAAAGAAAAACAGACTGACAGGCAATTCTCTTGTGTTAGTGTTTACAGACAGTGCTATCACCTTCCTTACATCACAGTCGTTATAGAAGATGCCTGTCACATTCAGGCGCCAGTCTCAGAAATTATTTGATCCGGAAGAATCGCTCCATTTTAATCATCCTTTTCATGTTGGAAGCTCAGTTGTCAAGCAACGGTATTCAGTGGAGGACTGGCACAAAAAAAGCCCTGCTGATCATGTTTAGGCTATTTATTGTAGCTGCGGAGTCCCTAGTATCGTCGGAATCTGCAGCGAACCTTGGAAATTTGCGGTGATGACCTCGACGTAACATTTCGCGTAATATATAGGCTTCGTTCACTTCGCTCCTAGCAGGACCCGCGTTGTGTTGGCAATATTACTGCAGCGAGTCGCGACTCTTGCATAGTACCAGTGCAACATATGCCATTTTCAACCATGAATATCTCCACAGCCAGCCTGATTTTACAATCAGATCTTGGA
Organism: Byssochlamys sp. BYSS01; assembly: GCA_002242795.1. NCBI lineage: Eukaryota > Fungi > Ascomycota > Eurotiomycetes > Eurotiales > Thermoascaceae > Paecilomyces > Byssochlamys sp. BYSS01. The sequence goes on from NIXA01000013.1 coordinate 131,142, forward strand.
TAAAATAAAGTATATATAGGTATATATCCACAGTTCTAGTTTTGTAAGGAGATATGAAGAATTGGTAGAGTTGATTTTTGCTGAAGTCCCTGGTTAGTGGGATATAGGATGTGGTGAAGTCATTCAGTGATAATATCATTCTGGTAATTGTCAGCTGCTGTATACACTGAACAATTAGGTACCTAGGTATAAGTCAGATCACTAGTAGGGGGAACTGGCGGCAGCAAGGTCCCATAATCACTAATCTTAGTTATTGTAGATCGGCAGTAATCACCTGCCATAATGCACACTTCATGCAGCACAGATAATTAGGTCCATATAGAAGTAAACGGTAAACAGACGCATCATTGTCTATCCTACGACTCGAATGTATCTGCTATCCATACTAGGGGCACAAGGGCAGCAGGACTTGCAGCTATTGTAAGGAACATATGCTGCGTACTCATTAATAATAATAATAATCTGTATGTAGTCACATGACCACTTGTGAGGCTATGTACATGGTATGGCAGTGTGTCCTTACAGTTTGTTTACCTAGGTAGACTGAGGTATGATTAGCTGACAACAAATTGATTCTTCTCCTGATTCTTTTCTCCCATTAAATTTCATATACCTGTATCCTTCAGCCAATCGGCTGTTGATTTCCAAAGCTATTTCTATACCGGAATGTACCTAGGTATCGCATTAAACGCATCCCTGTATCTTTTGCAGAGCATATTGCTATTATTAATAATAATGCTGTCACGGCGACTCCTGCGTACTAGTAGGACTCACTGCAGAACAGCCAGCCATATGACTTGCATGCTCACAGTGTAGGAACAGCTGGTAGGCGCAGGAACAGCACTAGAATGTCATTATCTGCAGCATCAGTCAGTCAGTCATTCATAGCCAAATCCAGTTGCCCGAGTCCTTTTCATTCAGAGATACCTGTCGGACGCTACAGACAATGATAGGAGGCGTCCCAGGGGCAGTCCGCGATGGCCATTGCCCTGGAATCCAGATCAATCAGCTCCGCCATGATCGGCAGCCATAGCCTTATTGTTGACCTGCACTGTCAGTGCCCCTGTGCACTTGTTGAACAAAACCCTGTTTCCCCTTTATCTTCTTTCAGCTGATTGCTGTAATGTTTCCCTGAGCCCGACAGCCATTCACCTGACCCAGAAACAGGCACCCGCAGTTGACCTGGCTTCCTCTTCTGGTCGCGACGCCCTGGGAGTCATATGCCCACTCCTCCCACTCGCCCTCTGCCCCCCTCCATTTCACCCCCAGCTGCTTATAAGAGCCATGACCCCTGCCTCCGTGTCGCTTCAAGTCTATCTGTTCTACTGAAGCCTCCAGTTCGCTTGCACGACCGGAAGTCATGCCAGAGACGGAAATCAGGCCCTTCGGCCTGACTGAGGTTTGGAGTTCCCAGGAACCGCAGGTTGAGTATGTAAACGAGCTGGAGAGCTGCTCCCTTGGCCAGCTCTGATCCATTTCTTGCTTCCTTTGTTCTTCAATGTTTTGATACCCTTTGATGATCCCCACTGACCTTGACTTTCAGCATCGTTTTCGTGCACGGTTTGAATGGTCATGCCAAGGGCACCTGGACTAGCGACTCGGACGTCTTCTGGCCTGCTGACCTGCTTCCTCGACTTGGTCCGAAGAATGTCCGCGTCCTTGCTTACGGCTATAACTCTCACATTACTTCTTTTTCCGATGGTGTCTCCAGGGACGGCGTCCTCCAGCATGCTGAGAACCTGGCTGGGGAACTTTCTGCTAATCGAAGTGTAAGACACCCTCAAAGCTTAGATAGGCAGGCGGGCAACTAACTACATTGACCGACCCTCTCACTAACTTCCTCCTGCTACAGTTGCGTGATTGCCTTGATCGCCCGATCATCTTTGTGTGTCATTCTCTAGGTGGACTCGTGGTGAAGCGAGCCCTCATCTACTGCAGAAGTTTGGCCCACGAGAATGTAGAGCACTTGCGTGCGATCTATGTTTCCACCTACGGGATCCTCTTCCTTGGGACTCCCCATAACGGTACTGACGTGGCCAAATGGGCTCACATGCTGCAGAGTATCTGCGGGGCTGTAGTTCCCAAGAAGTTTATGGACTCGTCCTCCACACTCGTCAAGACGCTCAGAACAAACAGTGAGGTTCTGCAGAACATCAACAGTGGCTTCGCCGATATCTCAAGTCGCTTTCACATCTACTTCTTCCACGAGACTCGTGCGACCCGCATCGGTGCCACTCGTGAAGTGATAGTGGACGAAAATTCGGCCGCTCCTTACATCGAGGGTGTCGAGAGAATGGGCATCGAAGCCGACCATAGCCAAATGGCCAAATTCGACAGCGAGCATGCTCCTGGCTATGAAGCAGTTGCTGAGGCTCTTCTTCGCTACTCGCGTGGTGCTCCTAAGAAGATCGCTGAACGTTGGATCGAGGAGAAAAAAATACGTCTGCTTGAGAAACAGACCAACGCGATCGACGACTTCAACAGTAAGACGCCCAATCCCCACTGGAGATCTTCCCAGCTGACAGTAAGTAGAACTGAATTATGAAGCCTCGAATGCGGGTGGCCTTAGTGCCAGCATGCCGGATATGCGTCTAATTGGTAGGCCTGGTCTCTTTCCTGCACGTTCCGCTGTTTTGCTAGAGAACCGTGCCCTGGTATTCCCACAGACTGCCACCCACGACTTCGATAAGAGTGAAAACTTCGAGATTGAGGAGAGGGAAGATAAAAAAGAAGAGGAAAAGCAGGCGTTCATTCCTCTGAAGTAGAGTCATGACTTCCTGTACCTATTAGACGTCGTCTCAGATCGTCTTTGCTAAAATGAACATGCAATCCACTTTTTAGTGAGATCATAACTGATTTCCTTTCGCTTCTTAGGTAACTCATCTGCCCCTTCGGCGCTTCCACCAGCCGAAGGGAATAAGTCTTCGGGGCAAGATCTTTCACACAGTATAGATCTTAGCTTTCTGGGATCCCCGAAGAAACCCTTCTTTGTGGCCCCCCCAGGCTTCCACCCGAACGCAATCTTTGTTGGGATGCAGAAAGAACTAGAGATCTTACATATAAGGCTCTTCAAAGCAAAAAAGCGACCGCTGCGTCTAATGGCCGTCCTTATTTCCGGTGTGACTGGCTCTGGAAAGTCGCATCTTGCTCGTCAATACGTGTGGGCACATTTCAACAACTACCCCGGGGGGGTTTTCTGGGTGGATGCCAAGTCATTCCAGTCGACCTGCAAATGCTTCTGGGACATTGCATTGGCGGTCGGTCTAATAGACACTAATGACGAACTCAAGGGTCCCGACTGCACGTCTGGCACAAAATATATCGATGCAGTTCGCAACTGGTTTCAGGAGCGAGAGAGATGGCTGCTCGTCTTCGACGGCCTGTGTTTCGATAAGGACGGGGATATCAACATTCTGAGACAGTTTCTCCCGAACAACAAGAACTGTGCCATTATCTACACCTCGATTGACAAGACCCTCGCCAGGAAACAACGGCTATTTGAACCATATTGTCTCACAGTCTCCCCCCTGAATGAGGAGGATGGTTGCAAGCTTCTCTTCAAGGACATGTCAATCAGGAGACCGACCCCGGAGCAGCTGCAAAAGGCTAAAGATTTGGTCCGGCATTTTGAAGGCCTTCCTTTGGCAATCCACGCCATCAGCCATCGGCTCAATGCCTCGTCGAAACCGATCGAAAGATATCGTATCAATTCGCACTTGACTGATCACAAGCTCGCGGAGCCGTTCTTAGGCATAATGAACGATCTTTATCGCATGGGTCATTTCGAGGCATTGAATTTGATCAATCTCTTGTCGTTCCTCGGACATCAAATCCCTGTTGGTCTCGTCGTTCTGGGACTGTCCGCCTTGGAAGCCTGGGACGTTCAGATTCTGACCAGCAGCAGACCAGGAGAGAGACCTGATTTAGACACAACCCTGCAGGCTCTCATAAAATATGGACTTATTGAGAGGACCACGGATGCTTATGACTTTTGGTATCCGAACCTCAGCCCTCAGCGGTCAACCAACGAAAGCACAGAACAGAAGAAAACAGTGATGATCGCCGCAGAACCGTCAGACTCTCCGACTGAGAGCAGCAGCCAAGAGGGCTTCTTTTCGGCTTATCACAACGTTTCTGTCATTGACATCATCAAGATTCACAGTGTCGTGCAGAGGTTTTGCCGTGACGAGCTCAAGATCATGGATGAAGAGACGAGGGCGACGGGCGCGCGTAGTAGTAGTGCTGCCGGTTTTCACGACTCGTGGCTAGTTGTTGCAACCCGGGTCTTCTGCAGGTCGTATGAGAAGGCAAAATGCAAGATGGATTCACAAGATATCGGCCTTGTTAAAGACTACCGAGAACTCTCAACTCATGGGTCAACTCTTATCGAGCTGTACCCTAAAAGGCTAACATCCAAGTCTCCGCCGCAAATTGTCCGCCAGGCGTGGAAAGATCTCAAGAAGACGATGAGCGACATTGACAGTCAAATTGAGGCTATGAGTCCATACCCATTGCAGGATGAAGTTCGCAACCGCAAGTCAGTTTTTGACCGATACAGCAGCCCATCTTCCTCTCTTCCTGATACGACAGATGACACAGGCTCGTCGCGTAAGACGACGTGGGATTCTCGAGCGTCGGACTCTTTCCTTGCTGAATCGCCCAAGAAAGAACAGCCCGTCCCACCGAAAAGCGTCAATCTGGACCCTTTCCCTCCCCATATCTACAGATATACAGCTGACGATTCGGAGGCTGGGTATGAGTCCGACACGGAAGGGCTTAAGAGCGGCGTTCGATCCTCTCCGGCACCCTCGCAAGTCAGCCAGGACACGGCGACTGAATGGCCTAAGTCATCTCAGGCCTCGAGCCCGCCTAACTTCTTGGATGATTTGGAATGGAAACTTGTAGAGTCGCCCAAGTCCAAACTGTCGAAGCCAGAGGCCAGGTCCAAGTTTCTTCACGGAGTCGGCGGAAGCCAGCCCGTTCTTCCAGTTCTTACCAGATCTCCAGCACACCGGACTCCCGATCGATCTAGTAACCAGTCACCAGCACAAAGGGCTCTGGAGACCCTGCACAAGGGCTGGCCCGATGAGCCTTTGTCGGGGTGGAATAAAGAAAATGTCCCGTCTTACTCGAGCGTGGTGGTTGGACACTCCGAAGGGATCACGATACCCGGGAGAGAGTTACCGACATCAAAGACAGGTTATTCAAGATTGCCCAGTAACTCTTCCTATGAGTCGTTGCATAGCGACGAGAACAACACCCGTCAAGTCCGGACACGGCCAGCAATGGGGTTGCATCGCGGTGGGCACATAGCTTATAACGAACCAAGTCATGAGCATCCGACCAGGAGCGAACTCAATGCTTTAGATTCCAATTCCGCTCCGCTCTCGCGTTACCACTCCCGCCATTCTACAGCCGCTGTTTCTGATGATCTATCGACAGGCCCTCTTCAAAGCGATGGAAGTGACATTGTCATTGACCCCAGACGGAGACCATCGAGCTCGAGGCCTACGGCTTCCACGGGCCCAACTCCTTCAGCGAACCCTAGTCCTCTTGCGCATCCCTCGGCGATAATGCCGGGGACGTCTCCTCCGTCAGTAATTACTGACTTGCCTCCTGGGTACCTTTCAGAGCCGCCGCCCACGTCGCAGGCTGAGCCCATGTCACGCGAGCCCTCGGGGCATTCGCAGCCTGCCGACTCTGCTCGTCATAATGAATCGCCTATTGGCGATAATACTTACCCCTTTCCTTCGCATTCGCATCTTGTTTCGGGAACCGGCGGTTGGACCGGCGGTGCCTCTGTCATGTTCCGGAAGCATGGAAAATAGATTAGAAAGGTGTTTGTCTTTTAAACTGATCGGTTACATTTCTAATTTTGTACTATAATTTCGTACCGGGAACAAATTAACAGGGAAGGAGTTAGATATTCTCCCTTTGTTTTTTTCAGCTCAATCTTTCCAGAACCTTGAGCAGATCCGCCGTAACGCCCATAGCCGTAACATCGCCGCCAGCACCAGCACCCTGGATAATAAGCGGATTGGCACCGTAGCGCTTGGTATAGAAGTTGATGATATTATCACTGCCCTTGAGGCCAGCAATTGCAGAATCCTTATCAAACAGCTGCAGACCAACCTTGACTTCCTTCTTGAGGACATCCACACTTCCGACGTAGCGGACCACCTTACCGTTCCGTTCGGCATCATCCTTAATGCGGGCCATCTGGGCGTCGAAATCAGGCAGTCTGGACATGAACTGGTTGATCCCGTCGGATGTGGACGGTAACGAGGCAAGCTCGGCGGGAATCAGCGACTCAACGGGAAACGAGTCCGGAGCCTGGACATCCAGACCGACAATACGAGCGAGAATAGTCAACTTCCTCGCGACATCCATGCCATTCAGGTCATCTCTGGGATCGGGCTCGGTGTATCCCAGCTCCTTAGCCTGGGCGACGACATCGCTCCACGCAGCAGAAGATGCAGCAGCACCACCACCACCACCACTCGAAACAGGCGCAAAGGTATTGAACAGGAACGACAGCGTGCCTGAGAAAACGCCCTCGATGCGCGTGACCTGGTCACCGGTGGCGACGAGATCCTTCAGCGTGGAAATAACGGGTAGGCCTGCGCCGACGGTCGACTCGTGGTAGACCAGCGCGGACCCCTGGACGGCGGAGGCGAAGATATCCTTCCACAGCGCGAGGTCGGAGGAGAAGCCCTTCTTGTTGGGGGTGACGATGGAGATGCCCTTGCGGAGGAAAATGGGGTATGAGGCTGCTAGGGAAGGGTCGGAGGTGTTGTCGACGAGCACAGAGCGGCCCGGGGCGGAGGAGAGGTACGAGGCTATCTCGTCGGTGGATAGGGCGCCTTTCTTCGTGACGGAGGGGGTGGAGAGCGCTGTGTTCCAGTCTCCGGCGGTGATGGGGGTGTATGTCGGGGATGGCGAGAGGAGGGTCTGTGTGGATCGGGCGAGGAGGATGAGGTGCGGTGGGTTGGGGAGATGGGTGAGCTGGTGGAGGAAGGCTGCTCCAACGCCGCCGACGCCTGTATAACGTGAGTTAGTTAGTTAGTTCGTTAGTCGTTGAGGGTTTTGTAGTTGTTGCATGTCGTAGTTATGCGGAGCTATGTAATGCTGGGATGCGTGGCTCACCAATGATACCGAGATAGACGGGTTTGGCGGACATGCTGTGAGTGTGTATGTGTGTGGAGGGGGAATTGGGGAGTTCACCAAGGCAATTGAGGTTGGAGAGGGGCTTTTGAATGACTTGGAGGCCTTAGAAGAGAGAGCACGACGAGAGAAGAAAAAAGATGAGTCGAGAGGGGCATTGCGGGGATTGCCCGGCGATTGTCCGGGGTCGGACTTAGTCATATCGTTTTACCTTCATCCATCATGCAATGTACCTCTGAACTTCCACAGCTCCCAACCCTCCTCACAACACATCGAATGATCCCACACCAGGCATAATTCCTGTCAAAATGACCTCCAAATCCACCCCAGACTCGCTGTACGGCAGGCCCCGTCCCAGAACCACGCAGCCGGGCTCCTCGACCTCGACGCCACGCCCTTCATCCTCCACAGTCGCCTTCACAACGCACCTCGCCTCCCTGATCTCCAAAGAGTCCGAACCCACTAGTACGACTTCGCGCGGCCGTGCCCGCCCATCTAAGACCTCCTCTAAATCAGACATCTTCACGAAACATAACAAGGGAGCCCTGAAACGCGCCGCGAAGGATGAAGAGCCCGACACCGCTGATCTGCGCCAGGTGCACCATCGCACCGAAGACCTGGGCTCCGTGGATGCGGCGACTCTGCACCGGTCCAAGCGGCGGATGGCAGAGAAAGCGCGCATCTACGAGGATTTAAAAAGCGGGCTCTATCTTGCTGCTGGCGATGAGGATGGGAGTGATGATGATGAGATCGGTCCTAGGCCCGGACGACATGGGGAAGGAGAAGACTACCTTGCGCGACTGCGGAGGAAAGAGAGGGAGGGGCTGGTAGATTTCGACCGGAAGTGGGGTGATGAGGAGAGGGCGAAGAGACTACTAGCGTCCGGTTCAGAAGATGACGAAGAGTATGGCGAAGAAGACGAAGACGAAGATGACAACGCATCCATGATCTCCTACGAAGACGAACTCGGGCGCACTCGACGCGGGACCAGAAAAGAAGCCGCCCTCGCCACTCGGCTCAAGCAAAGCGAAACGCGAGACGTAGGCCCCCGAGATCCAAGCTGGAAGCCCTCTCGCCCGGAGAACCTTATATACGGCGCCGCGATCCAGTCCGAGGCATTCAACCCTTCCATGCCCATAGCGGAGAAGATGTCGTACCTCGCTTCTCGACGGGATCGGTCCCCGACACCGCCCGAGCAGGTGCACTACGACGCGGACGCCGAGGTGCGGAACCGAGGCACGGGGTTCTATGCCTTTTCCAAGGACGAGGAGACGCGCCAGAAGCAGATGGAGGAGCTTATGAGTGCTCGTGATGAGACGCAGAGGCAGAGGGAGGCGCGGCAGATGAGAAGAGCGGAGAGGGAGCGGATGAAGGATGAGCGGAGGAAGAAGATCGAAGAGTTGAGGGTCAAGAGACGGACTGAGACGTTTCTTGCTGGATTGGGCGATTTGGCGTCTCTAGGACCTGGGATGCGGGTTGATGGTTAGATTGATGGTCTAGACGAGTGTTACTTTTTTTTTTTTTAACTTTGGATTTATGATACCCCCTTGTTACAACATTTTGCACGCCTCAGGGCCAAAAGGACTGCATATAGACATGTCTACGATGGTAATGGACAGTTGCATCAGCTTCAATATAATATATGTAGCACTTTCATGACTGCTGCTTCCCCAGATTAATCAAAGCTACCAAAGCAGGTCAAGCAATAGCAGGAAACAACTAGATAGATACAGCACAACCATTGCCATTCAAATTGGACAATTGGAAAACAAATGTGCCCGGGTATATCATACGGCAACCAAAGTGCAAAGACAGGACCAACCCGGCAGAAATAGGCAGAATAGACAGCGCTTCCAGAGATCCAACATAACTTGTTATGACCAACAGATCAAGAAAACAGAACAGAACAGTAAAAACAAAAAGCACTTGCCAAAATCACTCATAGTCACGTATATCAAGGCCGTCCAGACGTTACTCATCAAGTGCGACAATAAAGAGAAGAGCCAGGCCGGTTTTATAGGTGGTATGAGGGAATCCTGCACGCAAGACTTATCTACCACGGGAGATCTCAGTGATGATTTTAATGAAACTGTCGGCATCTGCAACAGTCCCCCATGTCAGTATATAGATCACAAGATGGCAGACAGGGTTGCATTTTCACTGACCAGATTTAGAGGTAAAAGTCAGAACATGTTCGCCTTGCTCTGTCCGCGGAGGCTTATAGTCAGGGAATTCGAAGATTGTCGGATGTAGCTCGCGCAGGACGACAGTAGAGTCTATGCGCTGCATCCAGTCGCGCGACTTGATGTGAGGTGTTATGAACGCAGTCCAGACGGGAGTCCTAAAAAGGGCAGTCAGAGATGGGAATTTGCAAGGTGTGGATATCTAGCGTGAGTTTTTCATACCGTTTCATCTCTCCCCTGTGAACTGATGCTTGCAGTCTCACGGCCCCGGAGACGGTATCCCGATATACGCGTAATGCATGCAGATATCCGTCGTCGAGGACTTGTCTAGAAAAGTTCTTGCCTCAGCATATAGCCAGGTTTCCAAGATAAGGGAAGAAGTAATCCTACCCTCCAAAGAGTTCGTCCTCCCTGTCGAGCTCGTAATCTCGGATGTTCTCCACAGGACGGCCAGAGTCCTGTGAACGGAGGGCCAGAAAAGTGCAGAAAAAGAGCACCAATCCTATTTAAATAAATTAGCTTTCAAAAGGAGCCTAACGAATATGCATTAGGGTTTTGGGGGGTGCATACGTTCAATGGTGCTGAACTTGAGATTGGCCCACAGCACGAGTTCTTGTCCACTATGCCGTCTGCGGCATATCTGGAGACAGGAACCAACACGAACAATTTCCAGCAGATTGAGAGGCATGCAGAAATAATCGCTCGGTTTGCCGGAATGGGGCACCTTGCACACAATTCTAGCGCGAAGGTCGCTCTCCCGCACGTAGAATAAGACTCGAAGCTCCGTCGATGACCCAGCAAAGGACCTAATGAAGGGTACATTAATCACACTAATTCAGAGACAGAAGCAGCCAAAGTAGAGGCTTACAATTGCACGAGTTCCTCAAAACCTTCGTCGTGAAGCCATTGCTTCACGCCCGGAATTGTTTGCCCGAGACACTTAGAACTAGATACCGCGTTAGCCACAATCGACCATCGCCCTTGTTGAATAGGTGTGTGCGCTTGCGCTGCGCATCCCTTTACCTTTCTCCCACAAAGGGAATAGGCGTAGCCGATTGATCCTCCGAGAATACATCCCGAGCCCAATGATCCTCTATATCGAACGGAGTCGATGACAAGCTAGAGTCAGCGAGGGAGTCGGGAGCAGAGGGAGCAGAAGGTGGAATGTCAGAGAAGGTCCCTGAAACGGGAGATGTAGAAGACGCGGGGTTTGGCGGCCGGGGCCGTTCGTAGGACCTGCGACCGCGCGGCTTGCGCTCACCGGGCGGAGAGTCTGGTTCTGGCGCGGAAGCGCTTGGTTCGCCCTGACTAGGACGTGAGGAATGAGGCTCTTTCTCCTGCCTGACGACCAATGCGCTGATATCGTCGCGAAGCCCGGACATGAGATTCACGTCGGCACGTGCGCTAGGAAGCGTAAGACAAATTGTAAGCCGCGAATTCGATAGCGGAACCGATATGACTCCTTATCTGCCTTGTATATAAGACTGCTGGCCAGACGTACTCTTTTATCAGATCTTTCAGCTCCTTGAGAAAAGCAGTATACTTTTCCAGACGGGTCGCCAGGGTATAGCCCGCCTCTTTACGAAAGAAGAGACGCAATTCGTGCCACGTTTTTTGGTAGATCGCTAGAGAACGCTGGGGGCGTTTCGAGGTTTCGATGCTACCGAAGAAGTCGACGATGTCTTCAAGGGTGTAATTCAAGCTCGTTCGGACCAACTCCAGGTCTTCACGAGCGATACGGAAAGTGCGACGGTAGTGGCGATCACTTACGAGGTCATCGAGGGTCTTGAGGGAAGAGCTGATCCCGTAGAGTTCTGCAATCAGGTTGGTGATCTCTGCGGCGTCCTCGGGCAGAGGCTCGCGGAACATGCGAAAGCCTGCCGCGGCATCCTCAGCGCCGTCGGCGGTTGTTCGCAAAGCCATGGTAGTGATCAGGCCATGAGGTTATTCTTCTTTTCTCTTTATTTTGTTCTCGAAAGAAGCGCACACAGATGCCAGCAGGCACCAAGGCAGAAGCACAGAGAAGGCAGAATAAAAAGTCGATTGTGGGGTGAAATAGGCAGGGCCTGGGGTGAACAAGACAAACCCCGCTAGGTGTAAGGCTAAAACGAAGGCAGACAGCGGAGCAAATACATCCACAATTCAAGGCATGAGGTTTTCCACGGCGGGTACAAAGTCAGCCTAGATGCATGTGAGCAAAGAAGGTCGACGTGATGCCCGCATCACACGGTCAAGAAATTCAGAAAAAAGTATCTCCGAGCGCAAGCACGCTGGCGTTGAGTCTAAGTGGGGCCACAGCGAGGAGAGTCAAGGCAGGACATGGATACGGGCTTGCGGCTCCTCAGGAGAGTGTCTGGTAATCAGCGGGCATCACGGTTGAGCCCGCTCTCGTCCTGTCTCTCCCCGACACTGACCGATTCCCGCAGCAGCGAGACTGCTCGACTGGACACTTGGCGGCCATTGACGTGTTCGATCCTCAACGTTCCGATACGCAATTGGCTAATCGCGAGAAGAGACATTCTGCAGACACTAGCACCTAGCATCGAGGGTTAAAATGTCAAATAAGAGATGACTGCAGACACTGCAAGACGAGATTTCTTACTAATTGGAGCGGGTTGGAAGATCAGCGTTGTGACGGCAGAGTTTCGTTCGGGCCGACATTCTTATATCGTCATCGACAGGGACAGTCGACTCATGCCTCAGGCACCAGAGTGGGAAACGGAAGATATCCACTCGACGCGTCCAGTAAACAAAACAGTCCCGCGTCATCGTGGGGAGCTTGGGCCATGGCAACGCCCAGCAGGGATCGGATCATCGCCACCGCGACGGTGGGCTGCGGTGTGCCCAGTCTTAGCTGAAGAGGTTGATTTCGCAGAGCCAGAAATCGCTTGAAAAGTCAGGGAGGTGAAAGAATACTTGGAAAGAGCGAAGAGAAAAAGTGCGAAGAAATTGGGGGAAAAAGGAACATCCCGTCGATTAGGCTAGTATACAGCAGTCTTCGCTTGCCTTGACTACTCCCCTACAGCTTCATGCAGATCTCGCCCAGATCGGGCACTTGACTTGCATCCGATCGCGCCAGATCTGAGGCCGAGATCACCCCAAGGCTGCCTTTATACTCAGGACAGCTTTTACTAGTTAATATCCCCGCATTCATAACCCTTTATAAGACGAAAATGAAACGAAAGGAAAAGAAAGGTAAAAATGAGGAAAAGCGAAATCGACATAACAAAGCAAGTAAGTAGAGAAACCACCCTCATCCCAGCCCAGAAGCCCTTTAGCGAAGAAAGCGACGAGTATAAGTCATAGAACTAGCAGAAACCAACGACACAGTAACGCCCCATCTGTCAAAGACACGGTAGATCCAGTGAGGTTTTGACATTTAGGACGATTCCTCCTCATCGCCAGCCTGGTGTTGCAGAACCCGATGTTAGCAAGTTGCGATCTTCCGGGGATACGCAGAATGGAGCGACCACGAACCAAGTAGCTCTTCTTCTCCTCGTCGTACCGCTTCCTGTCCGCGGCGGCTTTCTCTACGTAGGGACGGCGCTCATCGTCGCTTAGGGCCTTCCATTTCTCACCAAGCATCTTGCCAACCTGACCTGTAGAGCAATGTCAGAATGAGAGAAAAGAAGGAAGGAGCAAGACGCAAGAGGAGAAATACCGAAAGAGATGCCGGGGTTTTCTTCGCGAACTTTCTCGCGCTGCTCGTTGGCGAAGAACATGTAGGCCGACAGACCACGCTTAGGCGCGTTGGGGTCTGCCCATGGTCAGCATGCCGTTGGTACAGGCAGAAACAGGTCATTGGCGAGGGAAAATGGAACAAACCCTTCTTCTTCTTCTCCACACGGGTCTTGGTCTTACGCGCAGCAGACTTTTCCTTAGGCATTCTGACTGATTTGCTGTCTGCAAGAGGATGGTCAGATGGAGGGCCGTGCAAGAGCAGAAGAAGAGCAATTGCGACGTGAAGTCAAGAGATGACGCGACGAGAGACGAGCGCAAGCATGAGAATACGAAGTGCAAGAAAGTCAGAAGCAGCTGAAGAGAGAAAATATGCGAGCGCAGTCATGTGCAGCAGGATCATGGACAGAGACGTGTGGTGCAGAGCGAGAAGCGCGCGAACCCAAACAAGGTGGATTGCGGACGATCATAATCAACGGAACACAACAAAGGCAAGCACGGGGTAATACTCACCTGAAAACTAGGATAGAAAAGTCGCGAAATCAAGGAATTAAGGGGAGTGCAATTGATCTGAGGCGAAAGGAAGAAAGGATATCAGTATATAGTTCGCGAAGTATGTGGGTGCAGGCGCGAAGTGCGCGACAGCGAGATCGCGTTGACGATGAGGAAAGGGACAAAAAAAGAAGACGCGAATGACATGATGCAAGACAAGACTCAGGCGAGGGCAGAGACAAGAACGGGAAAATGGGGAAGTTTGGTGTTGAGAAAATTGTGTGGCCAAAGGAGCTACAGTATGGGACTCACTCACCGGCGCGGAAGTGTAGCGCTGCTGTGATTTTGTATGGGGAGGCTTTTGTATGGGGGCCAGCAGAGAGGAGTAGGGAGTGAGGTGGGAGTGAGGGAGCGCGAGGTATTAGGAGAGCAGAGCAGGCTGTGAGCTGTGAGGGCGGGCAGCGTAATGCCCGGCCCTCAGTCAGCAGAGCCTGGTGGGCTGCGAAATTACCTGGCCAAACCGCTGGCCCTGCAGTATGGTTCTGTCCCGTACCAGCCAGTCGGCCCGGAGTACGCGGCCCTGGATGCTCTGCCAACCTACTCGTCTTCGACGGTACCGTATCGTACGGTATTGTATAGGTACCTAGTACCCAGGTACCTTGCTATACCGTTGTGTACTGGTACCGCCCACAGTCGATCTCGACGCATCATCATCGCCCCACGCAGCAGTGTTTTTTTATTACATACCTGGGTACGAGTAGGTACCTCCTACAGCCACCTGGGCATACGCCAGCCTCATCACCACCTGTGGAGAGAATAGTACCTATCACCACTTCACTTGCGACCCTGTGGCCCAAACTGTCATTGGGATTCCGGGCCTCGGATCTCCTATTCCCAGAGACTGAGTTTACCTGTATGCCGCGGAGTGGTCGACTACATACATAACCTGCGTGGACACCTCCTGCACACCTTGTATGAGGTGCTGGGTACATACATGTCGACCTACCTATGGCTAGGCATACAGCAGTCTCACGTCAAGCGCCAACCTTGGACATGGCAACATGGCGTTATCTGCACTGACGGCTGTGACTTGTGACTGCATCCCCACCAGTGAAGAGTCTTGAACCTTCCTTGCACTGCTTCCTTCTACGCGGGGCCTTCTGCAGATATTAACCTGGGCTGGTTGCTAGTACTGCAGGTGTACTTTGGTACCGAGCTTGTACGGGCCATTCCTGCCTTGTATGCTGTATTCCCTTTTACCCGTGGTCATACGTGGTCTTTGTGTGTTTAGAGTGTGCATTTCTCTGACCACATTAGCCGTGGCAATAATGCAAGTCCCGGGACAGCGAAAATAATGGAGATGATGGTCGATGAGGCAGGAAAAAACAACGCCCACCATTAGGTCTTGTTGATTGGCTGGTCACATGCGTGTCACGTGAATCCTCTGCTCTGCCTAGGTGTTAATGGTACACTACAGCAACGGATGCAGTGGGACACGCCAGATGAGAGTCTCCTATACACTTCATCCTGGCTGAAAACATCCATGCAAGAATTGGGACCTTTTCTATTCCCGTTCTGATTTAGTCAATTACTCCGCAGCTGTAAAACAGGCCCCATTACCGTCCGGAAGCTGCATCAAGTTGACCTGATCGTAGCTAGAACATCTCGGCCTTTGCGTTGTCTCCTGCAAGTATCCATTGATTGCTTTTGGCCGACTCCTGTAGCAAATATGCTAAGAAGCCATGCATGCAGAGAGAATATCCAGTAACATGCCACTATGCTGCTTACCAGCTACACAACAGAAAACCCATCTACTATATGCAGTTATAACATGCCTCTAAGAACATCCCTGTGGAACTTCCATCGCCATACGCGAGGTAATGCAACAGTCAAAGACACTATATATGTGGAACGATAGAAGGGGTGCAGCTCTTATGTAACAGGCCTACGGCGGAGAACCGCATAGACGAACAATGTGTGGAAGCTTCAAGTCTCCTTGGTACCTAGTCGACGTGATATGTGAACACCATATCATAGCCAGCTTCATAATAGCTAAGATATAATCCTTACTCCTTCATGGGCAGTAAATCACACAGTGAGAAGGCAAGGTTTCCACGGGGAGCCTGGCTCAAGCTCAGTCATCGGAATCGTCTAGCACCAGGGCCTGGAGCGCATCATCTTCCGCCCAATCGACTCCGCTGGCAACAATTATAGCGCTTACAATGCTCTTCATGGTCTCCCATTTTGCTTTCCTCTTTTTGTGGTCAGCTTCCAACTCTTTCAGTTGTGCTTTCAGGTCCTCGTCATCAATCTCCTCTTTCCATGCCGGATCTTCTCCGACAAGTTCTAGCAGTTCACGGACCAAATTCCGGTTCTTCTCATTAACCACAAGATTCTCTGATTCGCGATCAGAGAGAGCTTTCAAGGTCGAGCTGTGTGCAGTGGCAAGGTTTTCGTGAACAAGGGCGAGCACATCTCGGCGGTTAACCAGGCGGAGGAGAGAGCTGCAGGCGGTTAAGCGTGAGCACTTGTTCGCTTCAACGAAGCGCAAAATGGGAGTACGAAGGACTCACCGTTCCACAGGAGACGTGGCTTTCAGGTGTACGGTCTTGAGAGTAGGATCAGTCATGAGAGCAGTCGCGATAACCTTCCTCCTGACCGTGTACGTTGCTCGCGACTCCAGGAGTTCGCGCTCCGCAACTGGGATCTGCTCCTCGACATTCTCGGCGGAAAGTGCATCCGGTTCTGTAGAACGAGTTACGAAATTAGAGAAATATCAAGGTTGGCGTCAGTCATGCGATTTTGCAGTCGCATACCTTGCTCCAGAATCGCCTTCTCGAGTTCCTGCTCGTGGATCTGATTGTAGAGCCGCAGTATCAAAGCCTCCTTATCCGAGAGGGACGCGACATCTCGCGTGTCATCGGTCGCGAGATCCAGGAGGGAGACCTCGGCCGCTTCCAGATGAGGCAGAGATGCCATGGAACGCGACCCCGTGGTGGAGCAGAGCAGGCATCGCAAGCGTTAGTGGGGGGTATGATGTATCCGCCTGCCGGGACGTTTGAGCTAGGCTGAGCTCGGACCAGGGAGCACATGCCCCGGCCCCGAGACGGAGCTTGACGCTGCATCTTGTTCAAGGTTGCGTGCGATCAACCCTTTGTCTTCCTTCTCTCCTTACTCGCTTCCTCGACCTTCTGAGCAGCCCTAGAAGGTAAGGAGGGGATGTCTCTGAATATCTATGTCGCTCACACTGGTGAGCATTTGCTTACCGATCCAGTATCGTTTGCTTCGTACGCTCCTCCCGTTCCCTTTGTTTATGACCTATCTAATCGTCAACTGACGCCATTTGCCTTTAGTCCGGATGCGCTTCGATCATGGATCGCTCGCAATACATCCATACCGTCACAGAGACAGATTTTGATGACTGCTCGCGGTAGAAATGTCAAGATTCAGACGCTAGCTACTGAGGTACGTCGTCTGTCTCGCACTCTGTCGTCATCATACCGAGGCTGACCCAACCTGGCCAGACTGAGATCTTCGTGTACGATCGGTTGTATATTAATGAGCCCGGAAATGCTGAGCCATCGGAAATTCCTTCCCCTGATCCGTTTAATCCTGAAAACCCCCCCGATACCCTCGCAGATCAGAATGACCTACAAGCTTGGCGGAACCTTTACATGGCGAGACGGTCATGGGCCCTGAACTTGTCGGAACGATGCCAACAGATCGATCAGAATATTCATGAACATAATGAGAGGGCTGAAATTATTAACCGAGCGGTTGGGGTCGCCCTTGAGAACCTTAAGTCTCACGTTGGCAATCTGGAGCACCGGTTTCAGGAGGCCCAGTCATGGGCAAATGAACTTCTAAAGGAGCAGAAAGCAGCTCTTGATGGGTGGCAGCAAGCTCTGGCAATGCTGGAAAATATCCCGGCCAGGAAGGATTTCTCCTTCCTAGGGCGACCGTCGACGCCAAAGAAAGGGAGGGATCGGCCAGCGGGAACGCTACGTGACTTCGTGGATCCCGATGAAGTTCAGAGAGCCGGTTCCGAGGCGTCGACGTTATTCCCGCAATTCGCTCGCCAGGTTGATGATATCGAGAGGGACGTTACCAGTATCGCTTCAGATACTCAACGCATACTTGACCGCCCTCCACCTCCTAGCGTTGATGGTGTTGATGGACTTCTCGAAGAAGTGGAACTGTCCGCTAGGAAAATCAGCTCAGACTACGAACATGTTCTCGGACTGCCCAACAACCAGAAGACTCTGGCTAACATCTCCAGGCTTGCGTTAAATCATACCCAGGAGCTTTTACCATCGCTGCTAGAATTTAGCTTTGAGCTCCAGACTGGACTTCAAGAAGCTGTCAGGCAACGCAATGAGGCTGCAAAAACAAGTATCAGGCACATGCGGACTATATCCACTATTGAATCGCGTCTAGCAGATGTTCAGTCGCGCATAGCGAACCTCGATCTCAGGAGCGGTGCGTTCGATATAATATTCTCAGTTTTCCATATGCCTATGGTCTATGGGTCAGTTTTGATTGAGGCTGTACGGAGACGCGAGTGGAGCGACAAAATGAAGGCCGATTCGTTAACTTTGGCAGAAGAAATGGCTGTTTTCAGAGACGAAGAGCAGCGTCGCCGGACGAAATGGCTGAGAAAATTGGGTGACTTTATAACGCTGCCTGATACCGCAACTCCAGGAATTGAAGTGAACCTACAAGGTCGAGAGTATGAATGGCCCGAGGTCTCGAGAAAAGAGATCGAGGCATATATCGAGGAATTAAAGAGCAGGCACTCGATGACTACTTTAGTTCAAGACCTGGTTCAGCTGTACAAGGAATTGGATGCACCTACTCGTCACCAAAGGCGCAGAGCAAAGGCATTTAAACATGGCAGTGTGGTCGACATGGGTCGAAGCTCACTGCTCATCCGCGGCGACGACATGATGCGAAGCTTAAGGGATGAAAAGACCAAGCTGGAGGAAAAACTGAAAGGCTCAGAAAGCCGCGTCCGCAAGCTGGAAGATCTGCTTCATCGTCAAAGCCACTTGAGTCGGCCTGGAAGCGCCCATTTTGGCCTTGAAATTCCCAGTTCGCCAGCTTCACCACATCCCGAGCAGTTGTCGAGAAGATCATCCGTGTCTTCAAGGCGGATGTCGGCAAATAATTCATCGGAAGAAAAGGCTCTTGCCCAACGCATAGCAGTTCTTGAGACAGAACTGAACGCAGAAAGGGAAAACGTGCAAAGATTGTTCAAGGAAACCCATGCCGAGCGCAGGTCAAGTACTGATAAGTTCCAAGAGGCCCAGTCTACGAATCAGGATCTTATGAAGAACCTTGCGACTCAGCAGCGAGAGTTCCAAGACGAGATCAGGTTCTTAGAAGGTGAACTGAAAAACTCCAGGATCCGTGCAGAAGAACTGGAAGAAGAGCTAGATCGAGTCATGGACAACAGAGAACAAGAAAAGCAGGATTCAGATGAACGGATCCAGACACTTGCAACGGAACTTCAAAGTGCCCGTGATGATGCGGAGAAGGCAAGGGAATCGAATGAGCAGCAACGGCAGACTCAGGAGGAAGTGAAACAGAGTCTGCGGGCCAAAGTCAACGAACTGGAAAAGCAGAATAAGGAAACTGAGCAAAGGGATCGAGAGAACTACAATGCTCTGCAGGCTGCTTTTGTTACCTTGTCGCCCGGGAGCTCTGTGCCTGCCGACAGTGCTGGTATCATCAAGGCCGTGGAGGTGCTGTCTGAGGGCCTGTCAATCCACGTGAGAAGTGCAGAAGATAGCGCCGCTAGAATAACGGCTGAATCTAAAGAACTTGAAGAGCGCCTGAGCCGCATGGAATCTGAGGCTGAGGAGATGAAGAATAGGTTGCTGGCGAGAGATTCCGAACTGTCCAAACTGACGGAAGAACTTTCGCAAGAACGGTCTAAGCTGTCGACTGTGACGCTTGCATTGAACGAGGAGCGATCAAAACTCAGTGCATTGCAAAACCAGGTTGCCGCTGGGGAGGTTGGCTCGGATCCCCTCAGAGAACGTATTGCTGGGGAAGAGCGAAAGCTAGCAGACTTAACTCGTAAGCTTACTGAAGCAGAAGGTCAAGCTCGTCAGTCAGAAAATGAGGTCCTGGAGTGGAAGAAGAAATTCGAAATCACGTCAGAGTCGGGTCGCCAGACTGTGGCTCGAAATGAGGTTTGTAATGAGCTGTCTTCCGAGCTTTCAAAACACCTCTTCTCCCAGGTTGAGAAGTTAGGCCGAATGCTAGAGCAGCTAGGTTTCACTTTCATCAGACAGGATAGTAAGATGATCGTTCAGCGGGCATCGAAGGTTACCACTTCTTCTAGCCAAGGTGATGCATCAATGCAACTCGACGTGGTTCCCGTAAAGCTTGATGCAGAACTTCTGAACTGGATGCTGGCCGATACAGCTGAAGCGGAGACAGCTCGCTTCAGATCATTTATGGATTCCCTGACTCAATTCGATGTGGAGATCTTTGGAGGTGCAGTCGTTAAACGCGTCAAGGATATCGAGCTTCTTGCAAGGAAGTGGCAGAAAGAGGCCAGAGGTTACCGGGACAAGTACCACCGTGCCCAGAGCGAAGCTCATGAAAAGATCGCATATCGGTCTTTCAAGGAGGGAGATCTTGCATTATTTCTCCCGACACGAAACCAAGCTATCCGGTCCTGGGCGGCATTCAATGTCGGAGCCCCGCATTATTTCTTGCGCGAACAGGACGTCCACAAACTCTACACAAGAGATTGGCTACTAGCTCGCATCACGAAAATCGAAGAGAGGGTGGTGGATCTCTCTAAGTCGATGAATGGCGTCCACCTGGACCGCCGGTCAATAGGAGAGGTCAGCGATGGAGCGTCCTTGGACGACGAGAACCCCTTCGAACTGTCTGACGGACTCCGCTGGTACCTTGTGGATGCTATTGAAGAGAAACCTGGGGCACCAGCAACCCCCGGTTTGGGCAAAAGCACTGTTGCATCAGCCCATGTGGACGTGAAAGGCAGCATTCGCCTGCAGCGCGCTCCCAACGTCGGAAACGTCGCCAAGAAACTGACCAGGAGTCTGGATAGCCGGCGAAATAGTTCAACATCCAAGAAAGAGATACAAATTATTTCATCACCACAGGGTGGAGAATCCTCCAGCACGGGCGCTGGGCACACGACCGAGGCAGTTGGAGTGGACGTTAGTTCGCAGCCACAGGAGACAGCTCCTGCTTCTGGTGACGTTCGCTGAAACCTGCGCCGCGGCCCGTGATGAATTACATGAATCTGGGGGCCACCTATTTCCACAGTCGCAGATGTGGCTAACTCACCACGCAGGGCCTGGAGCAGATGGATGCATCCATACCAGAGCCGCAGCGAATGCCGGACGATAGCAAATCTCCATCACCGTCGCGTAACGTGAAGGCGGAGGCTAACCCGTCCTTTCGTCGGACGTCGGACGGAGTTTCTGCCCGCAAGTCCAGGCCGTGGGAGAAACTCTGGGCTCTTGATTACCGAGTGGAGAGCAGAGATCATGGAAGATACTGATTAGATGATGTGCGTCATTATTTTTGTTTTGCTGCTTTTCAAATTTTTTCGGGGGGTTTGCGCAAATTGGACCTCGCGAGTACTACGAAGATACCCATTCTTGCGAAGCGAGATTACTACTTCCTGCGTTGGTTGCTGTTATCCTTTTCTTTCCCGCCCTCATGTGCTTTACAGGCGGACTTTTTTTTGGTTAAGAATTATATAGCGCAGGTGTGTTCCACATGGATTTCAAAGAAAGGATTACTTATAATATGTCACTTATTACGCCGTAAATGCGGTAGCGCTTCAAAGTAGGCAGAGAAGGTTATGATGCAAAGTTCATTTTATACTTCGAAGCCAGACAGGCCATCCATGCCACCGACCTCTCGCCAGAAGCGGGAAAAGTCAACATCATTGTCCTCGAACAGCTGCTTCGCCTGATTCATAGCGGCAACCTGCCTTTCCGGTGTGAACCCACCAGGCCTCGTACTCTCATACTGGATGATTTCGACCCACCGGAAGAACAAGTCCTCCTTGCCCATCTCAGTGAGCTTATCCTTAAAGGCGAGAATCTGCTGCCTCTGAGAGGAGCGCTGACCATTACTTCCATTCACGTCATCATGGACGTGCCAGATCAACCACCCGTTCGAATCAGTATTGACCAGCACCGCGGTCCGGAACTCATCCAGCGGGACGCCCCGGCCTTCGCGCGCTTGGTCGACGAGCGCATGTGCGCGGACCATCGACTCGTAATCTAGATCCCAGTCTGCGTCCACGAGGAGGTAAGCCGTCTTCTCGATCCTGTCCGGGGTCACTGCCTGGACGATCTTGTTGCGCGCCTCCTCATCGTTGCTGATCCAGGTGTTCCGCGTCAGATTTTGCGTCCAGCCGCCCCGGCTGCGACGGACGGTGATCTCGCGGTCGCGGAAGCCGATCGTGCGGCGCCAGTGGACGGGGCCCAGGACGAATCGGACAGGCCAGGACAGGAAGATTGTGATGAGCATGTAGTCGAAGAGTAGATTGAGGGCCCGCTGGAGGATGATGCGTAACGTTTGTCCGGTTGGGAATGTGTCGATTGTCGTGGACGAGGAGATTCCGAGTAATGTTGCTATCATGGCAGGGTAGAGGTAGAGGCCCATGTAAGCGCGGACGGCGATAATGGCGGTGATTAGAACATTTAGGACGACAGGTACGATGAACGCCTTCTTTTTCAGGTCGATCGGGCTCCTGTCGATGTGGAGGAGGTATACATCTTGTGGAGATAGTGGTTCGAGGAAGGACTTCAGGGAACCAGAGGCCTTCGTGAAGGGGGCAGGAGGGACAGATGTCGTTCTGGAACTTGTCGTCTTGGTGGTGTTGTTCTTCGCTGGCTTCTTCGCTGATTTAGCCATTGCGGATGGTGTGGATGGATCGTTCCCCGTCTCTGTATTTCACAATTCAAGGGGCCATGCGGAGGGTGCGAAAAGAGAGACAACTGCACTGCAGAGCGATGGGCAGCCTAGTCACAACAGACCAGTGCCGTGCGGAAGGACAGGAAAGCTCCTTTCCGGATCTGATAGCTCAATAAGGTTCGTCGGACTTTGGTTTAGTGAGATGTCACATGATGAGGATGCCCTTGTCACCGTGCCTGGACCTGCATAGTACCCGGTTCATTACTTGTCGCATGCCGAATATTAGTAGCTGCTTTTTTGAAGTAGCTACTGAATCTGAGTTAATTGGGGCCTTTTATAATTAATACGTACAGATTCGATGGTTGACCCGCTCGTTAGATGCTACCTACTAGGTACTACTGTCAAGGTACCGTTTTGCTGGGTTAGGGCAAAGCCTGCAGTGGACTGTGTACAAAGCCTGTTGATCTATTCTGTAAGATAAAAGAACACAGACCATGGCTAACCGGGCTATCCTATGTCTTGCAGTCATAGCAAGGCACCATGAGCATCATAAATGCAGGGTTATCAAACCCTATCAATAAGGATGCTGTCCCCGCTGTAGCTGAGCCAACTTCATCTGCGGCGAGAAAGAGGTCTTCAAAAGCACTACAACGGCGATAATCTGGTTGGCGAGACTTGACCTCCCCAATGCTACCACATGCCCATCCAATGATTCTTGAAACTAGTACAGTCTTCTGTGTGGAGGGCTTGGATTCATCAAGAGAACATTGGTGATGATACCACAAGGCACATAGATTGTAACAGCAGTGCTGGAACGTGTCAGAACCAGTCCTTTTCACATCTTCTCCACATATGCCCTTTCTTAAAGGTCTAACGTGCAAACACTGAGATAAATATCGAAATCCGATTCGCCAACGCCTACCCATCGTTTAAGAGTAATACCCATAGTCATCACGGCTCCCATTACAATGGTTTCTGATGTCAGCGCCATTGAAGGCCAATAGTCGGACTGAACGCTCACGATTAGCTTCCCGTTCGTCACAGCGCTTCGAAGCGCAGGGATGTCAATTCCAGAGGGCCCAAGTTCATTCCTTCAGCGCCAAGCAGAGTGACAATGCCTAGCGCATATCGATTTTGTACGGCTGCTAGTCAATGGAGAAGTCGAAACAGCATAGTCCTATGGTTGCGTTGGGAATATGGCCTGATGTCGAATCAAGTTTTACTCATGGAAGGCCATGACTTTAATATAGGTACTAGCTGTAGCTCTTCTCTACCTTCGCGTAAAAGCTGCCTGGAGATGAATGCCCCGTTTATGTGGCAGCCCAAGATCGCCTCAAAACATTCAGTGTGACCGACAGAGCTTCAAATCCTCAGCACCGACAAGTGGCATTATCAGGAACTCTGCTGTCTGAGGCGGCATTGTCTGGCCTCCAATCGCAGATGCAAGCGTAAGGGCATGTGAAGATCCCAATCGTATTGTGGCATTCAATACGGATGCCTCTGAGCCAGGTTTGTTAGTGCCCATCCAACATAACACCAATTATGGAAGAGTTTACGACTGCAGGGTGTTTGATTATGATGAATATGAAGCCAGCCACTGGTCACCACGGCGTACGTCACGTACGCGGTGGATTGCAGTAGTAGAGACGAGGCGGCTGGAGCTGGTGTGTTCATCACATTTGTACGTCAAATTTGGGGGCTCATAAGCCCGCTCTGGTAAGTTACTATATCTCTCCCTTTCTCTTCAATTCGTCGACTTCTAGAACGGATGTTCTGATGGTGTTTGTTTCACAATAGGTTTCGGGACATATTGGAGAATGTCCGGTTCTATGGCAGCGCTGGGATTTGTGCAGGGTTGGTTTAGATGTTTCGTTATTTCCGACGATGATTCTGCTTGGAGGGGAGCAAATGGCACAGTTGATTTGCCATCATGCAATGCCGGTTGAAGCTTGAAAGATGTTGCTGTACATGCAGCGGATCCGAGATATCCATGGCGCTGGGTTGTTTCTCATGGCAATGGAACCCGTTTGTTGTCCACAGACGAAATAGACGTGACAGTAAATGCAGTTGAATATACTTGTGAACAATGTCATGCACTGGACAATATGACTGTCTTCAGTGAATGATTCAGTGAAGCTGTGGAGGAAGTTGGAGGATGTCCGCCGAGCTGTCCTCGCGATTGGGCAACCTTAATTCCCGCCCGCCACAGCTTCACTCGCGAGACAGCCAAGTCGCATCCCGACAACACTGCACACACCACTATCTCTGTCCATTGGATAGCACCTCATTATCGCAGTGAATGCGACATTCCCCTCTGAGCCCTCTACGGGTTTCTTCACAATGCCCGTCTCCGACCGTTTTCACCATGCAGCGCTCTCGTCCCCGTCGCGTCGCAGCTCTGAGCAAGAGCACCAGACGCCTTTCCGTCGAGCCCGTCGCGGTGCTCGAGTGTCCGACCATATTGACCTCCCTCGAGTGCCGAGCCCGTCTCACAGATACGTGCGATCTGCCCGAGGGGATACGCAAAGGGCAAGAACTGCCAGGAGAACATCGGAGCCAGCGTACGACGAGGACGCGCCGGCCGCGTCTGCTGCCTTGACTTCCCCTAGTCCGCGAAGAAGGAGGAGACGATTGAAGCGTTTCCCCGCCATGTTAACCGGGACCCGACTTCCGATTCCTCCGGAGGAATTGGCCGAGGTGTACGAGAGAATCAAGGAAGAGTACAATCTGCTGACGGAAAGCGAGGAGGACTCGGAGGATGAACCGGAGGGGGCACAAGTGGATGAGGTTAGCCTCGACCCTAACTACTTGGACAGTTACTCCAGTGAGCTGCGTCGCAAGCAACTCGACGATTATACCAAGGACGAGCAACGCTTGAAAAATGTCACCGCCAGCGACGCCCCAGTGTTCGGCAAGGGTAGAGTCGGGCTTAGAGGAGGCTTGAGCGCGGACAATCTACGACGGAGCAGTCGCGAGGGCGAGCGTCTAAGCGAAGATGAAGTTGAAGATGGAGACGATGAATTCGAACGTCCGGTCAATGCTCCGTCTGATTGGAGTACTCGGCCCGATGACAACTTTCACGGTTGGACTCGAGAGAATGGGAATGGAATTGGTGTCCAGGATGATGAGTCCGAGCGGCTTCCGCTGCAAGATACCAGGCGCGAGGTTAACCTCAGTATGAAGCCACGACGGACGTCGGACCATCTCCACCGACGAGAGTGGTCAAATGGTCTGGTCAATGGTGCGCACGACGATCCGCAGAATGAGCTGAGAGACGATGATGTTTCCAAGGAACTGCTTCCTGTGCCGGATCAGAAACGGACAGAAGATATGCCAACATTTGATGCTCCAGTCAGCGTCTACAAGAGTTCCACCTTCACCAAACCGAGCCCAAGGAAAAGGGACTCTCAGGAATTGCTCCGCAGATTAGCGCGCACGGAGAGTCTAGGTCAACTGAAGACGCCTGAGCCACAGAGAGCCCCCGGTCCGCGGATCTACGATAAGACGCCTGTTGTAACGGGTGCGTACATAGACACGCCGATGACAGAGCGCACGACAGCGACAGAGCCGGCAGGAGACTTGCCAAAGGTTAGCGTAAAGTCGGACGAAGATGCCAAAGCTCCCAACGCGCCTCAGCGGATGGAATCCAAGCCAGAGGTACGGTCGACCAGCAAAGGCACGCAGAAGCCACCGTTGAAGAAACCAAAGTTACCTAAGAGCGGCCTTGAAGTGATCATCGAAGATGCAAAATCCGGCAATCTCTCTGACCCGTTAGGAGACAGTACCATCGAGTCTCTGGAGAGATTCAAAGAAACAGGTCAACATAAAACCGGCGAAGAAGACGAGAAAGAAGGCACTGATGCATATATCAAGGCCGTAGAAGAAGATCTGGCGCGGCAGGCCAAGAAAGCAGACCGGGAACCGAGCGTGGAACTTGAAGAATTGAAAGCACAGCGACAAGCGTTGTCTGAAAGAATCGCTCTAATAGAAAAGGAACCTGACAGTTTGAAGACACGGCCATTATTGCCTGAAACGACGAAGATCCCATCTCAAGGAACAGAGAAAAGCGAGCGCCATAAGAAGATTCCTACTGCCTCTTATCCTTCTGGCCCACGCTGCGAGAAATGTGGTGCATACGATGACGGGCGCATCTACGTCGCTATTCCTCTTCCACGCTTGTGGAAGCGTGATCGACTGTCTGGACGCATCCGACTGACTCTCCTCGGCTGGTGTGCTCTGCTTTCCATCTTCTGGTTCTGTTCCGAGTCGACCATGTGCGATTATTACTGCCATCCCTTGGTCTCGGAAGTCTGCGAAGGCAACTGCCTATTGCCCAACGCACCACGATTCCCCTTTGTGATCCCGACGATGATGTGGCGCTGGCTCCGTCTTGAGGCATTCTTCACTCCGATCTTAGCGGTCCTCGTCGCTTTCTTCCGCCTGACGTTCCAACTTCTCGGTTTCTGGGACGGTTTCGTGAATGACTCCCCATCCGCACTGCAGAATGTACCCACGGGTCTGAAGGCAAGTATCCATGGTAGCGGTAGTGGTATCAGCGTACCCGACATCCCTGTCCCCGGTATCTCTACTACGCCGACCGTGGTGGCTTCCCAAGCTGCCGAGGAGCCATGGCCGGGGTATGATGAGTTCGCGACTAAACTTCGCGAAAGTCGAGAGTCAAGCGGATTGAGATTCGACGATTCTATGGACGACGACGAATATATCTAATCAACTCTTCAATTCTTGTTTACTATTTCTCTGAAGTTCCGTTTATTTTCTCCTACCTCTGCTGGGCGTCTTCGGTATGCTGCTCTGCTTGCATAGGCATGGTGTTTGGGGTGGAGTTGGTTGTTGAAGGAAATGGGCAAAATTTCATTCGCATACTACGGGGCGATGGATCTAGGCGTTTCAAATCCAGATATTCGTGGTTCCATGCAGTTAGTTAATGAAGATGAAAATGTCCTCATTTAAATCGCATCTTTATACTCGGGGGAATATTTCCAGTCGAAGTGAACAGCAGATCTATGTGACTGCACGACATATATACAAGGCACGATCGCATATTATCAAACAGGGTATCAATCTAGAAGGCGCCATTAAAGCCTCGCTCTCTCCTTCCACTCGCTCAACAGCTTATTCTCCGCTTCTACCCTCCACCGCTGGCTCTTCCGTAGTCTCTCATCGACTTCCTCATCGCTCAACAAATCAAGTTTATCCAGCGGCACTTCCCGGACGGACTGCAAGTCAGCCTCAACATATGTGAGATCCCCGGTGCTCTCCACGGAACCGGAACTAGTAACATCGCGACAGAAGCCCGAGTAAGCCTTAAAGAACCGACGACCGGCCGGCGCGCCAATCATGATCAGCCCGAAACAATGCGGCATACCCTCGAACTGCTCGACTACTAGGGGCACACCGGCCTGATGCATCTTCCTAGCCACGATGAGTGCTTCATCTGTGAGGGCCTCCTCGCCGACACTGATGAAGACGGGCGGCGCATCCTTCCAGAGCTCCTTCGGGGCCGCAATGGGCGACACGAGCGGATGCAGAATCGCATCGGCGTTCACGAACAAGTCGACGCGCGGAGGATTAGAGGGCCAGGCATCGTCTGCGGGAAACAGGAGTGGCTCGAAGACGGTGTGCGGGGGTTCCTTGAGATGGCCGACGAGGTAGTCGTATGGTGCGTTGGTGAAGTGCGAGGGCATGGACCACGTCAGATCGCACCAGGGAGAGGTGAGTGCTACTCCGGCCGGGAGGGCGATGGGGACTTCCTGTCCGTGGAAGTGGACCGTGGGGGATATGCGGCGGAGCGTGAGGAGGGTTTGTAGGAGAGCAAGGGAGAGGTTGCCCCCTGCTGAATCACCGGAGATGACGATCTTGTTTGCCGGAACGGGTTCGTGGAAGGATCCTGGGGGCGGTGATAGGAGGGAGAGATACGCTACTAGCGCGTCGACGAGGGCAGCAGGGAATGGGTTCTGCGGGGCCAGACGGTATCGCACAGAGAGAACGCGCGTACCGGTTAGTTTGGAGAGGTGAGCGACGGGGACGCGATGTGTGCAGGGGTCCATGAGGCTGGTGGGGTCGACGTCAAGTCAGCTCTGTTTTCTCCAAGCTATGCATAGAATGCCGTAAGAGAATGCCCAAACGCACTGCACTCTGATACTTACAAGTACGCTCCTCCGTGAAAATAAAGGACAACCGCATCCCCAGGCGCATCCTTGCGCAGTTCCTTATACTTCTCCTCTTCTGAAATGTCCGGCAGCGGCGCATCATTCTCGACGCCGCTTCGGAAGCCAGTCCATTCGGCCTCGACAGCCCTAACAGCAGGAACAACGTACGTCTGATCGCCTGTTTTCAAATGCTCGATCGCTTTGAAAACCGCCTCTCGAACATCGTCCTCCGGTTTAGGGAGTGTGACCTTGGAAATCCACATGGGACGTTTGACGCCGGGCCCGCGCATGCTATTCTTCTGCGACGTTTCGACCCCAATGTTGGGAGACATAAATGACTTGATGATGGCGACTGTCAATTCGGTGCGCAAATCTTGTTTTCCAGCAACAGCCGACATGCCGAGGCCCCTGAGGAGGAGTATTTTCAAGATGAGTGGGGCCCTCGACAGGACCAGCTTCAAAAGGCCCATGGACACCATGATGCCGGCCAAGGAGGTAACAACAACAGACGGACTGTCTTGTGAAAGAACAAGGAGAAAGGAAAGACAAAAGATGGATCTTAAGGAACGAAAGTAAAAGAGCGTCCCGAGTAAAGGAGCGTGTCCCGACAAAGACTGGAGCCAACTATGGTTGATCCACGGTTCCTGCGGGATACTCTTGGCCTCCAATGGGCTCCCAGCAGCGCCCCGTCCATGGGACGAATCCCCACAAGGCGCCAACGTTCTTTGCAGGCGATCTCGGTCGGTTGCGTCGTGCTGTCGGGCGTGAAGCGTCGCGGCCAAGACGGCACCCGGTTCTCCTCGCCTCCGGTTTGTCGCGTTCTCGTAAGGAACTGCAGCATACATCGTGGTTGGTCTCATGTAAAGAACTGGCGGCTGCTTTTAGAAGACATATTTCTAAAGACGCAATATTTGTATTTGCAATATGCATATGTAATCTTCGTATCATTTGTGACTAGTGTCCTTAAAGAGGTACAAGGCTTCTAATCAACTGCGAGCACTATGACCAGATTTCCTTGAGTCGGTCGCCTTGTCAGTTCCATCGATAGGTTCCTGGGCTTTCTCCACGGATGTAGAGTTGTTCTGCAGGACTTCCTTGTATACATCCTGCTCATCCTCTTTCAACCCAGAGCCGGATGGATCACGACGCATCAGAAACTCTTTGACTCGGGCGTCGTTCGAACCGGTCTGGTCCACGGTGTCCCGTCGTCGACCCGTGAGGAGCCGAGCAGACCTCTCGTTCAAATCTCGGATTCTCTGTTCATATCCAGTATTGCCCCGGCCGATCATGCCCAGTTGAACAGCACCCCCAAAGAGTGCAAGAAGGATAATAAACCTTGCAAACGTCCGGTGGTCCGCCACAGTCTGTTGCTGCTGCTTCCCACTTTCCCCATTATAAAATCTCTCCCAGTCCTCCCATGTTGCATTGGCATAGACTGGTCCACGCTTATGCATATTCTCCCGCATCCAGGACGGCGGCGTGGTTTCGTGAGTTGCGCCCGTGCGATAATTCCATCCAATGCCAAATTGATCATACGCCGCGCGCTTAGTTGGGTCGGAAAGGATTTCATGTGCACCAACAATCAAGCGGTAGCGATGCATTCGCACTTCCGGTGAGATATCCTTGCACAAGGGGTGGCCGTTACATGGCCGATCCGGATGGTAGATCTTGACGAGGTCGTAGTAGCGAGCCTTGGAATACGGCGCATGCGGTTTCTGCTTGAAAATGTCGTAGGGTGTGAAAGGAGCGATTGCTGGCCAGGAGAGATCACTGCTAAAGTTACCGTGGGCCGTAGCATAGCGTCGGCGTCGGCATGGCTGCGAGGAAAGCGAACAGGGGAGCAAGCCTTCCCGGCCACCCGCAGAAGGCGGCGATGACGGTGGTGAGGGATTTAGCAGCTGGAGTCCGCCACAACAGAGGATATTGGATTTCTTAAGCATAGCGGCATGCTTTTAGAGAGGGTATCATGGTGCTGCACCAGACGCTCTTCCCGAACAGAATAACACGCGTTTGCGAGCAACCAGAGTGAGGTAGAAGTGAGGGGAAAGCTCCGCGAATTGCCCAGGTGCATATCCGAGACGAGTCCAGAGTGTCACGTGCCTCGCAGTTTTTGCAGCTGAACGAATCAAGGGAAGCTCCATCAGTTCCGATAATTCATTGGCGTTGTCGTTCATCATTGCTCCTCGACCAACTCCATCAGCGTCATGATCTGGTCTAGTTCGTCAAGTTGGCCAGTCGGCAGAATTAGACCTAAGTGAACTGCAACTGCGTCCATTCTCGCCGCAGGTATACGACATCACATGACTTTGTAGTCTGCTACAAGTAGGGTTAGGGCAGATGGCTAGGGTTAGGCTGCAGTCGCTGCCTACCTATACTGTCTTCATTCACTACTAATCCTGCACCCCTTCTTACCTCTTTATCTCTTCCTCTTTGTCTCTTTGTCTTTATATTTCTCTCTTCCCATCCCCATGCCAGCTATTTATTGAAATAGTTGCGAACAGCATCAAAGTTCATCGACTTCCATTCTAAACTACATCGTCACGCTCAATACTAGTAGTACTCCTCCAGCCATCAAGACTGCTCAGCGGCGCTGCCACCCAACCAACTCCTAGGCATCGTTGTCTAGTATCCCGTGAATTTTCCCATTTATTTTCCACATTAGTCTATTATCATGGACGAAGACAAGAGATTTCGTGAGCTTAATACTGATTCCCATATGATATCTATCCATCATCCGCACTGTTCTGACGACCAGGGACCTTACAGACTCAATTCGCCACTGGTGGAAAGATCGTCGAGCTAAGAAACGCAATGATTCTGCGACAAGAGCCAATCCTGTTGGAGCCGAAAGCGGCCGAAATGAGGACTTGATGGATATTGATGACCAGGAACTTACCAGCCACCTCCCACACAATGTGGAGGAATTATGTGAATTTATGGGAGCTAATGAGAACCAGCGCCAGTTACTTGATCTAATGTTCAAGCAGAGTACGCTTGGATTTCGTCCTACTTTGATCAACGTGGCACGGGCTTATTATCAGCTTGTGGTATCGTCTTTGCAGAGCTCATCTCATCCCCGTCTGCGGCTGATCGACCACTCGTCTAACAAGGATGAAGATGTTGACAAGGTCATCCGCGCATATGCTGGGTTTGTCAAAGTTTCGTTTAACTTTGACCCTAATAAAACCCGCCAATACTACAGCATATGTGAAGGCATCTTTGGCAGTGACGTGCGACCCTCCCGACATTACCGAACCGAGCTGGCCGTCGAGAAGGCGTTTCACCGTGAGGCTCATGGAGACAGAGACATGGTTGAGCCGATTCTCGATCAAATATGCACCTACTATCGCCAGTTCAAATCTTCTACATACTTGGCGCCTTACGCCCCCATAGTGGGGCCCAGTGGGATCGGGAAGAGTTTTTTGGTGCAGCAGTTGGCACGGAAGAATATCTACGTCGTCTACTGCAGTCTTGCTGATAAAAATGCGGCAGCCTATCCGCGCCGTTCAGTTATCGCGGACTCTATTGCGAAACACCCGGATCGTGAGGATGCCACAATCTTCTTTGAATGCTACGTCGCAGCAAATCTCATAAACGTACAGCTGTGTAGAAAGGAAGGTATCTCTGCGATTGGATTCTTCGATTGCCAAGTGAAGGCCAAGTTCCACGACTTCCAAATACAGGTGGCAAGATTGATAGACGAGTTGTACAGAGAAGCATCTCTTAGTACGGGACACCCTCGTGAGAGGTCTGATGATGTTCACGAGCTCGGTCAGCAATTTGGCTATGGCAATTACCTCGAGGAGGCTCTGTCCCGGTATCGAAGGCACGCAACGGAGCTCTTTTCAGCCCTCCTCCGAAGGCTAAGCGGAGAGAGACTGAAGGGTGAATATCTCCTACCCACGCAACCCACGCAATTGAACACCACCGAACAGCCATCTTCCATCTTTTGTATCGATGAGGCGCGCGGCCTCTTTACTTCGAAGTCCAACTATGACGAGTCCCAGTTTCTAGCTCTCCGGAGGGCCTTACGCCACCAGAGCAGACTAATAGAGTTGAGGCGTGCTCATCAATTCTTTACCATACTATTGGACACGTCTGCCAAAATAACAGAGTTTTCCCCTCCTCAGCCGCGTGATCCCAGTCTCAAATGGGTGAGTCCGGAGTCAAA
The DNA here is from genome assembly GCA_002242795.1 of Byssochlamys sp. BYSS01. Classification (NCBI taxonomy): domain Eukaryota; kingdom Fungi; phylum Ascomycota; class Eurotiomycetes; order Eurotiales; family Thermoascaceae; genus Paecilomyces; species Byssochlamys sp. BYSS01. The sequence goes on from NIXA01000013.1 coordinate 163,916, forward strand.
AAGGCTATTTGCTCCGATTTTTAAGGTGGATTCGTTCGATATCCTAGCAGAGAGTGAAGACAAGGGATGGGTCGAACTGAAGGCAGTCACCGAGTCAGACAGTCCTTCTGTAGGACTCAACTACATTTACACTCTAGGCAGACCTTTGTGGAGAGCAATGCTTCCAAGAGTGGGTAGCGAAGACGAACTCCGACAAGCCAGGGAAGATATCAGAGATCTTGCCAGGACGAAAGTTGTCGGCAGTTGGAGACCAGGTGGGGCTGATTCTATCAAAGAGATTCAGGCACTTGCACTGTTGTCATATCGCGTCAATTTCCGCGTCAACCCGGTTTACGATCTGGCCGAAGCTCTCACGGCCGGGTACCTTCGCTATGTATTCGACATTGATGCCAGCCGGACTTTCGTCCAGACGTACCAGCCCTCTGAGCCAGTATTGGCCCTTACATCCCAAAATGAAACGTCGGCAAGTTCGGTGACTCGACTAGCGGTCGTCAGTGCCCTGTATAACAACCTCATACAGGGCACGATCCATGTGGGCGACGTTGGAGAAATCACAGCAGCTCTCATTTTACTCTTCACCATGGACAAGATACACTCGGCTGAGTCCCCAAGGCCAGTGCAACTGGCTAGTTTTCTGTCCTTGTTATTCCCTAAAGATACCGTGAGTCAGATAAGGACTTGCATGCAAACTCAGGAAGGCTTGCATAATATGTGGGCTGAGGGATTTCTCTTCTTCAACCATTTCATACGGATTAGCGACAACCCTGGTGAGAGAACTTTAAGGAAAGCCTTTTATCGAGGGGCGGCCCTGTTTCCACCAACAGGCTTTAAAGGATGTGATATCATTCTTCCCGTGTATCTTGCGAAAAGTGAGAGGATGACGTACGTGCTGGTTCAGGTGAAAAATCGGCACGGGGACCACATCACCGATGACTTCAATAATAAGGCGAGAGGCGCTCTTAAGTCTGCCGCAAAGATGCTACATACTGTGCCCGGAGCGGCCAAGATCGAGCCCCCCCCTCATATTGGGATCATGATGGCCCTTCGTGGGCAGGAAGATCATGCCGCTGCTGAGGTTATTTACCCTAAGCAGACTAACAGAAGTACCCGAAGCGCGGATCAGGCTGGGGTATACACTTTCGATGATCTCAACCGGGTTGTTTTAGCCGTGGTCGGGTTAAATTGCAGCATTTACTCGGGCCTGATACATCGCCATGATACTGCCATAAGCCCCGGTCGCACCCTCGAGATGATCGATATTTTGCGGAGGATCCTCTGCTCTATGGAGGAAGCCCGTGCCGATGGCTTGGAGAGCTACTACCAGAACTTGCTTCCACTAGGTTAAGATCAGAGAATTGCCGATATCATACTACTCTTACTTGATCACTGGCAATCTAACGAGTTTCTAACGACACAAGTGTTGGTGGAGTAAATCTGGATAGCCAAAAAGGATCTGGCGATATGTTTTAATCAGTACGCGCAGGTTTAGCTATAGGGATAACCTACCTGAAAAAATATGACAAGAATTCAAGCCTCACTTCTTTAGTACTGTAGATCTTGAGCAGACACCAGGGCCCTTAACGAACTATTAGGAACCATCTAGTGCCCTTGCTTTTTGTCCAGTAAGTTCAACAGTGGACGATAATTTAGTCTGAACGTCTCGTTTTGTCCATTTATCGAAGTCACCTGACATATTTAGCAAGAGACGCTAGACCAAATGAAGTAATTCGTTGAAGAGCTGGGCACGTCTGCTCTTTCAAAAGGCAGCCGAGCTTTACTTCCTACGTCGCCGATTGAGATATATCGATAATGGCTAGTGGTCAGAGTGGCCACCGTCATCGACGTCGCTCCCCACCAGCTTCTCCTGGCCCTGACAGTGACCGTGACCATGGCCGTGAGCGGAGACAGACTGCTGCAGAAGAAGAATACAGTAGCAGTTCGAGACGGCGAAATGATTACCGAAGTTCGCACAAAAGAAGGCGCTTGTCCCCAAGCCCATCCAGCGCAGGACGTCGTAAAGGAGACCATGATCGTCACCGTGAACAGAGAAGACGGTATCCATCCGCAGAGAATCAACGCTCCCGACGACGTCACGACCGCGACTCGCACGATGGCAGAGACAAACCGTCAAAATCACGTCGCAGCATCTCACGTTCCCGCTCCCCGACTTCGCGTTCTCGAAATGCATCACCGCGGTCCTCCGCCGTCCGAGGGTCGCGAGGCCCGTTGCCCCCTCAATCGGAAGCGTTCACGTCGAACGAGGTATCTAGATCAGGGAGAACATCGCCTCCGCCAGCCGAAAAAGAGAAGCCAAATTTTGCAACTACGGGACGGCTGGCTGCAGAGAGCAACACGGTGACTGTCAATGGGACTTCGGTCGTTTTGAAATACCACGAACCGCCTGAAGCGCGCAAACCACCAGCGAGAGAACCTTGGCGTCTCTACGTCTTCAAAGGGGAGGATCTGCTCGAAGTGGTGGAACTGAGCGAACGAAGTTGCTGGCTGGTGGGCAGAGAACGACTCGTGGTTGATTTCCCACTTGATCATCCAAGTTGCTCGAAACAGCATGCCGCGCTGCAGTTTCGCTTTGTGGAGAAGAGAAATGAGTTTGGGGACAGGATAGGACGGGTCAAGCCATATCTGATAGACTTGGAGAGTGCTAACGGATCTGCTGTGAATGGTGATCCGATTCCTACTGGGCGCTACGTGGAGCTGCGAGACAAAGATGTCATACGCTTTGGGCAGAGTTCTCGAGAATATGTTCTCATGCTGCCTCCGCCAGCCTAGGCCTTTCATTGTAAGAGGGCACATGTCTTCCCTGAATATGACTGTTGTTTTACAGTACTGGGACTGTCAGAATGGCACGAGTGACTTCTCACAGCAGAAGGAGTTATCCAATTTGTTGTATGTGCAATGCATACTCAGGAGGAATGACATCAAACAGCTGTCAGTCCACCATATTCTATCCTTCTGGAAAGAGGTGCCGTTCATTTTCCTCCTTCTTAACCTTGCCTCCTACCACGACCCTCAGTTTCGGCAGCCTCGCCTCTCAAAGTTTCCGTCTTGTCCTTGGCCCCCTTATTCTCGGTACGGACAGCGTCTTTGAGCTTGTCTCGAGCTTTTTCTGTGTGTACCAGACGAATCAACTTTCTGAACTTGCAAACAGGAAAGCTTAGCGGTTTGGGGGAGATTAAGAGAATGCGAAGATTGTGTCATCCTCTTGCACATACCTCCCTGCTCAATACCCTTGACTGCTACATCAGAGACAGTCCTATCTGCCTTCTTCAGAGCATCCTTGGTTGTGCTGACTGGGCCCCTGCCTTGCTGAGCTGTTGAGGAGAGAGACCTGGCTGCTGAGACAGTCAAAGCAGGACAGATCCTAGCTGCAGTATACACAGGAGCTGTGTGAGCAAGGATTGACATTCTGGATAGGACTCCTTTCCTAAGATATGTGAACAGGGTATTCTGAAAAAAAACCTCTGGATGGTAGGAGGTGTCGAGAAATTAGAGACAAGCAGTTGTATTGTAGCTGATATTTGCTCTTGTGCCCCTCTCCGCCTCAAAGGTCTCATTCCACGATGTCACAGTTGACGTCATCGTAACACTGGTCCACCAGTAGGTGGGCAACTTTAAGTCGATATATGGTAAGAGCATGTCGATGTGGGGTCGGGGATTAATAGGTTGTCGATCTTCCTGTCAAGTCGCGGTGGACTTGAAATGGTATTGATCGCTGTGATGCGAATGTGGGCCTACTCCGGGGTTGACATCTTGTCACTTGTACGTTTAAGTGTGCCTCCGCCTGCATAAGAACAAATATTAATGGAAATACTACTACTTCCATGACTCCATGCGATTTCATTTGGTACTATGACGACCCATGGTTTCCTTTGCACACACTCGTCATCTGTTCCTTACTTCGTATGACCAGCATTTGGAGATATTTGTGGGGTCAAAGGTAAAATTATTAGCGTAGAAGACGGTTTGAGGTTAATTGACTCTAGCCCCCTTCAGTAGGCTAATAGCATTTGCATTGTATTTTCCACTGTTCATGACAGTATTCATGAACAATTGAGCACAACTATAAAGGCAGGGGCATCCTCTTTTAGGCTAATGGTAACCAGGTAGCCTTGCTGTCTATATTGAGCGGCTAAATGACTCAAAACTAACCGAAACCCCCCCAAAAAAGGAAAAAGGGGACAAATCAAAGACTATCTTATGACGAGATGTTCTTTTCAATATCAACCTGGTCTGCTACTGCTGCAACACGACTTGAACCCTCTTGTTGCTCTTCGTCGTCTTCCGGAGAAGGTTCTGCAGCAGGAATATGTGTATATGACCTTCTCGTGCGGATCTGATACTTACGAATGCTGAAAATGATAAAGCCTATGATCGAAATAGGCACTATACTCTCCAGGAGAGCCAAAAGCCTGTCTCCCAGCAGATCGTTGATGAAAATAGCACTCGGTGCAAGAACCTTGATGATCTCAGTCCGGATAGGATATGTAACGGAAGGCGACATCGAGTGCGGCGGCGGAGGAACGACAGCAGCAAGAGTCGCCAGACCATCACCGTCCGTCTGGATGGCGAGGAGAGACTTCGAGCTCATCGTTTGGAGCTCCATCGTCTGCTCGTTCTCCGTTGCTGTCCACCGGATCTTGGCCGGAAATTCGACGGAGTGGTGCTCGATAGTCCACGATAGCAGAATCGCGTCTGCGTACTGGAACCACGGGAGGTTAGCACCGTCCTGGTTTCCAGCCCGCGCCGTCAGATTTAACAGCAGTGTCTGGCCGTCCGCGTCGATGGACGGCTGTCGAATAGGTAGTGGCTCCTCCGATCCCGAGATCGAGAGGGTCATGTTTTCCTGATTCAGTTGGAAGTCCAACGCAATAGCATCATAGGAGTCATCGCCCACTTTGAACGCTGACAGACTGGAAACGCAGGCTATTATTAGTATCCGACTTTCAGAAATGAAATTCTAGCCGGCAATAGATATATGTACCTGTAGACTCTCGTGAGTACTCCGCCTGTCCGCAGTGCATGGACGGCATAGCTGCAGTGGTCACTATGACCATGTTCGCGAGAAGGGGATGGAAGCGCCGCCCATAGAAAAGCCAAAGCAAACCATGACAGAACAGCGGTGAGAATAAGTCGTACGATTACGCGGCGAGCCAGGCGCAGCACATCCATCGGTTGAGGCATATCGTATATAGTACAGCGCTGGTATATACCGATCACGACTTTGGGGACGACGCGTCTACGGTGGTTGCATGAGTAGAGACTCGCAATGCCAGGAGATATGGGAAAGATGCCGAGCGAGCCACCGGCGTCAACAAGACAAAGAAAAACAGAATAGGGGTCGTGAGCCGGGCAAGTGAAACAGAATGAAACAGAACAAGGCAAAACTGAGACAGCGTTGGCCCTGGCACGTGATGCCGCCGCGTTTTAGATCGAGGATCGCACCCCTCGGATCTGACTCGATCCATTCGTGCGAACTGTGGAGACAGGACGCGACGCCGTGTCCAGCTAGGCACTGCCCGAAAATACAAGGGGATGATTACCTATGGATGACGGTTACCTTAGGTAGGTATCATCGATATGTTGTTATTATTATTATCCAATAAGCGTACAGGTCCTCAACGGAAACACAGCTAGTTGTAGCCCAACATATGTACTTGGCATTCTACCAACGTTGCAGCCCTTCCCTTTCTATATTGGCACCCACTCCATAAACGGTTCATGGCACCTGGAGAATCTGGGGCGAAATTCTCTAGGTACCGCGAGGTTTTTCCGGGGCTGTGTCAAGGATCTTTAGCGTCACGTGGCCACTGGCTAGAAAATAATTCGACTGGGAACCGAGATCGGCATGTTAGTCTTGCGAAGGAAGCCCAAGGACAACTATTTACGGATATGGTTACGCATCCACTGGTCCTCTGCCAGTTCCTTAGCGGAACCACGCTTGCCTGGCTCCCACTGCAGCATCTTCCGCATGAGGCGTAAAAAAATCTCCTTGTCATGTCCACCGAGAGTGGTTTCCCTCTCCTCAAGCAGAATCCGATCTCCTAGCGGAATTCCAGCGCAGAAGTCGCCTTGAGAGTCAGAAACATAATTAGTGGATCCATGTCCAAAGTTCAATAATAAGAAGTTTGACTTGCCTCCATCCGAAAAGAACTTGTGGCTTAACTTCCCCTGGGCAAGAAGACTGGGTGGCGGGGGCCCAAGAAGACGGATCATCTCAGCAATGTGGGCTCGGCTTCGGTAAGTCTGAAGTTCAGGGTCGTGGCCAGTGAACAAGGATTCCCCTTCAAATACATTCCAAATCTGCGATGCAAGTTATATTGAAGAACTTTAAGGCTGGCGGGGCTACTTGTCTTACCATGCATCCCACATTCCATATATCAACGCTGTATGTCCATGGGACCTCCAGAATCACCTCCGGTGCTCGATAGATATTAGGTTGAATGTCTTCTGAGTGGTTAATGTCACCGGGCATGGCTGAGCCAAAGTCACATAGGACCGGGGCCCCATATTGCTTGGGCTTTCTGAGTTCCCGGGAAATGTAGATTGTTCGCCCATCTAGTTCCTTCCTTGGACAAGGGCTGTGAAGCTCCTCCTCTTCAAAGTCAGTGAAAACTGAATCATCAGCAATACCAAACATGATGTTGTCGGCCTTAATATCTAACAAAATTCTTGTGTAAGTGGATATTAGCATGTACAACAAAATTCGAGAACATACCAGCATGTATGATCTGACACTCTGTGTGCAGATAGTCCAGTGCCAAAAACAGGCGCTGGAGTGTAAATGCTAGGACCGGTGCAGGCAGCCTCTGTATTGGGTTGCGGTGCAGAAAGGCCCAAAGACTTTCCCATAATGGAGGATGCACAAGGCATCGATGTTTGTCCTCAGGTCCATCAACGTCAAACCAGTCAAGTAACGACCTGACAGCATCACAACCTGGATGCTTCTTTGAAGCCCTCTCCATGCGTTTGTACATGTTCAGCTCGTCATCCAATTGCGGTCCTATGGATGTTGAGTTGATATAGATTTTGAGGGTAACATAACAACGGTGGCTATAATACTAGTGTGTAAGCAAGCTGATTCAGAGCGCTTCTCTCCATGGATGCTGTCACTTCATATCCCGTGCAAGCCACACAGTTGAGCTGGCTCCAAATCCCAATTTTCCTACAACTTGATATCGTCCCTTGAATATTTCCCCTATTAGAGTAGGATAATACCGGGAAGCAATATAGCCCGGGATGGTCTCTTCTTCAATTTTCTGACTGGCCGATATTCGGACGAAGTTCGGGTTGGAGAAGTTGAGTGGCTTCCATGTCAGTCTGAGTTGGGGCAGAGACCGCAGAAGCGATGACAACATTTCCTGAGACGATGCGAAAACGGTCTGAGGGGCGAGGGTCTGCGAATGGAAGAGAGGTGATGCGGATGCTACTAAGTCAAGAATGCAGAAAAACAATGCCTGGTGAAGGATGTCGGAGATCACCAAGTCAGATGATCTACCTGCACAGGGAAAATCGTCAACTGCAGGACTTTTAGATATGCCGTATGGTTTACTACAATGGAAATTAGTGATAAAATGGGCAATTCTTGCGCTTGGCTAGCGTCGGTGAAAGGCTAGACACCTTCACCCACCCCTCACATCACCAATTTGTGAGACCTGGCGTTATTAGTGCAGATCTAACAGCCTGGGCAGTTGGAGTCTCCTGGCTATCGCATTCTAAATTGACAGAGCCGCCCCTAGATGGGCGGCAGCTGCTATGTTCAGGTATCGGGATAAACAGGGAGATGATGTGAGTGACAACAAAGCCATGGGCTTCTAAAGATGTGCCCAACATATAAATTCTTCTGAATCACCTGCGAATGTTTGAAAACTGCATCATCTCTGTGATGGTAGAATAAAAAGTCTGTATAGTGGGGTATATATCTACATCTCACTTCCCCCGAAAGGCCGGCTTTCTCTTCTCCACAAAGGCCCTAAGCGCCTCGACCCGATCATCTGTCCCTAGCACACCCTCATACGCCTCATTTTCAGCATCCTCGCCTCTCTCGAACCCATTCACAGCCTTCAGCGCCTGCTTGATGGCAATCGGCCCGCCCTCAGAAATATCCATCGCAAGATTCACGGCTTCCTTCAAAACCTTCGTTCTGGACGCCCCTTCCTTTTCCAGCTCCTCCGGTAGCACTTCGACGAGTCGATCGCACAGTCCGATGAAATACGCCTCGGCTCCGGAGACGCGACGGCCTGTGAGAATGATGTCTCTCGCGCGCGTGGCCCCGATCAGGCGGGGGAGCCGGTAGGTGCCTCCCGCACCGGGGATGATGGCCAGTCTGGTTTCCGGGAGCCCGACGATACTGGATGAACCGAAGACACGTAGATGTGTACATAGTGCGAGTTCGAGGCCGCCTCCGAGCGCCGTGGAGTCGACGGCGGATATCGTTGGGATCGGGAGCGCAGCGAGATCGCGGAAGGTTGCTCGGAGTTTGAATAGAAATTCTTCCGTCCTATAATGTAAGAGAAAACAGAGAGGTTAGTAGAGACCTTCAAAGAAAGTTTGCAAACAAAAAGAAGGAAAAAGGAAGAGAAGGATCCCACGCACTCTCCGCTACTCATACTCGCTCTCTCTTTCAGATCAGCACCTGCACAAAACGCAGTGTCCACATTACTCCCAATTATCAAGGCCCGGGTGGGCCCATTTCCTTGCTCGGATGATATCGACTGGATGTGTTCAGATAGGCTATCCACTAATTGCCTAGAGAGAGCGTTTCTGGCCTTGGATCTGTCAAGCAGGAGGACCCTGATGTGCCCGGAGCCCGGCGCAGGTATCTGTTGCGTTTTGATCACTGCATCTTCAGATGTTGTACTGAATCTAGAGACGGAGACACGGAATTGAAAAGCGGATCGCCAATAAAATGGCGTTGAAGAGATACGCGCGAGTCGGCGAGACATGTTGCTTGTAGTGGTCGAAGGCGGGCATCAACCGTTGAAACTCGAAGGTAGAGCTTGGTGCGACCTGAGCTGCGGAGAAGCTCAAATCTTGGCTGACGAGAGTGTGGGGAAGCAGGCTATGGGTTGTTCAATAGATTTGATCAGGGTCCTATATCTACAAAAATAAATCGTCTATACAACAACAGAGAATAAAATACACATATCCTGGGTATATTTATTTCTAAACAGCTTCGCCTCCCTAAGATTGCACCGTATTTTCTCTGTGCCGGTATATGTATTCTTCCACTTCTTCGTCAGTGGGCCATGAACCCCACTCAGGAGTAGCTTCGATGATTTGATACGCCTCTTGGACAATTGGATCCGAGAATACAAGCGCATCATCGTCGCCATCTTCACTGCAAGTAGTAGTCTCGCTTGTAAAGCCATGCTTGAATGGAAAGGACGACGTCGAGTTAACGGATGATGCCGACCACTTCTTCTGGTTCCAGGAGCCCTCGAGGAATACGCGAATGGCTACCAGACAGCGTCGCGCCATCTTCTCGCCGTTTGAAAGCTCATCGGAGACCTCTTTCAGCGCACCAGCAGATTGACTCATCCAACGTAGGAGGTTCAATAGACCGCCAAAGTCCTCCGCTACCCCCAGTGCTCTGATGAACGCATGCAAGGCAGCTGGGAAGGGGACATGAAGCATTGGAAGGGCACGGATCTCTTCGGACTGAGTAGCATCCTCCGAGACGATCAATTGGGGTATCTTCGGATCTGGGAGGACTAGCCGGTCGAAATGGGCCTTAAGAATGCGGAGTCCATCATGGACCATATCCTCGAATGTCTGGTAGACATGGTCGGAGTTTATCTCCTTTCTGCGCCGCAAGCGAGCTCCTCTTATCATCGTCAAACCTCTCAATGCAGAGTCCGGATGTACAATGCCCGCCACCACGGCACTCGAGAAACTCTGGCACAAATACAGAAACCCTCGAAACCCCGAGTTGACTTTGAGTTCTTCCATCCAGTCGAAGACCTCTAGAACCTCATGCCAGGAAAGAATGCGCTGAGTGCTTCTGGTGATTTTGAAACTAGTGCGATCGTGGCTCAGACACGAAAGAAGGCTGATCCATGCCGGGCTATATGCCGTCCTCTGCAATCGCATCAGCTGCACAGCGTGGTAGAGGGTTTGCGGATGAGACATATTTCCATCACTTTCAGCTGGCATCTCAGCATGGTTGCCGTCATGGTTAAACAGCGTTGTCGGCTTGAATGAGTCTGGCCGATCCTCGTCCATAACTATCGGGAAAAGTTCAGCAGTAGAGACATCATACCCAGCCTTGTACAGCGCATCAAAATTCGAGAACTTGCACAGAAATCCCACAAAGGCTGAGAGTATATAAGCAGGCATCTCGTGTAGGGCTCCAGAGTCTTTGGCGAGGTAGCCAGACCGGCTGTACGGGATGCTGCAAAGGAGTCTAACTTGGTTTTCAGGTAGATTACTGCGACGAAGATACTCCAAGCCGGAGCTGAAAGAAGGAGCAAAGCGTAGTAGTAAAGCCAAAAACCTCCCCCCAGGTCGTATCCCCTGAGTGAACATCTGCTGAAGAAACTCCTCTAGAGATGGTGGTTCCGTACGGACGTATATGACGTCGCGAGCCGACGCTGGTTCTGGAAATACTTCGGGACAGTCACCAGGTAAAGCGAGAGTTGTTTTCTCGAATCCACTCTCAATCGCCTTCTTCCGATAAATGAGCTTTTCAGCCATCGCAGCGTAGATGCCCGCACGCGGAGGAAATCCTTGATCCTGGTAGGACAGAAAGCAGGCCCAGGCTTCCCGCAAAGTGCGCGTGGTACGTATCCGAGCTATCCAAACAACTTCCTGGTCTGGGGCGCTCGGACTACGTCCACGCAGCGACCGTGATCGACGCATCACGGTTCTGGTCTGAATTGTCGGACTTCGATCAATGTCCCAGCCAGCAAATATAGAAGCGACTTCTTCCCAACGACTGCGAGAATAACCAGCCCCGGTCATTTGAGCCATCACTTGCATTGCACGGCTTTCCATACCCTCAAGTCCTCTTTCGGAATCGATTCCTAGTTTGTCTTCCTTCCACGGAGGCCAGGAAGGGGCTTTCAACTTCGCCGACTGCCTCTCTGCTGGCGTCTTTTTATGGGCGAGCTGAACAGAGATAATGCCCTGATACCCTCGTCGTTCAACAGGAAGTATAGGTTTATGCGCCGCCATGATCTTGAGTATCTCAAATTGTGCTCGCTGTTGGATAGGAATCGACACGAACGGATTTTGTTTGGAGGGTAATGACAGCAGCCAGAGTAGTCTGTTGAATTTCTGCGTTTTAAACTGATTCCATTGGAATTGGGCTTCCTCCAAAGACTTCCGTTTGCTTAATTGCATTTCGTCAAAGCCCACACCAGTCAGGTATTGTGCAAACGCGCGTGCGATGGGGAGTTGTGCTTGCGGCCAAACTTGACGAGCATGACGAAGCAGACGAATAACGAGACTCATGCACGTAGGAGGTTCGATTGAGGGCTTCGGCTGTGGGTGGGGACCAGGCCGGCTGATACCTGCGCCTTCGGGGTTTATCCCATTATAGAGGTCAGGGAGCGGTTGACCGGTTATAAGATGCAGGCAGTAGATAAGAAGTAGACGAAATGTCCTGGCATCTGCGACTGAGTGCCGTAGTAGAAAGAGTGGAATGAACGGTGGAACTCCCCGACTACCGGATCCATATTTCATCCGGAAGTCCTCTTCTAAAATAAATATGCGAAGAATTGCTTGATGGGTGTTTTCGCTTCGAAGTATCCATGCCCAAGCCACCACGTCCGAAATGTCATAACCTCTGCCTTTTAAGTACCTGACATTCTTAGCAGAAAAGGCTGTTCTTAAAGCATCTTCCAATTGAGAATGTATAGACAGGTCATTCTCACTTCGCAAGCTGTGGGATTTATTCAACAGAGGCTCCACATATTGGATGTAATCTGCAACAATTGTCTGAAAAGACAGTCTGCATCCTCTCGACTTCGTACGTCCACTATTATTGCGCCTCTGCCCATGTTTTTGACTCCCGATAGACTGCGGTACTGGCTCAGTCTCCGAGGAATGTCTACCGCCAGACTCGCATCTAGAGCCCTGGAGGACAGACAGCAGGTACTGGGTAGGTCCTGCTGGCTTCAGGGAGGTCTCTTGTCCAAAAGGACGATTCATAGAGGGGCCCTTGTGGTTTGGATGGTGCGAACACAAATCGTCGGTCAGGGCGTGAGACCACAATCTGTTCCGCTTACCATGGGAAGTATCCTGTTCACCCTCTTCATTTTGCTGGCTCCTTCGCGGCTCTGGCCGCAGGATAATGGGGTCGATGGATGTCGAATCCGTCACCGACCGCGCAGGGCAGTGAACCACAGTCTTAGCCAGAAAGGAGAGCGAAGGGTAACGCGTCGCACCCTAGAATGGAAAGAAATCAGTAAAGAAGCGAATTAAAGAGACATTGTAGGTTGTCGCTACCTTGCGACAGCCGAGCAATTGAGCCACTCTTAACGACGAAACCCCCGAATGGCTCGGAACATGATTCAAAACCACTGACATCCATGTAGTCAAGCATGTGGGAGCTGCTGCAAGAGCTGCACTGTTAAATGGATGCAGTATCGCTTCTGTCGCCGAACACGCCGAAAATTATCATCACGTGTAATGTCACGTGCGTGTCCTGTTGCGGAAGGAGAAACGATCTCCCTCGCTTTCCCGGCCTCTGTTGCAGCTCGTCTGGCCCAAGATCCCCCCCCTGGCTTCTCTTTGTTGCATATCTTTTTCCATTTTATTTGCCCCTCTGCTGGTAATCATCCGGTTGGCCTCTTTATTTCTCTCAGGATCTACGTGTTGTGGTGGTGTTCGCGCTCAACATCGAATCGTCCCTCGTCGCGAACGCATCCTCTTAGTCGTACTGGGCCGTCGCTCTCGCATTGGTGCATCCGCTCGTAGATCGAAACCGCGAACACGCCGGTCTCTCTGCGGATTGGGATCTCGTGCACAAATCCATTTTCAACCACCTTGTGTGGATATACGTATTTCTCTCTGAGCGTCGCGCTCTAACCCCGCGAGTTTCCGCAAGAATTTGAGAGGGGTGGCCAGTATCAAGAGCTATCGCAAAACTCGGCGGATCTACAAGTCATGAGCGCCGACGAGGGCGGAGACGCCGTCTTGATGCCCACCACAAACGGCGAACCTAATCCCGTCGCTTCCGATCCACCGGCACCGTCGACTACTGGAAAGCGAAAGCGCGTGCAGAGTCACGATGAGAAGTCTGCTCAAGATCAGAGTTCGCCCGCCTCCCAGTTGCAAGACCGGGCAAAACTCACGGAGAATTTGCGAAACGTTGTCCAGATACTTAGCAAGTACGTGGCTTTGTCTCGAGTCTAATGATAATTCTGCTTCACTTTCTAACCGTTAACAACTAATTAATAGGGACGACGAGGATCTTCAGCTCCTGACATGTCCTTTACCTTCGTCAACGTCGAAGCCACGATCGAAACGAGCAAAGGTGTCCGAAGATGAGACCGCCACCGCTAACATAGAGTCTCGAGTTACATCCGGTCGCTACAACACTGTCCAGGAGTTCTTGAGCGACATCGAAAAGGCATCTTCGTCCGTTATTGAAAGAAAGCAGTCTCAAGGGGCTGCCGCGAACGGGGGTTCGGTTGAAGGAGCGCCATTGACAGAAGTAGTCAATCGCATAGCGGCATTCAAGAAGACTTTGAATAGTCTCTTGCGCCAGGCGTCGCAGGAGAGCAAGTCTGACGTCAAAACAGAGCCTTCCGAAGACGATGCAGAGACTCCGGCGAGATTTCCGAATTCGAATGTAGATGTTAGAGAGGAGAAAGTGGCATTGACACTGTTTGGGAACCCTTCGAACCCGAGGCAGTTATACTCAAGCTTGCAGAAGTCTGTAAAAGTACCGCTGCACTCATCAGAGACTGGAACGCCAAAGTCCGTGGAGGTGCAAACACCACTACGAGATGCCGCTCTACCAAACGGTATCACAGCTACCAAAGTGGTTCCTTTCGACCCCGACGTCGCACAGAAGGAGGGGAGAAGTTTTGGTGAGGTCTTCGCTCCACGGCCGTCACTACCTCAGCTGGAGCCTCCGCGCAGAGCTAGGCCTCCTGCTAAGAACTGGATCGACCCTTTTGATGCAACAACGGATATTGCATCTTTCCCTGGTGAATGGAACAACTATTCCTGGGCATCCCTCCCATCTGGTCTTTGGTTACAGTACGGCGGCATCACTTCATCCCCTTCCTATCGAGACCGTAAACAAAAACAACAGTCTTCTGAGCATACCGATTCCGATGCTGCCAGGGCGAGATCCGAAGATCCAACGCTATGGACAGAGGATAATCCGATTGCTCTGCAAGGTGTCTATTCCTCGTTTGCACCGTCGTTTGACAGTTCTGGCGCTATCTTGCAGGCGGATTCGAAAGATCTGGTGTGGTGGTACTCACGAGGGTCGAGGCGCCTGGAGCAGCTGCTGTTGTCGTCGCAACACCACGAAGATTCAGGGGATCAGCCAACAGCGCAGCCAAATACAGTCGACAAACTTGATGAAAGCTCTTTAGAAGAGTCCGTCCAAGCTTTTACCCCTGACGAATCCGCAAGTGAGGTTGCACATGCCGTTGCACCCCATGGCCAAAAATCAATAGAGGCGGATGGCCTTCTGGACGAGGTTTCGGAGCTGCTGGAAAGTCTCAGCTCTTACCAGAGAATCCGTAATCTCGACCTACCAGCCACAAGCAGCCAGAACTCGAAAGCAGAGGAGAAATCTCAGGCGCTCGGCACCCCGAGCGCACCCTCGGTGGCGGAACAGAACGTCTTTGAAACATTGAGATCCAGCCTGATTGCGATCATTTCCAATCTACCACCCTACGCTGTCGCGAAGTTGAATGGCGATCAATTGGATGAGCTCAACATCAGCCAGAAGATAGTAGTTGAGAGCTCGGACTATCGTGGGACCATGGAGAAGGATGATTTCACGTTACAGCAGGAGCGCGCGGCGGCTGTAGCTCCAGGAAATGTTGGAGCCGGCCGAACTCCCATGCCCTCGTCCTCACGCTCCAGAAGCTACCAAGGCTCGCAATCTGCGTATAACCAACGCATATACGCCGGAAATACTCGCGTGCAGCAAGCACAACAATATTACAGCGGAAGGCAACCTCCAACTCCTGGTGCTCAGTCTCCGGGACACCCTCAGCAATTTTCGACACCTATTGCACCTGGCACCCCGTCGCAACGCCCAAGCTATATCGCGCCGTATTCAGCTCCTCAGTACAGTCTCCAACGGTCAGCACAGAATGGCTACAGTTCTTATTCAACACAGCAAGGCGCGTCGTCTGCGCAGACCCCTCCTCAGTCATACGCAGGGCGAGGCCCCCAACCGTACGCAGCTTTGGGTGGAGCAAGGAGTGCATCTCCTCAGAAGCCGCCTACTTTTGGGGCACAACAACGAACACCATATGCAGCCCCGGGCTCCAACACCCCACAACAACGATATCTGGCCCAGCAGCAGCAATCGCCTGGCTATGCCAACCATCCGTCGAACCAAGCTCCTGGAGCTTCTACTCCATATTCAAATTCGGCAGTTGGTGCGCCGTATGCCAGAAGTGCAGCTGAGCAAGCTACGTTGCTGGACCGTAACAGAGCGCAGATTGCTAGCAGCCAGAATCGGCAAGACTCCTCAACGCCGCAATCGGGGTTTTCGCGACAGCAATCACAAGGTAGTGAACAGGAACGCAGCGCAACACCTGCGAGAAAGCAAAATACCACTCCCGTTCCTGCATGAAGCGAACCCGATGATGGCCAAGACTATATGAGCACCTCATGATGCTTTTGCCTTTTTTTGTCGTTTTTCACTTGTCCTTTCCTTTTTATTCTTCATCTTAGACACGGGCCTTGGATAGCGGGTAAGGTACGGGATTCTTATATTGCGTATCGACTAGTATCTATTATTCTTTTCTCGGTTTTCTTTTCGTTCCTCACTACTTTTCTTTCTTCATCGGAATTGACTTATTATTAGACCTTGTCACTCTGCGAAGAAAAAAAAAAAAGAAAAAAAGAAAGCTGCGACCCGCTTGAGTTTAGCATTGACTAACCTATTCTCTGTATTAATTCTCAATGGCCATCAGCATATGGTTTTAGAAAGGGGAGGTACTTGCCATGATTGACCTGGTCCGGTTATCATCTGAATTCAGAGAAGGCTTTGGTGATGTTGTCAGCTCGTATCAAGTCTATACGGCTTGTGCTTTTATTAGAGGAAATATTTGTTATCTATAGAAGCTATTCTTTTCTTCTCCCAATCCTCCTAATCGTTCCAGAAGATTACATAGCCGTACCATATGTTAAGATTGACAGTAAACCGTACGCGCTCTGTACTCCATTTAGGGCTGATCAGACTGACTACTCGGGACAATATTCTGCAAAGTGGACAAAGGTACACAGGTAAACAAGCATACACATATCGATATCATCACATCAAAAAGGGAAAATAGAGCATAATCGCTTGGACGGGAAAGGGAAAAAAAAAAAAAGAAAGAGCAAGCTATCACAAATAGTCCATCCCCATTGCTGACTTCGGTCAGCAAGTGCACTGCACCACGGCTGCGTCCAGATCAAACCAAAACTCCGGGAAGCGGGGGGGGGTATCAAATAGGCCGAATTCGCCAGGTTCGAAGTCATTACGCTCGCAAATAGATCGGTCAGTGTCTTCTTCCTCATCTCCGGCTCCTCGGACTATCAAATTGTAAAATCAGGGCACAATCAAGGCAGCGCTAATCATAATACAAAAGTACCTGGAGAAAGGGAAAGTTAGCAAAGATTGACAAAAGTTCTCCTTTCTTGAGTTGGGAATGGAGCAACGGTCCATCCAAGGTACACGGTAATAAATAATATCTGCTTGATGAGAAAAGATAACTTACAAAGCAAGACATTTCCAACCATCGTTGGATCTGACAAAACTTTCCAGGTCTCTCAGGCAATTTGCAGCAATGGCACCTCCAACGACAATTACCACGAAGAGACGGCCAGCGAACTCCGGCACCATCCCGAACGACATCAGAGGTAATAGGACCGCAGCAGATGCGATAGCGGCAGGTGAATGGATTACGGCATCGTTAGAAATGCTAGGCGTGCCTGTCGCCGGCGTTGCAGAGAGAGAGACGAGGTCTTTGTTGTATTCCAGAAAACGAGTCTCAGCACTCGCAATTGGACGTCTCTCCTTGATCCAGGAGCGGTAGGCTTCGATTTCTTTTTCTGAAGCCGGATGGAGAGTCTGGAGGGCTTTGCTATAAGCACTGAGCGCGTTGTCTTTGTAAGAAGGACATAGCCCTGATCAGTCTCCTATTTTGGGAAGTCTTGAGTGAAACCTCGAGTGGATACTCACTGTATTGTTCGGTTTTGTGAGCTAACGCGTCCATCAGCTCCAGGCGTCGGTAGTGCAGAGAGGAGTGGAACTGGGATTGAACATCCATCCGCCGCGAAGCAGGCATGACTCGAGTGCCTTCTCGCTCCGCAATAGCAACGCGATGCATCTCGTCGTATTCATCGAGCACTTGCAGGTCTTCTTCCATTTGCGCAATTTCATCCTGGAGATGAAGTAATACACGGTGGTTGACGCTCTCAAACTTCCGATAAAGCGGGGGCAGACGGACGTCGTTATCGTCTGTGGACGACCCTATATGGGAAGCAAGATACCCATACCCCGACTCCAGCGATTTTCGTTTGGGCCTCTTCGCCATTTTCCGATCGCTTCGATGACGATGATGCTGAAGATGATGCTCCGTTGGACTTCTCGAGCGGGATGGAGACATAGTGAACCTGCGGAGCGCGGTGCTCTCTGGTGGAGAGGTATAGTAATCTTCCGGCATAGAGGAATAGCTCCAGGCAGGGTTCTCAGGAGGGACCGCAATGTCACTCTGGGGTCCTGGATAATCGTAGACTCCGGCTGTCAGTGGTGCTTGCTCTGGCATGTATGTTTTGGTCAATTGTAATGGATCAGACATTGGCGACACATCGGGCGGAGTAGGGGGTTGATGAGTGTCTGTCGACGCCTTAGATACCAGGGAGGGTACCCGGCTAGAAGTGTCAGTCCTCTGTGATACTTCTGTATCACATCGACCGCTGCCAGGAGGTTTGACAGGGGCCTTCCGGGGAGCACCGAAAGTGAAATTCGGTCGGCGTAGCAGCGAGCGACGAGCCTGACTCGGCAAGACGCTGACTCTTTTGCCGTCCTGCGGCTGGGAGTCTTCATTAGGATCGTGAGAGTGATCCGCATCGTCAGAATTATCGGAATCATCAGAACTATCGGAATCATCAGAAACATTGGAATCATCGGAGTCGTCGTGCGTATCATCAGAGTCATGAGTATCGTCAGAGTCATCAGCATTATCGGAATCGTCCGAACCATCAGACGCAACAGCTTTATCAGAATCACCGGAATTATCGGAGTCGTGATCATCAGAACTGTCGGAATCGCCCTCCTCGAGAAAGTCGAAGACATTGGGCTTCTGCTTCGCCAATGTCTTTGGCTCGATCGACTGCAGCTCAGGAGCGACTGGTGGCTCCCAGGTTGGATCTTTCTTGGGGGGATCTTTCTGGGGAGAATCGTGGCTCGTTGAATCGTCCGGTGTGCGCGCTGGCGCCTGAGCAACATCCTTCTTAGGGATCTCCTTCCTTGTGATCACAGGTGGCTTATTCGGAACCGGCGGAGCAGGTGGAGGGACTGTAGAGACCACAGGAGCATTTTTGCCTACATTCTTCGGGCCTTTCCTGCCGCGAGCAAAGACATTATTGCGTTTTGCCATTGCAGTCGGGACGCGTTAGAACCAACGGGCAGCTGGAACAGGAAGAACCGCAAGTAGGTTTCGTAACTTCAGAGGGGCATGTCCACCAGGAGAAATCGACGATGGAATTTAGGAGCGTGCTCCAGTATAAATAGCCGATGCTGAATAGAAGATTCGAGGAAGTGGACAATAGCTGAATAGCAGGGGGACAATCAACGCCCTATTTGCAGGGAAGGCATTGAGAGTAAACATTGAATGGCCGCTCGCGGGGCAGTCGGGCTCTCCTTTGTTTTCTTTGTTTTGGGGGGGGCAAGGGAGGGGCGGGTGAGGATATCGGACGACGAGGAGACACGATAGAAGGACACGCAGGAAAGGCGTCGAGAGTAGTCGAGGGTGAAGAGGAAATGGAGGCAGATGCAGGTGCGCAGGGAGGAGAAACAGGCCACGTCCGGTGATTGTGATGTGCGTGACATTAATATTGGCGCCCGAGACGGTCCTCGATATCCTCGACGCCCTCAGCTTCCCAGCTGCTTCTCCCAGCGCCAAACCTGCCGCGTGCATGCTGCTGCCATGGCCGTGCTGTGACCAAGATACTGTTCTGTAGCAGAGAGTGTGCCTTGATTCGCTTGACACGCCGTCAACATCGCCCCTTGCTGTGTTGCCAGCGTCGAATGTGCGCGCCTTTCCGGCCCAACGCATTCGCGCATGTTCGGGACCCGAGCCCCACGAAAGCACCGGCCGATCTGGCGATCTCCGTTCTCTGTTTTTGCAAGTGGCAATCATTATTATTATTACGGAAACAACAGTTCCATGTCCGGCGAACCGGTCATTGCGCGTTAAGAGACTATTACCCTGACATGCGACCGACCCTACGGCCTGCCTACGCAGCAATACCTCCCGTTGCAGCCCTCCCTTGTTGAAGCTTACGCCTTACCTCCCTAAACACATGCTTCGGCCATGGCTTCACAGAAGCAGCGGAGTCGCCTGCTCCCTTGTTTGCTCCCGTCCCTGCAGATGCTACGACCGTGTCCCTCGACTTTCCGCACATAGCCATAGCGTCCCGGTGCAATCCCTACCCTCGCCCTTCCTCTCTATACGGCCTCTACAAACTGTCGTTAAAAAAAATTCCTCTTCTTCGAATGGTGTCCCGCTACGCAAGCAGCTCAAGGAAGAGGCGAAAGCATTAAAATCCCACAAGAAGCAGAGGAGGGAGAACGAAGAAGCCTCTCGACAGAAATGGGAATTGACAGTGGGGATTGAGATTCATGCGCAATTGGATACAGAGTCGAAATTGTTTTCCAGTACGCGTTTCCAGTCTGCTCTAGGTGGAGTCACAGAAAGCTTACTCTGTCGAACAGGAGCAGCGACTTCGACGAGTGACGTCCCCAATTCTAACGTGGCCTTGTTTGACCTGGCGTTTCCAGGTAGTCAGCCGGTGCGTGGTCTGGGAAGAAAAAAAAAAAAAGATGTCATTGTCATTTCAGAGGTACTGATATGATAGGTTTACTAGGAGTTCCAAGCTGCAACATTACTACCCGCCCTTCGTGCCGCAATTGCCTTAAACTGCGATGTCCAGCCGGTGAGCCGGTTCGATCGGAAGCATTATTTCTACCAGGATCAACCTTCGGGCTATCAGATCACGCAATATTACGGTAGGCATCTCTCTCATGCTTCAAGGGCGTAGACGGAAGAGACACCTCTAATGGGACCTGTAG
Organism: Byssochlamys sp. BYSS01; assembly: GCA_002242795.1. Lineage (NCBI taxonomy): Eukaryota > Fungi > Ascomycota > Eurotiomycetes > Eurotiales > Thermoascaceae > Paecilomyces > Byssochlamys sp. BYSS01. The sequence goes on from NIXA01000013.1 coordinate 184,416, forward strand.
AACCCTTCGCCAGGAACGGCCACGTCGACCTATTCGACTACGATGGCATCGCACCGGAAGACGGAAACAAGGTCCGCATTGACATCAAACAGATCCAGCTGGAGCAAGATACGGCTAAGTCGCAGGAATACCCTCCGTCGATCCAACTGCTCGACTTCAACCGCGTGTCTCACCCGCTCGTAGAGATCATCACTTTGCCGCAGATCCACACACCCGCAACTGCGGCCGCGTGCGTAAGGAAAATCCAGGCTGTGCTGCAGGCCTGCGGCGCTGTCACCACTGGAATGGAGCTGGGAGGGCTTCGCGCGGATGTCAACGTGTCCGTCCGGAGGCGAGATGAAGCGCCGGGGCTCCATCAGTACTATGGCGTCGGCGGGCTGGGCCAGCGCACGGAGATCAAGAACCTCAGCAGCTTCAAGGCAGTCGAGGACGCCATCATCGCGGAGAAAAACCGCCAGATTGCGGTTCTCGAAAGCGGCGGTGTCGTGGAAGGTGAGACGCGTGGCTGGACGATCGGAAGCACAGAGACACGGCGCCTCCGGGGTAAAGAAGGTGCTGTCGACTACCGCTACATGCCCGATCCAGACATTCCGCCACTGTTCATCGACGAGGAGCTCGTTTCTTACCTGAGAGATACTCTCCCGACCCCACCGGATCAGCTGGTAGAACTCCTCGTCGGGCCCGAATATGGCCTTTCTATTGACGACGCCAAACCCCTGATAGAGCTCGACGATGGCGCGAGACTCGAATACTACCAGGACGTAGTCGACGAGCTACGCACACTCCGTCAAGACCAGGCTGGCAAGGCCACGGAGGACGATCTCGGCCGGATCACTGGAAACTGGGTGCTCCACGAACTAGGCGGACTGCTAACGAAGGCGGGTGTTGCTTGGGATGCGGAACGTGTACCAGCGGGATCCCTAGCGGCGCTCATCGACGAGCTGCTGCGGAAACGCATCACAGGGCCGACCGCGAAACTCGTGCTGGCCATGGTTTTCGACGGGGATAGACGGCCCATTCTGCAGCTGCTGGAGGACGAGAATCTCCTGCTCCGGCCTCTCTCGCGGGAGGAGTATATTGCACTGGCGAAGATGGCCATCAGCAAGAATCCGCAGATGGTGGAGCAGATTCGCAGCAAAAACCAGCTGGGCAAGCTGGGGTGGTTCGTGGGACAGATGATGCGGACTGGCGAGAAGGGACGGGTCGAGGCGCCCAAAGCGGAACAAATTCTACGAGAATTGATCCTGGAGGAGAAACAAGCATAAAAAAAAAAGAAGGGATTCGGAGGCCCGGGTCTTACTGTAAAACACCACCACCTAGGTATATAATAATAGATCTGCCACAATGTCACCCACCAGCTGGCTCGCGGGTTATCTGATGCCCCTAAGAGCAGGAGTTAGCGACAGCGGACCCACCAGGACTGCAACCCCCCACTTCTCGGCCTTCGTGTTCATTCACATCCTGCAAGATGTGGATATACCGGTAACTATCGATTGAGTTTTTGCTTAGTAGTGTACGAAATGGAGGCGGGCGTGGCATCCTCGCAACCGTTGAAAAGCGTCGGCTTCCGCTCATCGTCCTCCCCTCCCCTCTCTCGGACTCCGCTCTCTCACGACTGCTTTGTCTCTGCTTCTTTGAACGAGCCCTCCTTCTGTGCAACGCAACCTCTTGGATCTACCCGAGAATAAGGCACACACACGGACACTGGACAATGACGCAGCCGTCTACAATCCCGCAGAGGTTCCTCTCCAAGCCCAACCAGCTGGGCGTAGTAGCGGTGGGGTTCAGCGGGGGACAGGTATGACGAACGGAATCCAAGTAGATCTCGCGGCAACCAGATCAGGAAAATTTTTTTTTCTAACTCTCCCTTCACTTCACTCCAGACCAAGCTGGGCGTCGAATCGGCCCCGGCAGCGCTGATTGAAGCGGGACTGATCGACCAGCTCCGCACCGACCTGGGCTACGAGATCCACCACGACGAACAAGTCCACCTCTACGAATCCATCACACCAGCCTCCGACCCGGACCACCGCGGCATGAAAAGGCCGCGCACTGTGAGCGCCGTCACGCGAGAGCTGAGCCAGCAGGTCTACGACCACGCCAAGGAGGGCCGGCTCGCGCTCACCCTGGGCGGCGACCACTCGATTGCCATCGGGACCGTTTCCGGGTCTGCCAGGGCGATCCGCGAGAGACTCGGTCGGGAAATTGCGGTGATCTGGGTCGATGCTCACTCCGATATCAATACCCCCGAGATGAGCCCGAGTGGGAATATCCACGGCATGCCGATGGCTTTTTTGACGAGATTGGCTCGCGAGGAGAAGGAGGATATCTTCGGTTGGTTGCAGGAGGAGCATATCGTTAGTATGAGCAAGTTGGTGTATATTGGTTTGCGCGACGTCGATCCCGGCGAGAAGCAGGTTATCCGAAAGCATGGGATTAAAGCCTTTAGTATGCACGATATTGACAGGTGAGAAGAGATTGTCTCCCGTCCCCATCCCCGTGTGTCTTCTTCCCCCCCCTTTTTTTTTTCCTTTTCCCTTTTCTAAAAGAGGATTGCAAACAGGTATGGCATCGGCCGGGTCGTCGAGATGGCCCTAGCCCACATTGGAAACGATACTCCGATCCACCTGTCCTTCGATGTTGACGCGCTGGACCCGCTCTGGGCTCCCAGCACCGGAACCCCGGTCCGCGGAGGTTTGACACTCCGAGAGGGCGATTTCATCTGCGAGTGTGTTCACGAGACGGGCAATCTGGTCTCCATGGACCTTGTGGAAGTCAACCCCAGTCTGGAGACGATCGGGGCCGCCGAGACTATTCGCACGGGCTGCTCGCTGGTGCGCAGTGCCTTGGGAGATACCCTTCTATAAGCATGATGGCGGTTAGAAGCTGCATGATGGCGTCGAACGGGATATGTACGAGTATGTTGTGCATTGTTTTACTGGGCTGGCTCATGGCTCGTTTGTGTCAAGTAGCGTGTTACGTAGACATCAATGTTCGGCGCTCCTAGATCAGGCACAGGTTGAATTTAATATGTATCGTATCATTATTATTTATGACTGAACTCCTGTTGGCCTCGGTAGCATGCTAAAGAACTACTGGCACTATCAGTGTGTTGTCATTTCTGACCATATCAAAACACCATCTCTCATACCATTTGATGATTACCAGAACTGAGACTTGATATCAGGGACCTAGCATGCTGGCCATGCTACTTAGGCCACTGCACCAGAAAGGCAACAGAGTAGTACTCAGACTACTCAGTGTTCAGTTCATATACCGGTGCACCGTGTATTATCTCACTCGCCGCCAGAATCTCCTTGATCATATTGCGGACTAGGCCGCTAAGGCTGCTACGACCCAAGCATCGCCTATATACCAGCACTGCTCTTAGCCGCGCTAACCCTTGGTGGCATTAAACAGATTCTCTTATCAAGATCACCTATTGATTCGTCAATTAGCCTGGATAGTAGTCTTTCATGTTGAATGGGCAAGGAGCACAATACACGGTATCTAATGCCTTCTGCTCATCAACCTGGCAACCTCATACAGTACATATCAAGGGCGTGCCACTCTCATTTCTTCTGGCTCTGTCATTTCTTCCAGCTTTGCTATTCCCGACCTGCAATGATTTGCGTGGGCGGTTAGAGATAGAACAGGGACGTCATTATTGTGTAAGGCTGACCACCGCATACGGGCAGCACTAATGCTCGTTCCTGGTCGACCAACGCAACTGCAAAGCAATATCAGCAGGCGTAGATCGAACATATGCCAGGAGTACACGTTACTGCTTTCGTATGTGCTGACCAGTTTCCAGAGCCAACCGAGAAATTTCCACTCATGCAGGACGTCGTAACGATCCCACTAGAGGTCATTGCTGACGCTCAAACTGTCAAGGTTTGCACATACGATGCATATTCAGTGCTGCGCCGGTTGTAGAGACAATTGATACCCGCTGATTCGCCTAGGAAGATGAAGTTGCCGCCCACCCTGTTATCGCATAGAATAAGGAACTATTCCCTTTTTAGATACAGGCATAATTCCGTCGCTACAGTGCTGGGCCGGTCGGTAGGAGAATCAACACCGCCGGTAGCCTAGAGGCAACTTGATCAGATGGAAACGATGGATTACAGGTGGAGGTAAGGGATTACCTAGGTTCGCCGATCATGCCTGTCGCCCTTTTATCTCCCTAGTCGCCTGCCGTAAATAACTAAGCGAAACCCTTCTTGGAGGGGAAACAAGACTGCCAAAGGCAGCACAACGCGGACAGTGTGTCCTCATTGACACTAGCCTATATCCATAATCGCCTGTTGATATGTTTCATTGAAGACATAGTCCATAATGGCCGGCCAAATGGGATCTGGTTTGGAATAACCTGGCCACCATTGGCATCAATGTCGCAGCTTGACTGGTTGTCAGCATAGACTCTATATGAGCGATATATATCACAATTGCATTGTGTTCTAGTACGCTCTCTTGTGTTGGTTGTTCGTGTCGGGGTCGACCATCGTAGTTTTCTCCAATCAACTCCTCTCTCTCTTCACGGCACACTGGGAAGATACTGCTGTCAGTCTCTTTGGACCAAAGTAGGGGTACACCTGAGTAAACTAGCCTTGACCAGCATCCTCGTTAAATGACTACTACCCTCTTTTTACAGGGTCGTGGCTGTTGCAGCACTTCTCGCCACGAGGATAGGTTCCTCGCAGCCACCCTTATAGTCCTGACATTATGCCTTTGAACTGTTCGGCTTACTTGGGGTAAGCTCCCTGTCTTATGGCTCGTGTTGGTATTAAGAACCGTCTTAAGCCACAATTGCCAGATACCCAGTACAGGTAGTTCTGCCGACTTCCACGACGTGTTGGTTCGATGCTCAAGTTTTTGATTCTGAACTGCGGAAGACAAGTATTTGCTGTCTGCGGAATATGGAATGATGTCAAATGTTTTAAAAAATGTATATATGTAGATAGATATATGTCATGGTGATGGAGTATGCGTAGTAGGTAGTTCTAAGTAGAATGGGAAGTTCAGTCAAAGAAGGAGCTTTTATTCACCAGCAAATGTGGGTCTGAATCCTGATCGGCTCGGGCCGCAAACGTCGCCGTCTGCATTTAGTTGGAGCAGCGGTCATAATGCACAGATGAACTGAGATATGCATCTCCATATGCAATACGCCGCTTTTACTTACCCAAGCTAGAGCGTGATTCGCTCCTACTCAGTAGGTGCTCTCTCCCTTCGTTTGTTTGAGGGCAGCAACTCCTCTTCCGGTCTCTCTGCCTTGCTATTCTAGCTCTAACTAAGTTCCCTCCCCCCCCCCAACCAACACCTTCTGTCCCATTTATTCGCTGCTAGGAGTATTCATCTGTTGACCTGAGTAGCATGCTAAGGAGAATCTTTTCTAAGACGTCCAAGACAAGCATCTATCGGAATCTGGGCAAATTATGAAGAATCACAGTATGGACGTCAGATTCATGGCAATGATATCTTGACAACTACCTAGGTAGTTGACCTAAATAGCTCTCTGAGGACCAATAAGGTGTCGCGTCCCTTTCATTTGCATACAAGCCTCCGCACAGAAAATGGAGAACGCCTAACTTTGTGGATTTGACGCTCCTGTTGCAGACGAGGAGTTTTTTGTATGCCTTAGAGATATTCAGGACTATCTATTATTAAAGGAGATCCTGTAGCAATTTACCATTGAAACTATGAATCGACCCTTGTTCATCCCGCCCTTGAATTTCTCTATTGTAGGGGTAACATTGGAGTTTATCTGCGACTGTGATGATGTATGTAATTTTGACAAAATCCCGCCGCCGATCTCTTCCCAAATCTTGAAGCAATTAAAAGAGACCTGTCCCGGTGCGAGAAAGCCAAAAAATAAAATAAAATAAAATAAAATCGGCAATTTGTTGCCATCCATAAGGAACTGGCCGGGCTTTGTAGTAGTCTTGATCAAACTGCTGGCCCTGTATTCCATGTGCCAAGGCTTGAATGCCGTAACAGTTGGAGTCAGACAGGGCGCTTCTTAAACTTCCATAAGGTATTGTCAGTCGCTGAAAATTCTCGGTTCACTGTCATTGGCGAGTACTGCAGTTGCCGACGGTTGAAGAGTTTAAGCATATCAAGTCTCTCTGCTCTATCCATCGGCGTGAAAGAAATTAAGTATACATCACCAGGACCACTTGCGGGACCAGAATTGGCTCAATTTTCGGAGCAATGCACTCTGCGCGGGAATTACAGTGACAGTTGGTCAGTATCTGGGAAATGCGGGACGAAGGAGAACTGTGGGTCCTGGGTTATCGATCGTTGGATCGGTCTGCATTGTGCACCATGGGATCGGAGTCTACGTCAGGGTAGCCTCCGTCGCTAGTCCTACAGAGATTAGGAACCTTGTAGAGGGAAGTGCCGAAGGGAGCTTTGCGAATGGTTTTAAGATTGTCCAAGGCGGCTCTCCTAGCATAATTGAAGTGACTGAACCAAATACAAGCGGAAAGCCGGGTTGTGTTTCCAGAAATCCCGATGTAAGGGATTCTATCGTCAACATTAAAAATAGGTGGTGGGGCTTATCAGTAGTTGTCGCATCGAACCTTTGTCCAGGTACCACAGCAGTCCAACCACCACGGACTCGGAGGAATCGTAGACAGAGTCGATTTATCGGAAAGCCATTAATTGTGGATCGAAATGTCGGAAGTTGGTCTTTAGGTATACCTAAAGCGCCGATCGCAGTGGCGTGTGGTCATGCATATACCAAGCACTACGTATACTCCGTACATACTCCATCTCCAGCCACCGCATTTTCCCCAATTCCCAACCCGGCCGGCGCAACCTTACGCAGCTCTCTTTTTCCTGCAAGAAATTTCGTAGCTCAAATATCTCTTTCTTCTTTTCTTGTCCTTTTTGAAGTCATTCGTCTGTACTTTTGTCTTCCTCACTGCTGATAGTGGTTGGCACGTCTTATCGCTTTATTTACTACTGACCGAGTCTTAGGCCTAGACAGCGCTCTGCGCTTTTCCCCCCAGCCCCTCTCTGCGTGCACGCCTCCTTGCGCGGCAAGGGATAGGGATTATTCGAGTTCTTATCTATCTATCTAACGCTTCTGGTGTCGTGGGAGACAGCTTGGCTCTCGTATAGTGCTGTCCGTTCTGCGTCCACCTTCGACTCGCGACAACGTCAAATCATCGGGCTGCTGCAGTGAGTCCACAGACTTTATCATCGCAGACTCCTTTGAATTGAGATCCGAACTTGCATTTATAACCGATTGAGAAGAGACGCTGGATTACTGCTGCGGTGCTGCATTTGAACTCCTCTAGCGTCCTTCCCACCACTCTAGTTCACGGTCGAAACAACGATTCTATTCATCCAACTGCAACAGCTACGGTTATGATTATCGACACCGCAGCCACTTGACCAACAGAAACGAATTCCAAGTCGAGTGGAAAACAAGAGAATATTTCCCGAATAGACAACCCCACCCTTCTGGCGCAGATACGTCGAAAATGCCCCGACACAGATACCACTGGCCCGAAGTGCAACTGAACATCTGGATCATTCTCAGCTTGGCCGGCTCTGCTACCTGTCTCGGAATCTTCGCGTGGTTTATGACGGTACAAACACAGCTTTCGTTGGGGACACCATGGTATGTCTATCGATGCTCGAAACCTTTCCCCGGCCCCCCGATGCGCTTAAGATGGATTTAGGGTTTCGGGCATAGTTCTGACGCAGAAAATGAAATATTTGATTGCTCTAGGATCCTTCCCTACATGGTCACAGCGGGATCTCTCGGTGTCTTCTTCATATTCTTCATTCTGTTCCTTATAGCGCAAAACGCGCTGATCCCTGGGGTGATCCTCGAAGGCAGCTTCGTCCTCTTCGTGCTGTGGTTGACTGGCCTCATCGATACCTCAATTCAACTTTTCGGCACTTCTGGGAATGGGGGCAATATCAACGGCAACTGCCAAACGTATGTCTCCGATAATGAGTCCACGGGGAATAGCTTGGCGACGTTGGCTTGGTTGACGCAGAACACGATCTGTAAGTTGATGCCCCCCTCCCCCTCCTCCCTTCGTTTTCATTTTCCAGTCTAACCTTTTACAGGTAATTGCTGGAAAGCCACGTTTGCATGGGAAATGATCAATGTGATTCTTTATTTGTGGATGATGATTATGAGCTACCAGGTGAAGAGAGACTTTTGGATTTGATATGTTGTGTTGTTTGCCTTGCATATATGTCATGTATCTAGTTTAATGATAACGAGCATATTTTTGGACTGTATCATACAACCACGAAAGAGCAAGAAGTACTGTATATAGACAATTTATTTAAGTTACTATTAAAATATTTCGGTATGTGGTTTTGTTATGAGGGTGAGGTTTGAGAAGCTGAGTGGAGAAGCATCAAGCAATTCGCCGTCTCTAACAGTCGCTGTATCTACGTACGGCCCTGGAATTGCCCGGACCAGCCCAAGTGGTACCTAGGTAGGTATTATCTAATTTCCATCCCAGCTGCAGTATTTCTTCCAGTCTGTCACCACGGATGGCTCTATACATAATTAGTACAATTAATTAGCCCTATAAGTCTGGAGTTCAGAACAAAACACCTACCCTACCATCCCAGCACCAAAAGGTACCAGTGTCATTTTCATTCTTCTGCGAGATAACCTTGAGCATGTCCCGAATACTCTCGTCGGGCTGAATCACCCCTTCCACCTCCCAGGGAACATCAATATTGATGGCCATATCACTTATATCGTCTTCATCAGCTAGCGTCTCACCTACACCTCACCTTGGGGGGAGGGGGGGGGGTTCTCAACTTACGTCTGTACTTCACCCGGATGCATAGCCAGGATACATATTTTGCTCCCAGCCCGCACCAACTCTGCAGCCATGTGTCTGATCATCTGGTTGAGGGCTGCTTTGCTAGCCGCGTACGCTCCGAAGCCGTCCTCGTGGCTCCGAAAGAGAGTCGTCGAGCCGGAATCGGATGAGATGAACACGACCTTTGATGGAGGTGACTCGGGGTCCAGGTTGATTAGTTTCTGGGCGCAGATGACGGGGCCGATCGTGTTGGTGTGCAGATGGAGAGCGAAGTCAGAGTATGAACTGTGTAACGTTAGCAGCCTTCTTTTTTTTTTTTTTTGGCCGAACTATAGAGCAGCTCCGTCAGCAAGGCAGATTAGTTAACTGCATACATCTCTGTTGCCCGGTTTGGATATTTAAGTACGCCGGCATTCAGGACGATATGCGTCGGTTTCATCCCGTTCTTCGAAGCAGAGCGTACCTTGCTAGCGAAGTCCTATAGACGCACTCAATTAGCCTTTCTTCTTTTAACAACCTGGCAGCAGACTCAGTCGGTTTTTGCGAGACCTACGTACGCTAATGCTTTCTTCGCTGGTAACATCGCACTGCTCAATCCGGCAGCGTTCTGGCCTCGACTGACCAGCAACTAACTCCAAGAGCTTCGTGGCTGTAGACGGGTTCCGTACGCCTGCGATTACTTGCTTCCCGTCTTCTAGAAGTTGTTTCACGAACTCTAAGCCAATGCCTCTAGACGCACCCACGACCACCCAGGTTTTGGGAAAGGGACCCGCGGAGGCAGCGGACGGATGCATTGTTGCAAATTATTGAGAGAGAGAGAATGGCGAACTGGGCCGGGGGGAAATAAAGAGGTCGCTGGTTATTTATACATCTATGGTGAAGGGCCGTCCCGACCAACGACTGCAAGAAGCCTAATTGATTAAATACTGTATTACCAGAGATCGAAGTGGAGAGGGTTAATCTGTTAATCTGCAAAACCCGCCAGCGTATCTTTAGCCGGAAATGGAAGAGCGCGCGACCCACCTGACACCCCCGTGCACGCTGCAAACCCTAAAAGAAAAAGGTACAACGGAAGCGCCCATGGGAAGAGAGACACACACACAGAGAGAGAGAGAGAGAGAGAGGGAGGCAGAACCTGCTTACAATTCCGGGGAAGCACACTTGTCGGCCGAGATAACCGCGATGTGGATGTGGCGCTGATCCCCCGCGAATACAATCAATCTGTGGGGACACTCCGCATATGCTGGTTGTTCGTCTTCGCATTGGAGGCCGGGGAAGCTCGGTAAACTCCTGGTCTACTCCGAGGATGCTTGCTGCTCGCTTCGCTCCCTACCTACTACTCGTACGCCTTTCACGATTTCGTCGCAAAAAAAAAAAAAAAGGACTGGGGAGATCAGTTAAAACACTCCCACCATGCCGGACTCATCGAAGAAGTCAAGCTGGAAGACGAGGTTGAGCGAGCAACAGCTGAAGCGGAAGAGGGACGTAGACCGAGAAGCCCAGCGGCAAGTGCGGCACAAAACCAGAGAGACAGTCGCCGTTCTCGAGGAACGTCTTCGTCTCCTGGCTGCTCCCGACCGTCTGGTCATGTCGGTGCTAGAGAGCAACGCACTGCTCGTATCGCAGAGACGTGCCTTGGAGAACGCTCTCGAATCCTCCCTGTCAGCGCTCGGCTTAAGCAGAGACGAAGTGAGAGTTATCTCTTCTCGACTTGTTCGCACACATGCCAGCCAAACCACGTCGCTCGTTCCCCTCCCACAGCGCTCCGTCACGAGAAGCGACGTTGACGCCGACGCCGATAGCTATGGCGACTCACCCACCGATCCGACTGTGCCTCGCCGGCGCTCCAAGGCGAGCCTCGACTGCGACTACACTATCCAACATTGCCCACAGCCGTCTCTCATTTTCCAGATCTGGAGACGGCTGGGAAGCTGTGCGGTTGTCACGATGGATGTTTCCGAACGCAAGTTCCTAGAGGCCGCACGATTGTGGCACCAGCAGCAACAGTCGACGCCCAGCATTTCCCATATCTTCCATCTGAGTCGACAGTTATACCATATAGAGCAGACGCTGGTCCTGTATCCTGACGAGGAGGCCCTGCTGAATTCCATCTCGTCGCCTCATTTCCTTCATGACATTGCTAAGGAGCTCTCGACGGCGAATCGAGAATTCATCATCGTAAACACGGACGACCCGTCGTATTCTCCATCTTTGAACAGCATTGGACAGATCAGGAGAGCCATTATTGCCTGCGCCATGGAGGCCCCTAAAACCTGCGAATACCGATCCAAGATCGAGAATCTGGCTATCTTCTGGGCGATCTATCGCTTCACTGCCGTAAGGCCACCTTCCTGTTTATCATTAGCAACTCTTTCTTTTCTTTTCTTTTCTTTTCTTTTCTTTTTTTTTCCCTTTCGGGACCGGTTCAAGGAATACCCTACTGACCAAAGCATGGCTGCAAAAGCTCCTCGCATTCCCCACGCACGAAAACTGGGCCAAATGCCCCCCCTGGCTCCGTCCGCTCCCTTCGCAGTGCTCCTACCCTCACCCAGCCTGGGTCGACTACATACCCTGGCCGCTCGTCCGCGACCGGCTCGTCCACTCATACCACGACTACCAGAACACAGACTTCATGTCCTGTCTGACAGCCAACCTGTGCTTGGACACGAATTGGCCCTCGTTCACAGACCCGCTGATCCTCATCAGCGAATCCGACGGCGATATCCTCCTCCATCCGGCCGTCGAAGCGGACATCCGCGACCTGCGCAACTTCTCCATGGCGAAGCCCTTCGTTCAGTCCTTCCCCGAGCTGGGCCCCTACATCTTCCATGAAGATCAGGGCTCTGTGCTGAGAAGTGCCGGCAGTAATAATAATAGTACAGACTCGACCAATCCACCACCAGCACCACCAGCAGTACCAGCAAATGTAGCTCCAGGAGGAAGAAGGGATGGGATGATGGGCTGCTCGAATTCCGATCTGCAGGATCTCCACATCATCCATACGCCGTCTCTAGGCAGCTTGGGAGATCCATCTCTAGTATTAGTACCTTCGACGGAAACGGAGCAGGAGCATGTTGGGTCTGGTTTGCCTCCCGGTCTGGACTTGGGAGACTTCACCTTTGGCGACGACATCAATGATATGGTTTCCGTTCCTGGCAATAGTCAATTTCCAATTTAATATTGGCTTTTTGGTTGTTTTTTTTTGTTCCTTCTCCCCCAAACCCCTTTCCCTTTTTCTTTCAAGAAGTCACTTGCAATGACCGTTACGTCCCTGAGTTGCCCGGAGCCGGGTTGCGATTGTCGAGTTGACCTCACTATAGAGCCTGTTTTATAGCCTTAACGTATGCGTCTGGTCCCTATGAAATGTATAGTTATGCAACCTATGTTTGAACCGGTTTGTGGAGTTTGGAACTTGGACCTAACTCTATGTCCTAGGATAGGATAGTAGTCTCAGTACTTCGAAATAAATAAATGTATTTGATTTCCTCTTTTCTCTCTTTTGTTCTTTTTCATCTGTCCGAAATACGCACTGGTGTGAACATTCGCCTCGAGAACACCGTTCCCGCTCCCTTCGCCATCGCTGCGTACCATATCTATCTTCCTGATCTTGAGATAGAATAGGGGAAAAAAAAAGGAACCCCCGGGAATAAACGAAAAAAGAAAAGAATAGATCCTTAAAGAAACAAAGCTGCAAAAAATTAAACAGGCAAGTTCACCAAATCAGGGAAATTCGGACGTGACTACATCCAAACGCCGTCGCTATGCAGTTACATGGTAAGTATATACCTGGCATGGCGCTGCAACTGGGAGCTGCCTGCAATCAGCGAGGAAAAGACGATCAGACAAGAAGAAACTGGCGCGGCGAGCAGAATTGGGGTCGAAGTGAGCTTCGATAACCCACGAGCCTGCCCTCTTTTATCACCCATTTTCCGCGGCAATATCACCCTCAGCCCCCTCGTCGTAATCCCCATCCCCGAACGCGGCCATCATCTCCTTTTCCAGCTCGTCTGCTTCGTCTTCTGGTTTCACCGAGTAAATATCACCAATCTCTCTCCCCTCCACAGGCTCCTCGCTCTCTTTAGCATCTTCGACGTTATCATTGTCTTCTACGGCAGTGCCACTTTCGCCTATCTCAGGGGGCTCTGCGGGAGACTCACCGGGCCCAGTAGTACTCGTCGTTGATACTTCCCTAAGCCCTGTACTCCGCTCGTAGGAACGTTTGATGCGCTGCGCCAGCCGCGAGCCCGATTCACCTTCTTCGTCAGCCTCCTCAGATTCCAGACTCTCCCCGTTCGCCTCATCGTCCTCCTCAGCTGCCTCACGTTTTCGCTTCTTACCCCCAAGCGTTGCTGGCTCGCTAGCCACTGTCGACGTTTCAGCGTCGCTCTCGCTCTCATCATCACTTCCGAGAAACTCCTTGAGCTCTTCGTGAACAGCTTCCTGTTCATCAAAGTCGAGGCCGATTTGTGACAGGTTCGTAAGCCCCGATGCCCCGAAGCCTTCTTCGGTTGTCTCGAATAAGGCGCTCTCATCCTCCTCGTCGCCGGTCCAGAAATCTCCTGTTCCTTCCTCTGACGAAATCCATGAACTCTCCACCTCCTCCTTAGTGAGAATCGGCTCTCCTCGGTCTTCAGGGTGAACAGGAAGTAGGTACGGCTCCTCATGCAGTCGTCTCCACTGAGTCAATGAATCTAAGAGCCACTGGGTCGTGACGATCTTGACCTTCGGATACCGAGTAGCTTCCCTGACCTTTGCTGTTCGGTTGCGGCCTGCCACGAGATGAGTCGTCCTTGGCGTAATCCTCTGCGCAATCACTGCCCCAAAGCTCTTTGCCCACAGAGAGATGTCGGCATTCTGCGTGTCTGTTCCGAGCGGGAGAACTCCAGAGAAGACTATGACTACCCCTTCCAGAATGGCCCGTTTGATCCGCGGCATGATATCCTTAACGTCTGGAACCAGTTTCAGGTCAACGTCTCTGTCTTTCGTCGCAGCTTTTTCGCCTCGAAGCGCTGCAACTCTCCCTCCTAGTGCCCGTGTACGACGCCTGTCATATTCTTCGAAGAATTTCCGATGAACTTCATTCAGCCGATCTCGTAGCAGGTAAAGCTCTCGATCGCTATCCTCGAACAGATGATGACGAGCCCTAATCGAATCTTGAGACTCTTCCACGCTAGCAGAGGAGTCGCTGCTCTCCGCTACATCCTCCTCCGCATCCAACTCCTTCTGTTTCTGCAAAAGCGGGCGATCCTCGACTTGGTGCATGATGGTCTCTTCTTGCGCACTAGTTTGCTTCTCTAACAGTCCGGGGTCGTCTCCACCACCCATACTCACTAATTGCTCCAATGCTGAAACGTCTGGCCTAGGCTCTTCCTTCGGCGGTGCCAGGCCATTGGGATGTTCGCCACTAGGACGATGATCCTTCTCCGCCGCAGTTTTAGGAATGTCCGTGGCTCCCAATTCTTGTCTTTGGGGTAGGAAGCTGGAGTTGATATCGCCGATACCGACGAAGAAATCGTAAGGCGCCACCTTGATGAGATTGGGACTCCACTTCCAGACGTCGCCACGGTCGTCGATGATCACCACCATCCTCGTATCAACAGGGAAGAGTCGCTGGAGGTTCTTGACGGTCAAGCTTCCGCTCTCATCACGACTTAATATTCTATCTCCGAAAAGCTTACCGGCTGGATCGACCATTTCGGCAATATGCTTGGCGTAGGCTCTGGTACCCATAGTATAGATATGAAGCTCAAAGTGCATCGAAATGTCACTCAAAAATTGTTGCAGTCCAGGTCGTAGCTTGATATAGTACCAGCATCCACGCATGCCCGGACCGTCGTCGATCAGTTGGAAAGCGCGGACGTCGCTTAGAGCATCGTAATTCGGATTATTCTTGTCCTGCATCCATTCTCCAACAGTGGGATCGACAGTCGCATGGATAATCGTCTGATCGAGGTCAACCACAAGCGAAAGTCGCCTGGACGAGAGTAAGCGGCGTTTCGTATCCTCTTCTACGCGGGTGGCCTCTCTTTGACTGACGGTGAGGTCAGCGCTGTCGTGCGCCATGTGAATGGTCGCACGCATCGAATCCATAACCTCAGTATTATACGTAGCTCTGTGGAACCAAAGTTAGAAATCGACGGAGCGTGTCAGTCACTATTCAAAGCAGACGGAAGTGAGGAAGAAACATTCATACGTACTCAGTCATGTCCTTGCCGCATTCCGCACACAGTCCTCCGAACTGAATTTCATGCGCGCAAGGTTCATCGATCTCGACAATTTCAGTCCTGTACCGCAAAATTTGTCAGCTGCCATTCTCCTTGACGAACATAAAGACGCCAACGAAATACGGGCAACAGAGGGAAAGACAGAAAGCATACGGTCGCTGGATGACATCTCCCTCCTTAATTTTCCACTGGACAATCTCCCCATCGACAGTCGACTCAAATTTGGTCGGAAAATCGCGCTTAACTTCATATTTGTTCCCCAGCCCATCACCTTCCGTGACACTGGTGCGGTAGACGTACCAAAGCAAGGCCTCGTCTCTTTGTACCGTCTCACCGTGCTGCTTGAGCAGCGTCGTCACGGTGATCGGATAATGGAGACTAGCCGGCAGACGGAGGAGCATGCTCTCGAGACCTTTCGAAACGACGGAAGTCAGGTGTGCCCTGACTCGTCTCGTTTCATTCACTCCTCTCCCCCAACTGCCGACTGACCGGTCGGCTTCACCGTATCAGAAAGAAAAGCAAGGATTAAAAAGTGACCTCAAAGAAACCGAGAAGCCATTCCTCGAAAGCGCTTGACGCGATGGAGCGAGAGTCTACAGCGCGACCGACAGTCTAGGCAGGGAGGTAAAGCGGACGTGCGACTTTAATACAGAGGATGCCAGCGACCAGCGACCGAGCAGCGTCAACCTAGAGCCGGGACCTAAGAGCGACTCTTGGGAATGAGACAATGCAGCTTGCAGCAGGGTCCTTACAGGATAAGATCGGAGCGGCGAAATCGGGCTAGATTCGCGAAGTGCGCCAAAGGAGGCGAAAGGGCAGATATGAATAGAGAAGGGTAATTGGAAAGTTACTGGATAAATGAATCAATATCCGAAGCAAGGAGTAAAGTATTCGTCCGTGAAAGGAAGAGAAGAAAGGGAATGCGTGGGCGCGTTGGAGTGTCATGCGTTCGTGCTGCAGATGAAGAGAAAGCAGCCTGCGGGGCGGCTATACGCCTCGCGCTAGTCCATATCAGGCAACCGTCGGTCGTGTGCAGCATCACGTGACTGGACGATGGACTCTTACGCAATAGTTCATGAATACGAGGTCCTACGAAGGGAGGGAAGAAGGGACCGACGAAGGGAATCCTGTAAGCTGCGACTGCGATGCAAAGGTACGGTACATACAAATGAAACGCCCTAGGTACGGCAGATAACCCAGGCGCCAACAGCAAAGGGACATTGGAGCATTTAGAAAATATTCAGATGTGATGTGATTCAAGCCCTGGGAAATGATCAATTTGTGGAAACGTTATACAGCTCTGATTATACGAGTGTCCCAGTCAACGAAATAACCGCAAAGAATGGACGGTGTCGGCAGTCAGACGCAAAGGGACGTCCGCACACCGCCAAACGTTCGGCACCACGCCGCCTGCTCTTTCGAGATCCCTATTCTTGTCTACTTCGACTTGGCGAGACCAACGGCACCATTGCCAAGGTCGTATACGCTGTACCACTGTCTCAGGAAAGCATCACCAAGGATCGCCAAAGGGCCGACAGGTTCCGGGAAATCCATGCCCATGAACGCGCTAATGCATGAGCCCTGGACCTCAAGAATGTAGTCGTAGGGGCCGATGGTGAAGTTGTGGCCGGACAGAGCGAATGTAAGGTCCGGAAGAGAGTCGCGCTTCTCACATTCGACGGTATACTGCCCGGAGAACGACTTCTTCGCTCCAATCTCTTTGTTCCTTCAAGGAACAGTCAGTCTACATAAACTGATAACGGCGAGGGGGGGATTGAACTTACAAGAGCTCAGCAAGGGTAGAAGGCAGAGCGATGAGGGAAGTACCAGTGTCCAAAATGGCACCGGTGTTGTCCAGTTCTGCAACGTTGCCGCCAAAGGTAATAGAGTCGAGATCCACTTCCCAGTAAGCTTTCCGACGCAGCGGAATCTTGACAAGCTCGCCAGTGTAGTGATCAGTATCGATACCGCCAAAGGTAGCGACAGAGTCGTCACCCTCGGTGTTCGAATCTCCAAGATAGAAAGCGAAAACAGGCTCATCGATAAGTTTCTGGTTCACCAGGTTGTAGAAGGGAGGCACGATCTTGTTGACCGAGATGGTGTCATAACCCAGTCCCAGGATGCCGTCGAACCTGCCGAAAGCAAAGGCCAGGCCTGGCTCGCTAGTCGCCTCCGCAAAATCCTGCTTCTCAATCTTCAGGTCGCCGATTTGGAGAGTATCCTGGGAGACAAAGCCACTCAAGCTGCCAGATCCATAGCGGATGGAGAACTCCGAGCCGTTCTTCTTGAAAGTGCTCGACGAAGAAGAGTCGTATTTGCTGTGTAGATAGCACGCGATAGAGCCACACTCCGAAGACGGCACCCACAGGTTGGAGCTGCCAGTGTCCAGCACCACCTTGAAGCTCTGAGGCGGAGTACCGAGGGTAATTTCGGAGAAGTCTTTGAGGCGATAATATGTAAGCAAATAATCTCCCGGCCCACAAGATACATACTAGCAGAAACCATACATTGCGCATTCAGGAAGTTATCAACTAGAACATCGTGGCCGCCTTGGGCTCTGGAGGCGGAATGCGGGGAGAATTCGTCGTACATGCCCATGTACTTCTGACCCAGGGCACGCACACGGGTGTCCAGGTTATGTGCATTCTGCAGTTCGAGTTCAGGTTAAGTTAGCCACATGAGCGCCCTTGATGATGCACGGGGTAGGATTGGCGAAAGAGTGATGGCTAACCAGCTGTTCCGACAAGGGGACTTTGTTGAGCTTCAGCTTGTGCACCTCGGCTGAGGCACCAGCAAGCAGCACTGAGGCTGCAAGCAAGGAGGTGGACTTCATCGTGGCTATCCCAGTGTCAAGGAAAGGACTTCGCAACCAAGGAGAAGATGAAAGAGCGTAGTAGAGAAAGAATACAGGCGAGTAGGTTCCGACAGTTGATGGAAGGAGGTTGGGGAGGAGGAGGTTGAAGGAGGCCGGGAGAGATGGGCGCATCGTGCCAAGCAGGTGATGCAGGTGGTGACTCGATGCGGATGGGAGTGGAGCAAGCGCAGGGCGCCTGGCCAGTGACCGTCGCACTGTCGTCCGTCCGTCGTCCGTCGTCCGACGCGCGCTGCTGCCGGCCGGCGCCTAGTGGCAGTGGCCTTGCAGCCTGTCGCAGAGCTGGCATGGCGTCAGTCATTCTGCTGCAGGCGCCGATCGTCAATGCGACAACAAACATTCCCTAGTCTGTCTATCATACGGCCCCTAAGACCGTCTATCCCAGGCTTCTGCGTTCTGTTCTCCCACGAAAATGGTTGGTTGTCTACGTGTAGGACCTGCTACCTAAGTGATGCGCGCACTGCATGGTTATGCTGGTGCCTGCGGTTATCTATTGTCGTCGACAATTAGTAAATTGATTGCAGATTGTACAACTATCCCATGGGACAATGAAATATTTCTCTGTATTAATCGTGCTACATCAGATCTTTGTAGATACAGCCTACAGAAACCAATGCCAGGGTCCGCCGCATGCAACCATGAACCGCACCTCCACGTCGGTTCGTTTACCGGTAAAAGTCGAGCCTGCAGATGATGGTCAGCGATCCTGAAAAAAATGAACCCTGGTTTGAGCCAGATGTACCTGTCTGATTCCTGTCCACTCTTCACTTGGGCGGCGTATGCGTCCTCCAAGTCGGACTGAATGATGTTATACCGATTCTTCCGTATGGCACGGAGCCCGGCATCTTGCATAATCGCAGCGATGACGGCACCGGACAGAGGTTCATTGCGCACAATCAGTGAGTCCAGATCAACTTCAGGGGAAAGCGACATCTTCGATGCGACAGTGGTGAAAATCAGTCGTCGCTCACGCCTGTCACGCAATGACGGGAACTCGATCTTTCGGTCAAGACGACCAGGACGCAGCAGAGCCGGATCCAATGTGTCTGCTCTGTTGGTGGCCATGATGACCTTCACATTGCTGCTCTGCTCGAAACCATCCATCTGATTGAGAAGCTCCAGGAGGATACGCTGGACTTCGCGGTCGGCGCCTGTCTGGGCATCAAAACGTTTGGTGGCAATGGCATCAATCTCGTCGATGAAGATGATCGCCGGTGAGTTCTCCCGCGCCATTCTGAAAACATCACGGACCATGCGAGGGCCCTCACCCAGATATTTCTGAACGAATTCTGATCCGTTCACTCGAATAAAGCTTGCCGTTGTTCCGTTGGCCACGGCCTTGACCAGCATAGTCTTGCCGGTTCCCGGGGGGCCGTAAAGAAGGACACCGCGAGGGGGATCGATACCTTCAAAAACAAAAATGCGTAATTGTAAGCGCCTCCACCGACTTGTCTTTTTATTTCCACTATTGGAAAATTTCCATACCGATTTGTTTGTAGAGGTCGAAGTGGGTCAAAGGTAACTCCACGGCTTCTCTAATCTCCTGCTTCTGCATGTCCAGTCCTCCGACGTCGGCATATGTCACATCCGGCTTCTCACTTTCGCCAAGCATAGCAATCGACGAGTCCGCCTCGGGGGGAAGGATATCAACGAGAGCGTTCGAGTGTCGGTGAAGAGCAACCGACGAAGACGGCTTCAGCTTCTCACGGTCGAGAGTAGACAGAATACGAACGACATAGTTTGACCCGGTCGAAGACTGGACAATTCCCGTACTGAAACAAAATTAGCCAGGAGGTTCAGTTTCTATCGTACAAAGACGTACTTTTGGTCTATAGCTTCCATAAATTGTCCTATCACCAGCGGAACGCTCTGTATCCGCTTGATTTCCTCTTGTGCGCGGATCAACTCTCTCTTCAGGCTCCTGCAATCAGTCCCAGTTAGCCTACCCAAGTCCATGTGCAAATACTACCAGGAAAAAAAGAAGCTAAAGGACACTTGCCTCTGCTCATCCTTGATGTATTCTTCTTGGAGTTGAATGTATCTGTCGCTAGATCAGTATTATCGACTCACAGGTCAAAACTTTCAGCAAGAACACATACTCGAGGTGCCTTTGTAATCTTTTCAGAGTCGCATATTCATCACCTCCATCAGTTCCAGGGCCCTCGAGAGAATCTATGTTCAAGATCTTGTCTGATGGAACTGGTCGTTTTGGAGAGGCGACGCTGACCGCGGGATTCTCCACCGCAACGTCCGCCATGGCGATGTTTTCACCTTATTTTTAAAGGGCACAAATAATAGAAACGATCAAATGATTAGAAAGAGATGAAATGCAAAAGTATAGATGACCCGTTCAAGTGGCAGTAGTACTGTGGAAACGATGGCAAGTTCACCGGTTTAGATTCCGCCGACAGCTTGAGCCAGAAGCTCAATGTGACATCACGTGACAGTCAACTAACGTGACAAGGTAGCTGAGTCATCGGAGTTTTCGATGGCCAACTAACCCGGATACGAACTAGATCGATTCTTGATATAATATAACCAGAGCTGAGCGTCACTGATATTATTGTCCAAACCTTGATCGTGGTTAGCAAAAGCTGCTTCCCCTCTTAGACACTGGTAGGCACGAATTTGTTTAATAATCCGCTGGCGGAACCATCTTGCTATTATATTACTATTATTATAAGAGTATCCTGCGACCTGTTGGGAAACACGAGGAGTCACGGCTTTACATCCCAGATGGCGTGTAGATAGATGATGCAAGTAGAGAAGCTTAATCCTTAGAGAGCTTGAGGTTTGAGATGTCTTCCCAATTGTTACCTACCATCTAGGCAAAATCAAGGGCCTCTATCAAGCAAGCTTGGACAGTCCAATCACCCCGGTTGGGAGGATCACCACAGGACGTGGCAGCCGCGGGTGGGACAGGCACCTCCCCCGAATCCATGATGCCGTCGGGGAACACACGTTGCTGACCTAACGTAATGGCTCTTAAACGTGTGAAATATTATTAGCTGTCTCTACGTATTTTACACCTAAGAGATGAAGGGCATGCGATTGATAGGCTAGCCAAGCTCGGACATACCTAGGTACGTTTAAGTCAAGATAGGCAACCCACTCTTACCTCGCAAGTCTTCGTCCCCTTTACTTCTTCACTTTCTTCTGCAATAATAATATCTTGTGCATTCTTGCAGCTCCATCCCCGCACGGTTTCTGTTCGATGTCTTCCTAAATGCTGGTGCAGTCGAACTGTTACGATATTGCTGGCCGTTAGGATTCCCGGCTCGGTTCTAGATAAGCGAGATGTGGCTGTCTATGGCGTTTTACACGACGACGATATCGGAATTTGAGATTCTCTACCACCCTGAAAGGGCAGTTTACGGATGAAAAGTCTGCATCCAGTGTTGTTGCTCCCAACCAGCTGAGGGTCACTCCGTACGAAGTTAAGTGGCCACCGCTTTCTCTGTCAGCCAGGGACGTGCTGTTCTGGCGTAATGATCTTCATGCGGCAAGGAAGGGAACAGCCATTTCGAGGCCGACCACATAAATCGACAAATTGGCAGGATACAGCCTACTACTACTACTAACAGGTTGTCTTGGATGAAAATGCCGGTACTGCTGCTGTGCCTTTTACTCCTGAGGCGTGGGACTGGCTCCCGCCTTTTGGTCAGAGAGAGTGGACTGCTACTCTAATTATGTGCTTGACCGAAACGGGAAAGATCGGGGCCAAGCCCGAAATGGCCGGCTCACGGGATTTTCTGTCCGGCTAGTCTCCGTCCACCGTCCAGGCAGCAGAGTCCAAAGCCCCTGAACAACTCGCTACTGCTGCAGAACAAGAAGGGAACAGAGACCCAGAAAGCGCGCAGCCACTGCTACTACCATTTTGATCCTCGCGTTACCGGGCCCTGTCTTGCCACCACTACCTGCCTGGCACTGTCTGTCTCCTCTCTCCACGCCTGTTATTAATCCTGTTTTCCTTTGCCGGGCCTCCACTTCTGTGCCCCCCCCCGTCCGAGAAAAGCGCCTTGCAATACTTGCGGTATTCTCTTGTCAAGGTATGCCCATCTTGTCCATTATTGTCGTGATATTATTACCCCTCCCTCTGTTTGCCCTGTATTTTTTTTTTTTTTTGTTTTCGCTTTTCCCTTCTGGTCGTTTTTATTCGCCTGTTGTATTATTACACGCCTCTTATCCTGTGGCCACGCACTCCAAGCATCTGCCATTCTTTGCAGTACACGCGTGGCCCCCCCAGCATTTTCTATTACACTGTTACGTCTTATGGTTTGTTTATCATTATTTTGTGACCGCGACCGATACACCGTGATTTGGCTTCTTTGTTCTTTATCTTCTCTGGCTGGCTATCTATTTGTTGATCCCATGCCTCTACGCACAGTCATTCTGCTGCAGTTCGTCTTGCCTCACCGCTGTCCACGTGACCTTACCTCCCTACAGGCCTTCCCACCCACTCGCGACCACGACTTCGGAGCCGCGCCTCAATAATCTTCCACTCGCAAGTCGGCATTTTAATCAACCAGCTTTGTCGGTATGTACCTATCTACTTATTGTTTCCCCAAGCTTCCCCATCCTTTCCTTACCATTTTGCACCATTATGTAGGGATGGTTCTGTCCCACCTCACCCAGACGCCGTGGGTGTGCTTGTTGCTTTGAATTACCCGTGTCGCAACCAAAGCGCGACTCACTGTGTCCTTCCCATACAACCATATGTTACGCGCCTGAACTGCTGTCTAATGTGTTACACTGCTCCAAGTCTACTTCTGTTATTCTCTATGTAATATTTATGATGGTGGCGATGGCGATCGTGATGATACCCATGCGCTGTACTCACCTTGTTTAATTCTTCCATTCTGACCAACTTCATCCCTTCGCAGATGGGTTGGTAAAACTGCACGATATGAATGCCTGGCTAGCCGACGCCTCGACTCTCCCGAGCCATGAAAATGGTGCCTTCCATCCGACCACTATAGACCCCTCAGCGGCGTTCCTCCATAATTCCTCCACTCCCGACCCCAACCAGTTCCAGCGCATGTTCAACGGTGCGCCGCGCAACGCGTCTCCTGGTTTTCACAATCCAGCGCAAGTCATTCCATCCAAGCGGCCGCGACCTGAAGATGGCCTCTCGATGTCTCCCAGACAGGCGCCTACTGGCATTCCCGTCTCACAATCCCAAACGCCACTGCAAGTTCCGTTTCCCGGATACCAGGGAGCTGCCAATGGGGCTTCGCAGTTCCCTGCTCACGCGAACCCATATCAGCACCTCCAACAAGGAACGGCGGGGGGTATAACGCAGTCCCCGATTATGCAAGATTTTGACCATGGTGTTCAACGAATGGGAACGGCCTCTCCCAGTCCATTTTCCCCCGCTGGCCCTCACGTCGGTCCACGGATGTCGCCAGCTCAGTCTGATCACGGGAGCCGAGTGAACACACCGCAGAACAACTCTTTTACTCCAAATCAGGCCTTCGCGCAAGGCGTGGGACCGCAGTTCTCACCGGCACCCGCAATGACATCGGCTGCTGTACAACCCCCAACACAGGCGCAATTCAGTGGCATGGCTCAAAGTTATCAGCAAGCTATGGCCGCTCAGCAACAGCGCTTATATGCTATGCAGATGCAGAACCATGCAGCTGGCCGCCCAGTGAACGCCGCTAATCCTGCGATGGCTGGGAGGCCAGTCGGTCCTGGCATGAATCCCATGGCTAACCCTCAGCAAGTGGCCGCCATGCGACAAATGCAACAGAACATGGCCAAACCAAACAATCCAGAAGGGTTCATGAGGTCACTCCAGAAGTTTATGATGTCGCGAAATTTGCCTTTGGATCCGAATCCTATTGTCAGTGGTCGTCCCATCAATCTAGTACAGCTGTACGCTGCCGTAATGAGATCGGGTGGGTCGAAGAAAGTTACTGCTACGAACATGTGGCCCGCGATAGCCCAACAGCTCCACTTTCCGCCTATGCAGTTCCCCACTGCCATCCAGGAGATTCGTGAGCATTATCAGAGGAATCTCTTCGCCTACGAACAAGCCTTCCTGAGCTCTCACCAGAAGCAATTCACCGAGCAGATGCAGCAAAACCTACCGCGGCAAACAAACGATCCTTCAAATTTGCAATTCCAATCACCAACTGTGAAACCCGCCGGCCAGCAATTCGAATCTCCTCAGCATCTTCCGCATTCCCAGCAGGACGGTGCCGCTTCGCTACCAAACAGCGTACCACACAGTGCCTCAAATGGTTTCTCGACTCCGGTGCAGATGAAGAGTCAAAATAAGCAACAACAGCAACAGCAACAGCAACGTCAAAATAGACTAAGTATTTCTCGCCAGTCTCAGTCTTCCGCGCTATCTCAGGAGCCTCCGGGGCAACCGCAGGCATCGCAGTCCCTACAGCCCGGCAAAAGCGCATCTCCAATGCCCGGAACGCAACCGGAGGCCGTAGAAAAGCAGTCTGATAAGCAACTCAAACGGCCAATTGAGGACCCCTTCAAGCCTATGGTTTTATCGGAGAGTAATTCCCTTGGGCCCATAGTCGTGGATGAGATGTCTCAGCTTGGAGAAGACATATTAAGACTGAAACCCAACGTACCCACCTTCGCCGAATTGGGCGTCATAGATATTCACGCCCTTACAATGAGCATTAAATCCGGGATTCATGCTGAGATGCGCATGGCGCTGGATACCCTTGCGACAGTGTCTTGTGAGCCGGCGGTCCAGATTTCATTGGAAAATTGTGAAGACCTGGTTGAAAGCTTGGTGGAGTGTGCAGAAGATCAAGTGGACCTTCTAGCTGAACATACAGCTGAAGTCTCAGACGTCATGCTCCTACCGTCTTATGAAGAGATTGCCCGTGGCTGCCAAGCCGAGTTGACATCTCTTGCGGATGTTCCTGAGTTCGGGAGTCTCGACTACGAGCTGGATCGCGCTGTTGACAGGCTGGTTTGCATTACGACCATTTTGAGGAATTTCTCTTTTTCCGAGTCGAATTTCGGAATCCTGGGAATTCCTCCTGTGGTGACCTTTATCTCCACGATTATCCGCTACTTAGGAACACGAAATATGTTCTTACGGACACATCAGAACGCCCTGGACCTCATGAAGGATATTGTCATTTACTTGAGCAACTTGGCACACACAATTCATCTTCCCGGGAAAGAGGAGGCTCTATGTTTGCTTCACTTCCTACTGTCTTTCGCGCCGTCTCCTGTCCCGACGGTAACACCCGAGGGCGTCATGTTTACGGCCTATAATCCGTCTAGCCACAAGTACACGCCAGCAGCCGTTGACAGCTTAGCGAAGTTGCTGGCAAGGGATGAGCCTAACCGAACATTCTTCAAAGCCATCTTCACAGGTGATGGTGCACAGCAAGATTTGCTTACTCGTGTATTTGGTCTCGCGATATGCCCAGTTGCTGACCAGCCCAGAAAGCCCGTTGCTATAGCAGATGCACGAAAAGTGTTTCTCTTGCAAGGTTTATTGGCAGCCGATGTTCTAACGACGTTCGCAGATGGCGAGCTGGCTAAGATATGGCTCGAGTCAGCTGATGGTTTCGCAATCCACCTTCTCAGGCTCGCTTGCGTATTGAGCACCGAGCGTATCCCTCCAACAAACCAGCGTCAATCACAAGTTGCAAGGAGCCAAGCAGAGGCGGACGCTCACGCCTATGGCTCGATTATCAACCGCAGCCTAACGATCCTGCGCCGCTTAGCTGAAAAATCGAAGAGTGCTGACCATGCTTCGACGTTGCGACTACCCTCAGGGATAATCCCAAAGAAAGAAATCGTGCTAGGGGCGTTACTAATGCCTAATGTGGACTCAGGTGTCATACGACAGCTGATATCTTATGCTCGTCTTGCCGGATGACTTGGCCTCCGAGTCATGGTTTGTTTATGTTGCCGAACGCGGCCATATTTCCAAACGATATAGATGTTCTGCTCTCTTTCCCATTTCTGTTTCCCTACAATGTTTTTCTTTCCCAGTTTATTTGGCATGGGCGCCGGTAGGGAATGTTGTTGGATGTGATTGTACTGTCCTGTTATCCGTTTTACAACCACTGCACATTGCTCAATACAATACCCACGTTCATACATGATGTCTAACGGGTACTTTGTTTTTCCCATATTCTTCCCCAATTCCCCTTACTCTTCGTCCTTCTATAGCTTGACCGTTCCTCTGGTCCTGGGGTGTCTGTATTTGGAGCCTTGATTATTGTATTTGGCAGCGGAAGCGGTCTGGACAGAGCAACAGGGAAGACATGTGAGTTTTTGTTCCTTGCTTTTGATTTCTTCTGTCTTCGGATAAGCGAGGCACTCGTGCGCGGATTCCTCCTTCGCGCCATAAAGGAGGCAGGCCCATGGAATTATATGGTGCGGCTTGTGGGCAATTCTGCATGTGGAGTTCTTCTGCTCTTCGTCCTGACAATATTGGTATATATCATAATCCGAGAACAAAGAAGTACCTCATGAGAGGCAAAAAAGAACGAATGAAACTGATAATTCGAATTCAATGCTACGTGCCGCTTCCCACCTATTTAACCCGAGTCCTTCCCATCATATTAGCTACAGGAACCTGGCCGAAACAAGCAGCGGTAGCCATGAAATCATCCAACATCCATGTACAAGGGAGGCAAGCGCTATGTCGCGCGTTTCGATCTGAGAGGAGAGGTGAAGGAATAAGTCGGAAATGAAGACGACAACGCCGGAAAAGAAGAACAGCTAACACGACATGACCAGCGCTTCAGACCAACTATACTTAGAGAAGACGGCGGTGGAACAGAAATGAGACCCATGCACAGGTAACTAAGGGAAAAAAAGCGGGGAGTTGGAGGGAAAGAGAACCAGAACACAACCATGATCCAAGGAGGCAGATAAATCTTTTCCCCAATATTCATCAGGCATTGTCATTATCCAGACCGTTTCCGGCCCTTCCAACTTTCAACGTCTGTTCACTTCTTCTTTCAAAGGTTGTTCACGGGGACAAGTTCCCTTCCATGAAACTTGGCTATACTACAGGATTGCGATAAGATGCGTCGGCCGTGGCGTGATTAGGTTGTTCGGAGTAAAGTAGGATTCGAGGAAAGGATAGGAAGATAGCCAGAGGAAGATATAGAGGAGTTTCAGAGAAGGCAACTTTTCCCCCTCCTTTCTTTTCTTTTTTTTCTTTCTTGAATTTTAAAAATTACGTTCCAGAAGAAACTTTTGGATCTCCGGTTTGCGCCAGCCCTACATGAAAGTGAAAGATTAGCATGTCTATTAAAAGAAAAGAAGAAGCGGCTGGGACATAGGCTAATTGGCTGATGAAGCTGTTGAAGTTGTGCTCTTAGGTGACTGTCGACAACACGCACCTTCACAATTATGTGACCATTTAGCCGATTTATGGTCACGTCCGGAGACTTTTTGCCACGAGTATCTCCAAACTCTAGCCCCAATGCCTTAGACAGGTCAGTTCGTAACGCTTCTAGATCGCCCTCGGTCTTTTGGATCTTGGTCTGTTGCTTGGTACCACCCGCTTTCGTAACGAGGTAGACGGGAAGTTGGTTCGAGGGCGTGCGGCGGACAAAGTAAGGGAGATTGGTCAACTGCAAAGTCTCCTTCGGCGAGGTTGACTCGACGGCCCCCGCATCTGCCGACGCTGAGGATGAAGCGGTCTCTTTTTGCGTGCGTATTTGACGCTTGAGTTGAGAAAGAAAAGTCCGGGATTGCTGAGTGACAAATTTCGAACCGCAGCGTGATACACCTTGGCAGGATCGCACACGGGGTTCTATAGACGAGGAGCTTTTAGTTTAAGTCCTGGACGTTCGAAAACTTTCGAAGCAGATTTTTCTGTTATCTCGTTCCACTGGTCTCGAGCGTAGGAGGGATGGAACGGACGGAAATGGTCACAACTTACGCAATTGGATGGAACTACTTCTGGAACATAAGGTTGAAAATGTGCTGCAGACTCTGGAAGGGGCGATGAAATGCGATGAATTGAAATGTAGAGGCAGAGAGGCTGTTCGCTTGCCAGCTGCCGACGAGAGCGACATGGACTGGACGAGGGAAGCCATCAGCTGACGGGAGGGGGAAAAAAAAAAAAAACAAACGCGAGATCTCAAGCGGTGCAAGGACTCGAAAGGGACACAATCCGGCACGAGTAACAGCCAACCGGACGGAGAGCTTCGACACCGGAACAGCGGACTGGGCTGCGAGGCGTTGTGGTTCTTATCAACTGCTGCTCGCAAGAGAAGAACTTCGCGATTCTCACGTTCTGCGCAGGGCTGCTGGCCTAGTCCCGAAACGGACTAGCGCGGCAGAGCCCTCCCACAAGTCAAACCGCCGCACATAATTATTATCAAACTCGGACTGCCTGTACAGGAAGAAGCGTCTTGCCCTGCGTCTGCTCCCCCACACCCCTCTCGACAGCCCCTGGTTGCCACTGCAGCTGCCGTCTCTTCATCATGGCAAGCAACGCCCCGCCTTCTGCAGAGAAGCTGGCCGCCACAGCGGCCACCTACACCCCCAAGAATACCGAGGAGATCGCGAATCAATATGACCTGTTGTCGAAGATGATCCCCTACCTCGACCGCCACCTCATATTCCCGCTGCTAGAATTCAGCTCTGGCCAGGATGAGGAGTCGAGCGAGGTTATCCGCGCGAAATACGAGCTACTCAAACACACCAATATGACCGACTACGTCGCGAACCTGTGGAAGGAGATCCACAACACCGATGATATCCCCGACGAGTTCGTGAAGAAGAGGGAGGAGGTCCTCGCAAAGCTACAGCAATATCAGGACCAGAGCTCCAAGATTACGGAGCTACTGCAGGATGAGAGTGTTGTGGGCAACCTTCGCAGCGACAAGGTGGCCAACTTGAAGTTCCTCGAGGAGCAGCACGGTGTCACAATCGAGATGGTGAATAGTCTCTACGACTACGGCCGATTCCAGTACAGCTGCGGTAGCTACGGTAACGCGGCGGAACTTCTGTATCAATTCCGTGTTCTGTCCACCGATAATGACAAGGTCGCGTCCGCCACGTGGGGTAAACTGGCTTCGGAGATTCTGACCACAAACTGGGAGGCAGCGATGGAGGAGATCCAGAAGGTGAAAGATTCATTGGAGACTCGGCTTTTCAACAACCCTCTCGGCCAGTTACAAAACCGGTCGTGGCTGATCCACTGGTCCCTTTTCCCTTTCTTCAACCATGATCCCGCTCGCGACGTCTTGACCGATCTCTTCTTCTCCCCGGCCTATATCAACTCCATCCAGACTAGCTGCCCTTGGATCCTGCGATATCTTGCTGCTGCTGTCATTACAAATCGCAGCCGTGCTCATAAGAGCACCAGCGTATACCAGAGACAGTTGAAAGATTTGATTCGGGTCGTACGCCAGGAAGGTTATGAATACTCCGACCCTATCACGGACTTCGTCAAAGCTCTATACGTCGATTTCGACTTCGAGGAGGCTCAGAGGAAACTGGGAGAGGCTGAGGACGTGCTACGGAGCGACTTTTTCCTCGCATCCGCTGCGGATGCCTTTGTCGAGGCTGCTCGTCACCTTATTTCCGAGAGCTACTGTAAGATCCATCAGCGGATCGATATCAAGTATGTTAGGGACTTATGTCAATTTGCCCATTGGTGCTAGCAACTAACTACGACCTAGGGACCTGTCCACCCGTCTGGGCCTGAACCAGGACGAGGGCGAGAAGTGGATTGTTAACCTGATCCGGGATACCCGAGTTGATGCCAAAATCGACTACCAGGAGGGCACCGTGATAATGAACCACCCTCCTCAATCAGTGTACCAACAGGTCATTGAGAAGACCAAGGGCGCCTTCTTCCGGACACAAGTTCTGAGGTAAGTTTTTTTCATCCATTTGAGTTGAAATGCTGTGCCATACCTCTAACTCCTCATCTAGTTCTGCCGTTGCAAAATGAACGTCCTCGTAGATAAGGGGACGCTTTTTGTTCTCTTCTCTTTTTTCCTACCCCTTTTCTTTTTCTTCTCCTTTCCTTCCTTTCCGCTCTGCTCGCGTTGGTACCACCCCTGAATTACAGGGTTGTTGAGTGATGGGACGAAGCAGGCATCAGGCTGGCGTTCAGGCGGTCCACCTTTTACATTTGTTGGGTTTGACAACGTTTCTCGAATATCTTATTTGCTCGGTCTCGCCTTGCTGATGGACGTACGAACATGCTTGAACGAGGCTGGTGATACCTGAACCCGAGGGGGGAAAAAAAAAATGGGGAAGATCAGAGGAATATGCTCTGAATGCCGTTGTAGAAAAGAGAAAAGCTTTGTGATTGCCTATGCTGTTACGACTGGTCTATAGAAATGAGACGATAACTTTGATCCAACAGTTTGTTCCTGGCAACAGCTGCTCAGCAGCACAAGCTTGTTTCAGCTTGGTAGCCAAGAGAGTAAACACCAGCATCACTACCTAGGTAGTACCCCGCAGTATTCAACTATCCCAAACGCTCACTCTACTAAGACCTAGTCTCACTGCTACCCGCCCATAGCCAAAAGATCAGCACCGTAAGCCCTAAACCAACCGCCTGATCCTCTGAGACAATAGACCACAACCCTCCCACGAGACCCCCCAAACCAGCACCGCAGCCCCGAGTGGGACACCACATTCTGAACAATAATTGGCACTTATCCGCGGTCCCAGTCGAGGCTCGAACGGAGACCCCGGGAGGGGGAAAACTCTCAACCCGCCTATCAACAGCGCAGGGCGGAAGCCATTCGATGCCTGTTCATGAAGATGAAAATTGAGGCTGCCAAGGAGATCTCCGAAACTATAAATTGGTGGAGTCCATTTAGTATCGACGCAGGCGGTTCTTCCTTCCCGGATCCGAACGATCTCCAGGGACTGGATCGACTGGGCTTGAGCCCGTTTAGGCGTATACAGCTGCTACTTAATCGATGGTGGCTGGCAGTGGGCAAGATTGCATGCAGGGCCGGACTTAAATTCTTTGAATTTCGCCTCGCTGTGTAAGCAAGCCCCGTCTTTGGTCCCGAATGCCGCCGGAAAAGGAAGGCGTGGTGATGAGAGTGGGTTTGATGTAGTGCGCTAGCCAGGGTAGTCGACGAGATGGTGAGGGGCAGGGGTATTATTACTGGAATGCTCTGGCCCAGGGCAAAGTTGCTTCTTCGCTTCGCCTGGGGTTGATAAGAGTTCTCGGTTCTCGTTCGTTGTGGAGTGGTGAGGCTGATCTCCTAGTAGGACTGACTGCCTTTGGCTCGTTCCCAGCTTAAACCCTAATTACGTCCGATTGAGTAGGGTAGATCACAGAGAAATCCCAGAAGAGTAGTCCGAAAATACAGGATATATGTACATGGCAAAAACAATAACAGCAGTGGCCCGAGTAAATTTACATTTTAGAACACTTGTAATAATAATATAGGCTCGGTATCGTACAGTGCCCGACTGAATCTCCAGACCCAAAGACGAGCAGCCGGCCCTCATCATCTACCGCGTCGAGGTTCGGGCCGCCTGTGTGAACGGATGCTGATAGGTACTATCTCGTTGATATACGGCTCGGGTTGTGCGTCAGAAGAGTCACTGTTGCCGTTTCCAGACATTCTGATCGTCTCTTGTCGCTCGTATTCGCGGGACATGGCAGCCAAATCATCGATTTGTTCCTGTTCACTGTGTTAGGGTTGTCCAGCAACAAAAAAGGGAATAAGAAAGGGAAAAACCGAAGTAGAGTGCAAGATATTACGAACCCGTGTAAGTGGCATGCCAACAATGAGATATCCTTCACGTCCCTTGAAGAAGGGAAAACGAAATCAGTCGGTTAGGACCAGTCCTCTAAACAGACAGAAAAGCCGTGACTCCTAGTCAACGAACGGGAGACACGAGCTGAACAATACCTGGTAAGTGTATGGCCGAACGGAGGCAGAGGGTCCAAGGAAATATTGGATCTGACCAAGGACAATATGCCGCGATAATCCGTATCCCGGCAGCCAATACTCTTCGATCCGAGACATATTTCAATGCGGGTGATGAGGAACAGCACTAGTAGCCTTTAAGCGGTGCTTTTGATCGGTGGAATCAAGGTCAGGAGAAGGGAAAGCTGGGAGTCATTCAACTCAAGTACGGCTATTCCTTTGCAGGATACACAAAGTAGTGTGAATGAGCAGACAGGATCAGTATATCACAGGTAAATCTTCCTTCTTTGTCGTCAAGAAGTCGGCGTTCAGCAGTTTTTATGTATGTACGCTGCTCGGCCCGCGGAGCACTCAGGAGTTAAGGGAAAAAAAGATCTCAGCGAATAGCCAGCAGTAGGGCGTGCCCAGTAAAAGTCAAACAGACCGTATTATTGGAGAACTAAAAAGAAAAGAAATGAAAGGTCCAGAGGTAAACAGACACAGAAGGTTAGGCAATGCTAGACCCTGCCCATGCGGGTCGCGGGAGGCTGGCCGCCTCACCTTTTTCGGGGACGTTATGCGGCCATTGGAGACGAAAAGTGAGGCTTCCGTATATCTGGGTAGTAGGAGGGTGACAGACCTCTTCTCCCCTGTCTCTATTCTTGTCCTCGTCTTGATCAGGGATAGGACGCCGAATACGTTTTATCATCCCCGTGATATACCCTGTCGCGGTGGCACCGCGAACTGACTTAAATGGACATGACGCAGCAAATCCATGGCGCCCTCCTTTCCCTTTCGAGTTCTCCTTCGCGCTCAATTCATACATAGAATAGACACTAAATAAATATGTTAATTATTCATATTCTCTTGATAATATCTTCAGCTGTGTTAGTCAAGAGGGAATGTCATTGGAGGTTCCAGCACCGGCCGAGCTGTAGGACGGAAGAAACAGATGTTACCATGTGCGACGTCGGGCGTCAGCGACATCCATCTAGCATCTCATTTTTGCCCAAAGAGCCATCCAATTCCAGGCACCCACCGCAGATTTAGCCCTTATCTCAAAGGAGCATACTGCAACATGTATGTAGGTGCTGTGTATCATGAGGAAAAGGCAGCAATGATGGCAACATACAAATCCAAAGAGGAAAAAGGGGAGAAAGACGAAGAGGAGGGTCATTTGCCTTCTGCCCTCAATCAACCCAGTACATGTGACTATGTCACGACACACCCAGGTCCCATGAATTCTGCACCTAGTCACTTTTCTGCGCAAGAGTATGCCCAATAACCTTCAGTAGCTTATCGAAGCTGGCCCAATTCAAAATATCTCACAAGGAGGGGCGAATTTGAAAGCTGGAGACACTGCCAGCAGACCTGACCTCACATCTCTGATGCTTCTTACGTCTTACCTACGTGTTCACGATTAAAACATAGCCATAATAAGGCTGTCGTTTTCGGGAATTTAAAGCTCCTGACAGCCAGCTCACGACCTCCTTGAGACTCCTGTGGCGGCGCCCGAGGGTACAGGGCAAAAGGGCCTTTGTAAGGCTGAGTAGTGGGTCCTCAGTCACATACATAGATCCATGCATGTATACCCACTAGGTTGTCAAGCTCCATGCATCATGCGCTAGTAGATTATTGGCGCGTAATGTTGTTTCTGAACCAGAGAATCCGCTTATCTGTCGAGTTCAATGAGCCCTGTGGGCAAGATCGCCTCCACCCTTTCCGGCGCTCGTTTGTTGCTACTTTGTAGCTGGAAGTCTCGCAGATATTTTAAGGAAGACAAAAACTAATTGTACAGAAAAGAGAATCATGGTCTCTATTGCAGACGTACCGGTGCAAATGGAGATATAAAGTCCGGGGCTAAGCAGATGAGAAAAGCAACAGCTGGGAAAATAAGAAAAAGTAGTCTCAGCTCTTCGTAGGTCGCAGGTTTAACGACTGAAACCATGGATTATTTTCTATCTCTGTCATAACTCATTCCCGGAAGATAATACACTCCATGTACTTTTCTTTACTGTAATCATGCCCTTGGCTTACTCTGGAGGAACATAAGGATGCACAAGCATATTACTAAATCTATAGAAAGAGTTAGTTTCTCAAACAGTCCTGCTTTGGGCAATGGGGTGCTGTGGTAGGAAAGAACAGACCTTTCCAGTTTCTCTTTCCCTCTGACCTCTTCCGTCAGCAGCGGTACCCGGACAACGTTAAAATCTTCGTATAGCTCCTCGATCTGATCGAGATATTTCTTCTGCATTTTCCTGCGCGCATTGCATTGTTCACAATCGCTCCCCTTCTTAGGGAATAAGAGCTGGTTGACGACGATGGCGTGCGTGTCGATGTTGTAGCTCGTGAGCTCTTGAACCATGCGCTCCGTCTCGTACAGCGACAAGAACTCGGCAATACAGACGCACACAAAGGTAGTCAGGTCCGCATCTTTAAATTGCGAGTTGACTTCGCTGATCGTCTGACGCAGGCTCTCCATCTTCTGGAGAACCTCATCAATATTCTGCCCGCCGGGCAGACCACCGCGGGCTCCCATTATGGAGTTGAGCATCGGTCCGAACTGGGATGACAACTGGGACAGTTTGGCGAGTGCTTTCTCGAGGACTGTAGGGAACTGAAGGAAGCGGAGCGTGTGACCTGTGGGCGCCGTGTCGAAAATAATTACTTCGTAGGAAAGGGATTTCACTTGCTTCAGAACCTCGGCAAAGGACATAGCTTCATCGACACCCGGGATCTAATAATGATATCAGTTAGTATGCGACGTGTGCCGAACACGAAAACGTGCATAGCAGTCGGCAAGACATACACTGAATGCCAGGTCCTGCATCATATTCCCAACACCCAAGCCCGCCATCGGATCATCGTTCTGTCCGTCGCCAGCAGACAACAGGTCCTGAATGCTCCCATTCGGATCGATCTCCATGGCGCTGAGGTTATCGAATCCATCGACCAGTCGTGCCTCCTTCCCAAATTTCTGGCCAAACGCATCACTCAGGTTATGGGCGGGATCGGTTGAGATGAGCAGGACGGATTTGCGAGCTTTCGCGACCTGAATAGCCAGAGAACAAGAGGTCGTAGTCTTACCCACGCCTCCCTTGCCGCCCACAAAGATCCAGCGGAGAGTTTTCTGGTTGACGATCGACTGGAGCGTAGGCTCCACGTCGAGCTCGTCACCCTGCACAACCGCTGTGGACGACATTCGGAAATCGCAGTGAGATCAGTAGTCGTCTCTGCCGATTTTATTCAGGTATATTTCGATCAGACAGAGGCTGTTGTTTCTAAATGTAGAAAAGGACACGGAGGTTGAGAGTTTATCAGGAATTCCCCCGCAAGTGCCAGCTCTTGGTCTGCGCGGAATCGAAGCTTCGGGAAAGGTGTCCAGGCGGGCCGCAATCCACATCGGTTTGAAGAAGAGAGTGTCAAGCAATCAATAATGGCAACCACTCAGTGTTTCACTTTTTTGAAGATTGCTTCTCAGTCCAGGTACTGTGATACACCTAGCTTGACCTGCAGCCTGAGGCCGTAATCTGTGAGTGTCCAGGTGGCTTGCTCTTAATCGTGGCTGATGTCAGTGGCGCAGTATTTACTGTACAGTCAGATCATCCTTGAGACTGGTAGCTTATCGCATGGGCCTTCAACGGCGCTGTGCAATTAGAATAGAATATGCGATTTTTCCGCATGGTTTCCCTATTCATGCTATCCTTTAGACTCTGAGAAAAAGCAGAAAAACCAGCACAGGGCCCACAGCAGGGCCTGCTCCGTCACCCGCGTAGCTGTCGGTCCTCTCCGATGAGCTGCGGGGATAAATATATCTAACGCAGCCATCCACCGGGGCAAAAGAAAAAAAATATTACCAAACCCCTATCCGTTTAACTTTCTCGAATTCTTTGATTCTTTGATTCTACCTAGGTACATTGAATGGAATTTGTCGAAAGCGCCAGCACCTCTCCAAGTGCCCCATTGAGGAGGGTCGCCGAACGCCTGTCTTCCTATCAGAACCAGCTTGCCCATCATCAGCCGCCCCCGCATTCGCCGCGATCACAAGAAGTAACAAGATCAACAGCTCCAAAACTGGCGCCGATGGCTCGCGATCCGATCACTTGTCACGTTCTTAATACCCTGACGGGAACCCCAGCTGCGAATCTACCGGTCACATTGACCCTCCTCTCGCCTATTGGCAGCAATCAGAATCAGAACCAGACCCCCATCAGCTTCCAGGCTGCTACGAATTCGGATGGGCGAGTGCAGAGCTGGACGGCCGAGACAACGGCGTTGGGATCTACCTCTGTTGCGCAAGTGCTTTCCTCGCTCCCGAGCGCGGATAGCAAGACGAACTGGGCGGTCCGCTTCGACGTCGGACCATGGTATGAAGCACAAGGCGTCGAGAGCTTCTGGCCCGAGGTCGAGGTCAAATTTACGGTGAAGGGACGCGGGCTGGAAGGTGAGGAGGGATGGAGACATTATCATGTCCCTGTGCTATTAGGGCCTTGGAATTATTCGACTTATCGGGGCTCATAAACATGGTCCCCCCATGGCCGTCGTCGCAGATATTGGTCTTTACGCTTCTGCGACGACTAGCTGCACGCGCCGATCTGGCTCGAGGCAAACAGCAAACAACATTTTCGAACTGTGTTCTGAAAGGGGACAGGGATTGGAACATGGATAAATGGTCTAACGTGGCGGTTAAATCACTGGCGGATACACAAGAAGTAAAATAATAACACTTAAGCTGCTGAGATCAATTCAGAACGGCACCTGGCTTTCAATGCATAATTACGACGTTGGCGATTGATTGAACCTTATCGCGGCTCTTAGCTTGTAGTCGCGCCATTGTACATAATTACCTATCTAGGTAGTGTGCTTGTATAATATTAATAATAATATTAATTAATTAATTAATTAATTAACTACGCCGAGGAAATCACCTATGAAGACGTTGCTTATGCGTCTAGGGCAAGTGCTGGAATCGCGTAGCCGTCCACTTTCGAAATCTTACGACGCGCGTCCGTCTAAGTCCAGGTACAGTGCGATTGCCATAATGTCCGCACACTGCACACTTTGAGTAGGGCAGGTATGCGCTCCTAGCACCAGTTGACTCGGCACTCATAAAAAGTGTACACTGTAACTTCTATTCAGCACGTAGAACCATGATCGATCACATCCAGATCTGAAACCGCACTGACTCGAAGCGGTACCGAGTGGCGAAAACCATCGACAATCCAGAGTAATCAACGCGACGCAGACCCGCGGTTGGCTCGACCAGAGCCCATCACGTGATGGCAACAGAGGCTGGAGGATTGCGTCATCCAAGAGACGCACCAATCAGGGCGCAGCGCGCGTGCTCGAAGACCCCTGAAGCGCGGCCCGTGATTGGCCAGAAGCGGCAATCGCACCACCCAAAGGATTCTACTGCGGAAGGCACGACGGCCGACGGGTCTAACGCTCGCGACGCGCTCCACCGCGCCTGGCCGGTCGATCCGCCCAGACTGCGTTTCCCTGTCGTCGTCACTCTGATCTCATCAAGGAATTTCTGCTGCACCACTCTCCCTTGCTCACAGCGCGATTTGTCACGATTCGAGGAGAGAAAAAAAAGACCCTCCTAGCTTTGACAGCGCAGCGATGAGGTGTGCATGAGGACTATTGACCTGTCCCTGGCGAATCGAACAAATCAAACAAATTCGGTTCGTCGGCGCGCACCCAGGCGTGGTCGTGCGTCGTACGGTGATCGCGTCCCCTATCGAATATTCCCCCGCTGCCGAATCCACCCAACTTGAGTCTCTTGTGGAGCCCTTGTCCCCTCTCCCGGCATCGGATTCGCCAAAACATACTGTCGGGTAGCCACTGTCGATGGACTGTCAACTCTCAGCATTGCAGGTGTGTCTTTGGGGATGGAATCTCATCTGTCAACTGCGCTGCGAGAATGCCTGTGCGTATGTCGAGAATTATTAATTGTATACTACTATCACAATATAACTCAGTATAATATAATGATACCACTGTTCTCTTCGGTGCTGCAACCACGGTTGTCTTGCCATCCGCTCCCTTGTCCGGGTCAGCGAACAAGAAGCCGGACTCCAACCAAAGGAAACCCTGGTCGGCGCTAGCCACATTAGGACTGGTTCCGAGGTCACAACACCCGACCGCCTCCCCTCTTTTTCTTTTCCAGTTCCCCTAAAATCTAAAAATCTCCCGTTTTGAAGTCCGACTACGTCACTTCTTCTTCCCCTTCTCTTTTTTTTTTTTGCTGTATCATACCCGGTACCATCATCATCGGCCCTTTCAAGCCTCCACAGCCTTCCTCTTGTGTGTGAGACAAAGCTTCATACTCGACTCTATATTCCTTTTTTTCGCGTGTACTTTCTCCGCGTACTCTACTTTACCTTTTCCATTGCCATCCAATCCTCTTGCTTCCGCCTTCCCCCGGTCGCACGCGGGCCCCTTCGATCCCGACCTACGCTCCATATTATTATGTCTACACCTGCCGACCTCACTGTCGTCATCGAATCTATCTGATCACTGCTTCTTGTCCCTTTGTCACTGATGGACTTGAAAAAGAATCCTGTGAAACAGGAAGGTTCGTTTATTATTCTCTTGTTCCTGTGCATTGCATTTTCCCATTCTCTGCCTTCCTACCTCTGGAAAAAAATTTTTTCTTTTCTTTACCCTATTTTTGATTCCTGTCGCGCGTTACTTCTCTGCCTCCCTTCGTCATCCTTGAGAGCTACTTTTGCCCCTTCCTTAGCCAAGCAGTACCCCGTCTTCCCCCGGTAAATCTAGAATTGCTTTAGTCGATCGCGATGGTTTAGACTTGACATCATTATCTTGAGTGGGTTCCTGCCAAGTCGTCGTGTCGGCCACGCGATGAAACAAACTTACCTTATTTGCTCGTTCTGCTTTCAGTTCACCTCATTGTTGGTCGCCTTCTCAAAAGCGCCACCAGAAGTGACATTTCAGTTTGCTAACTCGATTGTTGTGCCTTCTGTAGACTCGAAGGCGCCGCCCTCGGAGACCAAAGAGAACAAGAATGATGTAGATGCCCAGAACTCGCTTGCGCCTCCCCCGCGCCCTGCCATGACCGCCGGCGGTGATACTCCGGATTACTTTAGCTCTGTTCACAACCCTTTCGCTCTCGAGCCCAACCCCTTCGAACAATCATTTAGCGGGAATGGAAGCGTTGCCGAAACACCTGGGAAATCGCTGCTTCCTCCCGTCGCAGCCCTCACCTCTCCCGCCTTGCAAGGCACGAGTTCCGCAGGCGGTTACAACTGGTCCAATTCATTGCGCTCTGGTCCCCTAAGCCCGGCTATGCTCGCTGGCCCAACTGGTTCAAGCGATTATTTTGATAGCATAGGCAGAGGCTTTCCCACTCCCAACGAATCGTCCCTGCGCACGGGCCTGACCCCTGGCGGAGGTGGAACGATGTTCCCGGCGCAAAGTCCCAGCACGCAGTCGATACTGCAGCAACTTCAGAGTGGTGGGGCTACGCCGTCCACGATCGACTTCCATCGCACGGCACTGAATGCTGCGAAAAAGAACGGCGCTAATGTACCTACCTCCAATCCCGGAAACGAGTCTGACCAAAGTGGCCAAGCCATAGCCGTCGATGAGAAGGGCAACCAGAATGCCGCTGCCGATCCATTTACCCACCACGACGCTGCCGACGCTGCCAATGGGCTCTTCATGTTGGCCAAGGGTGGCCAGCCCAACGCAGCGCAGCTCGGTGTGCCTAACCAACCGTCGATACCGCCGCACAGCATCGAGAACAATGATGGGCTGCGCGATGCAGGTACTGTAACCCGTTCGCAAAGCATGAACGGTATCGCGAATGGACGGGATGGAAGTGGGGATGTGTCAGACACGCTGGCTGAACAGGGCAAGCCGGCGCCGAGGAGTAAGACGAAACGGAATGCCGTAGGCAAGGCAACGGGAACATCCAACAACAGGCGCAAGGCCGAAGAACCCATCGGTAAAGGTTCAAACAAGAAAGCGAAGGTTCATAATGGATCTGTCAGTACAGATCTTGCTTCAGACCCAGGGGACTCTGAGGAAGAGCAGAAGAAGAAACCCCAGGGTGATACCAAGAAAATGACCGATGAGGAAAAGAGGAAGAACTTCCTGGAGAGAAACAGGTGAGATTGCCGTCAAATGAAATCCGTGTCTTCTTTTCTGTTGAATTGTTACTTACACTTCTTTCTAGGGTTGCTGCTCTTAAGTGCCGTCAGCGGAAGAAGCAATGGCTCGCGAACCTTCAAGCGAAGGTTGACATCTTTACCACGGAGAACGATGCCCTTACAGCCACTGTCACCCAATTACGCGAAGAAATTGTCAATCTTAAGACTCTTCTCTTGGCCCACAAGGACTGCCCTGTGTCGCAAGCACAAGGACTTGGCCCACTAATGATGAACGGACTGTCCGCCGGATTCGACCCTCATCCGTACAATATCCCTAATAATATGGCAATGCAACCCGGCGTACAGATCTCCGCCCAAGGCGTACGACGATGAAGGTCTGGGACGGCAACGACTGTCTGCTCAGGTTACCGACTCGTACCCGGTGACCCTCAAAGCGGATCCGTATTCGTCGAGCCCGAGCTTCTTAATTACACATATTCCTTCACACGGCGTGCGGAGTCACCAGTTGCTTAAAGGACTCGATGGCTGTTAATTGCTTCGGGTTTATGTTTCAATATGTTTCAACTCCGAATTCGCGTGCGCTTCTGGCAACGGTGGGTGTTCATGATGTATACGAATCAAAAATTTGAAAAAATGGGCAGGCTGAGCGCAGTTGGTGTGGTATGGGTGGATCTCATTTTACACTGCAAGGAGTGTAAATTTGGCGCACAAGATTTCTGGCTGTTTTCGTCCTATTCCTTTTACACGATTTTCCTT
The DNA here is from genome assembly GCA_002242795.1 of Byssochlamys sp. BYSS01. NCBI lineage: Eukaryota > Fungi > Ascomycota > Eurotiomycetes > Eurotiales > Thermoascaceae > Paecilomyces > Byssochlamys sp. BYSS01. Next base: position 225,063 of record NIXA01000013.1, read on the forward strand.
CCTTTTTCCTTGCCCCGTTATTTATAATAAGAGATTCTTTCTCCCCGGATTGAGTTGACTGTGCCTATACGTCAACATGGCGCAGGGTGTAGTATTCGTACTTTGGCTGTCTTAGTACCCTTCTTTGGCTCGGCTGCTCGAGCGGTTCTTGTTCACTGTCTCATATTTTTGGGCAAGGCACTAGTCCTGCTGTTGCTGTCCTTTGTCTCTTCCCCCGTGTTTTGTGATGCTTCCGCAACTATTGGGGCGGCGTGCTGGTGGCCTAGTCCATTATTCGAATTGATGGTGCTCTTCTTCTTGCGTTTCAATGTCCAAATTAGCTCTTTTAGTTACCTGAAGGTATCTCAGCTAACAACACACAGCTGGAATTGAAATTTGTTGTTGTTTTGTTCAGATATACTTCCGCTTGGTTACGAAATGAAGTCATTGCATGCAGACTCGGTCCAGGGCGGACGTCTTGGCAGGCACCATTCCAAACAAGACAAAAGGGACCCGTCCGTCAACATTCTACGCGGACGTGATCGCGGCGGAGTAATGTGATCAAGAACACCGCGAAGAAGTACAGACCGGCTATCTGAGGCGAAACTGAAACGAGATGCTCCACGCTGCTTCGCCACGTCCAGTCTTGTATTCGCGCCAGCGACCGCGTTGAACATTTCTTGACCTCTGTACAAACTCCGCATCCTGCATATTGATCTTGACTCGGGCCGCCGTTTTTCCCTACGAACGAACCGTTGGCGGACTAGCAGACATATTCAAGACCTCATCTGTCTGTGCTTTTCACTCTATTCACTGATCGGAATCGTATCAGTCAGGAACAGGCAGACGGGCGCGCGTACGCGCCGTGCCTTTCCTCATCGTCACCGGTGAATGTGGTCCAGATTCTGTATTCTTAACTCCACTAACAGCATTCGCATTGTCAGACGACGCGACTCGCTACTACCTGTCTTTGAAGTGACCTAGTTGCCCTTGGACCAACAGTTGTTGGCTGGAGGAAAGGTGCAAATCTCGTACACCGACGCCGTAAGCAGACAGAGCAATGTCTACGAGCCAACACCCCCGCCCGCGTCGCATTGATGACGCTCTCTCCCAGCTGGTTGATTCCTTTTTACCACCGCTCCCAGCTCCCGACGATATCTCCACAGAAACAGACGAAGCTATTGCCGAGGCAGAAGAGCAACGGCACGACCGATACCTTGCGCGGGTATGGCGCATACTCGACACGCATAGCAAGTCGACCAGTGACCCAGTGTCGGCAGGTGGGGGTTTGGAGAACGTAAATAACGCGTCTGACTTGATCAAGCGGAAATTACTTCGTGAAAATGCGAGCCCCGACAAAGCCGTTCGCTTCTCGAACCTGTACTCCCGTCTGTTGACTCAGCCTGTGTTGTCGCAGAAATGGGCGATCCTATACCTGCTCTACCAGCTATCGAATGATGACGATAACGACGCGAATGACCGTGAAAGGAGCAGGAGTCCGCTGATGGAGGAGGGGAATCTACAGAACATGACATTCTGGGCACAAAGGTCGCGGCGGATGACGGAGACGAGAGGCGTGGAGAGCTCGGACGACGACGGCCCGGCAGTCAATTCCTCGGCGTCCCAGAAACCGGCTCGAACGAGTAGGGTGGATTCTCCTAGATTGGAGAAAGAAGACGAGAAGGATCCCGATCCGCCGTCTGTCCAACGGATCAGAGGGAAGTCGTGGAGTTATTCCCATACGGTTGAACATATAAAGGAGAGGAATGTTGACCATGTGGCGAAGGAAAAAAATACGAAGGACAGGAATGCGGACGAGCAGAGGACCTCTGCTGAAGATAGTGAGAGACCAGGCGAGCCGTTGGAGCACATGCTTCTGCGCGACCTGCCCTATAACCTTCAGGGCATATCTTCCACAAACTTGAAAATGCCCTCGTCGTCGACATTGACGATACCACCTACTCTACCAATTCCTATTGTTTCGCTCCTACACACTCTTGCCGAACCGTGTCTGCTGTACAAAGGTTTATCCGGGTTTGTTGAAATGTCGGATGGCGGACTCGTTGTTCAGAGCTTACGCGCGGCGATTGCGACTGAACTCCGTTCTTACTTGGGCTTGGTTGCTACACTGGAAGTCGAGACTCGAAGAGCGCTGGCTGCAGCAACCGGGGAGTCGGAGGAGTCAAAGAGCGTGCTCAAAGGCGGGGTTACGTTGAGACGATTCGTGGTGTGGACTCGGGATGCGACGATGGCACTGCGACTCATGAGCCTAATCGTCGAAGAAGCTCAAGGTAAGGTCCCCCGTATTGCTTGCTCTATTTGGTTGTGTTCGGGGTATGTAACACCTTGCTTGCAGATAAACGCGGTGGCCAGTTGATCTCTCTGATCCACGGGTTTTCGTCCTCCCATGGCGATCCGTTTGTCTGCGCCTTTGCCGAGAAGCTCCTTGTTCACATCACGCGTCCATTCTACGATATGTTGCGACTATGGATATACGATGGCGAGCTGTCGGATCCGTACCGAGAGTTCTTCGTAGTGGAGCAGGAGTTCAGGCCGAGCACTGATCCGCGACGCATTGCGACTAGCGTCTGGGAAGACAAGTACCATCTTGATGATGACATGGTACCATCGATAATCACCCAGGAGTTTGCGAAGAAGGTATTCCTTATCGGGAAGTCGTTGAATTTCATCAGATATGGGTGTGGTGACTCTGCGTGGGTCGAAGCGTACTCGAAAGAAGCGTCCAAAGAACTACGATACGGTGATACGGCTAGTCTGGAGCTATCTATCGACGAAGCCTATAAAACTACCATGGCACAGCTAACTCATTTGATGGACGACAAATTCAAGCTGTTCGATCACCTTCGAGCGTTGAAGAAGTATCTGTTACTAGGGCAAGGTGATTTTATAGCTGTGTTGATGGAGTCGCTGGCTTCGAATCTTGACCGTCCAGCGAATTCTCAATACAGGCATACTCTGACTGCGCAGTTGGAACATGCGATTCGGTCGTCCAATGCGCAGTACGACTCTCCCGATGTTCTCCGGCGCCTTGACGCGCGTATGCTGGAACTCAGCCATGGTGAGATCGGCTGGGACTGCTTCACCCTTGAATATAAGATAGACGCCCCTGTGGATGTGGTGATCACCCCATGGGGCTCCACTCAGTATCTGAAAGTCTTCAATTTTCTCTGGAGAGTGAAGCGCGTCGAGTTTGCCCTTGGTAGTACGTGGCGGCGATTCATGACTGGAGCTCGAGGTGTGCTTGGGAGCGTTGACGACAAGGTTGGCCCGGATTGGAAGAGGGCACGATGCGTCGTCGCAGAAATGATCCATTTCATCTGCCAACTGCAGAATTATATTCTTTTCGAGGTCATCGAATCTAGCTTTGATCAGCTGCAAACTGCCGTCTCGAAACAGGGCTGTACACTCGACGACCTCATCGAGGCGCATACACGGTACCTCAACTCTATCACGCACAAGGGTCTCCTAGGTTCCTCATCTACGTCGCGGAGCGGGTCCTCCTCTTCCAAGCACCAAGAGGAAAGCTTCCTCTCGCAGCTGCACCAGATTCTGAAAATCACGCTTTTGTACAAGGATGCCGTAGATGGCCTGTATTCCTTTTCAGTCACAGAATTTACACGACGGCAAGAGGTCAATGCCAAAATCGAGACGCGCACCGCCCAAGGACGCTGGGGCATCTCAGAGCGCGACGACAGCGTACTTCAGTCTAGCCAGCGGACGCAGGGACAGAAAAGCTCCATGCCGTCATCATCTTCTCTTCTAGACACACCAAATATTGCGAATGCGCACAATGGGGACGAGACACCATCTTCCCTTGCAAACCATGATCCTTCTGCAGACGACCGCATGCTTGCTTCCTTACGTGTTCGGCTCCGGGATCTCTCAGCAGAGTTCCGCGCACGCTTGAACATTCTCCTGGGAGACCTCGCGTATCAGCCAGACCTCGACATGCGGTTCCTCGGTGTAGTCATGAATTTCAACGATGTGTACCAGCCCGTACGACGGAAGAGAGCCCCTGCGCTGAGCTCAAGAGATAAAGATAAAGATCGGTCGAGAAGGAAGATTGCCCCGTCTGCATCTGTCGGAAGCGCTGCGGCAGAGAGCAGTGCGCAGAAGCGAGCGAGGAAAGACGGCGCAAGGGATACAAGTGCACCTGGGAATGGGAGTCCGGCTGGAACAGGTAACTGATAGCTGTGATGGGTGTATGGATTTATCAAAGCCCATTTTTTTCAGAGATCCAACGGAATATAGTGATGATTCCACGATCTCAATTTCCTGATATATTTATTTATTTTGTCCTTGCCTGTTCCATTGGTGCAAGTATCCTCTCTGTTTGATTAGGCTATTTTTATTTCTATGCATTGCTGGTGCATGTCGGGGTGATTAAGCTTGCTTTTTAACGGTCATGGATATCCAGGAACCCTTACTATTTTCTGATGTGTGCTTGTAGGTTAATTGAACATTTACACTATGTGCCTGCGTCAATGATTAACCGATTGAACCTGGTGAGTCCAAGATAGTTATAGCTAGCAATGCCCGTCATTGTTCTTAGTATTGGAGCTCAGACACTAGGTGTTCAACAAGGAGTAATTCTTGCCTCGTCATTTTGGATCTCTCGGCCAGACAGATCCACACCGAGATTGACTGCAGTGAATGGAAGAGGAATCCAACGAGGCTTGATGATGAGTTTATTACTCTTCCAATTCTTCCTCTCAATTCAGTCAATGTGGCTTGAATAGTCCTCGTAGTTCTAAATGCAATACCATATTCATCACTTTCTTGCCTCAAAATGCAATTTTCCATCCACAGCCGCGCATCCTTGAAATCAATGGATTTTCATCATCAGAAACCAGAATGATAATATTTTTTATAGACGTGGTCGTTCTGATGTAAGCATTTATCGAATCCGGTGTATCCAGCCTGGTTGTATCGAAGATTGAATCCATCGTTGGAGTGCAACGAAACCTCATGTTAAGCGTATCAAGATTGACGAAGCCATTCCGGATGGGCTTAAAACTTTCCTCGAGAGCCTTGGAAGCATAACTGTGGTCTTCAAAGACGGGAAATGCGATGCAGATGTGGCGGACTTGCTTTGCGTTGCTTGTGCCGATTTGGCGGAGGAAAGGAGCGACTTGGGGGACGTCAACTGAGGCAGTCCACACATCAGGGAACTGGAAGCAATTTTTGGAATACAATAATTCACTAGTCTCGCTGTGGATTATGCTATTGACTCGTAGAAGAACAGTGCAGAGATCATATTTGTATTTTTTGGAAAGGCAGAGAGGAGTTGATGGGTCGCCATCATTAATGAAGACGATGGGCTCTGAAAGCACAAGGAGCCCCTCAAATATCCTTAGTCGGATCTCAACAGGCAAGTCAAGAATGCTAAGCGGCATCTTTCAAAACGCGCTGCCGAATCTGGGAAGCTGTAGGTCTGATTATCCTCAATATAGCACAGCCGCAAAAGCAGTCACAATGAAACAACAAACTTCAACAGCTCCCAGCTGCGGTAGGCTGCAGCTGATGACCCCTCAGACACTAGTATGTGAGCCAATCAAAGCCCTTTTGATCCTCCCTGGGAGCACAGCTACCTAGGTACGCTGGGGCCGGAGCCATATTATCAGTATGACCATTTTTTGTGATGCTGCCACCAGAGACAATGATAGCTAATGACATCAAGACAATCAAAGGAAGGTTTTGTATACCAGACATAGTAGGATTGACATTTTGGACACTCAGAAAGTAGTAAGGAAGGTAATAAACTATGATAAAGTATGAACCTGCAAAAAGGCATGCATAGATCATACTCACAAGGATGAGGCAGTTCAACATTAAGTGTGGTGGAAAGCTAGTCTTGACGCCAAAGGGAACAGACCAACGTAGTAGGTCCCTAACAGTCAGAGCTTCAGGATGCTGCAAGGAATGATGAAATTGTTGTGAAAAGAGAAGCAAGACCCAATAGTTGTTGGCAATAGCAGAGGCTTAAATCTTGCCGAGATGGCAAGTTGAACAGCAGAAGACATAGTCATAACTTAGAACTCTCCAGGTAAAGCGAGGCTGCAAGAGGCTTGTTGTGAGAGTTCCCATATATTTTCAGGTTGAGCTGAAAAATACTAAGGATGAGTTGGAAAATACTCTCAACGGCCTCACAGGAATTGTTGTGAAACTCGAGCGGAAATTTATCCTTCTCGAAAAAGGAAGAGCCAGAGAGGGTAGAAGGCACGGTCTCTAATGAGGTCGGTGTGTTTTTTACCCTTGGCTACCACATGCCCCTAATACTAACCTCGCTCTAGAGAGCCTTCGACAAGAATCAAGAATGCTACATTCTGGAAAAGAGAAACGTCGAAGCCTTTTCATGCATCTAAATTGATATGAGCTTTTGGCCGCTTGGAATCCATCAGGACGAACTAGCGGCAACGAATATTTCAATTTCGAGACTACTCTGTTGAGACGCAAACTCTCAGTCGGAAGTACCTGGCCACTTACAGTGCTGATTTTGTATTGGGATATGATCCTGTCATACCATCATTCGCAAATTCCTTCGAACCTATTTCTGTTATCATTGAGACTAAGCAGTGCCCTGGTATTGACGGCGGGCTTCCACACTGTTGCATACATGGCAGGCATCTGGTAACAGCGTATTCACCTACGAATCATTGGAAGTGAAAATAGAGGGGCCGGCCTCTTGTGTACAGGATTTTTTTTTTCAGGCTGATATTTTCTCTTAGCTATTCTCGCTTCAACGAGGAGCTTCATCTGTTTCTACGACATAGACTAAGCCTGAGTAAATGGATGATTAAACGAGCTTGCATACTATCAGACACCTCTTTTGTCTGACAATACATGGATTCACTTCTTTCATCTGTATTTATATGGAGGATCTTTTAGGTTGGGGCATGGGTATGGAGGGAAAGGGGGAAGGGGCAATAAAAGTTTACACCTAGCTAGCACAACACCAAGATAGTCTATACCATACTACTCAAGTCAACAGATCCTGAATGCCATATCAGATACTCTTTTCAGGATTTTTCAAGTGAAACAGTTGAGACTCAAAAGATCATGTTAAGAGATACTGGATACGAGCAGCTCCTTCAGTTCCTGCAGATGATCTAGGCTAGCAGTCGGGGCTGTGCAAGAAATGATTAGAATAACGGCTACCACATTGAACATGTGGGGTATCTCTAGATTTAGGTGTAAAGCGCACCTCAGTTAGTAGGTAGGTGAGAGACAGCGTGGAGAGAAGCTACTAGTAGATATGGAGGTTCTTAGGATGAAACTATAAATGTGGGGGTCAAGGTTGGAGAAATTACGCTAACCGCCGATTCTCCAAGAAAAAAAAAAAGTAGAATCGACCAGACAACAAGCAAATGACCCAATCCAGGGAATGATAATACAATAACGACACCAAGAACTCCTTTACACTCCACTCTTGGTTCTTCTGGTCGATATCTATTTTATCTCTCTCTCTGTCTTTTCTTTTCTTCAATTGTCTTTCCAATTCCGCTGGAATTTGCCAACAGTTGACCGATTTCTTCCCGACCTCACCGCGTGGGCCTCTCACGACTTGCTACAGTATAATCCTCCTCCCCCGATAGAACAATGGCACTGGCAGCCGATAAAAAGAAGAAGAAGGAGGAGGAACAATCTCACGTCCCAGCGTGGAAGAAATTGGGACTTAAATTGAAATACGCCCGTGATAGTGACAGCGAGAACGGGAACGCGGACGGCGATGGCAATGGCCACGGTGGGCATGAACGATCTCAACACGATGGTCACGAGCAAAACGCCCTGGCAGAAGAAGGAGCGGCTTCGATGAAGGGAGGATCTGGCAAGAAACGTGGATTCGATGGCAAGGAACGTGAGGAGAAGAAGAAGCAGAAGAAAGAGAAGAAAGCAAGTGATGTTCGTGAAGCTGCTGGGTCTTTGGTAGTGGACACTAAACAGGACGATGGAACGCGCGATACTGATGTGAAGCCGAACGGAAAGGGGAAAGAGAAGAAGGCGAAGAAGAAAAAGGAAATGGGGAAGAGGGATAAAGATTCAACAGCGACGGCGACAGCGGTTCACGAACCTCCTATTCTCTCGTACTTGAGCCGATACTACAAGAGTCGATCAGAGTGGAAGTTCCAGAAGAGCCGTGAGGTCCATCTCTTTAAACACATATTGTCGCTTGAACATGTACCTGCGCGATACAACGCGGCGCTTCTGGCGTATCTTCAGGGTTTGAAGGGTGAAGGTGCCAAACAACGGCTGAGCGAAGTTGCTGAGGGAGTCATCAAGGCTGATCTTGAAGGAAAGCCTACGTTAGATGGGAATACGGATGCAATTGCAGACGCAGATGCAGACAAAGGAAATATTACAGAGGATCCTGTGAAAGGCGAATCCGGCTCAGGGCAAGTTTATTCTGCCTCTGTCGAAGCATTCAGGAAATGGCTACCGGACGGCAAAGAAGACTTCGACAACGCTGATGTTTCTGGATTCGATCGGACAGACGAAGGTCTACGGAAACGGCTCGCGAAGAGACAGCGAGCGGAACTTGTGTGGTTCGCTGTCAATGACGGCAAGCTGTTTGAGATGATCAGAAAGCCAATGGCGACGAAGAAGGCGAATCGCAAGGGTGCCCAGAGCCAATCTAATAAGAAGAAAAGGAAGAACAGGACGGCTATTGTTGAAATTTCGAGCAGTAGTGAGAGCGAGAGCGAGAGCGACAAGGACAGCAGCGGCTCAAGCTCGAGCTCAAACTCTGCAAACTCTTCATCTGAGGGCAAGGAGAACGGGACTTCTCAGAGAATAGGCTCCGGCGACTCCTCATCCAGTGCGAGCGAGGGTGATTCCGACACCTCAAGCTCGAGTGACAATTCTTCGTCTTCGTCTTCATCCTGAGTGCGCAGCAGCATGCTTGGACCTTGTCTGCTTCAAGCATGCATATTCTATCTTTGAGAACGATGCAGGGATAACATCACTTGCTTACGAAATGGGCGTTCGCTGAATACCTGATATAAATACTACCCCCCAATAGCGGAACTACTTCCCTTATGCCATCTGTTAAGATGCCCACATAGTCCTGGCGTTTACTTCGTACCTGTAGTTTAGTTTCTTGCTCTAAAGCCAGAGTGTTCGTTTTCGAACCCGCTTGAGCTGCCGTGCTTCCCTTTTTAGCAGGACGGCCAATTTTCTCGAATATCAGAGTCAAATAAAGAACCAGTTAGAGTAGAATTGTAGTAAGAGTATAATTGCAAATATAGGAGTCTCCGATGCTGAAGGCTCAGTGTCTGCGTAGACGGCGTCAGGTGACCGAAGAAGGCGGTGAGCGAAAGCGAACACGCTTACCCAAACGGGGACAGAGCTTGAGCTCCCGACCAGTTCGGCCAGGCACCGTGTCAGTTAACTGGCTTCAGCTTCCCATTTCATCTCCAGCTCCAGCATCCGGGCGTTCCTATATTTGATCCTTCTTTCCTGCATTACACCTGGTATCTTTTCACTGGTATTTGATTCATACCATACGGAAGCATGTCTGGTAAGCTACCTGATCGTCGTCTGCCTCGGATATCTCATGACTTCATCAACGGCTTACATGAACGTATGATTCCCTATAAACAGGGAGCGCGGGCTACGATAGACATATCACAGTCTTCTCGGATCAAGGTCGTCTGTATCAAGTCGGTATGTTCTCCTTCCCTGTGCATACTGTATCTCCGCTCGCGTCGATCGTGACCGCGCCAGCTGACAACAACCATCTTGCAAATAGAATATGCATTCAAGGCCATTACATCTGCGAACATCACTTCTGTTGGAGTGAGAGGAAAGAACTGCGCCGTGGTATTGACTCAGAAGAAAGTCGCCGTAAGCTCAAGCCTCACACCCGTTGATCGTTGTCGATGCGTATCCGAATACAGGGGAAAGAAAAGAAGACCACGGATGAAGGGACTGATTATTATTTAGGACAAACTAATCGATCCGTCCTCTGTCACACATATTTTCAAATTATCTCCTTCGGTGGGATGTGTTATGACCGGTTCCATTGCGGATGCCAGGGCGTCAGTAGACCGCGCTCGCGGGGAGGCCGCTGAATTTCGATACAAATTCGGCTATGAGATGCCTTCTGATGTTCTGGCGAAGCGACTGGCTAATATCAACCAAGTTTATACGCAAAGAGTACGCATATCTTTTCCTTTTCGCCTTTGTTTTTTGGGGGTTTCGTCCCATAGATATTATTGGCTAACGATGAATAGGCCTACATGAGGCCACTTGGAGTCGCCACGACCTTGATCTCCGTCGATTCTGAGAAAGGACCGCAGCTCTATAAGTGTGACCCCGCGGGATACTATGTCGGATACAAAGCGACCGCATCGGGACCGAAGCAGCAGGAAGCTCTCAACTACTTTGAGAAGAAACTGAAGAACAAGGACTACGCGGACGGCAACTGGGAGGACGTTGTGGAGCTGGCCATTACGGCATTGAGCAACGTCCTGAGCGTTGACTTTAAGAAGCATGAATTAGAGGTTGGGATTGTTGGAGGTCCCCGTCTTGACGGGAAGGACGGGACGGACACGGGCTTCCGGGCGTTGACGGAGGAAGAAATTGACGAGCGGCTACAGGCGATCAGCGAAAAAGATTGATCTTTGACAGACAACTGTTAGAACCCAAAGAGTAATGAGAAGGTCCAATTTGTCGTAACAAAAATTTGGCTTCCGGTTTCGGATTTCGGGATGGTAGGGTAGTAGTGTTGAGAGGTGTCAAACAGACCTTAGAAGTCTCTCGCAGGTCAATCGTTGGCTCAGCTACCCTGGTCCTGCAGTTTGGGTGGCGACTTGGGAAATGGGGTGTTCGAGAGAAAGGATGGCCCTTGCAATCTGGAAGTTTCGCAGACAGCGGGTAGTCTTGGCTCCTGCGCTGCTGTTTCAGGAGGGAGCCGCAGAATCACCAGGGAACGTAAATAATGCTGGGGTGATGCAAGGGGCCTCCTAGGGTTCCGTCCCCATTGCCACCATCTGCGTCAGCGCACGTGCCACACTGCGAAAGCGGATATTCGCCACGCAGCGAGTGGAGCGACACAACCTTCAGCTTGGGTGTACAGTGCAGCCGAAAGTGGGCCATGCTGCGGCTTTGTGGGATTTTCCTTTTCTTTTTTTTTTGTGGATTTTTCATTTTCACTTTTCCTCTTAGTTTATTTTTGTATTCTCTTCGAGTAATGCGTTTCTGCGAGCGCATTGGCTGGCTTGGGATCTCAAAATTCTTTACCCACAGATCACGTTATCAACAATTCCCGTTTGGGAAGGTTTTGGAACTCACCTGAAGGAACTCTGTGGCTGGTGTCTGAGGGGGTGCAAACTCAGGTCTGGAAGTAGCCATGGCTAGCCCCCTGCTAAGTCCCCCCGATCTGTTTGGGATCTGTTCGGCCAGCCTGACGTGTGGCTGAAGTGCCATGATGCACACGTACCATGCAGTCGGGTAATGGGCTCGGCCTTCTCGCTGCTCTACCTGGACACCTGGGTTTACTGCAGGACACTAGGTGCTGCTAGTACTAACAAGGGGAGTGCCTCGGAGCGGTTCCAGGTCGTATCCGCGGATGATGCATGCGTACGGTCCTGTATCGTTGGTTCCAATCTTGTCCGGCCAATCTGCGTGCCACGATCCATTGTGATCGTGACGGATCTGTGAAGATCGCGCGTCGGGTCCAATCATCGGATCTCAGCATTGACAGTGCCGCCGCCCAGTGGCTTTCGACAGGAGAGATCCGTTCCCCTACGACCCAAACAATTATTGCTGTGCTCTGTGAGCCACTGCTAAACCACACTGTGGCCCTCCGCGAGTCGATGACCCGAGGCAATTTTTAATCTATTCCTTGCGTGGCATGGAGGCTACAGATCCACTCGCTCTGTAATGCTTCCAGCTGGTGGTGTTCGTTGCCGGCTCCTGCTAATGCCTTCCATAGCTGGCGATGATGTACCTTTTTTTTTTTCTCTCTCTCTCTTTATTTTTGCTTTATTTTATTTTATTTTTCTTTTAATATTTATTATTATCGTCATGACTTTCTCTGATATTGGTCTCCCGACTTCGCAGACGCAGCCAGCCACGAGAGATGTCAACACTGGTTCGCAACGGCTGACTTCCCGTTCCTATGTTCGACCCTCCTAACCCACCGCAGCTATGGGAGCTATTGATTGTTACTTAAAAGTCTACGCTTCTTCCTCTTCTTCCCCTCAGTCACCCGTCAAGGTAGAGAGCATCCGATGATACTATTATCTTGGGCTTCCTCCTCCGTAATACCTCACTTCCAGTCAATCGTTCCCTGCCTCGTGTGTTCCCTGTGTTTCTCTCCTCTAGTCCTTCGATCCTGTCACAAAAGAACAAGGAAGAAAAATGGCCGACGGACGTAAGAGACTGACTTTCTTACATGCTTCCATCCCTTCTTCTCCTTCTCCTTCAACCACTGAACCGCTAACGTTCTGACCATCAATGGTAAAATTTCGGTACAGTCAACCAAGCTCGAGCCTTAAGAGTGGCCGAGATAATCAACGACTACCGCACACTCCTCGTGCACATCTCTCAACAGAGCGTCTCCATCCCTCCAGAAGAACACTACGCAGATGGCTACGCCGTGATGCGCGAGTGTCTCGCTGCAGCGCAAGACCTGATGTCATCCGACTACAGCCCTCAAGCCGTGCCGGGAGGCGCGGACGAAGAATCGGAAAGAGTACAGTTGCAGAGAGTCATCCTGGACAGCAGTGCGCGTCGCTTCCAAGCGCACAAGATCTACCTTCGCATCGCGGCCGCAAGGCGATGGGCGACGAACCGCGCGGTGGTCCTGCGCGGGGGTCATCATTCCTCCCAGCTAAGGGCCGTGGATCGGACTTTACGAGAGGTTAGTGTGATGATGAGGAATTCGCTGAATCCCTTCGTCGCGCGGCGCCTGCTTAGAATATCCTCATGCTGACACTTCTGCCCTTCATTCGGTATGTGCAGGAACTCAGCCAGATTACGGATCAACATGTCCAGTCTGACCTGCGCTCAGCGGATATGCGAGCGGGATACTGGATAAACGAGGACCCGTCCCTTAGTTCGATCCTTCGCTGGATTCGATCGCACTCATGAGGTGATGACTTGACGACTATTTTTCTGCACGTCGCAATCTTTGTCCGGGAAAATGTTAATGTCTGCAATGAAGTTCGGGGTTTAGCGCTTGGTGTGAGATAACCGGCATTGCGCAGGACGCTTGGGCCGTATTCTGACTGTGTTTCTATCTAGCCTTTTATATGCTTTTTTTCCCTTGATTATTTCAATGGTCTGGGATATCCTGTGTTTCAGTGTCGTTTCTGTTCTATTATGCGGCGTCTATTTCTTACGCTATACTAGCTAGTAGGTGTAGAACTAGGATGAGGTGAGGGGAAACAATGGACTATGGAAATTTCTGACCCCTGTGCAATTGTCTCGGTCAGTTATCTCCATTGTCTTAGTGAGAAATAGATTGGCTTCCCACGGTACTCCAAACGGACTGGCTCTAATTGGGCACTGACCAGATCATGCGTTCCCATGTTGTATATGGCATTAATTAATATTCAATTGTCACCGGAGAGAGCCCGAGATGTCAGTCACCCTATTGCAGACTCTGGGGAACGCAAGTCTGTCATCGTACTAGCACTATCCAAGTCTACGGCCATTTTCCGGTTCTCTGGTCGGCGGGACCAAGACCACGGTCTGGCCGCATGCGTACATGCTGTGATTACGATGTAGATTACCTTCTTATTCATTCCTTTTTTTTTTCTTTCCTTTTCTTTTTCTCTCGGAGTGCATTCTCAGCTGAGCATTGACCCCGCCTAGCCCGGCGGTCGCATAGGTGATTGGCGCTGGTGGCTCCCAGCGCCGCCAACGACGCCGGGCAGAGCGCCCGTTGGCCGTTGCCCATACACCCGTGGACGGCTAATTAACTCCAGATCTTTATGCAGGGTCGTGCCGCTAGGCCGCGTTGGGAGCAAGTATCCGTGGGTGACAGTCAGCCATGCGACATGGGATCCATGCTTTGAGCGTTGGGGCTAGCCCTGCAATGAAACGCACTTTGCCACGGTCGGCTTACGGTAAAGAGAGACACACAACGATCGCCTTGAAGGATTTGCATCGCCTTGATCCTGACCTTGGTTTGTGTTCCAATGTGTCGTGCTCCGCTGCCCTGCGAGTTTGAGTTTTTTTTTTTTTTTACTGATTACTATACCCGACTGAAATAGAATCCGTGATCTTCAAGTCCCTGTGGAGTTGGGCTTTGATGACCTCACTTCCCAGCTCGGTCCAAGTAAACTGTCGACTAGTTAATGTGCAGCTTTTCAGCTGCCCTTGCCACCCAATAACAGCGTGAGAATGCGGGCCTTAGGCCGTCCACCCCCTGCATTAACTCGGGAACAAGTGACAGAGTTGCTGCAGCACAAGTCCCCATCCTGCATGCACCTCTTACCTGCTAGTGTTTTACTTTAATGGGAGGTTCGTTGACCATGGCAGCTGTATTCGTTGAATAGGTTTGGACGTTGCGTCCGTGCATTTTTTATTTTTATTTTTACTTTTATTTTTCTTCTCCCTGGTGAAATTTATGGATCTGACTTCCTCCTGCCTTTTCTAGGAGTGGCGAAAACATTAAAATTGTGTAAAGCAACGCGAACTCCGCAGGACTCCGATCGGCCAATTCCGCATGCCGGGTTAATAAGTCTTCAAAGCGCAAGCGGAGCACGAAAACCATAGTAGGTGTCTAGATCTTGAGGAACTCTATTATTATTCCCGGCAATCCGAGGTGATGCGAATACCGTCTATGTGCTCGGCGCCTCATTCGATCTTCCAATCGCGGCAGTCGAATATCAATAATGCGCGCCCGCCTGGCGTCACACGTCGCAATTAAGCGGCAAAGCTAAAATTCACTTAGATTCGCGACTATGTGTGATCGATCATCTACTCGATCATCTAGCATCTCCTCGGCAGATCCCAGCTTTCAGGCAAGCCACATTTCTGCACAGCCACGGATACCATGACTAAGCTTCTTTTTCCCCCCCGGACTGCCCCTGACGGCCCTGACGGATGCTATTTTTAGTCTGTCAGAAGTCAGAAGCGACATGACGACCCCGCTGAAGCACCCCTCCCTACGGCTTACAGACGAAAACCAGTACATGTCACATCACATCAGCATTTCTCTATCTGTCCTTTCTTTCCAGTGGGAGCTGAAGATTCTTTCAGCACCTTGCCCTCCCCCAGTTCTCTTGTCCCATCCTCCCTGGGTTTGTGGCGCGACGATTCTGAAAGTCCATTCGGCCATCGATACGAGCCGTGCCCCCTTATCATCTCGAACCAGTGGAGAAAGCTAAAACCGCATCGACGAACTGAAACGCCTCTCCCGTTTCTTCTCTCTCTTTTTGTTTTGTGGCTCAGAAGGCCAGACCGGGATAGTCATGTCGGGGATCAGAACTGTTGCATATTTCGTGAACTGGGTACCTGTGCTCCGACCCGCATCGTCCAGCTTGTGTCAATCAAGACACTCCGTACCGTGTTTGTCCACTTGCATGCTAACCCGCTGCACGAACAGGCGATCTACGGCCGCAATCACAATCCACAGGATCTACCAGCCCACAAATTGACACATATCCTCTACTCGTTCGCGAACGTTCGTCCTGAAAGTGGCGAAGTGTGAGTTACAGAGTGACTTCTCCCCCCTTTTTCTTCTTTTCCTTTTTTGGTCTTTTGCGCTTGACCCATCCCTGATCTGATTGTGATCACAGGTACCTGACTGACTCTTGGTCCGACGTGGAGAAACACTATCCGACGGACTCCTGGAGTGACGTCGGCACCAATGTTTACGGCTGCGTCAAGCAGCTGTTCCTGCTGAAAAAGCAGAACAGGAAGCTGAAAGTCCTCCTCTCCATTGGCGGTTGGACGTATTCTTCCAATTTTGCACTGCCTGCGAGCTCGCAGGCAGGACGCGTCAGGTTTGCGGAGACGGCGACCCGCTTGGTCTTGGATTTGGGGTTTGATGGTTCGCCTCCTTTCTATGTGTGAGACAGGAGGAGAGAGCGAGACGCCCTGGCTGACTTTCTCAAAGGCATTGATATCGACTGGGAGTATCCGAAGGGTCAGTAGTACACTCTGTACCCGTAATGTCCCGCTACTTGCGAGAGCCATTGTATGAGATACTGATGTCCTCCATGTTCAGATGACAATGAGGCGTACAACTTCGTCTTGCTTCTTCATCAATGTCGGGAGGTATGCTCTTGTGATCAAAGTTTTTGTTGACCCGTAGGACATACTAGTCCTGACCATTCGATAGACATTGGACAGAGCAGCGGGCCCGAACCGCAAGTTTCTATTAACCATAGCTTGTCCTGCTGGTACGTCGCTGCTCTTTCCAAGGAGCCATTTGAACCTCCTTGTATCACGCAGATGGCCTTACGTATCTGACCACAACCAGGTCCCAGCAATTATACCAAACTCAGACTCTCCCAAATGACCCCGTATCTCGACTTCTACAACCTAATGGGCTATGACTACGCCGGCAGCTGGGACTCCACAGCCGGTCATCAAGCAAACATTGCACCGTCCCGATCCAACCCGACTTCAACACCATTTTCTACCCTGGCGGCCGTGCAACACTACGTCCAAGCCAGCGGGGTCCCGCCCTCCAAGCTCGTCCTGGGAATGCCCCTATACGGACGTGCATTCACAGACACCAAGGGCCTCGGAATGTCCTTCAACGGCACCGGAGAAGGCAGCTGGGAGCAAGGCGTATGGGACTACAAGGCTCTCCCAAAGCCTGGGGCGACGGAGCTCTTCGACCCGGAGGCCGGCGCCTCATGGTCGTACGACAAGAAATCGCACATGCTGGTTTCTTACGACACTGTTCGCATGGTGGAGGTCAAGGCGGACTTTGTCCGGGGCAATCACCTCGGCGGCGGGATGTGGTGGGAGAGCAGTGGTGATAGAGGCGGGAAAGAAGCCAGTAAGAGCGAGGGGAGCTTGATTGGGACGTTCGTCGAGAGCGTGGGAGGCGTGTCGGCTTTGGATCAATCGCCGAACAATCTTTCGTTTCCCGAGAGTAAGTATGATAACTTGCGCGCTGGTATGCCTTGAGGCATAGGCAACTAGGTAGCATTACGAGTATAGGAACATTTTGTCTACGCCTGAGTTGTCTTGCTACGATGTCCCAGTGGAACACAAACAAGGATAAAAGACACGATTCTGTAGGGATAAAATATTTGTCATTCGGTTCTACCTATGTATCCCTCCATTCTCGAGAACCAGTCCAAACTGCCTTGTCCGTTTATTTAGACTCGTCAAAGACGTAGGTAAGATGGCACTTTCCGCAATACTGGCGGTTATGCATAGCAGCCATGAAGATACCAGCGCCGCACTAGACCCATTCGTCAGAAACCCCCCGCAGTGCAAAAGAACATGTATGGGATTGATTGAGCAACATACCTCGTGGCTGGGGCACTCTCTCCTCAAGCGCTCGATCTTGCCATCGCCATCGACCTTGTAGTACTTGAGGACAGCCAACTTGGTCTTCTTGCGCTTGTGCTTGATCTTCTTGGGGGTGGTGTACACCTTCTTCTTGCGCTTCTTGGCACCACCACGCAGGCGCAGCACGAGGTGCAGAGTCGACTCCTTCTGGATGTTGTAGTCGGAGAGCGTGCGGCCGTCCTCGAGCTGCTTGCCAGCGAAGATCAGGCGCTGCTGGTCAGGCGGGATGCCCTCCTTGTCTGGTTGTTGCTGTTAACACATATATATTCCAATCTGACCCCAAGGAAGATTGTATGCTATTGACTTGCCCTGAATCTTCGTCTTGACATTGTCGATCGTGTCCGAAGACTCCACCTCGAGGGTGATAGTCTTGCCCGTGAGGGTCTTCACGAAGATCTGCATGATGAAGGCCTGTATCGAATTTTTTTGGTCAGTTCCGGGTTCATGCGCCACGATGGCCATCATTCGGGAGTAAAATTCGGTGGATCAGTCTGTGTGGGAACGGTCTGGGAAATGCCTGGGATGCGCTCTGGAGAACACAAAGTGCAGTGTACTCACCTCGACAATATTGTCTTCCTCAACCTTCGTTGCAGGGTGGTGAAGAGATAAGACTCGTTTGTGGATTTTCCGGTGGCAGCTAAATCGATTGTGCGGTCACGTGCCTTCAACGCGAATCACGTGAAATGTTCTTACCACGTGATTTTTGAGGGCTCAAGCGAAAGGGAAACAGCGACAGATCATCGGTCTACTGCAACAATAGTCTATCTACTATGGCATTCCAGTAGATATGTCAGAAATAAGCATTAATGAGTGCAATCTCAGTCCTCCTTTGCCTGTCAACCAGAAAGCCATTCCTGCAAATTCTGGGCCGCAACCATCTGCTGGACCCTTGGGGCAATGGAGGCGTGGAAAACACTTGCGGTCCAAGCTAAGCCGTCCTAATCTCCAGATCTCAGCCTTAATCACCTAGGTATGCGGCTAATTATCCTGAAACGAGGGTCAAACCGCAGACTCGGTCCACCTGCGGGCGTATCCAAGGTGGACTTGGTTGCCCGAGCCATCTCCGTTGCTGGGCCAACGTCTCCATTGTTGATCGGATCCTTGGTATAGATCGACCCAGCCCTGAATCGGCCTCACCACCCCCCCATCTTTCGTTCCCATCTTTCTATATCTAACTACGTTCCCCCAATATTTGTTTCTTTTCCATTAGCAATATTATTCCAAAAGGGATAGCTAAATTGCTTGTCGAATCTCTACATCTCAACTAAAAAAAAAAAAGAGCTTAGATTGATATCACTGCAAGACTTCGGAACAAGCGCAAAGAGCACTTGAGCTCCTAGCTCTCGCTTTCCTTTTCTCTTAACTTTTCCTCGGTTTGTGGTTTCCTCAGTGGGGACACTGACTGACACGGTTTATAGGCCTTTCCTTTGTCGACCCGGCCGGACGGCTAGCGGTGCGTTTGCGAAAAATCGTCTCGACGTCATCAATATCCACGATGCTGTCCCATCGCAGCAGTCTGCAGGAACGGCACCGGCGCCATCGACGGCAGATTTCGACCCCGACGACCCTCGAGGCCGGCAAAGTCCCCAACCTTCCTGCGCCGGCTCTGCAACGATTCCAATCACATCGCCGTGGCCAGAGCCTAGACCAACGGTCTCAGTGTGCCCAAAAACCAAGAGCTGTACAGCATGGGTCCGATTCGGAAATTTCGATCGCTACTAACAAAATAGTCTATCAACATCCTCACATGATTCACGAGCTGCAACGACAACAACAAGCCCAAAGCAATGGCCAACTATCGGCTCCTCCAATTTCCTTGGTTGCGGAACCCCGAGCTTTTTCACAGGAGGACCTGCAGGCTCTTACCCACCCGAATAATGAAAAGGAGCCTGGCATGACTTATTCGTGCTCCAACACAGCAAGGGTTGGCGAGAACTTCCCAGAAGCTCAGCCCGTGAAACTCGCTTTAGACCGCATCCAGCAACAGCAACTGAGAGTATCGGGCTTGCCTTGTAGCAGCCCTGCAGACAGACAACGTCTTGACAATGGGGCCTGGGGATTCTATAATCAGAATAACTTAGCTGTGCTTCAACAGCCGGCAAGCGACGTTTCCAATGATGGCCGACGGTTGTCTGTCTATTCAAGTCCAAGCCATACAATGCAACAACAATGCACGCCTGTGACCCCAACGAGCAATCGTAAGAGACCGACAGACGTGAACAACAAATTACGTTAGTCGCTAACGGAGTTTAGGTTATCGTCCAATTACCCCCGCGACGACTCCATTCAGATTATCAGTCGATCTTTCCCAATGCAACGATGATATCAAACCCCAGTCCACCAGGGACCAGTATCTGTCTACTCCGAGCCAGTCGCAGCCATTGTACTTGCAGCGAACCAAGTCCCTTGAAGGAGTAACTAGCACAAACTTCACCCAGCAGAGTTTAGAGATGTCTTCCCCCCCAACAACCGCTCCGTTTGAAATTGATCATTTTGATGTGTTTGACTATCAGCAGGCATCCAGCGTTGAAAATCCAGAACCTCATAGCCAGAGCACTACCGTATCGTCATCGGCTGCGTCCTCTTTTTACAGCACATCCGGAGCCTCCAACTCCCAGTCTTCTGATGACTCGAGGCAGAAGATCCCGATCCCTCCTGTCGGCCCCCGCCGTGGGAGCTCACAGAAGGCTCCTAGCACAACGCCTGGTAACTCATCGCCTACGAAGCCGAAGCTCTCGCCACGCGCACCATCCATTGGTAGTCTCAATCTCGACTCTAGAGTTCATGCGTCCATCAAGGAGACAGGGATTACAATCGACGAGATCGCCTCCTTCATCCACGGCCCGGACCCTGAAGACGGTAAATGGATATGCCTTCATACTGGGTGTGGCAGGCGATTTGGTAGGAAGGAAAATATAAAATCGCACGTCCAAACTCACCTAGGCGATCGCCAGTACAAATGTGACCACTGTGATAAATGCTTTGTTCGCGGGCATGACTTGAAGCGCCACGCCAAAATCCACACCGGGGACAAACCATACGAATGTCTCTGTGGAAATGTTTTTGCAAGGCACGACGCTTTAACCAGACATAGGCAGCGAGGAATGTGCGTCGGCGGATACAAAGGGATTGTGCGAAAGACGACAAAGCGCGGCAGACCCCGAAAACACAGGCCTGATATGGGTGAGAGACTGCAGAAGGCTGCGAAGACGCGTGAAAACATCGCTGCCAAGTCTTCGTCGGTCTCGGAGTCGGATACCTCGCAAGATTCGCCGCCGTCCGATATCTTCAAGGACATGCGCATCCGCGGCGCAAGCCCTCATTCAGAGACTGGACCGTCGTTTCAGATGCCCGATTACTCTCTACCGCCAGCTGCCTTAAGCATCACGCCGCCGGCATCGCCGGGTTACAATACTGGAAGCGAGCAATCTTCCGACTGGAGCTACAGATCTCTCTCGCCAAGTACCGAGGACGAGAAGACGCCTAAGCGTGGACTCGAAAAGATTCTGACGAAGAGTGGGCTGTCGTTAAATACCGGAGTCTACCATGAGAACGATATCGCAAAATCCGACCCTCTGCTGTCTCCACATAATGCGCCTACGCTGACAGATTCGTCCACGATATCTGACCTCGACGTCTTCATCAGCCAAGATCCTACCACTTTAACAAAGGATGGGCTGCAATACTTCAATGACCCTGATATGGTTGACTTCCCCCATTATTCCGCGACGTCGACCTTTGGAGAGGGAATTGATCTCTTTCCTGGAAAAGGGCCGTCAACGAGCCTAAGCCTGAGTGATGATGACTTCTTTTCCCTCCAATTCCATGCGGAAGAGCAACCTTCAGATATATTCACAAGGGATTTGTTCATGGATTCGATGGACTGAAAGTTGGATGGGACGCACCGATATGACGACACGATCATGGACCGATGGCTAATGTAGGGTAAGGAACTTTTCGATTTGGGGCTGGACTGGCTGGAACACGGATATATGGTGCATGGTTATTTCATTTTATTTCATCTTTCTTTTCTTATTCCTATTCCTTTTGTTTCAGACGATGTGATATGAAGCTATGTACAATTAAGCGGCAATTGAACGAACTTTGGGCGGACGAGCTGTAATGTGAAGGGAGGATTGTACCAACACTGTGACTTGCCTTCTTGCTCTCTTATTTTGGAACGGATCTCTCTGCTGCCTTCTTTTTTGCCCCCCCTTCTTTCCCCGTCCATCTCTTTCGGAGAGACTCTGTACCAATGGATATGCGCTGGCGTGCTTGCCTTTCTCTGTTGCGCTTTTCTGCGTTGGCGGCTGTATGGTACTAGTTACGAAGATGTGTTGAGAATGACATTATTATTCCTATCTCTAAGCCCATTTTGAACTCTATAGAAAGTAAATCGTGCATAACAACTGACGCGAAGTATGGCCTAGCTAATGATTTGGCAGTTATTCTTCTTGTTTGATTTTTGTCGCCTCTTTACTTTACATGTTAGATCAGATCATGAAGAATTACTTTAATTCTTCTTCTTCTTTCTCTTTATGGCTCAAGGGCCCAATAACGAAACATCTGTAAGCTCTTTGGTAACTGAATTCCCAGGAAGAACAGAGGATAGAAAAAAAGCGCCACATCTTTACTCGATGGCATTCCAAGAAATCTTGATCTCGATCGGATGCTCCTCCTTCGAAGCAAAGACATTTGTCTTAACGTACCCCTTGGGGGCTTTGTCCGCGAAGAATGTCGTGTTCCCATGATACTGCAAATAGCCGTCGTCGAACTATTTGAGTGACCCAAGGATCAGCATAAGGCAACAGAGAGCTTGGACATACGAACAAGATAGAATAATAAGAGAAGGAGAGATATATATATACATACAGTAAATAGGTCCGGGGTGGTGATATGCGGGCCGCAGCCGAAGACATCCCTTTCGAACGTGCAGGGACCCTTGCTGGAGTGTAGAGTAAAAGTGCCCTCTGGGGAAATCATCCACTTCATTAGCAGGGAGCCGTTATAATTTTCCGGCTAACATGTGTGGCGCCGAGTGTGAAACATTCGAAGTACCCAAGGCAATGAATGGTATCCTAATGCTGATGGAGGACTTACCAGAGACCGTTTTGGTTCTGAACACCGCGCATGTTCCAGATGCAAACCACGCGCCACGGCTGATGATACACCCACGCCGACGGTTCTCTTCCGAGACCTGCAAGTAGCCCTTCCCTGAGAATGGGATGCCCGTGCCTGTCGGAGCCGGAGGAGTGTCTGTGCTTGTTGGTTCGTGACGAGGGGGCCTTTTAGGTAGGTATCGGATACCTGTTGCTGGGCAGTTGGATTTTGGACCGTCTGCGGATGATATCTCCGATTAGAATCATGAAACTCGAAACCAACCAAACCAAGACTAACGGAGGTCGTCGACAAACCTGGAGTTGACGGGAAGAATTTTCCGGCCTGCAGAGTCCCCGCGACGTTGAAATGGTACCAAATCTCATTTAATGAATGGTAATGGCATCGAACGGTGACCTCGGCTCCATGAGCTTTCTCTAATGCCGCCTGGATATCACGGAGAGAATATGTTTGTGTACTGGAAGGCACAATGCCTGCATTTGCTAGAGTCTGATGAAGTCAATGTTAGTTTATTTCCCATTTCTAATTTCAACCTCTTCCCCCTCCCCGCCGGAGCCCCCGGTATTAATGGGAATGAGTTTCCAAACGGACTTGATAAGAAGGTAGAGTCTGAAACATTTCCACTGCCCTGTCGAAATAGTCTACGACTTCCTGCTGGGGTAAATAATCGGCGTAGCATTTCGTCTCCAGCGTACTAATACAGGTGCCGTGCTTATTCCATTCGTGCTGCCACAGATCCAGGTCATCGCCGCGAAAGTCCTTCCAGTACTCTGACATATAGTCGAGAAGGTCTCCTCGACCGGCGTCAACTAAAATCAAAGATATGTTGCTATACCTTCTTTTTGAGTCGCAATACTGGTCAAATCCGCCATCACAGTGATCGGGCCTAGATAGAGCGTAGAGAGAACCAGAGAGATCAAAAATCAGTCGTCGGTCGGTCGCCGCGGTTTCAAATTAAGGTCTGTCTTAATTGGAACCATTCATTTCCCACATCGGACGAAGCTCACCAGAGTCCATGGATTGTCCACGAATAGTCTGGTCCAATAGCAGGATCCGCGTCCCAGAACTGGGTTAGGAGCATTTGTCCTCCTGGATAGTTGAAGCAACAGGTGTCTTGACCGCTGTACTTCGTCTGGCAGCTGAGTTCCGCCTTTGAACAGGCCGACACCGCATGTTCGGAATTCCATAATGATGATTGTCTGTCTACCCCAGTCAAAGAGAAAAGTCCTAGAGAGCCTGTCAGGGCCTTCAGAATCTTCTGGGGCCCTGGAGCCCATTGTGTTAGCAATTGATTGGCCATGGACATGGTGGTGGAAGTGATTAACGCGACCGCCCTTGGAGGTTTGATCACAGAATTCGAATGCGTCGGTCCAAGAAACACCAAGAAATGCCGTCTGAGTAAGTTATAAGGGCAAAAGAAGCAACTTGCAACACGGGAAGAGAAGCCTTGAAAGGCTGACCTTGGACGACTTGCCTTTGTTGTTGACAAGCATCACCGATGACTAATAACCTTAAGTGGTCCATCAAAACACGGTTCCAGGTCTAATTACGCTTCTGCGCGTCAATGCGCCGTGACTAGGTTTGGATTCAGTCTGCTAGCTATTTACCTCTCTAATAATACACATATACAGCTTGATAGATCTTCTGCCCAAGTGGATAATAATGAGTGGGGTATCACGATCACTAATTTGAACATTGCAGACCCTATGCCGGCGGACGCCCTTCTTTTTGCAATTCCTTTTCATGGACTCGTTCCTTCCAAAGTCTCATCACCTCGAAGACTACCTCCACTGTGATGAGCAGGATGATGGTCCACTCAAGTCGGAGGCCGTGCTTCTCGCTCAGTCTTTCTCGGAGAACACTAGCTATTTCTTGCGCATAGTCCATTTTCTCATTCAAAAGCTTGATGCGGATTCCCACGTCCAAGGCTCTTCCTACCTGTTCGTAATATCCTTCTAGTCCAAGCTCATGTCGACTATCCCAGAAAATGTCTGGTAACGAGTCTGTGAGTTCTGAATAGAGATTCAGTTGCGCACGCACGCTGAGCAATTGACCCGTCTTTCGAAGGATGAAATCCCGCGTAAATGGTAGCCGCGACCCCTGCGACATGAGGGTTGGAATAGCTCGAGTGGATTCAAAATAATCGGACAGAAGACTCTCGAGAACTGCGAGTTTTGTGCTTCGTGCTAAACCCGATGAGAATGCAACTTTGGTAAAAACAGTATCCACCGACTGCCTAGAAGTATGTTGCAATCCGGATCCATTCTCCACCGGCTTGGTGCCGAGAATAATGACTTCACCCTTTATGCAACTGCTCTCTCGTTGTGGGTCCTCAACAAATTCAAGATCTTCGGTTTCTAAGTTATCAATATGGGGTCCCTCAGCTGCGGGGAGTAATGTTCTCGTTGCTAGGAAGGATACAAAGCCTTCTGGAAGAGACCAGGCGACAACAGTGCCAGACGGGAACACGAAAACGTCACCAACTTCGTCTGCAGGTAGATCTGCTGCCGTCGGATTGCTTTCGCGGCGTACCGAATCTAGAGGGACTTGGATATGAACGACTTGCGGATACAAATCTGTCCCCAGGGGGTCCGTCTCGTATCCTTTCTCCTCCAAGATAGCCCTGACTTTCCGAATGTTAAATTGTTCGGCTACCGCGTAGGCCGTGACTGTCTTCTCTCATCATCAGCTAGGAGTAATTATCTCAAAACGTCAATAGTTAAACCTTAGTCTGATGTATCCCCTGCTCCTTCAATTGAGATTTCGACAGGAATCCACTCCTTGATCTTTGCGCTTCCACTGCAACTCTCCGCAGCGAAGTGGTGGCTGCCGGGGATCTGCCTCCTCTCTTCCGCTGTTTCTGAGACTCGAAATGTGCGTCCGTGGGGGCATCATCGTTCTTCAATTGTCTCTGTTGCAAATGAGCATTGGATGAGAAGAAATCTTTTCGTCGAGGAAGACCTAGTGATGAAGACTCATGGAGATAGTGATTCTGCGGTCGAGTCACCGGTCTGAGTAACGTGGGCCTTCTGAACGTCGAACGAAGGTATGGCCTGGAAAACATTTCGAGGTGTACTCTCGCTAATCTATAACAAGTATTGTTGAAGAAGTAAAATCAAGGATCCATCCCGGGAGCTCGCCAGCACGCCGTCAATTGCCCCCAAGCACTTCTGCATTCCATCTCCATCTCCGGCGATCCGGCCGAACTGGAAGGCTTAGTCATCCATGCATGACGTCCCGTTTCAAGATGCAGCCAGGACAGCTTCCGGTCCCTGACTGACCAGCATAGCTTCAGATTACGGCAAGCTCTCGCCATGGACGCGCCTAGCGCGACAGAGGCAGAAGAGAGCATTCACAAAAATGACTTGGAGCAGCACCCCTCTTCCACACAGAGCTCTTCTTCCCACGACGACACGGATGCGCACCTCGAAGGCGATCGCCCAGCACGAAGCGAAGAAGCCGATACTGGACAGGGCGACGATGAAGAGGAGGGAGAAGACAGTGATACCGACGATGAGGAGCCGCGTTTTAAATATGCGAATTTGACGAAGAAGCTTGGCTCTGTGTTCCGCAATGGAGACGCAACAAGCTCGGTCCTCACCGCCGAGGACAAGATGGTACGCTGTTCGAAACTCTCCAGTGACAGCTCCGCGGCTGAAATAGCTAAATATCTATTGTCTAGGTGATTGGGACGCATAATGGAATGATCGTACGTCTCCTTCCTAACTCCCAACGAGACCGAGTGGAGCGTTGACCTCTCATAGCATGTCCTTTCGATCCCTCTGTTACAACCACTTCGCGTTTACCGCGCACACTCCGCCAGCGTTACAGCTATTTCTGTAGCACAAATTCATCCTGGTCCCAAGTCGGATGTTCTGGGTTTCCTTTCCTCCGAAGAACACAGTGGTACGGTGAGGTCTGGTTCCGCCAGCTTTCGGAGCCAAGCGAGACCAAAGCACCAAGTGCCTCATCCGGCCACAACACCTTCAAACTCGGTCTATATTGCGACTTCCTCGATCGATGGGAAAGTATGCGTCTCATCCTTAATGGATCCTAAAGATATCCTCTTGCGGAATTTTGGCAGACCCCTTCAAGCAGTCGCGTTATCTCCGGAATACAGGCATGATAGGGCTTTTTTATCCGGCGGACGAGCTGGCGACTTGATTCTCACTACTGGGGGCCGTATTGGCGCAAGTAGTGATGCGACAACAATGGGGGGTGCTGCTGCGGCGGCTTCCAGCTGGCTTGGTTCTATAGGTCTCGGGACAAGCAGCGGGAAAGAAACGGTATTACACGGCGGAGAAGGCGCCATAAGCACAATAAAATGGTCACTTACTGGAAAATATGTTGCATGGGTCAATGAAGAAGGCATCAAGATCATGCGTTCGAATCTGCATCTGGACTCCTCTGATCCAGATCTTGCATGGAAACGAATTAGCCATATTGACCGTCCCAACCGGCCAGGCTGGGACGAAATGGCCAGTGTTTGGAAAGCGCGGGCGGAGTGGATCGATGAAACACTTCTAGAAGATGAGGACGAGTCTACGCCGTCCCAATCTGTAACAGCTGGCGAGGTGGTTGAAAAGCTCGTCGTTGGCTGGGGAGGCACAGTCTGGATTGTCAATGTATATCCAGACCGGCCCAACAAAAATGCCGGAGGCAATAAGATAGGGACTGCGGAAGTTGTTACAATGTAAGAGCCCCTTACTGTCATACAAACCGGCTACTAACTCAATTCCAGACTGAGAACCGACTGCATTGTATCTGGGATTTCATTATATACACCCACGCTCCTTGTGGTTCTTGCATATATTGAGGCGGAGGGTGACTCCTCAGGGGAACAAACTGGATCTCGAGCCAGGATCCGCGGCCGGCAAAAGGCGCTTGAGCCTGAACTGCGTATCATTAATGTTGATACTAAAGAAGAAATCAGCGCCGACACCCTCTCAGTTAACCGCTATGAAAATCTATCTTCGTCAGATTACCACATGAGTGTGCTTCCCCCCTGGAAGACTTCTTCATCTGTCGCCCGACGCGGGACGTTGGGTGCCCTCGGAAGCGGCCTTTGGGATGCAACTTTGTATCCTGCTCGTTTGTTCAGTTCCGCTGGAAGTATTCGCAGCGTTTCTAGCGGTGGGGAAAGGAGCTCTAACCAGGTTCCAAGCTCTTTCGCCTCGCGGCAAATTCGTGGCGATGACCCCGTGTCCCAAGAACTGCGGATGGTCGCGGAAGCAGTTGGTACTAAAATCTTTGTTCACAACCCATATGACTGTGTTGTCGCGGTCAAGAGAGATCTCACGGACCGGTTAGCGTGGCTGGAGTCGCGTGGAATGTACGAAGATGCATGGAAGCTTGTTGATGAGCATCCAGAAGCGGCGGGAGCGGTAGGCGACCTCAACGAATCTATTTGCGACACCGCGACAAGGCCTAGGGGCAACTTTAGTGAACTAGATGACAGGGCATCTATAACGACGGCGACAACCACCGGCGGAGCAGCTTTCTCCGTTGCCGAACAGGAGAAACGCCGGATTGGCGAGTTGTGGATTGGACAACTTGTTAAGGAGGACAAATGGGTTGAGGCAGCGGAAGTCTGCAGCAAGGTATTGCGTACCGTAATTGGATGGGAGCACTGGGCATGGGTTTTCATCAATAACAATAAGCTGCCTGAAATTACTCGATACATCCCGACCCATATGCACCCCCCACTTCCGTCATCAATCTACGAAGTCATTCTGGGACATTATATCTCTGAAGACAGGCAGAAGCTCAAAGAAATACTAGAGCAGTGGCCGTTCGATCTTTTTGACTCTAACAAAGTCGCAGAAGCTATTGAAGAGAAACTGAGGTCACAACCACTACCAGTGGAATCTGAAGATTGGCACATTCTCACGGACAGTCTTGCGAAGCTCCTACTAGCTGGTGGTCATTACAGCGAAGCATTACACTGCTATATTCGCCTTCACGACGCGGATACCACGATGTTTTTAATAAGAGAACACCGCTTACTAGACGCTGTGTCCGACGATATCTCGGCTTTCATCCAGCTTCGCGTGTCTAAAGATCAAATGAAATCGGCTCCGATCCTCGAACTGGAGGAACTAACAGCGGAGCCAATCAGACTTCTTGTTAGTGAGGCTTACACCGGCATAGTTCGCCCGGAGACGGTGGTTTCCCAGCTGCAGAAGGCAAACCGGCATCTGTTTCTCTATTTTTACTTGCGGGGGCTGTGGCGGGGTGAGGCCCTTCCACATGATGCCACAAAGCCTCGGCGAGGCCGAGGAGCTCACGCAAGGGATGCTGCGAGTAAATTAGCTGCGGATGAGGGCAAAGCGCTAGTTGACAACTTCGCAGACGTAGCGGTAGAACTTTTCGCAGATTATGACCCCCCCCTTCTTATGGAGTTTCTGCAGACAAGCACTGCATACTCATTCGACGAGGCTACGAGAGTCTGCGAAGTGCACCAATTCAGCTCTGAACTCATCTACCTGCTGTCAAAAATGGGACAGACAAAACGAGCCTTGAATCTGATACTCTCGGAGCTGGAAGATGTGTCTCGCGCTATATCCTTTGCTAAGACACAAGACGATCCAGATCTTTGGGAGGATTTGCTCGATTACTCGATGGACAAGCCTCGTTTTATTCACGGACTACTCGTGGAGGCAGGGACGTCGGTTGACCCGATCAAACTGGTCCGACGCATCCCCAGCGGCTTGGAAATTGAAGGTCTCCGGGAGGGACTGACACGCATGATACGAGAACATGACCTCCAGGCCAGCATCAGCAAAGGGGCCGCCAAGGTTCTCCAAAGCGAGGTTGCCCTTGGCATGGACGCTTTGCGCCGCGGCCAACGAAAGGGAATCAAATTCGACGTTATCGAGCCCGAGAAATCAGAGCCGGAGCTCGGTAAAGACGCAGACGCAGAGTCCCAGGGACATGTGAAACCTGACTCGAACAGCAGCGCAGACACTGTCATAGATAAGGCAGCGACCACGGACTCAGGTTTGTCTCAAGCGGGTAGATGTGCCGGTTGCCATGCGCCGTTTCATACCGACGGTAAGTTTATCCCATAATATTTAGGTGTAACTACTGCGTAACTAACGCATACCGTCCATGAACAACAGATAAAGAAATCCTCGTTGGTTTTGCGTGCGGCCATGTCTATCATCTGTCCCATATTCACCCAGAATCCAGTAACGCGGATGAGAGTGAAGCGGATGATCGAACGCCAAGATTGCCGTCCCCGATTCAGCCGTCTTCGTCTTCACCTGCACAAGCCATAGATGACTTTTTAGTGTCCACCCCTAGGACTGTCGGGTCTAAAGTGACGACAGCTCGGCTGCTCAGAGATAGGATTGGAGGGGGCTGTTATGTTTGTGCCCAGGGAAAGCAGATTGAGGATATGAACTAGTTATTAGGTGTTGTGCGTGGAGGGCGTTTCTCACTTTTCTCCATAGTCTATGTCTGGTTTACGAGCTGTTCTGGAAGTTGTCTTTTACGTTCCGGACTTCTATACTTTTGAGATCATGAGGTTCAGCTGACGAGAAGAGAACTGACTGTATATT
This sequence comes from Byssochlamys sp. BYSS01, assembly GCA_002242795.1. Classification (NCBI taxonomy): domain Eukaryota; kingdom Fungi; phylum Ascomycota; class Eurotiomycetes; order Eurotiales; family Thermoascaceae; genus Paecilomyces; species Byssochlamys sp. BYSS01. Next base: position 255,230 of record NIXA01000013.1, read on the forward strand.
AACTGCTGATGTTTATTGGATGATGGATCGGCTTTTTTATTGCCCTCAATGGACAGGATGATGTATATTTGCTCCTCAGATGATACCCAGTTTAGCCGAAATTAACAAGAATCATTGAAGCTGACCTGCCACAATGTAGCGCTATCTTCTTTATACGCCTGAAGGACTGCGTGTCTGGGTCTACGACACCAGTTGAATGAGAGGGATATTGCTTTTAGAATGATCGGCGCACAGATGAGTTCTATTCCGTCGTAGAAACGCGTCAGCCATGCGTCGGTGTCTCAGCACCTCTCAGCAAGCTGAATTCCCTCTACCGCTGAAGAAAATGCGTAGAGAGTGCATCAACTGACGCTCCACCTCCCACAGCTTCACTGTCACGCCCTATAGCCACAGTATACATTGCAAGTACCAGTTTCGCACATTCTATCCCACTCAGCTTTTCCTTCGAAGACGACCCCCTCCGGCTCCGTCAACGAGAATATAGGCCTGGCTCACGACCTCCCAACCTTTCCCCCGGGGCCCAGCAGCAGATACCAAACAGCCTCGAAAGGCAACCTCCCTAGTTGCATTCTTGAACGGATTTTCCTCATAGAAGCGCCAATTTCACGCCGCCGACGACAATGCGGTCAACATCGGTGTCAACGACCCGGAGTCAAACGGCAGAGGGATGGGACTTGATCTCGTCGCGCTGGCGCTCCGTTCAGGCCCTCAGTGCCGCCTTCCCGGTCATTATTGAAGATGGGGGGATGATGATGCGCACACCACTCCTTGGGGTGGATGGCTTAATCTATAAATCAGAGAAGGTAGTGAGTGATAATAATACCAGTGTATATCAATAGTAGTATGTAGAGGAGTGGACACGGTTGAGCTCGTAAGCTGTAAGCAAGGATTCGCAATGAGAAGGATACTTCTTCTCTGCAAATATACAAATAAGCCGGGGTTGTTTCATGGGGTACCTTCATGCGATTAGAACAGGTGGCTTATGATCATAGATTTTTTTTTTTTCCACCCCTTAATACTTCGTGCTTGAATCTCGCTGGGATGGTCAAAGACCGTCCCGAACTTGGTCGCGATGCTTCGTATTTCGGGATTTAGGTTAATCTTATTCGATGGTTGACATGCATAATGCTTGTTTGAACGACCCACTTATCCGACCCTGGTACGAGGTGATAATTAACAATGTTCTGCGTAAGACAAGTTCGGTCTACATCCGATGCAGTGAATATGTCGTCTGGCTTCTACTCAACAATTATCTTTCCGCTATGTTCAAAGTAAAAGTCAGGCTGAGCTTCAGTGACTGTGGTCATTAACTAGTAGTATCCTTGCTGGCAGCGACTGTATCGCGCATATTATTTTTCCGTGAGTCCCATGAAAAGGTTTAAGCCGCAGAACCCTAAATTCCCCAGATCCCGTGAAAATAGTCATTCATGAACGGAGACAACCACATTCCCCAGATCTAGTGGATAATGTTCAACGCGAGCAAAGCGCCCAAATTCACAGGTTACATGATCGAGAAACAGAGAAAGGTCACGAATAGCGCGACGACGGAAACGTAAATGCTTTTTCTCATCCCAACAGCATCGACTGGCCAAGTATTATGGCTATGGCTCCTCCCGGCGGAATTGACAGAGGGGGCTCCCGCAGGCGAACTGCCAGAAGTGGCCGAGGAAGTAGCCGTTTCGGTGACCAGAGTGGAAGAGCTCTCGGAAGGCATGGGCATGGTCATGGTCATGGAAGGGGAAGACGAGACGCTGGGCGAGACAACACTGGACGTGGTGCTGGTGCTAGTAGTAGTACCGGGCTCCGGAACCGAAGAAGAAGTGCTAGTCGAGGTGAGGCTAGTCGAAGAGGTCGGTGAGGTGTGAGAGCTATGACCCGACTCGCAGGGAGCGGAGGACGAGGACGAGGACGAGGACGAGGACTGGGCCGAGGTAGTAGTAGTTGGATTGCCGACCGACAGAGTCGTGCTCGTGTGTGGGACAGGGAAAGGGAGGATAGAGACGGAGCCAGATGAGCAGTCCTCCACGGTGATCGTCAAGATAGTGGTATACTCTGATGATTTCAGGGTAGTCAGCCATGCGGACGCGGGTTATGACAAGGGTCTCCAGGATCTCTCCTGTCAGCCCAAGAAAAGTGTCTCATAGCAGAGACAAGCAGAGACGGTGGGGGGACGAGAGAGGGAGAGAAGCAAACGTACGCAAATCACTGGCGAGACCCAGGGTAGCAAGCATCCAGATCGCCCAGAAAACACTCATCTTCGAACCCGCGAGCATCGTGCCGTTTGCAGTTAACCGAGACTTGAACGAGAGCGGATATCGGACAGGGTCAGCGAAGAAACGCGGAAAGAAACGAGATATGTGGCTCTGTGCTGGTTGGAAGCTGTCATGAAAGGGAGGCGAAAGCAGAAGAAAACTGTCGAGACGCGTGGGAGGCGAGCAAGGAATGACTAAAGAGAAACGAAAGGCGTGAGCAGAGCAAAAGAGACAAAAAGAAAACAACAGAAGCCCCGTTTTATTGCAGGAGGAGCCCTGGAGACTACTTAAGTGAATAGTCCACTCGTTCTGTCGTCGTGTAACGGTATCGATGACAGTGAGTCTTCCTTTCTAGGTCACGTCTTTAAAACGAGGGCAATCAAGGCCGTTTCCATGTCTGTCTCATGATACAAGTGGATTATACGATGTTGAGCTCGAGGTATGTAGTTTGATATCATAAGGCTGTCCCTGCAGACATTGAATCCATTAGATGATCCCTCTATTCGCATCCTACTAGTCCATGGCACCAAAGACAGACGGAACTTGTCAAGTATTAAGTATATCAAGGAGGTCAGACAACTTCAGATGCCGTTTCGAAAATGGACGCACAGCAGCAGTATCTCTATTCACCTCTCGACGAACAGTACATCCACCGCGTCTAGCCGGTCTAGAGTCTAGCCAAAGAAAAACAAGACTTCAAGAGAAAAACATCAATTTTGACATCTAGCTCGATTCTTCATCTACACATCTTCTCCTACTACACCTCATTCGTTTCTTGGAGAAGCATTCTCAACCCGACTAGCAGTTGGAAGGAGTTGTTTGGTCCAAACATCATGCGCTGCAGGTTCCCGAGTATACAGGCTCCTGCCGCAACGCCTGTGAGGTACAAGCCCAGAATACTAACTAACATGTTACGTCTCAGTGGTCTCGAGGTGGTACAAACATCTTTTCCTTGTTTTGGCATTGATTAATGTATATACAAAGTAAAAAGACAAACAGGCTAACAAATGCAGAAAAGAAAGCACAGGATATGAGCCAAAGTGATGATGATCCTCTGTACGTCATTGCGTGCGAGTATTTATTTCCCGTCTATAATGATGTTCCACAGTCTTTCCTTATTGATCTCACTCAAGGCCTCGATCAAGAGATCCGCATCCATATAGATCACGAGTCGATATTAGCTGACCTGTACCACACTGTCCGATTATTTTAGATGTCTCTGTCTGAGTTATTGCAGGTCTACCGCCAGACCGGACAAGGCTCGATGGTAGGATGACCATTGAGAGCATGAGCAGTCTGGAGAAGTCGTGTCATACGAAGGTCTTCGGAGAAAAAGTACTCGTTCAACTAGCTTTGCATCGAAGTTACTGATTCTCTGCCCGACAATAAAAATTAAATTTTACTCTTCTGATCTCTTCTTAATCACAAATATTATCTTAAACGCCTTGGCACACTATTGTCAAACAGTAGTTTTGGCGATAGACAAGATCCCAACACCGAATCAATACACCCAAGACCTCGTACCGCAGATCGGACCGAATAGTGGACTTGTGTCCATCACATTAGCTCACCGAATATCCTCCAGGGTCTGGAAAGTCAAAAGTAAAATAGAAAGGGAAAAAGAGTTAACGCAACAAAAACAATGTCACGAGATAAATGATAGCGAATGGACAGACGAATGGCGGATTTTACGACCCAACTCTGGTTTCCATGTTCAACGCCTGCGTTTTTGAAGCCACAAATAAAGAAAAAAGGAAGAGAAAAACGAACTATTATAGTGCCAACCAATAGTTGTTTCGAGGATCGAGGATGTGATAAATTCAGAAATGAAAAGGAAAATGGCCAGCGAGGGTTGGAGATTCGGTCTTTTCACCGGATTTGTGACGGGATTTGTGATGCTTCTCGACGAAGTCCGCCACCTTCGCCCGCGAGGTGGGGCGAAGAGAGAGAAAGCAAGGCAGAGCGAATGCTGTATAGAAGCAGCAAGAGAAGCGAGAAATGGTAGAGACACACCAAAAGAAAAGAAAGGTTATTGACGAGGACAACACCGAGACAGCAGTAATAACACAAGATGCAAAAAAATATATGCCCACATATTCAGCAATATAGGGTTAACAATTAATATTTCAGGAGAACTTCGACAGGATTACCTAGCGTCGAAGTTGTTGGTGCCACATGGCAGAACTCGGCTACCATGTCCTGTCCGTCAGGGAGCTCGCGGATCATGTCGTCGTCAACCATGACTTTCAAACCATTTCTGCTGACGTGGACAACCCGGACAATCCGTCCGGGATCCATTTCTTGTTTATCGGAGATCTTCTTCGTAAGATCATCAACCGTCCTTTCATTTAGATAGACGGCTCGGTAGTAAGGTTCGTTCTGCTGGCTACCGTCTGTGTCAAAGCGAGCGTAGAAGCAGGCAACTATTGTCATGTACCACGTTACTTTCTTGGTCCATTCATACCATCACATGTTCATTACTTACCAGGTCTAGGAAGACGTTCTGCAGGGGGCTGATATGTCGGGTCGACATCGACAGCGTCAATGCATCCCATTGACACGGCGCTGACTCCGCTTGGGATCCTTGGAACTTTGACGGGATGGTCTAGGATGCGTTTCTCGGATCCTGACGCCGAATGGTCTCTAGAGCTGTGATAACCAGAGTCCGAACGGACGAAGGACGAATTACGCGGCGAGTTCAGCGAGACTGTACTGTTGGTCGGAGACAAGGTGACCATAGACGGAGGTGCGTCGATACTATTCAGAGATTCGTTGGTTCTCTGGTGTCTTAGGGTATGTACCTTGACCCCCGAGTCATGCAGGTCGGCTGACAGCTGGACGGGGAAAAGGTCTGGATCGTCCTGCTCTTCACCCCGCAGGCTAAGGACGCTGACGGGTCGAGTCGAGGAGAACATGTCCTGCATCATGACTAGCCTCGTGTGCAAGTCGTCCTCGACAGAGAGCTTCTCGGGTCCATCTGTGTTCTGAGGATCAATCGACCACGAACGACTGTGTTTCAGGAATTTGGCCGGGCGTGCAACAGAAATACTGCTGCGTTTTCTCTTTCCGAAGCTGCCAGCTCCAAGCTCAGCTTGGGCGATCTGCTGCTTTAGCTTTTCAATTGCTTTCTTCACATGTGCAACGTCGTTGGACAGTTTCCGTTCCGCGCCATGGTCGCGGAATAGTTTTACCTTGCAGTAACTGACTTCGGGCTCTAGGCTGGTGGCGCCGTCGGCCCCTTCGCCGGGCGAGATCATCTCAGTCTTAGCGCATAGCCGAACGGGAACACCCTTGACGCCCTTGGAGTGGCTGAAATCCGTCGACAGGAAGTTGAACCGGACTGAGATGGCACAGTACGAGACACCTGTTGTAGGGTCTGCGGTCCACGTAACGCAAAAGCCATCGAACGAGGCGCTTTCGAGCTGCACCTGGCGATCGTTGTTGTTCTGGCGGTCGTCGGGTCCCTGGGCGGGATCGGCGCACTCCACCGCCAATAACTTCCCGCCGCGTTGGTGAGCCTCGTTCAACCCACGACCTTCCTTCCACAGCTGCCAGCAAGCAGCAACTTTGGACCTCTGCTCTTCCTCTTCAAAGGAAATCCGGATGTACGTCCGGTATCTTACCAGATTCGAGCCAACCGGAGGCGGACTTGAGTCCACAACAGACAAGGTGTAGGTTTGGCCCTTATTCAGGTAAGTGATCGGGATCTCCTTAGGGTGTTTGATCATGGCCGTCGGGGCCCTTAGGGTTACATTGTAACGGAATCTAAACCAATTGTTAGGATCATTGAACCATTCCACGAAACCAACTCAACGGTTTGAGCTTTCTGAAAACAAAACATACTTCTCGTTGCTTTCATTCTGGCCCTGGTCCGCATCCGCTGCGGCGGCACTCACGTGATACGGCGGGTTCAACTGCATGTCGACGTCGTGCGGTGACCTGTCACCCATTCTGCTGTCCACAGAGCCGTAACCTGGGTCATGATGGACGAAAGCACTGGGCGCATAAGACGTCTGCTGGCCAAATGAGAGATCCTGGTATTGGCCGGGAAAATACTGCGGGTTGAAATGATCGAGACCCATGGCGGAACTGCTCCTGCGGCTACTACCGCTGCTACCGCTGCTGCTATGGCTATGGTGCGGAGCGACAGTGTGGCTTGGAAGAGGGACGCTAGGCGTCATGCCCAAGCCGATGGGAGATGGCTGCAGACCACCAGACTGACCATGGAACATAGTATCTATACCACTCAGCTGATGAGGTGCACAGTATCCTGGTGTCTGGTTTGCCAGCTGCATGGGATATTCGAATGAGTTGGGGTCCACGAATGGCCAAGTGAATCGAAGATCTTGCATGGCACCGGAAGCCGTGTCGTCGGCTTCATAGCCATCCCGGTGCATGGTACCAGGGCTGGTGGTGAATGGCACAACGAGAGTCAGCAGACTGGTCAAAAAAAAAATGAAGAAGGAAAACAAACAAACAAATAAACAAACATGTATATGTGAGACGCATGTCCCGATATGAATCGGCAGCGGGAGGAATCAAGGGCCAGGAAAAGCTCATGTATTCGCAGCCCTAACCACCGCTAGGAAGGGGAAGAAAGTACCTGGGTGGGGAGTTCAATGAATCCACGGCCGTGGGACCTAAGGTCGCGGCGTCCGAGGCGTCCATGGGGAGAGAAGTGGTGATAACGTGAGGAAAGACCTTGCGAAATTTGATGAGTTCGTCATCCGGCTTCTGAGAAGCCCACCTGAATAACGGAGAACGACAGGTGATTAATAGGGGATGGTTGAAGGCGATACAAGAGCCCGGGGAAGGAAAAACAAAAGCAACACTCCAGGACTGTCGAGAGATGCAAACCTACCTGCTGTCGAACATAGATGAGAGAAGAAGAGATGGCGGACGGCGGCGAAGGCGAGCTTGTAACAAGCCCAGTGGCAGCCGAAGAGAGCGAGCAACAAGAGGAAAGGATATCACGAGAGGCAAAGGTGGAAGAAGGGAGAGGAAAGGAAGGTAGTGGGAAAGGAGAGAAGCAAAAGAGAAAGAAAGGAATGGAGGAGAGAGATAATTACTCGAGGGGGAAGGGGAAGAGGACTAATGATACAACGACGCCCACAGGAAGAACAGGAATGGAAGGTTCACGTTCAACTGGTGGACATGCAGGAGGGATTTATTAATAACAGACAGAAGAACAACCTATACGAACGGAATTCGGATTCGAGAGGGGCGGGGTGGCAGGGAGGAAAGGGATGAAAAGGAAGGACAATCTGGAGCCGCTCTGCGATCAGCTAAGGACTAATGGAATATGAGAAACGAGGCCTCCGAGGGGGAAGGTATCGAGGGAATGATGATTGCCTGATGGACCAAAAAAATAAAATAAAATAAAATAAAATAAAAAATAATAATTAAACAGAGAGGGACAACAGCGCTATGGAAGCTAGCAACAGAGACAACAGGGCGAGGTCAAGTGGTGGATGGAGTCGAGGTCGAGTATACAGTTACTAAAACTGGCGAAGGGATGATAGGTCGATGATGATGCTGACGATACCGATGATGATACTAACACAAGTACCCAGAGACATACGGGCATGAGATGACAGATAATAATCCCTGCGCTCTACGTCAATCGGAGTTAAAACTAGCATGACAAGCTAAGTTCAATGAGAGTGGGGAGACCTTTTCGAGGGCGAGAGGAATGAGAGGGAAAGGGAGGGAAGGGAAGGGAATGGAAGGGAAAGAGCAAATTGAGAGACAACAGGCCTCGTCCTGTCTTTCCCCTCCCCCGCCGAAAGAGAGAGAGGGACTAAGCACACGGCAAGCCTCACAGTCAGAGAGTTGAACCTTGAGAGTCAAGAGTGAGCGTGAGGAAAGCAATGGATAGAGTTGGGGAGCGCGAGGACAGCCTTAGCTCCGTCCAACGAAGGGTTGCATGTTCCGCGCGATCCATGGCCAGGACCGGATAGTGCGTGCTCCATCTGGAACAAGGCGACTAATTTAGTTCCACAGCCCGGGTGGGTCCTGGAGGCTCCACCGGGCGGTCGATGGAAGCGCGGACCCATTGTGGTGGGGCCGATCCTTCCCAAGGGTTTCTCCGCATGCGGTTTAGCGGTGCTTTTCCGCGCGCTGCATTTTCCGCTTAGTTTATTCGCAAGTGATCTGCCCATCCACGAGGATCGTCACTGCTGCCCGGACTATTCTTCCTTTCGACTTGACGTTCGGCCGACCGTTCCGGCGCCTGAGGCACCGTTGGTCTGTGGGTAAGCTTACTACTAGTACCTAGGTAGTTAGTAGTGTTTACGTTTACTCGTACCCGCGTCTTGCCCGTGCGGCGCGTCCGAGCCATCCTGGTAAGCAAAAAAAAAGAAAAATAACACGCGTTGGACCAAGCGTCCGTGAAGATGCCTTCTATTTTCATTCCATCCTTTTTTTCTTCAGAACTAGCGCCTTACTCCAACAGAAAATAATTTCCGAACTCACTCCGCCTAATATGAGCAGTAGATAGCGTGGCATATATCTTCATTAAAAGCCCTCCTGCTCCACATCCTATCGGTCGACAGCTCAAGAGTCACCACCGTACACAAGTGATGATATCACAATCCCCCCGTGATTCGCCCTTGGAGTCTCGTGATATTAATAATGTGACTGATTGATTGATTGATTTGATAGTTCTGATTACAGAGCCCTTGTGGTATGAGCACCGCCACCACCCTCATCGTCGGTGTCCAAATGGTCATCGAATGGAATTTGTGCTAGAACCGTGGCTATTATCGATTGTGGCTTCTCCCTCTCTGCCCAGTATGGCTTGTACCGGGTGGTTCTCGTTCCCCAATGAGTCCTCCCTTGCATGAAATACACGCGGTCGTTTCAAGACACTCTTAGCTTTCCGACGCCCAACAAGGCATACATGCAACTTGAAATGGATAGAGAGACGCTGCAGCAGTTCATTTCCCACCTGCTCCTCCAACGAGAAACGAGAGACCTTCGAAGATTCTAAAAATACCAAAAATGGGCAGGAATCTACATGTCATGTAAGGGGCACGGAGTTCCCTTTCAAAAGACCTGTCACGAACCACACGCTCTGCGGCTCCGGTCTGGCTCAAGCACCCTCATTAGGCAATACAACACATACACGCATTTCTACGCCACAGTTCCCCTTTTGCACCTGCACGCAAGACTGTATTTTCCGAACGTCTTGGCATCTGTGAAATGGTTTGCCCCGGGGAGGTCCGGTGCAGATTCTGAGTTTCTGCAATCAGATGGGAATACCGGTCGATCATAAGAAAGACCCGCCGAGATGTTCAGCCCAGGAAGGATAGGTACGTAGGACTATTGTCTGCCGAAGCGAGGTGGCGAAAACCAACTAAATGTTTTTTTATTGTTTTCTTTGCCGGCTTTTCTTTCCCGGTGCTGTGTTTTGTTTTGCTGTGTTTTTGTTTCGGGCCCCTCCCTCATCAGACAACATAGTCGCGTCATCGTCTTCGAGAGACGCTGTCAACTAGAGGAATCAGAAGATAACAGCAGTGGATTTGAGTGGATTTGATTTGTTCCGCACTTATGACCAACAAGATCATAACATTGGTCAAGCCATTGATTCCGTCGACTTTAGCCTCCTACAACGGGGCGGGTGGATTCCGAACTGTTGAAATGGTGGGTAAGAAAGGGAAGGAGGGTAGGGTATTAAGTTTGGGGAATGGTGCATATCCGAAGGGTTAGAACTCTAGAGTTCAGCTGCAGTTTCTCTCTTTTTTTTTTTTTTTTTTTTTTGAACTTCGAGCCAGAGTGGAACCGTCCATTCGCTGGTTCCCTGTGCTCTTTGACAGACGATCCCGCACTAACAACGAGGTTAAGCAACTGCGTGTCATTTGCTGGGATGTACTTCAGGCATGGGGGTTAGGTTTCCATGGTTGAGCAGGTTAGCCATGCTGGGGCCGGGTGGGAGGGGCCGTGATTTGCATTTTGAGCGTTTATGCTGGGTCTTCCGGAGTCAGTCAACCTTCATGTCGTGCTCTCTCTGTTCCCACTCATCCATCCCTTTTCGGGGTTATTCCCCAGGGGGATCTGAGCTGAACATAGGTGGCGTCGTCGTCGTCGTCGTCGTAGTCGATGAGATCACTTGTGGCTTTCCGTGCTGGCGTACTCCAGATGGACAATCAATTAGTAACATGATACCAAATTACCGACCCGTATGCACTAGCATCGGCAACGAGCAGGTTGCATATGGCTCATCCGGACTGCAGAAGAGTGGAATCGACTTCCGCAGACAGATAAGTAAGTAGTGTAGCATTGTCAATATTTAGGTACCTCACCTGAGCTTGGTGATAGTTGTGGCTGTGTCCGGGGCCCTTAGCGAATTACCTACCTAAGGTACGTACTTCCGTAGGAATCAACTGGATAGAGCTTTTGGCCTCTTTGGTCCAGTACGTTCCACAAAGTTACAATTAGTAAAGCCGCATACTACATTCCCGATCCGGATAAGCGGCGGCGCCCGACAAGGCTCTTCTGGATTTTCATGGGATTTTGCAGCAGTGAAACCTTATCTCCAGAGCCAGTGTCGATCCAGTCAGCTCTGCAAGAGGCCCGCTGCGTCACTCGCTTGCAGAACGCGCCTTCGGAGATTTTTGTGACTGGTGCATGTCGCCCCTGCAGGGATTACACATTAAAAACTGGGGGCCGATCAATGCAGAAGAAAGGGGGGAGGGGAAGAGAAAAGAGAAGTAAAGTGGTCGGTCCTCTTGAGATAAGTCCCCGGTGACCTCTTATTCGCTATGATCGAGTTGCCCCTCCATGTAGGCAATCAATCCCTAGATAAGTAGCAAGTAGGGAAGTCTCTAGATACAAGCCCCAAGAGCTTCGCAATGCCAATGGCAACCCCAACTCCAGAAGACCCAAATCTAGAACGGACAAAGCGCCCTTAGGCTTCTGGTGAGGGAGTGCGGGGCGCGCACCGACCAAGCAGGTTTCCGAGGTTCGAGGGTCGGATCAACCGCGACGACGGTCACAAAAGTGAAGAGATCTGCGCAACAGGATAAGTAAAACAATTAATGAACGGGGGTTGAAAAATAACAAAAAAAAATAAAAATAAAAATAAGAAGAATTAGTGGATTGATAGGTGTTACCTGTCTGGTAAAGGGGAGAATGAAGTACGTCATTGAACGGATTGGAATTGTTCTCGAGTCGAGTCGAAAGCAGATCCCGAAGAAGACGGACGGTCCATCAGTTGTGCTCAGGATCCGACCCCGAAGAATATCTCTCTCGCTTTGCCAAGAGCGAAAGGAAAAGAACAGACAAGACGACCACGAAGGAATTAGGGCCGCAGTCTCCCAAGCAGTAATCGCCAGATAGACAGAGGCATTATCATCGGAGGGTGCCGCCTGCGCGGGGTAGGTAGGACTGGCTCGGACTTCAGTTCCATGGAACAAGACCGCACAGTCCGGGAACAGCGGCTCTGCATCCGCGTCCGCTCACCGTTGGATCAGCGCCCATCTCCGTTCCGTCTAATTATGCGGAGGTTAAGATTCGGGAAGCCCAGGCGAGGATTTTAGGCCTAACTACTTGGGGTTTTACCGCGGACGGCATACTACCAGTTGATACCGAAGTCATGTCATGCCGAGTCTTCGAGCCCGCGCGGCTGATTAAGTAGTGCTGCAAGCCCCTGTTGTTCCTACAGTAGCGCTTTCAAGACGCAGCTAGGCACAACTGCATTGCATTGCATTGCTGCGTGAGGGCAGATCCGCACGACTACATGACTCAAGACAGAGCCTATCCGGCCGCTGCTGAGTGATGTGGATACGGATCGTTCGTGTTAGTGGGCGCGCAGAGTGTCCGTCTGGGCCAATGCGGACGTGCATTCCCGGCCAGTGCTGTGGTAGGGCTTGGTTTCCTTTTGCGGCGGGCTGCAGAAGCTTTTGCAAGAGTGGATAATGCTCAAATGTCGTTTCGGGAGGGAAGCCGGAGCGACAGGGTTGCCTTTGCGACCCAGGCTCTCAGTTCATTTGTGCATCGTGCGCATTGCATATGTCGAATCTACTGGATCGAGAGATATAACTGTATAGACGTATGTACGAATTCTTCTTAATACTAATATATATTTGTATTTATTAATATTGCCTACAGGCTACGATCTGAATCTGTGCACAGTAGCAGCAGTGACAGTGCATGTCGTCCGATCCAGACAGATATATAGTATTTTCCGCAGTAATTACTATAGATATTAGTACGTTAAATAAGAAGCTTGGAGAACCTGTCATATTGAATTTTCATCCGCTTCCCCGACGGAATACTAAGTCTCGACACAACTAGGCAACTGCCCGTGCCCGCAGTCCAACAAGACAGATGAGCGAATGAATACCTACCTAGATACGGATGGCATCGTACTCTGCTTGTACCTATTTTCCCGCATCAGATCTGGCTATGTCTATGCCGCACCGAGTCGGTGCTAGTGGGCCGTGTTTACGAGGATTCCTTGTCAAATAGTGATCATTTTAGCTACATGCTGGTTGACGGTTACCCTCTTTTGGCAGCTGCATATCAGCGGGGGTTTCTGCGTGGATGTTGGTGAGATTAACCACCAGCGGAGCCTGGCCGCAGTCTGTCTACAGTATAGGTAGTATCTACTAGTACTACTACCACCCTAGTACATGCTCAATTGACCTCGTCGGGGAGGCATTTGGGGCCGTTCCGACGGCTAGACCGCACGAAAATCGTTGATAAAGTAATAGGAAGATGATTATATATTTTTTTTTATTTTTTATTTTTTATTTTTATTTTATTTCTTCGCCTTCCTTGAACGGACCACAAACCGGTCAACGCACACGAGAAATAAACTATACCTACATGGGCCGGCGAAGGTTAAAAATGCCCCTCCGACTCCATCCCCAGCCTTTCCGCCTTGCACCGCATTCAGCCAAACCGACCCGCACGCAAGGGGGGGGGAGGTTGACTGTACCGTCGATCCTAACCAATCGATCAGGCTGCCGATCAATCGTTGACTTCTTACTGCTCAGTTGCTTGACACACACTCTCTCTGGACGGAAAGTATACGTATGCCATCGCATTGCCCAATGGGAATGACAATGTCCCATATCTACTGTCAATGCACATACAGCCACTCTGCATGGCCCTGCAAAGGCTGAGGACGAGGACCGTTCGAACAGCCAGCCACTGCGGAAATTCGCATGTTGAGTGCTGATCATGCAGATAACTGCCGCACCGCACGGGGCGCGTAGGGGGACCGACGTTTCGGCAATTTTCATTACTATATTATAATAATATTATTATTATGTTTTTCTTTCATTTTTCGACCTTACGCTGAAAGACAATATGATAATTATTGCCACGCACAAGACACGAGCGAGCGTCATGGCGACAAACCTGTTCGGCAAGGCGCGGCGATGACGGGTCGAAATCGGTCGGGACTAACTTCAATAATTCTCGACGACAATAGCTTAGATAGAGGTAATCGGACAATCAGAGAACAGCATACACCGTGATGCTGTAGAGGCAGAGAGCATGATGGAACGACCGAGCACCCAGACAAATAAATAGTGTCTAAATTTTTCCTGTTCCTGTGCCTCTCTGTTCCTGTTCTTGTCCTTGTTCTTGCTTCGCGTTCCTGTTTGGAGGGAAGGGGAAAAGAGAGGCGAAAGTCAACCGTAACATGACCCGTCATCGGTTGATATCGAAGATCAGGGAACGACTGGATTCCATCAGGGATTTTGCGCTGAGAGTGCCTAGTACCGTGCGACTTGGCTCAGCTTTGCCAAAAAAAAAAAAAAAAAAGAAAAACAGGTGAGTAGTGAGACATTGAACTTTCATTGCTCCATTGTTTCTGTAGCCATCGTAGATAGACAGACTACTTACTGATGGAGGTAGGTAGTAAGAATTGAACTAGGTATCAAGATGTCCATCTAGACGAGTTGTTGTCGAGTTGATGCCCAAAGCAGCCGTAACGGACCTTAAAAAATTAAAATAAAGGCCTGCAAATCACTGCATGCAAGCCATAGCCCCTCCCCCATCCATCCCCAGATAATAATTAATCGAGCACGGGCTGCATGCATGCATACATGCATGCAGCCCACTGACCTAGGTAGGTACGCGCGCCCGCAACCACGAGCACTGACCATAAAAAACGCCTCTCTCCCTGCCAGCTGTGGAGCATCGAGATTAACCGTGCAGGAAAAAGCACCTACCGATCACGCATGTGCAAAAGGAAAATACGACCATACGAAGTACCCTACGTACTACTGTCAGGGCCGGCCAGCCATGCGCAGAGCCAAGCCAAGCTCGGGTTCCCGTCAGTGCGTCCTCGTGTTCGAGGTTGAGTTCGAAGGGTTTGGGTTTCGGGTTCGGGACTTCTTCCTCTGGGCGGTTCCAGATCGTAATTGTACATATTGTAGGTAGGTGGGTAGGTAGGTAGGTACCCTTCTGGCTAGACATGTTAGTAGCCTCGGGAAATTCTTCCCATAGAGCCATTCTCGCAAGGGATAGATAGAGAGATGCGGATTCCAGACAATGACGCGCCCGGAGGCAACATCCGATCGAAAAGACCGAGTCGGACTATCGCTCACTAAATCTGAATAATGTCGGCATTTCAATAGTCCCAAAATACCACTGAACAGGAATTCACCGGACAAAAGTTCCAAAAAAAATAAAAATATAAAAAAAATAAATAAAAGAGAGCAAAGTACTAAAAATCTATCTATAGTTAACTACTGCAATTAGTACACATATCTATCTAGACAAGTCAGAGCCGAAAGAACCCGCCGGCTCCGAGCTTTCCCCCTCGTACCGTCCTACTTAGTATCACGTCCTATATCTTTCTTTCTTTCTTTCTTTCCCTCTAGGCATCCCAAGCTCGACACTTCAGGCCCAGTCTGGTCTGGCCTGGCCTCGTTCAGGCATAGTCGCAGTGGATCTTCAGTTCCTCAGCGGGCACCAGCACACTCATACCATGGTTCGAATCCGAGGAGACATTTGCCAAGGGTTGCAGTTGCCGTTACGGATTTTCCCTGCAGGCAGCGGTTGGGGCCCTGCAATGTCCGAGCTGTGCAGAGCAGGGCAGCCAACGGAAGATGTACTTTCTGATCCCCCGCATGCCTTCAGGCATCACCCTGCATGCTTGTATGCAGGGCCAATCGGTTGAATTCTCGCCCGAATTTGCCGTCTATTGCTGGACCCTTTTGTCGGAGGTGCAAGAACGGTTGCTGCGCATAGGTACTTTGCCGCCGCACACCAGGTCTCGTATAGAGTACCTACCTAGGTAACTCTACAACGTATGATGGATACGATACGCGCTCTCGTACAGCGTGATCTAGATCCCAGTAACCCAAGGAACGTTTATCAGTTATTAATGCCATTGTTCAACTCCCGCTTGCAATAGAGATGCCAAAGAGCGAGTGGGAAACGGTGGTGGAGGACCTTATCTCATACCCACGCCAGTTGCTCGCTTAAGAAACCAAATCAGCAGGAGGTATATCCGTCGCAGTCTCGTGTTGATGAGCCAGCGACCCAGCAGGCAACCAAGCAATTATGAGCCGTAAGTCCGCAAAAATTATGCCCCCTCCGGATCCATTGGAAATCATTCCCATGTCGCGATCATAGTTACCACCCTTGCGACACGAACACCTTGAAATAAAAAAAGGGTATGACAGATGCCCTTGAACGCCTTCGGCCGTTAGAGAAAAGAGAAAGCGGAAGACAAAATGATACCAAAACACCCCCGATCATCGCCCCTACCAAAGCCCCTGTCCGCTGCCGTCCCGTGTTAAACCCAACAAGTTATCAAAAAACCGATCAGATGCACTAGCCGAGCGGATGCTCAAATAAAGAATCATCTTGTCGCTTGGAACCATTCCTCTATGGAAAGAGAGAAAGAAAGAGAAAACAATCGGATGCTCTCAGAATCGACAACAGCGACACAAAACCGGTAGTTCGGGGACATCGTTGCTCACAAAGAGACCTTTGGGAAAGGCAGTCCAAGGCTCAGTATTATCGATTAAAATTAGACCAGACTTCTCCTCGGTCGATTAATAAGATATGGAATATTAATGAGAGATGATCAATGAAAACCCATCAATCCAGGATGCACAGGAACCTGAAATACCAGCAATCTTGTAGCCAAGAGGGGGAATCAAAGTATGCCTGAAACGGGGGCCCGTGTCAGTACTAAGTGTAGAAAAACACTCAAGAGAGAAGCGGATGGTTTGCTTGTACATACCCTGAACCTCCATTCGCATTGCCGTACACGCCCGATTTTCTGCCCAGGCTAGTGAGAATCTCGATGCCGTCGATCCAAGCGCCTGCTCTAACGTAAAATCCAAGAAGGATCTCCCCACGACGTGTGTCTTGCGAAATCTGTCAGATCGGCCGGCTGGCAAAGACAGCCGGAGAAGGACTTACCGAGAACAAACTCATCACCACCGGGCTTTCCACCGCGTCCTCCAAAGATCTGGCTAGTAGCGTCCTCGTACAAGAATTCCAGACCGTCCAACGCAGCGCCGTGGTATACTTTGATACTAGTCAAAAGCTTGGTCTGTATGAACGCAGATTCCAGGATTATCTGCTGCGGCTGGCTATTCTGCATCTGCGAAAAGCCCAATTTCCCGCATTTGAAACCGGTCTGCCCGTTCGGCAGTTTCACTTGATAAAGCTTCGATTTCAACTGTTTCACATCCTCGATCTCGCGTTGGCCAAGGGCGCCAGAGAATACAACCAATCGAAGATTCTTCTTCTTCTCTCTGTCGCTCCTGAAGAGCTTTTGTCGCAGCTCGCTTTCCATCAATGTGATCTGTCTCGGGAGCCCACTGTTGGTCGACTCGCTGCCAAGATACTCGATATAGCTGTGGCATACATCATCTCCAGGGCCGTAGAGCTCGATGAAAGCAATGCCAGAGGAAGCAGTTAGCAATATCTTGCCATTTTCAACAGGCCAGATCTGGACGCTGCCATCAGAGCCCACAGACGCATCACCTGGTAGCCGGAAACAAGGATGGAATCGGAAACGCAAAGCATCTAGTCGGTGCCAGCCACATTCGTCATTAGGCAGGCAAGGCTTCAGGCCTTGGGATTTTGTGCGTGTCGAGAACGGCTCCCGCGTGGTAAAAGTTCGATTCAGCCAGACGTAGTCACGAAGCATAATCCCAGACTCCTGATGTGGAGAGCCGAAGAGATGGCCAACTTCGTGCAGATGTGCCCCGATAGCAATGTTGGCGGACTCCCAGTTGGAGCCCGCTTCACCGCAGTCATTTGCAACGTAGGCAGTATCAGTTCGCGTACAGTCCGAGAATGCGTCTACCACCTCCTCCAAGCTGGAGGGACAGCTCTGGAGACCGTGAGACCCGAATATCGCCATTTTGATATCATCCCCTCCAGAGCCCAAGGCAGCGTGGCCGGTGATAACTTGCGCATTTTTGTCCCAATGAGAATCAAGAAGTAAGACAGAAACATACTGTTGCTGCGATGGCTTGGGTTGAAAATAATTCCGCACAGCTTCCTTTGCAATGTCGAACAAGGCACCCTTCCTAGAGGCAGAGCCATTCTGCTGGGCAATGTCCAGGTCTCTGAGCTCTGCGACGGTCTTCTCGGTGCGAATAATGTGAATCTTGGTCTCGTTTCTCAGCTGGCCAGCAGTCGCATCGCGGCGACTCAAGGTGCCTGTCTGCCATTCCTCCTCAAAACGGAAACAACGTCGACCGAAGTTATTGCGGAACATCTGCTCTCCAGTGAAAGCCTGCCATAGGTGGCCCATCATCCGGTATTTTTGGATTGCAGTTTCGAGTCCATTTCCTTCTCGCTGTATCCGCTCCGGGACAGCGTCGAAGGTCCCTTGGGAATCCTTCCCGAGTAAGATTACTAGGTGAAGGGGCGGTGCGTTGACCAGAGGAAGGTAGTTGAGGTTGAGCGTCGAGGAATGGACGACGGGGTTGGAGCTCCCTGAAGATAGCTTGTACGAGGTGAAGTCAAATCGCAAGCGATTCGGACCTGGTGTGAGATGTACAAGAGCTTTGAAATGTGACGCCGTGACAGGCCAGCTGAGCGGCGGGAAGGCATCTTGGTGGTGGATAACCGTGATGGTTCCGTCCAGCGGATGCAGTCGTGGATCTCCGATTTGACCGTAGATAAGCAGCACCTTCTGGTGCACCTGTTGACAGGAAGAAGGACGTCAACACATCATGCAGGGGATCGGATAGATTGCTACAAGTACGCGGACCCAGAAAGCAGAAGGGGGGGAGGGGGAAAAGATCCATTAGCATACCCATGAGCCGTCCGAGATAGACACAACACGAGGCGTGTACGGGGAGGATGGAGTTGGTGTTCGATGGCCACCGTTGACAGACCCTGAGCCGAGAGAGTTTCCACCCTGTGGAGAGAAAACGATTGATCAGTACGGGCCTTCACATTTTGGTGGGTGTTGGTATTGATAATGGTGACAGTGGCGGGGTGTTGAGGCTATCTCGGGGTAGTCACTTGCGTCTCAAGCATAAGTATCACATACGAAGTTACTAGTGCTCCGTTTAGGATGAAGAACGGCGGGAGCTGGTCGCGACTGAGGGACGGCCAAGGAAGTGGAAGATTTGGATCCATTGACGGCACCGTTCTGCTCGATCAGCGAGCGGAGATTGGAGGAAGACGTATTGGGTTTGATCGACGACGGTGGAGTAACGGAGGTGTAGGACGAAGCGTCCGGGGAAAGCGACGACTTGGCTGATGCCATCTCTCCATTGGACTGAGATTCGTTAGATTTCGCTGTTGTGGAACTTGATGCCTTCGACCGGCGACGAAAGTCCTTGAAGAAGGGCATGATTTCCCGGCAACGTAGGGCGATCGGTGACTGGACAAAGGAGGCAGAAAGGGGACGGCGGCGGTGGTGAGAGAAAACAGAAAGGCCGAATTTGTGAATCTCCCAAAGCAAGACCGACAGAGAAACGAGCGACGGAGGTGGGTGACTCGAGAGCACGTAGGGACAGGGACCGAGGTAGGGAAAGAAGCGGCGTCCTGGCTGCTGTAGTGGAGGAAGCGGCAGCGGCAGGCAGCAGCAGCAGCAGCAAGAACTGCTAGCGATGAAGCGACAGTGTGAAGTGGTAGTTGCGAGTAGAGTGGCAGGACAGACAGCGAACCATGGGATCCTCGAGAGCCAAGAATGATAGACAAGAGGAGAGAGGAAGGGAACAAGCGAACGAGAGTTGGAGCTGGATAGAGAGTGGGAAAAAGGAGACAGACAACGTGGTTCTAGTAGGTGCGGGATAAATGGTGGTGGTCGCGCAGAGAGCACGCTGTTGACTGCTGCTGCTGCTGCTGTGAGGAGCTCAGTTTATGCTTCCTGGAAAGGATGATAGAGAGATATCACCCGCTTCGGCTCCAGATCCAACGCGGTCAATGCGAGGCGCATCCCTTTCCATCTCCAGTCCGATCAGCCATTCCCGAGATGAATTGTTGCAGTGCACGGAGTTCCCGAGCGGAGAATCTGACGCAGACAACCCAGCGCGGAGATAATTAGGCCGCTTATCAGGGATGTATGAGTCGCCTCACTGGATAGATAGAAGCTCAAGCATGGGGCTAGTTTCAGGTGCGAGAAGCGACGGCTTGTCGATGGCCAGATAGCCACGATCGGCAATGCAAGGATCGGCGTTGGTGTATCACGCCCGCTCCAGCGCAGGACAGCGCAGTACAACTTCAACTAATGGTACTACTAACTACGGGGATACGGGGTGCACTCGGCAACGAGCTGCGCAATATGGATATGCATTTCCAACTCTTATTCATTCTTCTCGCCGTGTCATGTCATGATGCTTTCCTTCTTGCCTTGTCTCAGATCAAGGTTTCCCTTTCTTGTCTGCACCAGCGCACCTCTGGTCCAAGTGAACGGCTTACGTACGACTTCTGCCTGCCATTCGACGACCGCAGCGCAGAACTCTCGATCTGTTGCTTTTGACTTGTTTCGCTTGCTAGTAAGTGGAGCTGGCAGGGAGTAGCCAAATCCAGAATCCCCGGCTGCAGTCCCCTGTCATTTGCTAATTCTAACTTCAACATCGTCGTCTTCTGTCATCCCCTACTGGTAGTACTGCAGGACGGCTACCGATTCGTCGCACTCATCCATGCCAAAGCGTCAGAGTCCTTCGAAATGCTGCCTAAGGACTCCATGTAAAGCCCCACGTCAAGCTTGACTCGTTCACATATCCGACAATGTTTAGCTGGAACTGACATAACCCTTTTTGCATTCCATTACCTTGCAAATTGGACCCATATAACCCGCACGTCGTCACCTCCTTGCAATACTTCTTTTCCTTACCTGTAAGATGTCCCAGCCTCCTATACCAAGAGTACTGTCGCTTCCCCTCGCCCGGCCCCCGAAATGAAGTCATGCGCATGGTGTAATTCAGCGGACCAAAGTACTGCGGGCTTAAGGACCTGCTAGCTTGATTATCTAGTTTTCTTTTCGACGGTGGTATTGAGATAACTCCACTCCATAATTGAGCATGAAAGGACGTCATCTCTGGGAAGAAGCGGCTCTCATCGAGGACCCGAAACTGTTTCGAGTGGAGAACGATGCCTGGCAATGGTAGAGAGTAGTCCTAGTAGTACAGACAAGGGATACAAGTACAAACAGTCAAATCACGACCATTGCTAGGGTTCTGGCCCTTTGAGCGTAGAAGAGTTTTTGACTCGGACACTCAGTCTGATAGAATGCATACAAAGATTTCTTTTTGGTTCCAGCTTGATATGTATATCCTCTTGGAGCCCTGTTGGGTCTAGAGAGCCCATTGCAATGTACAAGAACTTTGACAGTTTTTATACTGTTATCGGGGTAGACGGACACTACTGTCCGCGGAGAGAGATATATATACGTATCTGCGCTTTCCAAGCTCGTGTGGCGTACTACTCCCGATACACCCCTGTAGGTACCGGGGCCGAATATTGAACGAATTGTTTCGAGAGGAAGGAGAAGCTGATATCTGGGGATTAAAATGACAAAGATACTGAGCTGACTATAGCACAGATGGAATTACCGGTGCATCAACTGGCATGCGTCAACGAACGGTTGTTTTACTTGGTACCAGATAGACAATCATTTCACCAGAGCTAGCATGCTCCTGGATCCACTGATTCGAGCATACAGATTCTAGATATGCCACCAAGGGCTGACGGACAGTCTAAGATTTTACAATTGTCCCAGTTGTCTTGAGTTAGCAAACAAAAAAATACCTACGGGTGGTATCTTTCCGTTCTATGGGAGAAGTGAGAAAAAAAAAACCCCCCCCAAAAAACCACGCAGGCGATAGGAGCGCGGAGAGTCACCATGCCTGATCAAAAAGGAAGAAAACCAGGACATTTCTGACAGAGAAGGTCCAATGGAAAGGCAGATTGCTAGTACCCAGGTACCTAGGTAGTATCAAGGTTAATACCTAAGGTTGGGTGCGAGATTGCCGTGGGTATCTGGTAACAAATCACCCGCTGACGACTTGAATTTAAGATGGATAGATCTCACTGGGCATCCAGGTTGCCATGATTAATATGCCGTGGGCGGGAACTGCTATATCAGGCTAATCCCCCGGACGAGTGTTTGTCGTTTGGACCTGCACTGTGGCCCTCCAATTCGTCGTTCTGCCGTCGTATTTTCCCTTCATCTGCAGCTAGTAATCCAAATTTCTCCTCCCTTCCCGCCAGCCACCACCATTCCTTCCGTCCTCTGTGTTAACCGACTCCTTCGCTGCGGCATTGGCTTCGCATATAGCACTTGATGATAACGACGAATTTATTTTGTACTTGTCATCGAATTGTCTCCCTTACTGTTTTCCTTGCCGGCTATGGTCTTCACTTCTCCTCGTTCCTCTGGAGCCGAGAGGACCATTCGCAAGATCGACATTGCCCAGGTGAGACTCCAAAGAACCGCCATTTTGATGTGTCAAATGGAAAAATGAGCCTGCTTTCTCCCTCGCTGCCTTGCAGCACAGCTCTGCCATTTAACGTTGCCCTGTTGTTGTCGACGCTTAACGCTGAACGACGGGGTATTATTTGTGTAGGTGTCCCTCAGTCTCCAAGATCGCTTGGGCCTCGCCAAAGTGAAATACCAGAACGGTCGCCTACATGCCTTTGAGTCGAACCGGCAGCTCAATGGAACGCATGCTTTCCAGGGTAGTGACAGCAACTTTGATTCGTCCTCCGAAATACTGCGAAGTTGTTACGATACTCCCTTGACCTCCCCTCCTCTCCGCTCGTCGGCCGCTTCCAAGGAACTGTCCAGGTCCGTACACAACAGACATGCTGCGACTTTCAACGCAAGGGTCATGCAGCCCATGCTCTCTGTGAATCGGAAGCGTGTTCGAACAGACTCCATATCAGAGCGTCCGGTCAAGGCGTCGCGAGTTTCCTGGAAAAGCTCGCATCGTTTGCCAGAATCGTCGCCGGGATTCAATAGGCGAAGACACGGCCCTTTGTCGTTTGTGTCTGATACTGGCACTGGCATTATCCCTGAGATCTCTTCCCCGGTATACTACGGCCAATCCGATGATGAAAATGATCCCGACCTCCCCACGCACAGCTTCCAGAATACCGGTTCCGTGGTCAGATCGTCTCCCCCCCGCACTCCCCCCCCGAAGAATGCTCGTCTGCCCCGAAACGAACAGGCCTTGCAGAATGAAGATGGTGCAGACTTACTTCTGTATCTTGCAAACTCGCCGACACCGGCTCGAATTGCTGGTAGAAATCAGACGATTAGCGAGTTTCCTCCGTCGACTCCACCTAGCCAGCATGGCGTTCTACCTTCGCTGACACCCACGCCTGGGGGTGGTACCGTTCCCAATTTTGGGACACCTAATCAGCCGTTCAACTTCGCCGACTTCGTAAATGTGACTCCAAGCCCTGCGCAGCCTCCTTGGGGCGGACGTACCCCAGGAGGTCCTTCCAGAACTCCACTCGCTGCCAGAAGCACTAGAAAGATGTTGAACTTTGACAACCTGGTCCCTCCAGGGGTGGAGAATCCCAAGAATCGGGATAAAGACACAGGCCTCGCCCTGCAGCTTGGGGAAGAGCTGCGACCGTGAACTTGGTAAAAGTGTTTCCATCGCAGTTGTCTAATGGACCCTTTATGACCGTTAATGATTCATGCATGTATCTTCTTTGTCATCCCTAATTTGACCTGAGCTCGCCTGACCAGCATGTGGACTTCCTTTTTCATATCTCTTTGTCTCATACGCGCTCTCTTTAACCGAACGGCTTTTGGCATCCCCTATGCATAGCTTCTTCTCTTCTGCTTGTGTCGAGTGCGAGCTTTCTACCATTACGGCTGCTTCCTTTGTTTATTAATCTCAGCCCTTGCATGACACCAGGTCCCGTTTTCATAATTTTATGCTTGTGATCCGCTTTCGAGTACGTTGTACTACGATTACAGTCCTTTACCCTTGTCAAGTCTGGCCATACGTTATGTTTACGATTGTACATAAGCGCGAGAACGAAAATAAAAAGCACAATCAACAATATCTACGCACGATTTCAGTTATCAATATTAACTGTAACTTAGTACAGAGTACTATTCTGGACAAAGTTAAGCATGGGCACCCAGGAAAAATTGCCCGAAATTTGTCTTTAGCCGGTGATTGGCGTCGGCCTTTTAGCGCGTCTAGCCTTTCTTTTCGCGTCAATTTCGCGTCTCCGACGCGTCGGTTCGCGCCCCTATCACTATATCAGAAACAGACTAGCGCAGACGGCCGGAGTTTATTTCTCTAGCTAAGCCACAGTGGCTGATGAACGGGCCATTCCTATCGGGGTACAGTGGAGTATTTGGAAAACCTTAAAAACACGCTAGTACTACCGCTTCCTAATTAGGAAAACATGAAGGAATGTGAGGTGAGCACTGAGTCAACTATACTATACTCTACCTACCAAATTCTGCCATCTGAAAAAATTCAATTTTAGTTTTTGCAGATTGGCGGTAATCGCTTGCCGTACAAAAGCTTGGGCATGCACGGATGTCCTTCGCAAAACGGACGCGGAATAAAACAGGTAAACCCTATTCTCTCTAGATCAGAACGACTTTCGCTACTATCTTTGTATGCGTTATATTCACAGCGAGATCACGCAACATTCCCTGTGCAGCGGTTGGCATCACCATCTCATCCAGAGCCCCGCACCTTGCAACTATCGAGGCCTGCATATCCATAAATGCATCAAAAGTGACTGCTTTCGCTCTGAAGAATGGTGTGCGGCAGGTATGGTTGAACAATCGGATCAGCGAGGAGCTCGCGCCAGCCAAACAGGTCTCAGTCTACGGTAGACCTGCCATTCATGGCGGTATTACCGTTGCAATGATGGTCGTATGCTGGTCAACCTGGGTTCGATGCTGGTACAACAACGCAAACGAAAAGTTCACGCCAAGAGAGCCACTTCTTGGTGCGCAAGACTCATATTCATTGCAAAGCAGTACTCGCCGAGGATAGCTAATATATCTTCCATACCCAGACAGAGGCAGGTTTCGCATGGAAAAAGATGTCAAGGCTGTGGAAAGATACTGTATTCGTAACTTGGCGCGGATGGAGGCAGTGATATTTCCCACGGGGTCGATTTCTTACATTCAGCGTCTAGATCCGCTTCGAATCGACGGCGATTATGCCCTTAAGGGTGATCCTAACCCAACTCTCACCTGGCTTCTCACCAACTAATGCGGAAATTAGGCACAAGTCTTTACCC
This sequence comes from Byssochlamys sp. BYSS01, assembly GCA_002242795.1. Taxonomy (NCBI): domain Eukaryota; kingdom Fungi; phylum Ascomycota; class Eurotiomycetes; order Eurotiales; family Thermoascaceae; genus Paecilomyces; species Byssochlamys sp. BYSS01. The sequence continues at coordinate 280,159 of NIXA01000013.1, forward strand.
ATGAGTTGTTGCACGTAGCAACCTGCTCCCAACAACCATTTGATGCAGTCTTCAGAAGAGTTTTACACAAGCCTAGCATCGTCTCCGCCAGCCCTTTATCCATCAATCCCACCACCGTGACCGCAGCCATCGCACCAGAAGCTCAGACCACCGCTTTCATCAACCATACCCTCATACCATCGTGACCACAGCCGTTTCTTTGAAGCCAACTATCATGAGGCGAATCAGGCAGAACAGCTTTGACCCTGGGCCGACACTTCTTCAGCGCTAGCCTGAAGTACCACTGCCAAAATCAGTCTTGCGAAGTCCTCGACATGCTTGCGTTTGTTGATTTTCCACGGTCCCCACTGCTTGATCCGAAGAAAGCCCTCCTCATTGCTAGGCTCTTTCATGCCAAGCAGGAATTCCTGGTATTGGTCATTCGGGACGGCCATGGCGATATATAGCTCGTCACCATCCCGGGACACTAACAACGCCCTAAGCTACAAATAAGCACTTTATTTCTTTCTTATAGTAGAGATGTATGATCGCAAAGTAAATAAACTTACCGGCTCTTTGTCAGGCCCTTTGGGGGCGGTGTGCAGAGAGCGGCGACCAACTCCGCAGCTTCCTGCCAGAATACATCAGGGGCATGATTCTGGCGGCGTTTGGCCTTCGCTTCCAAGATCAGTTGTGTCTGGGATGTCGAATTCGAGTACAGGAATCCATCGAGCCTGCACTCCATGGTGGATTTCCGGAACTCTGCAATGAGGCTGGCGCGCTGAGGTGTCCATGTGGCTTGCACTTTCGGGTGCTTCATACAGATTGCCATGAGGAAGGAAACCAGCGAGGCATTGACGACTTCCTCATTGATTTTTCTCAGGCCATCATTCTTGGGTTCGTTGTCGAAGAACTTCTTCACCTCGCGCTGTTGGTAGTAGGAAATCTCGAAAATCCCCATTTCAGGGGTGGGCGGGGTCGAGTTCTCTAGGTGGTCGACATATTGCTGAAATGGGACGAATGTAGCTAGCCAGTTCGCAGCTTGTTGGTGAAAATGACCGAGACCGAGTTCATTCAGAGCCTGGGCATAAGGGCGGTCCGTATCCCAGAGAATCTTCAGTACAAGATACTGGTTGTGATTAATCTTAGACCCTGAAAGCAACCTGGCTCGCTGGTGAATCGAGTGTGTTGAGATTCGGAGCTTTTGGGCCTCCAGGTTCCATTGTTTCCATGTCTGTGGGACCGCCTCATCTAGCTTGAGGGTTTTCTTTTGGGGAGGCATGAGGGATGAGTGCAATGTCGGCTGTGAAGAGACGCTCTGGGGGAGAGAAAAGTTGTGGTGGGAGAAAAGAAGGGAGGGTGGTGGGTTGAGATAAAAACGGAAAAATTGGTGTTTTGAAAAGAGGCATAAGATATTCAGCACCATCAAGGGAAGTCTCACTTCCTCCCTGGCAGGAGCAGGGCCAACTTGCTACACCATGGTTCTCAGCATTCGATCAGACCTCCCGATCTAATATCGTTTCTTTAAAAAATGGCCGCAGAACAAAAAATAAAATAATAGAATTCAAACATGCTAGCAGGGCTATATTATCTCCACATGAATCAAATGATTTGAAACCAGACAGACTACCTGAGTTACTGTGCTTGCCTGGGACCCCAGGCCTATCCCAGCCTCAACCAAAGCATCGTTCCCTGGTGAATGTGAGGAGACTGGCCCAGGTCAAGATCCAAGGTGAAGCGGCAGAGCCCAAGTTCCTATCTATCAAGCTTTTGTATGTATAAGACATTGTTTGCTCTTTCTAACTTCATGAGGTTGAGGTCCATAGAGCTTATACAAATAACGCTAATCCAGGAATGGACTAGCTCCCGCTGTCATGGTTACCTCTATATACCCGAACTGCCCGCTCTTTCACTCTTCTCCTCTGCCCTACACGATGGAGCCCCTGACCGATGACCCGGCGGCGAACCGTGCCTCCCTGAGGGTCAAGTACGAGAAAGCTGTCTCGGACCTCCTCAAGGCTCTCAGCTCCGACCCAAAGCTCACGTACTCAAGCAATGATCTCACGAAGCTCCGAGTTACTCTTGGATCCTTCGATCCTGAGGATCAAAACTTCATCACGTCAAATATCTGCCTCTTTAAGCCTATGTCTTCTGAGCAGATCATGGAATACTCCCTGGACATGTCGAATCAACCTGAAGGCACTCGCAACTTATGCGAAAATTATGATGAGCTGTACCAATCTCCCACAGGTGTGACAGGCCGTCGTCTTTCCGACACTATGGACGACAACACAGAAACCACCTTCCTTTACCTGAACAGACACTACCAGAGCTCGTACAAGAAGACCAAGCTCTACCCCGAGTCTCTTGCTAGAACCTCGAAGTGGGACCAAATTAGGGATAGCAACCCATTCTCAGATATCCCATGGGGGCTACTCGGGGGCTATTCCTTGACTAACCAGATCCCATCTTGGAACGTCAGGGCTCATTACGAGTGGCAAGATGACTACCGTGACCCAGAAACGATTTGCCCGCACATGATGCTCGTTATGTACACTGGTGCAGTTGCTATCGAAGGCGAACTGCTTTTTTGCGAACTAGGATGTATCGCGCAGGTGATTCGAAATCGTTTACAGCAGAAGGAATTCGAAAAGACCTCGCTTTTCCCAGTATGATATCACAAGTCCTGCTGAGCTTTTGCATGTATGCTAACCCAGTACGCTGTTGAACTCGATAGGTGTTGATCATCTCGCTATTCGGACCGCGACACGGTCGTCTCGTCCAGGCTAAATTCAACAAGTCTGGTGTCTTGAAGGTCAGGGTCTCTCCTATCTACAGTTTCGTGCGCAAGGACGAGGCGCCTTGGAACCTTTTTCTACGCTACCATGCCTGTGAGCCTCGCGATGGGCCAAAAATAGAATTCGGTGACGATGAGGAGGAGAGTGTATCCCCGCAGGCGCCAGAGTATGTTTCCCCTGTGACCGGATCCAGCAAGGAGACAGATGCACCTGCCCAGGCCCCCAAGCACCCCCCCAATCTACCGGAATTCGAGAAAGAGAATGCTCCTCCTAAGGAAGTCGAGACCCCATCAGCCGACGATCTTTGAGATTTGCATTTCCTGTGTTGACGAGATGCCCTACAAGACCAGATCGGCAGAGACAACTTGCGCTTCGATCGCGGCCTCGACAGATGAGAGGTTAGCGAAAAGTTATGAGAGCGCCATCTTAGGTATCAACAAACTCTTTTAGGAGATGGAAAATGCGTGTTCAATCGGATGTCTAGGTGCTGTCAACGTAATTGCTCTAATGCTTTCTATTCACAGGACTATCTCATGGTCAACTCCGTTGAAGCATATGGTGATGCTATCTAGAACAGGGGGCTCCTTACCTACCAAGGTAGAAAATACACCACCTGTTCACCAAAAATGTGCTTCGTCATCTTTTGCATCTGCCCTATCCAAACTAAAAGCGCATTATGTGAGATGATGAGTTCAACAGCCTCAAATTATTATTGTGGTGAAAGACGGACCGCGTGGTGTATGCAGTTATCATTCAAGGTAGTTGACTTACAGCAGGATTCAGCACTTGAGAGAATAGCCCGTCAGCAGTGAGAGCAGGGTCAACAGGATAGTCAAAGGTGAGGGTGGGGTATGAAGTGAGGGCGCGGGGCTTGTGGGCAGTATCTAGGGATTTGTAAGGGTCTGAGGCTTGGTTGCGAACTAGCGCGAAGACCTATGACAATATATGCGCGAAGAGTAATAAGGGGAGTAGAATCTACAATAATACGATTGTGAGGCTAAAGGAATAACAATATGTCCTCACTCCTTAAGGGTGTTGCCGCTGACTCTTCAGGGACTGTTTTGCCTCGCGAAGCTATCCTCTCCAACTTGGTGTGGTCACCTGACCACTTGCGAAGGCTATGTACAGTATATGGCAGTGTATCCTTACAGTAGGGCTCAGCTCTTTTCCTTGAGGCATTTTGTTGAATAGTAGTAGGGTTTGGAGTAGAACACCCTGAGCACATTGTTTTGGTGGCAGAATAGCTGAGATCGGCTTCATACTTTCCTAATTAGGAAGCGGTAGTACTAGCGTGTTTTTAAGGTTTTCCAAATACTTTTGTCATCCCACTGTAGAACCGCCACCAGGACTTCAGTTGGTTGATAGTCACCGATCTGTCATCTTTCCAACGCGGTGGATCCACAGCTAATATAACACAGAAGTATTGATTGTAACCTGTCCATCAGATTTACAGAGGGATGTACTCCATGAGGAAAATGCAGAAAGAGAGTGTGTACACTATGTAGACAGCGTTCTATATGAAAATGTAGATTAATCAACTCTCGACAAGGTCCTCCTGCACACCCGCATCCACCTGACCACCTGTCTCGCTCCCCGAACGGCGCTGAACCGCGTTTCTCTGCTCCTCTTCCACCCGGGACCGCTCCTCCTGCTTCCTCCAGAGCAGCGAGAGGTAGTCGGACGTGTTGACCTCATCGACGGATTTATCGTCCCGAACTCGCAGAAAGCGGGGAAATCGTAGACTGAGGCCTCTTTCATCGCTTACTAGTCCAATGGCAGCGGTGTAGGTCGGGCTGAGCGTGATGTCCGCAAAGGCCGTCTCCCAGACCTCCTGCGGGTTGAACCAGACGTCGGGCTCCTCGCCGTAATATTCCACGAAGCTGGGTCGGGATACGACGTTTGGTGTTCCCGGGGCGTATTTTTCTGTGAGAGACTGGTAGAATTTGTCCGTGAAGCCGGACATGCATTTCGTGACTGCTTCTAAGGATCCGGATTCGGGGTTCCGGACTGCTAGGAGGATGGGGGACCACCATTTCGCCTTGCGGCCCTGGCCGTGCCAGGCTGCGATGGGGATCAGATCCAGCGTTTCGGATGAGGAGGTGCTGTAGTCTTTCTTTACCTTGAGCCAGGATTCGAGGCGCTTGTCCGGTTCGTATGTGGATAGGAGGGGCTTGCGGCGCGTTGCTGCTTTTTCCTTGGTTTCACTGGGTCGAGATGCTTTGGATGCGACCGTTGCTTCTTCTCTAGCTTCCGTTTGCTGCAGCTGTGGTAGCTCCGGCTCGGGGATCGCTGTCGTTTCTTCGATGTTCGCTCCTGGTTTGGCGGTGTTGTCTAGCACTTTCACCATAAGCCCCTCGCACTTGGAATCAGTGGCACCCTTGAAGAATGCAGAGATGGTCTCATAATCGTTCGATGTTGCATCGAGGTTTTTGACCCAAGTGAACCGCCTCGGTATCTCAATGAATAAGCCCCGAAGCAGTTCCCGGCGTTCACGAAACGGCCGGTCAAGCAAAGGCTCACCGTTGAGGTACATCAGATCGAAAGCGAATAGGCAGACGGCGACTTTGATCGCCCCGATTTCGACATTCTTCTTTGCTCGATTCGTGAGAGTCTGGAAAGTTTGTAGTTCTCCAGATTCTTGTTCTACGGCGACTACCTCCCCTTCCAGAATGAAGCTCGAGACACCCTCCCCTCTGATCTGCGGGACAAGAGACACAAGATCAGGATACTTCTCGGTCATCAATTCGAGATGTCGAGAAAATATGGATACCTTCCCCTTTGAATCACAGTGTACCTGAGCGCGCTGCCCATCGTATTTGTATTCACAGCTGAAGTCCCTTCCTTGGAGCTTAGTTAGCATCTCAGACAGATCGCGAGTGATGCTACCGAGCATCGGTCTCAGCGGCACATGTAACTCGAGACCACATCGCACAAGAAGCTCTTCCGAAATCCCAACCTCGAGCAGGCTGGAAACGAGATCACCGTAATTTGGGTGTCTGGCATAGCAAGCTTTCACGATTTCCTCGGCATTGCCATATATATCCGACAGGTCCTCTTTACTAAAACGGGCAAGTTCTTGCTGAGAACGGACTGCGAAATCCGCATCCTTGGGCTTGGAAAAGAGAAACGCTCGCCCCAGCGCGATAAGCACTGTTGTTTTCACGGCCCCGATTCGGAGGTTCTGAACTAGAGTCCTGACAATGTACCGACTTTCTTCAGCGCCTCGTGTGTCCTGAAGCAACTTTTCAACGATCCGCTGCTTGGCTTCTTGGCTTCCAGTCCCTTTGCTCGTGGCAATTCTCGTCAGTGACTGATATACACCTTTGATCGTGAGGGGTTTTGGCTTTACAAGGGTAAAGCTCTGTTTCTTTTTGGCCTCAAACGCCACGTCCCCTGCATCTCCGTGTTTATTGTAGAGCGTCTTGAGCCCTTGGCTATCTAATCCGTATATTTTCTTCAAAGCTTTCGATATAGAGGAACCGCCCAAGCCTAGTTCCAGATCGACGTACGGTGGGGCGATGGAGCTCGTCGCTAGCCAGACCGCAGGAAGAAGACTCGAGGGATCTCCTTCAATGAGAACACGAAGGAAATTAGCCAAAGTATCAACTATCTTGATACGGCTAGTCGTGCCATTGGCAAGGACAAAAGCTCTCGTTAACAAGGCGTATGACGCGTCTCCACCCTGAGTGGCCCAAAACGACCGTAGTTCTTCTGCGTATTTAGCCGCGTCGAATGTCAGAGGACTCTGGTCAAGTGGAATTTCAAGGGAAGCTGTATTTTCTGTCCCTGCAGATGACTGTAATGATATAGTTTGCTTCTTTTGAGAGAGGCCTATTGGCTGCGGATCCTTTGTTGGCCATGCTGAATCCTTAGAGGGCTCTACCGAGGCTTCTGCCTCAGGGACAGGGCCCGAAGACCCAGTCGTGGGTATATGCTCCTGATCCCATTGCGCTTGGAGCTTGCGAGCAAAAGCTTCATCTGAGAGTATTTCTGATGTGTCCCCAGCTACATTATCCAAATTTCTTTCTGCCTGTTCGGCTCGCTTGGCAGTCTGGCCCTTGAAGAAGGACTCGATGCTTCGAGCAGATTGGGCGGCATCTGTACCGTTCTTCTTGCGTTTTTTGGCTGGGCTCGGCATCTTTATCATATACTTGTTATCCGTACTGACTGCTGCGTTTCCGTGGAGACTTGAAGACGTTCATGGTGGCTTGCGCTGAGGTTGGGATATGTGACGTTGTCGGAGCTGTGTCTCCGCAACACGAGTTTACGAGAGGAGATGCGATCCCGCGAAGACACCTTGCGCCTCATTATATCACCCTGTTTTACCAACCATGGCGACGTCCGCCCCCATTTTGTCATCGCATGAAAGAGCACGTGTTGAGGATTATTTAAATGACAAGATACAGGTATCTTCTGACCTAGAAGGTCTAGATTCACTCCTTTCTAGCTTGCGCGCCCAACACAAGCTCCAACAAAGACAGGTATCCCTCCTCTACACAAGTGACATCCGTGGTCGTTGCCTTCTTTTGTTTCTTCTTTTTATGCATTCTCTGACTTGTGGTGTTCAGCTAGCAGAAGCTCAGGAAGCTCTCTCCAATGCCACCAAAGCCTCCAGCGATCATACCGAAGCTACTCGAAAGCGAGCCACGGCATTCAATGAACAACAAGCGGACATCGACAGGCGCCTGAAAGCCATAACACAATCGGATGTCAGCGATGAAGCAGTACGGCGATTCGAACAAAGCATGGCGAAGCTACGGCGGCTAGAAATATCGAAACGCTACGTTGATCTTTTGAAGGAAGTCGATGGATTGAGGTATTTTCGACCACCTACGGTGCCTTTGGTCGAACCACGTTTGCTGAGCTAGAAACGTAGCAAAGATGCCCTGCAGAATATAACTTCGGCCCCGCGTCTCGCTTTGAAACCGTATTCGAGGTTACGAAATATCGTCCTGGCGCTGAAAGATGCTCAGCCTGCTGCTGAAGGCGCAGCTCCTCATTTGGTCGACTACACGGAGAAGTTAGCATTCGCATTGAGACAACAGATGAAGGCAAATTTTGGCAAGAAGCTTCAGGACACGCTTGAGAAAATGAAATGGCCAGTAAAGGACTTGCGTCTTACGGACGACCTCATTTCACAGTGGAAAAGCAGTGTCGAACTGCTTCTCGAATTGCAAATACCGTAAGGATCACCCGTTTGCTCATCATTCTCTTTCCTTTGAGGCTTCCAGATGTTTAACGTTAATATGTGCATTCAGTGAACTTGAAGAGGTCAGTAAGGTCTCGGGGAACCAGCACATCGAACCACCTGTTCTGTTTCCGATGGAGGTGATGGTACATCCTCTAGAACTTCGGTTCAAGTACCATTTCAGCGGCGACAAACCAACCAATAAGCTTGACAAGGTATCGCTGTTTTACTCTCATAATCAATTATGAACATGGAGGGCTGACTAGTTTAGCCTGAATACTTCCTGTTCCATATCACAGATTTGATTGCTACCCACGGTCCTTTCTTCGCGAAATATCTCCAGCCTATATTTGACGAGAAGATGCAGACGGCGGAAGTCACGCTGAACTGGAATTTCCACAGCGCAAAGAATGCTTTCATTACGGCTCTTCTACCAATGCTGAGAGAGAAAATAAACGCTTATCTCCCTCAAATCTCAAACCATCCGCAGTTGCTCAGCCATTTTGTGCACCAACTGATGACTTTTGATAATGAGATTCGTGAGACGTGGAACTATACACCCTATCCTACTGCCGATGAAAATTGGAAAGGGATGTCCTGGGAAGTTCTGACAAAGCAAGGCTGGTTTGATCGCTGGCTTCAAGTTGAGAAGGATTTTGCACTCGCGCGGTATAAGGAAATCATTGAAGCCCCAGACAGTGGAGAGCTTGATTATGACGGTGTCGAGCTTTCCGCTACAAAACCAACGAAGGCTTCGATACGTGTAAATGATCTCCTTGAAACTATCACAGAACGTTACCAACCGCTGTCATCGTTCAGCCAAAAGCTGCAGTTTCTCATCGACATCCAAATAACGATTTTCGACCAATTTCACGCACGCTTACGCTCCGCCCTAGAAGCGTTTCTTGCCTTGACGTCTACCATCGGTCGCACTGTACAAGGCTCTGACGGACAAGTAAGCGTCGAAGGCGTTGCCGGATTAGAGCGGCTGTGCAGGGTTTTTGGAAGCTCAGAGTATCTCGAAAAGAAGATGGAAGACTGGAGCAACGATGTATTTTTTGTGGAACTCTGGACGGAGCTTCAAGAACGAGTGCAGCGTAATGAAAATGGTGGGAAGAATGTCGCAGGGCCCATGTCCGTAGCGGACGTGGCCTCACGTACTTCATCAGCCGTCGCGAACAATCATGGTCAAGAGGGGACTTCGGACGGTGCTCTTTTCGATGAGACAGCTTCGGTATACCGCCGACTGCGCCTCCGATCCGAAGCCGTGCTCACTTCCGCAATGTGTTCCGACGCTCTTTCTGCTCTGAAGCCCTACTCCCGCACATCAACATGGGCAACACTCTCTACTGCTTCAAGAGTTACAGCGGCTGCACCTTTTGCGCCATCTTCGGATCTTGCTCCAGCAGTACGCACTCTTTCTGCTAGTCTCTCTTTCCTCTCCCATGCCCTAGGAGTTGCCCCCTTACGGCGCATTGTCCGTCAGCTTCTCCAGTCAATGCAGGCTTATATCTGGGACAACGTTCTCATGAGACATAAATTCTCGGCTGCGGGCGCTGCCCAGTTCTCAGGCGACATCAAACACCTTTGCAGCGTGATAGATGTCGCGCTTGGAGCGGCGACTGGCCCAGGTGGCTCGGAACGAGTCATCCAAAAACTTAATGAAGCGCTCTTGCTTATTTGCTTGGATGCGAATGTCGACGCTTCTGGTACTCATAATGGTGGCGATCGCTTGGCCGAGTCTGAACAAAAGGCGCTTCCGGGATTGTGGGAGGTGGAGAAGAGGCTCTTCAAGGACAACAAGAGCGCTAGAGAAGTACTTTCGGAGCTCGGGATTGAAACCATAACTGAAGCTGAAGCCAGAATGGTATTGGAAAGAAGGGTCGAGATCGGCAACTAGGCGTACATTATGAGATCGTGGCATCTTCTCTTTTTTACGAGTTTCCTTTACTCTATTGCACCCATGAAGAACTTCGAGAGTCTTCCTTGGTTTGGAATGGACGTGCAAAATCCATGATACTAGATAGTTCTGTTTTCTATTTCTATATCTCTTTATAAGCGCGTATGAAAAATGGGCTACCTAGAACACCAGCCCGGATCTCGTCATGTCGTGTATAGTGCGCAATTCTAGAGAATGCTGGGGGAGACGCTCCGTTCAAGTGTAATCTCGAATCTTAAGGAAGCACAAAATCCAAATCTTTATACATGAATGCAAAATGTTAGTGCCAAAGAAAAAGAAAAAAGGAAAAGCTCAACTCGAAGGAGTAGGGAGGGCCGTTATCAAATGGTACTGTCAGCTCCGAAGGCAGGTAATTCTAAGCAATCTTCTTTCAGTGAACTCATGGAGCAACTCATTTACTTCCCCTCACCTCACTAGGAAGTTTCACTTTTCAGGTTCTCAACAATGCCTGGGCCGACCTCATCGACAGCGCGCACAAGTGCCTCAACAGTCTCCCGTGTCGTCTGGATATTAACCACGCAACGGAAGAACTTGCCATTACCGACCGCGTCCTCATGACTGCTAGGAGGCGCAAAGTCGACCATGAACCCTCGACTTACAAGTGCGTGCGTGACTTGCTCCGTAACCTTGCTGTTCTGCCTTCCCCGGTCGGGCTCATCTAACGCGGCAGAGCCGCGCGGATAGACGAACTCCTTGCCGGGAGCATAGTAGAAGCAGACCTGTAAGCACGGAGGGGGGTTCTCGCTCACGAGAATGAAGTTGGGGTTCTCGGCGACGATTGTTGCTAGATGCGCCGCTACGTCGCAGGCAGAGTCGATCTGTTTCTGGTACCCTTCAGAGCCGTAGTAGGTCCAGCTCAGGAACAATTTCAGAGAATCTGCGCGGCGGCCACACTGTAGCGTGAGATCTGCCAGGTCCCAGACTTCAGGTGATTCAGCTTCGGGAGCAGATGATGAATTGCCGCCGTTCGTGGAGACCGGCTCGGGTGGTTCCTCGTCGTTGTGGAAAAGGTAACCGGCCGGGAGGGTATTGGCTCGGTGAAATTGGCGGATATCCGCGGCTAGAAGGAATGAACATGTCACTGGCACACCGAGCATCTTATGTGGATTGATCGCAATGCTATTTGCTTTCTCTGCACCCTTGAGCTTGTGTCGCTGACGTTCGGAGAAGACGAACGAGCCGCCCCATGAACCATCCACGTGGAGCCAGACCTTATACCTTTTGCATATTTCAGCGATTTCATCCAGGGGGTCAAAAGAGCCCAGTACTGTCGTACCAGCGGTAGCGTTGACGTAGAAAGGCGTTCTCCCTTCGCTTTGGGCCTTTTGGATGAGTTTCTCTAGTTCCCTAGGAACCATCCGTCCTGCTTTGTCGATGGGAACAGGCCAGACGGCTCGACTGCCGAATCCCAGCATCTGTGCGGCCTTCTCAATGCTATAGTGGCCATGGGCACTGGTGAAGAGGACAAACCTGTAGTCACCGTTTCCATCTGTTTTAGTCGTTGGGAACAGCGTGTTTCGCGCGATAACAATCGAAGTCGTGTTGGAGGCCGATCCACCTTGCACAGAAATGCCGCCCGCATAGCGACCATTGAGACCGAAGAGCGAGGCTAGGCGTTTTCCCGTGTACTTCTCGACCACTGTCAAAGCCGGCGAGACCTGATAGACATGCACATTCGTGTTCAACGTCGCCAGGATAAGCTCTGCCGCAACCCCGGGAGCGTTTGTCGACGCGTACAGCTTATCGAGAAAGCCCTGATGCCATGTGTTGACCGAGTATCCCAGGATCTTTCGGAGGACTTCGATCAGACCGTCCTGCCGAGCGCCCTTTACCGGCAGATTCAGCTGGAGGAGCTCCTGTAGCTCCTGTGGCCTTTTGTAGTCTACTAGTGATGTCCCTGACCGCTGAAGAGTTCCTCCATTGACGCCATTGGTGTGTGGGCTCGAAGTACTAGATGGGACATCATCGGCGGACCTGATGAAGGGTATGAGGAGATCCTCGACTGCTCTCAGAAGCTACAAGGCATTGTTAGCGATGAGAAAGCAGACGCTGGAGGCTTATTTCTGGATGTAGGCGGTGCAGTAATTTATGACATAAAAAGCTATCGGTCGACTCACATTTTGCACTTCATCGGCCCGGCTAGCTGGAGCTTGGTCCAGTCCCTGCTGCGAAGGAGATACTGCCATCGATGACCACAGGGGCGAACAGTTCAGCGATGGGAAACACTGTGGTCCTTAGAGAACGAAGAGCAAAAACCGTCTCCATTTTTTTTTTTTTGTCATAAGAAAAACCCCGACCGTCCTCTTTTTATCCAGGCCCACTTTGTCTGGTCGATTTGCAGCACGCAATCATCATGAAAATTGCTTGCCGATGACTAACGGAGACCGGAAGATGCCGTGTTCTTCTCCACAGCCTGTCAGTCGAACATCGACCATTGGCCTGGATCTCGCGTCGGAGGGTGGATTGCCTTCGGTGCTTTGTTCTGCTGGTATTATAGTCGCCTAATCTTGACGCTTTTTTATTTATTTTACTTTATTTTTTGGGGGGTATACTTTTTGCGGCCTCTTTGCGCAAGCAAACGACCCTTCTCCAAGACGACCCTCATAAATAAGGGCGTTCGTCTCTTGTTCACAAGGCGGTCTTGTCCATGAACTCCTCGATGATGATTCCTTCTAGATTTCCATGGCTATCTCCGTGTACCCACGTTGTTGATACCTGCTTTAGGCTTCGTCATACTAGTATTCTCGCAGTCGTCGAAACACGGAGAAGGCTACCAGTGTACTGGGGAGCCGTGAAAAGTACAGGAAAAGCACGGTACTGGTGTACAATCGCCATGGGTGTTAAGCTGGATATGCTTCCGTATGATCCTGGGCTTTCTAAGACTTCAAGCCTAGCTGCTGGTCATTCACAACTATTGCCAGTGCTATATCGCAGTTCCCCATGGCAAACTAGAGACTGTTGAAGTCATTGATATGACCACCGACCAAAATACGAGCGTGGACGCCCGAGACCTTCCTGCCCAGCATGTTTGTTGTGGCTGTCCGGTTGACGGTCATACTCTCGGATATTCTACCCCAAACAACTGCAGGGTCCTGTAGTCTTTGCGGTAGATATACTTTGGCCGGTTAATATACACTGGTGTACATTAAGATAACATTTATTTAAATTCAATGCCAAATCCATGGCCAGGGCCAGTGAGATAAGTTCCTTGTGACAGACGCCTCTGGCTGAAATCGTCGGCAGAAGAAACCTGAAGCCCGATAAAGACAGACATACGCTGCCATTTGTGTTGTTCACCTAGGAAAGTATGGCTGTGGTATCGTGGTCATAATCTATCATGAAACAAAACTGCGACTCACACTCCGACTTCTGCTTATGCTCCTACTCCTGCTAGCGCTCGTCGGCCCATCACGGCCGTCATCCGACGCTTCAATAGCCGTAGCGCCGACCATGAAGATTTCTTCGCACCATTCCGCAAACGTGTCGACGTCCCACACTGTGTCTTCACGTCCCTTGCCATTCTTGCTCACAGGATTTCCTTTCGTCTTCTCTGAAGACCGGTATACTTCGAAGAACTCCTCGTAGATTTGGATGACTCGATCCTGCACGGCTCCGACCAAAGTCTCCTTCATCCTAGGGTCATCTAAGTAGTCATTCAGTATTCGCCGTAGGTTCGGTACTTCTTTTTCAATGTTTCGGCAGGTAGGGACCATCACTTCCCCACGTTGCAGATTTCGTTTGTCAATGAACTTAGACGGCAGGGACGCTGTCATTTTCGTCGCGAATCCGTTAATGAAGTCGTTAATCACAGTCCTTAGCCTGCCATCGAGCTCCGCCTTAGCATCCAGCATGTTTTCTACCACTCGTGGGAGTAGACCGTGGCCAACGAGGCGCATAAGGTTGCGCGGATTGAACAGACCACCCCTTTCCCGAAGTTCCCAGAAGGTGCTCGTGATTCCCGAGAAGTCAAATGATATCTCAGGTGCCACATATTCAATATCGAAGGCAACTATCTGTTGTTTTAGGAGAAGCAAATGGCTCATTAGGAATAGCTGTCCATCAAAAGGGGATGTTTTGCTGGCAATCAAAGTGCTTGCTTGGTGAAGAGATAGATTTGTTTGATGCACAATCTGGTGAGCTAAATCGTCAAATACAGTAGACTAGTTTCACAGAGTTAGCTTATGCATCTGGAAAGAGGGGGGGGGGGGGGAAAAGAGAATAATAAAAAGGGAAGAAAGGGGCCGGGGGTGTAGGGGCAATCATACATTCACAAGTCGATATATTCTGCTGAGTAGCCAAATAGCCTTGCGAAGTGTGGGATACCACCCAGCTTGTATTTCCAAATCCCACTTAGTGTCTTGTTTGAATACTGAATCCGTTCCATCTTCTGTCTTTGCAGATTGAGGCATATTGACTAACATATCAGCAGACAAGATCTTCTTGCCGGAGATCTGGCCATCCGTTGCCGATACGCGAAGCCCTCTCTCCCGTAGGGGGTAGTCAAGATCTTCAGGGCGAGGCTTGTAACGTTCGATCTCATCACGCAGAAAAGCTTGTGCACGAAAGACTAGCCGAGTTTGCGCATCCTCCAGAGCAGGCTGAATTAAGCTAGAGAAGTCGAGTTGGGTCACATCTATATTCTCAGATTCCTCATCCGGGTCTAGATAACGAGTTTGCAGAAGGGTACAGAGTTGGCAAAGATTGATAATTTTGTCTTCATGGATTATCCTGGGCCGAAGATGATCGTACAGCGGCTCACAAATTGTTTCCAGGAAGTCATACAGTCCTCCTTGGCCATGAAACCATTCGCCCCAAAGCTCGAACTCGTCCAAGCAGATGCCGCGGATGTAGCTAATGCTGGCACGGGCGAAAGCGACTAGGTCCTTGGACGAGCTTGGAGCGAGTGCAATGTCATTGAGCTTTTTACGAACCAAGGGGGTAATCAGCTTCCCGCGGACAGCAGCGAAATTCGAATGGAGCTCATTGAGGAGGCTCTGATACTCCGCCTCATTTCCTTGTTCAGGATCCAATGGGGGGACCGCCCTTTTTTGGATCTCGAGGCTGATCTGCTTCAGCTCGGGAGCTCCGACTCGGAACTTGGCATATAACAAAGCAGACATAGTAGTATCATTCAGTTGCTTATCTGCAATCTTTTTCGAGACGTCATAATATATATCTCGAAGCGCAGAGACGAAATGGCCGCGGATAAGCGTTAGCGCCCGGGTCAAAAGCAGCCTGTATCGAGAGCGATATACTTCTGCCTCTTTTTGTTCGGCCTACCGAAAATCATTAGTGGACATGATGAAAAGTTAAGGAAAGACGAGATCTGACATGAGTCTCCATATAATCCAGACATTCATCCAGGCGCCTAAGCATATCCGAGAACTCCTTGTCGCGAACAGAATTTCCGGCGCGAGGCGCATTGAGTTTCTTTGAAGCAGGTTCTAAAAAATCATAATACTGAAGATTGTATTGAATAGAATCTGCCAATTCTGAATCGCGTCTCTGCGCTGACAAAAGCCCCTCGCATTGCTTCTGGAAATTGGACGTTTGCAGTTCCACCGCTTTGAAGGACTCGGATAAACTGGTCAAATGGTCTAGGATGGAGCTGCTGTCGGATAGAAGCGCATCGAGATGAGTTTTCGACACCTGAAGCTCGTCTAGGCAAGACCTAGAAAGATCAATCAAGTAAGACTATGGTCCACTAAGGTCGCCATGAAAGCCGCCTTCAAAAGGTGCACTCACTGATACTCGTCGTAGCTGGCTTCGAGAAGGCTCCCTTCCACCTCGTCGTACCACTGAGAGAACTCGAGTTCGTTATGAATATCAACAATAGATTTTGGCTTTCTTGAAGCTGTTCCGAATTCCTCGAAAACCTTCTTGCCTTTGGATCTTGGGAGCAGACTAGACGCTTCGGACTGTCCTCGCGCTCGCCCTGCAACTCGCCGGGGCATTGTGGGATGATGCGGGCCTAAGATGACGTCTGCTAAAAGAAGTGTCCCCGTGATTATGCATTCGTCAAGGCTATATATTGAAGAAAATGAGCGACGAAAGGGTGAGAGATCTCAGAATACTGACACAGCTCTCCTTGGTCGACTGTTTTAACTGCGTTCGTGTCCGCTGTAGACACGCTATTCTGCCGGCGCATTCCGCCTACGACTTGCCACGGAGTTGTGGGTTGAGCTAGATGCAGCTCTTCTCGTATCCCACTGCTCGGCATGGTTTCGTCGGATCAATTTGGTGGTTTTAACTTGTCGAGGGTCATTCGCTTGTCACACCATGTTTACATCTAGGGCAAAGAGGCCAGTGTCTTATGTCGTCACTTACCCTTTTCGTGCTACTAGAGCTCTCCGATTGTCCGCCTCGCCATGGCGGCATTATTCGAGCAGGAGCAGTAAAAAATCGTCGAATCCGTCTTCTTCCTCTTCTTCTTCTCACTGGTTACGAACATCCTTTGGGTTGGTAGGAACAGGGGCTGCCGCATTCGCTGCCTATATTTTCGCGACAACCTACGGCAAACAGAACCGACCTTTGACAGACGCGAAGGGAATAACTGCACCTTCCTCCCTCGAAGACTTGGGTTCTCAATATGTTTTAGCCAAGAAGAGCTTGGGAAGTCCTGGTGTCTATGTGTGGGGATCGAATGCATATCGTGTCGTTGACCCGGAGTCCCCTGAAGCTATTGTCAAGAGACCTCGGAAATTTTCCTACTTTGAAGGTCAAGTATTAAGAGACCTCAAACTTGGTGAGAGGTCTGGTGCCGCAATCACGGAGAAAGGCGACTTGGTTCAGTGGGGTAAAGGATTCTCTGATACCGAGTTCAAACCCACCAAAACCTTAGTCGGCAAGGGTTTGGTTTCACTTTGCATGTCTCAGGATCGGATAATCGCACTGTCTTCTAACGGGGTTATATATTCGCTTCCCATCTCCAAAAATGAACAAGAATCCAGTCAGAAAGCTAGGGAATCTTCCTGGATTCCCTTCTGGTCTGGAAGTTCCAACATAAGCTATCGCTTGCTCAACCCAGCCTTGAGGCTAGGTGAGAAGGTCACAGCTCTCAGCGGTGGCTTGGAACATGTCCTATTATTGACCAGTTATGGCCGAATCTTCTCTGCAGCATCCTCGACAGAGAGTTTTCCGTCGCGCGGCCAACTTGGTGTCCCCGGCCTTACTTGGGAAACTCGGCCTAAAGGGCGTGTCGACGCTTGTCATGAGATCACAACGCTCAAGAACTCGAAGATAACGCAGATTGCCTCCGGAGACTATCATTCCATAGCACTTAGCAATGATGGCCGCATATTCTCTTTCGGAGACAACTCTTTTGGGCAATTGGGAGTGCCATTCGATGCGCGAAGTCCGTTTAAGGATACCCCTACTGAGCTACCTCTAGGACGGCTTTATCGAAGAAAAGCTTGGCAGGCTACTGCAACTGGGGCTGCTGCTGGTGGGACTAGCAGCTTTTTTACCGTGGACGCAAAACCCATTTTGGATGCGGATGGCGGGTCTCCACCAACGCAGGATCTGGGACATATCATAGCTGATACGTGGGCGTGCGGAAAGGGAATTACGGGGATTTTGGGCAACGGTAGGTGGACTCACTTGCAAGACGATCCTACCAAAGTGAAGACTTTGAGTGGCCTCTTCGAATTCGACGAGCGTGCGAAGAAGCTATCTCCAATCCGTCTCCGCGATATATCTGTTGGTACAACCCACGCGTCTGCTGTCCTAGCCAATAGTTCCAATCTTAGTGCTTCTGTGAATTCCTCGTCGGACAACACAGACAGCCCTGGCTTGGATACACTTTGGTGGGGAGGAAACGAATTCTTCCAATTGGGCACCGGCAAGAGAAACAATCTTCCCAAACCGACGTATATCAATTTGCCTTCAGAGCTTGGGGCTAAGGACAACGAGCAGGAGGCGCGTCTGCAGATTAGTCCCCGTCATGACTGTAAAGTGGATGGCCGTAAATTGAGCGTGGAACAACGAGTCGAATGCGGACGAGGTATATCTGCGATCTATTCGGCCTTGTAATGTATATTTTGGATTGTTTTCTTCTTTTCTCATTATGTATTACGAATTGTGTCTCCAAGAGATACTTCTATTTTAATTAACAAAAGTTTTGTATGGTTCGAATCATCGTTAGGGTACCTAGGCATTGCTCTCTGACCTTCTTGGACAAACAAAGCAAACACGCCGCCTGTCGGAGATTGCTCGGGCCGCTGCTTATCGCAAATTTTCGTGAGATAGTTAACAAATTCTCGGACGGGCTTTAGATACTCCAAAGATATCCGGCATCTGCCACAATGCCACGCGAAAAGCAGAAAAGAGGTCGCCGAGCGGAAAACAAGGCAAAGAAGGAGGAGACCAAACGAAAATGGGATGACGACCCAGAAGTTCCAACAGCAAAACGGTTGAAGTCCTCGACAAACGAGACCGAGACTGGAACCGAAACCTACGATCTCGGCCAAAACGTAGATTACATACCTCTGGATGTCGGCGAAGAAGAAAATGGCAGTGGGCGCTCGAATGATACACCATTCTATGGACTTCTTGATAGTGAAGAGCAGGAATACTTCTCGCGAGCCAGCGAAGTACTGGAGCTCAACCAGTTCCAGGATGTCGAGGAGAGGCGACTGTTTGTTGAGAGCGTCTACAAAGAGGCAAATGGCAAGGAGCTGAAAATTGCTTGTAGCCAGTCGTGCTCGAGGTTGATGGAGAAGTTAATCTCCATGTCCGACGTACGCCAGATTCGGCGGTTATTCGACAAGTTTGTTGGCCATTTTTTGCACCTGGTACAGCATCGGTTTGCGAGCCACTGTTGTGAGACGTTGTTTATACATGCAGCCCCTGCGGTAACTCCGAAAGCGTCAAAAACGAAAGGGAAAAAGAAGTCTCAGTCAGAAGGAGATGAAGAGGAAGCGGAACCAGAACCAGAACTGTCCTTGGAGGAGATGTTCATCAAGGTGACTGAAGAACTGCAAGAGAACTGGGGCTATTTATTGACGGAACGCTTTGCGTCGCACACAATACGGGTCCTTTTACTAGTACTTGCAGGGGAACCGGTTGACTTGTCGTCCGCAGACTCGGTGGTCGCGAGTAGAAAGAAGGAAAGATTAGGCGTTTCAGATGTGGAGCTCCAGAATGGGCACACCATCACACAGAGAAGAGAAGTGCCTCAATCATTTGAATTCACTCTGAAGAAGACCATTGGGGATATGGTTCGTGCGCTGGATGATACATATCTTCGGGCGTTGGCTACACATCCAGTCGGGAATCCAGTGTTGCAGGTTCTCCTGTACCTGGAGCTTCAACACTTTGGGAAATTTAGCGCGAAGGAATCCAATTCAATCACAAAAAGGTTATTACCCGATGAAGCTCTGGAGCAGGGGTCCGAGAGTGCAACTTTCGTCAGAGGCTTGTTCTATGATCCGGTCGGCTCGCACCTGCTGGAGACCTTTGTGAGGTGGTGCCCTGGGAAGCTATTCAAGAACCTCTACAAAAACCTCATTCGCGATAATATCCGCTCTCTTTCACGAAATCAGACTGCTGGATATGTCATCGTTCGAGTCTTGGAGAGACTAGGAAAAGACGACCTCCAGAATGCCATGGAACTCATTCTCCCCGAAATCCCTTCCCTTGTCGAGCGATCGAGATTAATCATCCCCAAGGTGCTTATTGAACGATGCTCGGTCCGCGGCGTTGACACACGCTTGCTTGCAAAAGAACTGGCGGACGCCTACGACAAGGATCCCGCCAAGCGCCTGGCTCAGATGCTGAAGCTCGAAAATGACTTGACATCTACAGACGACAAGGAGCAAGAAACGCCTAAACAGGGAGATCGCCAGGCAACCAAACAATCTTCCGCGAACGCCGAAAAGCTCCACGGCTCTCTGCTCGTCCAAACAATGCTGACGGTTCCCGGCCCACTGAGCGAACTCGTCTTCACAAGCCTCCTCGCACAATCTACGGAGTCCCTTATCTCGATCTCCAAAGATGCCACCGCATCTCATGTCCTACAACAAGCCTTGACGCTACCAACCTCAACCCCTCAATTCCGACGGCAATTCGCCTTGCGATTCGCAGGTCATCTGAAAGACCTTGCGCTCGACCCTTCCGGTTCCCACGTCGTAGACTCATTATGGCTTGCAACCAAGGATATTTTCTTCGTGAAAGAGAGAATGGCGCAGGAGCTGGCACAGCACGAAATGGCTCTTCGAGATTCCTTCATTGGCAGGGCTGTATGGAGGAACTGGTCCATGGATCTCTATAAGAGGCGCAGAGGCGATTGGACCGCTAGGGCAAAAGGCCTTGATCGACAACAACCTGGTCCGGCAAACGATAATAAGAGTCTTAATCTTAATAGCAACAGTGTCAATGACGGTGGTAACTGGGGGAGGCAATCTAAGTCACGGATCGATCTCGCGAGAGCAAGATTTGCAGCGAAGGCAGAAGACAATACGAAGGGGAAGGCGAGCAAAACGCACCGGATTCAGGCTCCAGTGGTTGCAAGGTCTTAGATTACCATGCTGCTTTTACTATAAGACCTGAGAAAGAGGTTTCAGATGATGTAAACAGCAATATGAGACGTGGACGGGCACATAATTGCAAGTTGACTCTGCAAGCAGCATCGCTGCTTATACGTCCGTTCGCCTTGGATAAGCTCAATCGGTATCTTGAAAGGGAAGCAAACATAGACACTGGCGAATTTTCTCGCACTCTTGCATTTGTAAATGAATTATGCCTATATCATATAAGCGTAGGGTATAGACTATGCTATGCTAGATGACCTTCCAGAGGACTCTCTTGCATTAAAAAGACAGGACATAAGCCGAACGATGCTGCTCCTTCAACTCATCAAACCAAAGCCCACATCACAAAATATTACTTTTTCAAAGAACATGCCTGATTTTGGCATAAAGCTCGGTGTCGAGGAAATTGTATTTCGGATCGGGTATGCAGAATGGGTGTTGCGTGAGGAGAGTCTCAGCGGTTGGACGCTCATATGTGTCTCTGAAATGAGTCGTTAGTACTCAAAATCGAAGTCAGAAAAAGGGAGGGCATAACTTACATCGTGAAGCAGTCGTACATGAAAGCGAGCGCTTCAGGACTGATATTCATGGAAACATCGTCCGGAATCGGAGGAGCTTGGCTCAAACTCCCAAGCTTGAAGATAGCACCAATAGCCTCTTCCTTACTCCATGGGCGACGACCAGCGAACATCTCCAGCACTACGCACCCAAGAGACCAGATGTCAACCTTGGCGCTGTAGCCCTGCCCTTTAGATTGGATAACTTCCGGAGCCATCCAAAACACCGATCCTTGCATAGAATTCGACGAGTCATTCCCGTAGATGTTATCGGATTTCTTCGAAATACCAAAATCGGAGATTTTACATGTCCCATCAAGGTCAAGAAGAATATTATCGGCTTTCATATCACGGTGCAGGATTCCCTTATCATGCAAATATGCCAATCCACTCAAGCTTTGGCGGGTGAGGGACTTCACGACGCTCTCTTCGAACTTTCCATGTTTGCGAAGGCAACTGCCGATGGAGCCACCAGAGATATATTCAAGATAGATTGAAATGGACAATTCGCCTCGTTCGCATCCGAGATATTGAACGATGTTCGGGTGTTCGAGGTGCTGCATGGTGTCTATTTCGTGGTCCATTGCAGCGACCAGTTCTTTGATTCGATCCGTGTCTTGACCAGCAATCCTGGGACTAACCTCCACTTGCTTAACAGCCAAGACCTCACCAGTGTCCGCGTTCATGCCCAGATACACTCTGCCGTAGGTTCCCTTGCCAATAAGTTGACCACGAATGATACGGAAAGTGGGCTGTCTCTGCAGTTGAGCCCCCTGGGATGTGCTGTTTTGTGGAAGAGGCTCAATATAACTGAGCCGCTTGCCAGGCTTTGGGCTAATTTGCATGATCCTGGCTCCGAACATTTTTGTACTCTTTCGCCGCAGAATCTCGCCCGACTTTTGATTTCCAGATGCATGGATGCTCCGGTTTCGGCTGCTCTGATTGGCGCCTTTGGCAACTTCACGAATTGACTTCATTCGCGAGAGCCCACCAGAACGAGCCACATTACGTCGAGCTACTGCATTGGCTTCCCCTGCTTTCAGAGTGGACTCGTCCGAACCAAGAGTGTCTGAGCTATTACCACCAGGCAGTGCAGAATAAGGCGGTGGTTCTTGCCTCCCTTTTAGACTCGGATCGTTTCCAGAGGGAGCTTTAGTCGCTGGGGATGAGGGAGGAGACCCCGTATTACCTTCTAGATATGGTGCGTCCAGGTCAATGTCAGGGAAGAACTCGTCGAGGTTCTCGATAACTCCCTCGACTGGAGGTCGGTTTGCCCATACATCACCGGCGAACGAGCGTCGTCGAGATACTTCCTCGTCTTGCGACGAGCTTGATGAATAGAAACTCTCTTTGACTTCTCCAGTTTCACCATGAGGGCTCTGCGCTAGTGTCCCAACAGTGGGTGATTTGAAGGCTACCGTCCCTTTACTTTTTCTTTTGTCCGTCTCTAACTTAAGCGTAGGTTTCTTGGGCTCCTTCCGGACGGCTTTTGGGGAGGCGGGTTTTCGTCCTTTTTCCTCTGCTTTGCTATTCGCTAACGGTATTGCAAAAAGACCATCATCGGACTCTTCATCGGAGTCTTCCCGTAATTCTGGAGAACGCTGGAAGGAGACAGGCGCCTCTTCGAAGTCGAACTCAGGTCCATATGACTTGCGGGACTTCAACCGTGGGTGCTCCTCAGGCGAAGCATCCACCGGATATCTCTCAGCACGGCGACTAGGCGCGGCGGCATCTCTCTGCTCCGCGATAGATTGACGACCCGTTCTTCTATCATCTACCATTGATTTGTCAGACGTAACCATAAATAGACCTTGTTAAACGCTTAGATGAATGGAAGGGTCTTTCCGGGAGGTATTTACCTGGGCTTTTTCGACTAGCATAGGCTGAAACATTATTTGTATTCTGGTGTTCAAAGTCCAGATTAGGGCTGTTAGCAGATAGCATCTTCGCCTGAGAGGTTGGTATTGAAGGCGATGGCGTTCCGATTGAACTCGACATCTTCCCTACACTAGCAATAGCCGCGGCAAGGCCATGGAGCTGATTAGGCGAGGAAGGATGTGGAAGATGCACACGATCCACATTCTTATCGGAATTTCTTTTGCTCAGAGAATTGACCTTGGTCAGAGTGCTGGATTCCGGAGGTGGGAATGGAGGCTTGCGACGAGGAATGAGAGTCTCATTCCTTTTCTCATTGTTTTCGTAAGGCGAAATGCGTGGGGTATCAAAGTCTATGACCCCCTCACGCCGGTATCCAGTTTCGCCGTAAGCATCCTTTCTGGGTTGTACAGGGGGCAGTTTAGAAATACGATATGCCCTTTGTTTCCTCTCGACATCACGCTGATGCTCTTCATAGCGGGAAAGCAGGTCTGCCTTGTCTGCGCCAACAAGCTGCGTAGCTTCCGAAGCCCCATCGCCAACCGAGCCTCCGGGGAGTGGTTGAGCTTCGTCACGCTCAGCGGGGTGTACAGCTTGTGCATTCGGCGCCGGCTGTCGGGAAGTCAGTGGTGAAGACGGTGACAAGATCTGGGTTTGGTGCGAGATCCTATTTATAGCTTCGTCATCAAGGGGCTTCCTCTGCACCTGTTGCCCAATAGTCGGAGAAGACAGGTTCTTCTCAGGGATCGGTATACCAAGGCCATGTACAATTTGTGCAGGGTTATTGGTGCCTGGTTGCGTCCCGCGCACGTAAAGCTTTAAGGAGGCCACCGAGTCTCCCTTTCTCCCTTGACACACCCACAGTGCAGTGTCATTCATAGGTTCCTCGTGTTCCGTCTGTCCAGGTTCAGTCATGAAAATCTGAGCACTGGGCCAATCGAAAATGCCGAGCTTCGAGCAGATTACAGTACGCAAAGTATCGACAGTATCTATGTCCGTTATATCAACTAGACGGTAATTCAGAAGATCCGATGTCACAAATATCCACTTCTTCATTTTTTGACTCGATTTGGTTCGGGAGGAGGCGGTGTCCGATGGTGCTGCAGTGGAGGGACGATCGGCCAACGACGCATCGCTGGCATTGTAATCTGGTTTATTAAAAGGAAGATAGGGGCTGCTTTGTTGACGCAAGAAAATTGGACTCGTAGGAGATTCCGAACCGTGGTCGTCTGTGTGACCTGAGTCGTTAGCTTTGGGGGGCTTCCTTTTAAAAAAGCTAGTAAGGAATCCCTTGCTTGGCTCCTTCGGGTAAGAAGAATAATTATCGTTGCCGAGCTGACGGCCCACGGGCTCCTGGGGCGACGGACGAGGAGCTGTTTGCCCTTGTTTGCGACTTTCATAATAGCGGCCAGCTGCAGAAAGTGCGACTCGGTTTACGCCGGCCATTGAATCGGAACTGTTGCCCCGAGAATGTTCATATCTCGAAACAGGGTCCCCTGAAGATGATAGGGTCGGGTTAGCCAATGAAGCATGCTGCGCTGCAGGGCTGCCACTTTGAGGACTCTCCTCGTACGGCCGAAGGGAAATTGCTGAGAGTCCACCGCTATCGCTAGACATTGACAGACTTTGTCTTTGGTGGTCAGGACTGATGGAAGATGACGCCGTTCGTGAAGCCCCCAGTCGAGCCCAAGCTGCTGCTTCCAAAGGCTTAGGATCGAGAACCGAGGGTTCACGAGTATTCGAGACAGGTAGAGTAACAGAACGCATTTGCCCGCCACTTTGTCGCTGGTAACCGGCATGCAGGGCTTGGAGACCGGCATTCTGGCCAAGACCGGTTTCTATAGCCCCAAGTCCCGAGTGAGCGGAAAGAGGTTCAGGAACATGAATCGGAGATACCTCTGATCCTCCATCAGAGGGTACACTCGCGGACTGTGGCGGTTGATGGTGTTCTTGTCGTCTCGGGATGGGAATTCCAGAGTCCTGGTTTCCATCATCGTGGATCCGACGGATCAGCCTGCGCAAACGCTTCCCTTCCTCCCGTTCACGAGCCTGGTCCCATCCCGTTCCATTCTTCTCACACTCTTTAGCCAACTGAGGGTATATAACTTTATGCAACTTGCCGTAATTCGGCCGCCCATTTGAACCATGACCCAATTCAAGGAAATCCGCTCCTTGGAGCTCTAAAAACTTGAATGTCTCTTGCCAGTCATTTGAAAACCCGTTCTGAGCAAGCCATAGCAAGACTCGGTCAAGCGGCCATCTAGTAGCTGCCTCATTTGAAGACGGTCCACTGAGTGGTGCGTTGTAGGGATGGCTTGACGACTCAGACGAGTCAGGACCACGATTGGCAGTCTGAAGATAAGGATTCTGAGATGTCGTTGTGAAACTAGGCGAAACTAGCTCGTGAATATTGTCATGGAGGACGAGAGGTGCAGAAACGTAGCGACCAGATGGGGGCAGAACCCCTTCCTTCCTGAAAGTGGAGTCATTTGCACTGTGTTGTGCATATGACTGATTGGCAACGCCCGCGATTGTAGTCCCACTGTCATACGTAGGACGAGGGTGCACGTCCAGAAGGGGGAAGCCAACGCCAAAAGTATCGGGTCCGCCGGGTATATAAGTTGCACCCGTCAAAGGCTGGCTTTCACTCGAATGGGGCGGTAATGGTATTGACAAAGGAGCCGTCTGCCGGCCATATGTCGAGTGTTGGTTCTGACTTGACGCGGTCAAAGACGGAGGCAGTGGTGGTGGCGGCGGAAAACCCTGGGGGAGAGCGAGTCTGTCCCAAGTCTGCTGTGACGAGGAGAACCCATATCCTGTTGCAGAAGGTGGCGGCGGGGGAGGTCCAGGAGGAGGAGGAGGAACACTGCTTTGAGGTTGCGTCGGGGGATGCCGAGGAGGAGGCGGTGGTAAGCTTATTATATGTGCCTGGGGGGGCGGTGGAGCAGACGGGATATATTGATGGCGCTGACCGTCCATTGTGCCCGTCAACACGATATAATAGACTTTCCAGCAAAACCCCAAGCTTCCAATTCCAGCGAAATTCAAACTCTCGGAGGTCCGCGGAGGGAAGAGACTAGCTCGGTCTCAGGCCTTGAAAGCGTAAGTTTCCAGGCTCTGAGGTATCGCAGCAGTCACCTCATTGTCAAACATATCAGATAACGTCTGCCCGACCCCCTTATAGTCTTGGAGGACAGAGAAGTTACCGCACCACTTCAACTGCGCTATTGCCCTGACTTTAAGATTACGGCGGCGGTAGTGTGCAACAGTCGAACATTGTTGCGCGTCGATATGACGCCTCAAATCGTATACTGGAAAAAATTTTCAGGTGCAGTTATAGATGCAAGATATCGTCCGGAAAAAGGGAAGAACAGTGTTGAAATCGGTGGTATGAAGGCAATGGCTTCTCTTTTCCGATCGCTCGACGGGGTCAACGAACACGTCCTAGAAGTAAATTTCTTGACAAGCAAGGTCCTTGGGTGGCAAAGAGAATTCACAAAGCTAGAATTCGCTATTAGCATATTCCCAAACGCGACGTGAACAATCGCGGCGCCTGATCAGCAGGAGCTGTGGACTCGGCCATGCGGGGAAGACAGAAGGTATGTAGCAACGAACTTACTAGACAGTCAATATACGATCGCTGAAACAAGGCCGACAAGCAGTCCCAAGTAAGCGGCAGACTCATATAATGAAAGCGCCCCAAAGGCTTTTCTAATGGCGACTTTTCTGATGCCTGCAATTGCTGAAGATCATCAGACCGACGGTTTCGACCTGATAGGAGCTTTGGGGCGCGGACTGGCTGCATGGTCACGTGGTGTGTTCGTACAGCTCAGCCGGAGAATCACGCGGATGGGCATACAGCTCAACAACCACCTTTCCCTGCAACACAGAACGCCTTTCGCTAGTCAAATACTTTTGTTTGGGAGCCTCGATCCTAGGGACGAAGTTATGTCACCACAACAAGTTCTTTTTGTACGTTGAACACTTTAAGCTGTAAGTTGAGGAGATACCCTACAGGAGTGTGTCACCGGTAGCGACTAAATTAGCTACTGTAATGAATCACAGGTATCTAGTGCAGTAATAACGGCGAATACCTCCCATATGGATCACTACTTGGCAAGTGAGAGTTTGTATGAGGGGTTGGAGATCGGAACAAGATCGAAAACTAGAAATCCAGGTACCGAGTTCCAAGGACCCACGCGACAAAAATGGTAAATGGGCAAGGCTAGGGCCCCCCGACTGACCGAATCAGTTCATGAGAAGAACATGCCCGTGCCGATGAAGTAGCATGCACAATGAAGGCGGACTAAGTCCTGCTGTTCGTCCTAGCCGCCGCTTCCGCTGTCGTCCTCAGCGGCGCCGGAGCGTCCTCACGAGGCATGTGCAATTCGACCAACTACGATCTGAATTAGCATTCCACGAGTACATGGAACGTTCACATATCTTAAATCCAGAACTTACCTGCAGGTATGGAGCTGAAGAAAACTCCTCATTCGCAAGGAGCTTCGTCGCCTCGTCCCTGGTCTTCACCTTGTACGCCTTGTAGGCTCCCTTTCCTCCGAAGGTCGCGGGAAGACTCGTGAAATCCCATTCCTGAATGTCGTTATAAGCTGCGTCCCATCCATGAATATACCGTTCGATTGTATAGCCCTCGTTGCAGATTACGAAACTATCGTTTTTGCTCTGGTGTCAGCATGGAGGCGAACACGGATATCTTTGCAAATCGATCATAGCGTGGACTTACATTATTGGGTTCAGCTTATTCCTGATGATTGTGCTCAATTCCTGTACGGTAAGCTGCAGACTGCCGTCGCCGACGAAAAGTATAGTGCGACGATTACCGCTCTCCTTTGCAGCCAGTGCGGCGCCTTGACACGCTCCAACCGAATACCCAATGCTGCCCCAAAGAACTTGGCTTATAGCCGTGACCCCTTTGGGGAACCTGGTCTCCCAGATGCCGAAATTTGCAGTTCCAGTCTCCGTGACAATAACGTCGTTCTCCTTCAGCCACTGCCCAACTGTCGGCCATAGCCAGGCATGGGTAATCCTTGTATCACCGGACGCCGAGATGTGCTCCGGGACTTTGTTTTGGGTCTTCGGGATTGGAGATTTGTTTAAGGTGCCCATCTTCTGGATGACCTTCCTTAGAACACCCTTCATATTCGTATTTGGGTACTCTGAGTACCTCACTCGCACGTAGGTACTATGGAAATCAATCGTGTTCAGTTGGCCAATGCGGTATGTGAAACCAGCCGTATTGAAGTCGGACTTGATAGCGCCGATGCTCAAAATAAGGTCTGAAGCTTCGACGACTTCACGGACACCCGTGTTAGATCCGTCTCCAGCGTACACACCGCCATAATTCGGATGAGTCTCGTCTACTGCTCCTTTACCCATTGGTGCCACAAATGTTGGCAAACCCGAATCTTTGACAAGGTCATGAACCTCTTCCAGGACTCGGTGACGAATTGCACAGGCATCAACCAGGATGACAGGATTTTTGGCGGTATGCAGATATTTCAAAACAACGTCTACCACATAGTCCTCCCTTTCTTGTTCATTTTCCGGCACTGACAAGTCAATCGGGGTCTTCAGCCTTTCACCCTCGACTTTCTTTGTGACAATATCAGTTGGAAGGGTGATATACACCGGTCTGCTGTGAAGCCAGCATTCTCGAATTGCGTAGTCGATGAGTGTTGCAGCTTCGTGGGGATCGGTCAACTTTGCAACGGCGCACGAAATAGCAGCATTCATCTTAGTGAAGACGTCAAAGTCGCCGTTACCCAGCGTATGATGCAATAGCAGTCCATCTCTCTGAGACCTTGTGTGCGGCTGTCCAACGATGTGAACGATCGGTACATACTCCGAGTAGGCACCTGCAATGGCGTTCACTGCGGACAGCTCACCCACACCGAAGGTAGTGACAAGGGCGCCAATTCCATTGACGCGAGCGTAACCATCAGTGGCATATCCTGCGATGGGGGGAGAGGGGTGTCATCAGCAGGCTGTTTCATAACGGTACTGGAGCGAACGTTCAACCCCCCCAGTTACAGCAATTGATAGGTTTGAACATACCAGCATTCAGTTCATTGCAGTTGCCCACCCAACGGAGATCGCATTTGGGGAGATAATCCAGAGCCACGAGGTTATAGTCACCTAGGACATGTCTCATCAGCTGACGTATCTACCGCATTTCTGAGACCAGACAGTCCTCACCAGGAACTCCATGTATTGAGCGGATGCCAACCTCTCGAAGTCGGCGGAAAAGGTATTCGGCGATGTCAACGGGTTCACGCAGTTCCCTCGTGGCAATGTCTGAAGCCATTATAGAGTGCCGTCGGTTGGGTTTAGATAGGTCCAGAATCGATCTTGTACAAGCCAAGCAGACGAAGAATGGTCGGTCGGGTTTCTTGATGGAATGTGTGTCGTTAAGAGGGTCTTTATGCTGCGGAAACCAACTGCGACCTGCTCGTATCAAGAGTTTCAAGGCGGGACTATACCTACGTAGAACCCCGCCACGTCATGATGATGATGTATTGCAGTCCTACCTGATTACTTTGATAAGTAATGCCCCGCATTCGACATGTCTGTCCTACGAGCTACAGCAAGCCTGCGTATACGTATTTTGAGCTTGACCATGCGGTTGGGGTACCAGACATCGTGGCATACAGCATGGGACTATTACTGACCAATACCGCTTGGAGGAAGCAGGGCGGGCTCTCGACGAAGCGCATCCATTAGATTCACAAGAGCGGGGCAGGCATCGGATCCCTTCGGATATCATTCAGAAAAACCAACTGGTGCGTGAGAATTTTGTGCTCGTATATCAGTTCCTAGGTAGGTACTATTTAGACAAGCTGCTCCTCGTAGGAACAGTTACCTTGCCCAACTCCCTCACCAGACCCCAGATAGAGGTTACTCCAGCAATCTGTAATTCGATGATCGGGAGCCAGCATTATTTTCCGAGCTTGGATAGTAACACTCTAGTGAGAACGCTAAGGACCTTGCTGTGTGTGCTCTAGTTAGCGTTCACTCTGACTGCGGGGCCATGGGGCCCACTGTCAACCAGCGGTAATAGCCCCACTTCTCACTCGGTGTTTCCTACCGTGGTGGGTACGTTGGAGCTATTATTACCGATTGATTGCTACCTAGGTAGTTTTTCCAGTAAGATAACTGCTTCTAGAGTTGTGCAATGGTCATTATACCATGGCAATCATAAGTCTTAGTTTACTATTATACCTACCACAAGCGTAAAAGTGTTATCTTAGAAAGCGATTATGCCTCCAGAAATTCAAGAACACAAAATGTTATAAGTTGACTGATTCAAGCAAACAGGCCGTTGACCGGCTTACTGGCTAGATTGATCGATGTTCAATCTATGCTATGGAAATTAATAGACTGCATTTTTTTCCACATCCTCCAGCACATTACTTTTTAGGGAACAGACACCCCAGACACCTCCTTGCAAATATTTAACAACTCCTCCTGCTTGCTCGCATCCGAGGCCCCAGAATTCGCCGACTCTTGGCCCCTTGTTGTGAAGAAGGCCCCGCTCTTCAAGCTTGCAAACTGCCCCTGTCCAACAGCCCAGTCCGCCAGGGCTTTAGCCGGCTTACTTGTTCCTCCAGGAGCCATCATGCCTCCCATCTTAGTCCTCACCCAACCCGGATGCATGCTCACTACCTGGATATCTCCCCATCGCCGACTAAAGGCGTTCGCAAGCATCACATCGTGCAGCTTGGTGTCGCTGTACGAGTGCGTCTGCGTCACATTCCGGAGATTGTTGCTACCACCCCAGTGACTGTCGGAGCTCATGAAGAGTAGCCGCGACGTGGGCTTGTTCATTAAGCAGGTGAGGATGTATGGTGCTAGCGTGTTGACGGCGAATACCGCCGAGATATTCTCCGACGTGATCTCCCGGCTAGATGTGGAGCCGTAGCCGATGCCCGCGTTGTGGATGATGGCGTCGAACTTTCCGGACCCTAAGGCGTTGGCCTGCTCGGCGAGTTTCTTAGTTTCGGAGATGAACCGCAGGTCGCCAACAAGGATGGCTTCGGCGTTGGGAACGGCTTTGCGGGTAGAGGCGGCGCGGTCTGTGTTTCGAGCATGAAGGACGACTGAGTGGCCCCGGTCGACGAGGATCTTGGCCGTGGCTAGGCCGATGCCATCGCTGGAACCGGTGATGAATATGCGAGCCATGTTTAGTCAGGTAGAATTGCGTTGGCTGACACGATGGGAGTGAATAAAGCTGGGTGTTCCAGTTTCGAAAGCGGGATGCTGATGGCTGCTTGGTAGGAAGATGTATAGGTGGACAACATGCACTAAGTCAAATCCGCATCCATTGGCGCGATAGATAGTGATGAAAGGGGTTTAGCTAGCATTCTTATAGCAGGTGACCAGGCATTATATTTTAGCTTATTGGCCACACAATGGAGTTGATGCACAAAGCCAGCGAGCTGTTGGCGGATACTAAGTTAGCAGCCGCGGTCTGCGCACTCGGCAACCTCAGGCACTAAGGTCATGTAGTACTAGTATGTCTAGAATATCTACGGCAAGCGATAGTGCTCAATTTGCAATAACTAAGTGAGTGTTTTTTTTGGAATTCGTCGGCTAGAATATAGTATAGTATAGTTGACTCCAGTAAGGGGTGTAGCTAGGTCGCCTACGCTCCCCCACAAGGATGAAAAGACCAGCACTATCTGCGCTCGGCGGACAGGACCCAGATCCAGCTCAAGTACGCACTGGGGGATCCCGCGCAGCGCTATGTGGCTTAGGCGCCTTACAGGGACACATACATTTCCCATGCATACTTCTCTTTGCCTACATACAAAAATATATAGACACCCATGTAACTCTGTCCTCTCATATACTGACGGCGTAAGCCTAAGCTGTCCTGCTGAACAACCGTCTACTGCCCGCTTGCTATCTCATCACACTGTCACATACTACTGCTTACGGCGTGATAGTAGGACCTTAAGTATATTCATAAAGTGATAATTGTGCCATTCCATGCAGAAACTCAGGCTGAACTGAAAATCCTCTTCTATCTACATCTAGTAATTTCTTTACTACTAGTGATTCTTCCTTAATAGCAGTCAGTCTATAACTATGTGAGTATATTTCTGATTGTGGTTTGATACCAGCTAGCTGCTGGTGAAGGGCGCTTTCAGGTATGTCATATAGACTAGCAGCCTACAATTTTGGTTTGACTTTTTCTCTTTCCATGCAGTAATGGCCATTTGTATGCAAGCTTCCTTAGATAAAGGCATTATATATGAAGGAGAAAAAAAATGACATGTTGAAGATAGTCATAGTGCAGGCAGGAAAACCCGCTGAGTACATTAACTAACTAACTAAGAAAGACTTTGTGTTGCAATGGCCCCTCTCTCTATCTCCTCACTTTCAACAGAAAAGAAGGGGGAAACGATCTATAAATGTACCAGTCCGACCCATGATTATTGCATTCTCCTCCTCAGCATCTCTCGTTACCAGTGTAATTTGCAAATCCAAGTCACGCGAAATCCCTCTCCTTCCTGAAAACGCCCAGCATTGACAAACACCAGCGGCATGTGTAATTATAATCAGCTATCGTATATCTATGATCGTTGCCTGGCATATCCGAAGCATGTCGTGGCCAAGCGATTCTACCAATTATGCAATCGACCTCAGAACATCGGGACTTATCGCCACTGCTCAGATGAACATGCAATTCGATCCACTGATATCATTGCCGGTAGTTCAAGGACGCGGGGGGGATGCCCAGCGTGCCGTAGTCCCCCAAATTTTGTAATTATTGTAAGTTGTGAGCGCTATGTATTGTGTCCCACGTGCGCGAAGGTTTTTAACCTTGTTGGGAAAATTGGCAGGAATACCTTAATGGATAAGCGCCGGAATAACCATCACCTTTGAAACAATGCGATCGAGTATATGCGGTATTTATGAGAAGGGCTACTTATTTGGTGATGAACGTGAGCGGGATAAGAATATGATGAGGAAGGCAACGCTGAATGCGACAATGAAAGTACTGCAAACTTCTTAGCCAAAACTGTTTAATAAGTTTGAAAGTGTAGGAGACATACCTCTTTCCCCAGGCTGCTGTTTTTGTATCATGGGACTCATTTGCTTTACTCTTGCCTTCAACATTCGAAGGCTTCTGAATATGCTCAATGTCATCCAATACCTCTCCAACTTTGTTGTATTGCATCGTCCAACACTTTGTAATTATTTGACCCAGTAGCAGGCCACTTGTATCCGCAAAAATATCTGCAGCGTAAAGTTCCTCAATTTCCTCATATGTTTTATCCTTGTATGCCTGCTGAGTTGTTTCAATTTCATATAATGCAGAGCCAAGAGCAAAAATCTCACTCTGCACACATGGCTTTGCACAAGGGAATTTCGGATGTTCAGCTCTTATTGAGCATAATATGCTAGGCTCTGAACCATTGATAGATGAGCCTGCAAAATCAGATAACTTCACATTCCCGTCATAGTCTAGCAGCATATTGTGTGTTGCAATGTCCACCTGGAATACACCTTTCTCATGGACATGTTGCAGGGCGAGAGCGATTTGAGTAGCCCAGCGCAGCACATCATCAGTTGGAGTGACCTGGCCAGCATCTTGAAGTTCCTTCAGTCGCAACCGAAGTGGACATTGGAGACGCTCAAGAATAATCATATCATCATCAAGCGCGGACAGGAACTTTGCAATATAGGGATGCGGACCTAGTCGTTCATAAATGGCACGCTCAATCTGTATCTGCTTCAGATTCTATTCTGTGTTAGATGAGACTTTAAGAACTTCCGTTTCAGACAGTTTTCTGACAATGCCAGTCACACCGGCTGAGATAAAGGGGAAGTCATGCAGGTCCTTTCTTGTGATACGGCGGGACTGCTGTTCTGTTGTTGTCGGAATTTCCATGGCAGCAGGAAGCCGCTGGTCTGAGATATCGGGATCTGAGAGACTGTTTCTGGGCTCCTAATGACAATTCTAAACACTGGCAATGATAGAAGGCTTGACAAATAGAGAAGATATGGATGGATAGATGCCCAGGAGTGATGTACAGAAATAGAGATCTTCGGCTAGAGAGTTGTTTACTAGGTACCTAATTTACTGTTACTCGTACTCGTATTGTAAAAGGACGAGATGCAAACTGGCCAAACAGGTCAGGGGCGAGCTGCAAATTTTTCGTCGAATTCCACCATCCATTAGAAATTGACGCTTTTCCAACCACCCAACACGATTAAATTTAACTATATTGGAGTGTTTTAGATAGCTATTTAGTAGAGCAAAACCTTATTGTACGCCCGATAGTCCCACAACCACTACAGTGTTGTGGAGCACGCTTCTGAGTCCTAGAGATAAACTCCTTAATTGGCATCTCAACCTGCATACCTAGTATTCAGGTGTTGAATACGCTGCTGGCCTTCCCGTATAGAGAGAGACAATAGTATCTACGCCTAAAGAGGCCTGCTTTTGTGCTCTCTTTTTAACCTTTTGCTCATTCTTTGCCATAAAGACTTGACTTCCTGATGAAGAAACAAATTCGTATAGTTCAACCACCTAAACGGGCGCCACCAGGGTGTAGTGATTGCATATTAGTGGGCATACTAGGAGGCAGTGTCATAAATTAAATTGGTAGTTCCTAAGAAATAATATATTTTTGGGGTTATGCCTCATACTTTTCGGCCATGGCCGAAGCTGGCCGGCTAGCTTTTTGATCACGTTAGTTCATCAGATTCACCAGCCATAGAAGCTGATTCCATCCTGCTCCATCTTCCTAAACCAGCCAGCGGGGTTGATTTGTCCCTACACCAGCTCACCATGGAATAGATCCCGTGAAAGTGTGGGGATAAACAAAATTTTCGCTCGTCTTCCTGGCTGGAGCTCCCCTGCTGAGCGAGGCTGAGCCTAGTATGATCCAGGATATTTGTCTGTAAGATAACCATACTAGGTAGTGGAACGTGGGTGTACATCTATGGCGCCTTTAGCCGACTGTCTGACCCCCAGTCAGTCAATTAATGGCATTCTTTACCACACAACAAAGGGTTGTGACGCGGAGGAGAGCTTCTTTGATAGTAAATAAGGTACCGTCATTGAACTCATCGTCTCTTTCATAACAGCACCTTGATACTTACAATGAACTGACTATCCTTTGCCATCTATCTGCTTGGATCCAGATTTCAGCGGGTACTATACAAATCAGAAGCGTCAGGCAGAAACTTGTTTGGGAGTAGACTTTGGAGCTATTTCAGTTTGGAGAATAATAAATTCTCGGTGACTTCTGAGAATTACAGATACTATGCCACTGATCTAAAGACCTAGGTCGAATTCAGCCCTGACTAGTAATATTTTGTGTACTCTCAGTCGATACGTAGACCAGCTTCTTTCAACAGCGGCAAGATCTTTTCAGCGAAATGTTCCAGGTCGACTCGGAAGTCGTAAAAGTTGATCTGGATACCATCGATGCCAATGCGATGCAGCGCCGCAATCTGGTCGACAACTTGTGCAGGGGTGCCGATGATCTCAATATTGCCATTGAGATTATAACCCTGCCTGTGGCGAGCATCACTACGTCCACGCCAGGCATGGGCATCGCTATCGTATGCTCTCCCAGCAAACACTCTCTGCGCTGGTAACTTCTCCTTATTACTTATAATGTTCCGGAGGTATTTTTCCGTTTCCTCAGGCGTGTCACGCGAGACGATAATAGGATTGATCAAGGTCTTGATCTTGCGGCCTGCAGCCTTAGCAGCATTCTGGATCGTCGCGATATGATCGGGAAGCGTGTCCAGCGCGCTTTCAATGTGAGCGCCTCCGGGCGAGGTGATGAATATCAGGTCCGAGTAGTGCACTGCGAAGTCGATGCCTGCCGGAGACCCGGTAGCGTTCACAAGCACTGGGCGCCCGTACAGTGGCTTTGGAGTGATCCATGCGTTGGACAGCTTCCATGGCGACACTTTGCCCTCATAGGATATGTTTTCTGTCTCTCCCCAGAGGCTGTTGACCACATCAAACAGCTCGCCTGCCATCTTGTAGCGCTTGTCATGCTCGATGCGCTGCCAGCCGAACATCTCGTGCTCCACTGCGCGATGGCCGGTGACAATATTGATTCCCCACCGTCCCTTGGCGATGTGATCTAGAGTGGCACCGTACTTGGCAATATGTAAAGGATGCAACGGTCCGTAGAGCACATGCATGGTCGAAATCAAGAGAATCTTTTTCGTCAAGGCAGCCATGGCCCCGAGGCCAATGAAGGCGTCTAGTGAAGCCTCGCCATCGTAACCGCCTTTTGGCAGCCACTGCGTGCGGCTGAAGGCAAGCTCAAATCCCAGTTCTTCAGCCCTGCGGACAAGTTCGACATTGTAATCGAACGTCCAAGTATTGCTGGTGGGATAGTTGGAGACCGCGATATCTTGCAGGTTGAGGAATAGACCCAGAAGTAGCGGCTGCCGTCCAGCTTGGCTCAGAGGGCTATCTTCAAAATCCCAGGGCCCCTTTAGGGTTGGGCCACCCTCTCGGACAGAAACAGAAGCCATTGTAGGGTTGCACAGACAGCTCCCGCGCAGGACCAAGCAGATGGAATGATCGATTCCGCAACGATGTGCGTCGATGCGGGGTTCCTCGCCTTTAAATCATCCATGTTATCACAGGCACGGAGAGAAGCCCCGAACAGATTTAACAGGAACCTGCATG
This sequence comes from Byssochlamys sp. BYSS01, assembly GCA_002242795.1. Classification (NCBI taxonomy): domain Eukaryota; kingdom Fungi; phylum Ascomycota; class Eurotiomycetes; order Eurotiales; family Thermoascaceae; genus Paecilomyces; species Byssochlamys sp. BYSS01. The sequence continues at coordinate 316,738 of NIXA01000013.1, forward strand.
CTCGTCATCACTGTTGTACGGCGTGATTGGGCACGCAGCGGATTGCGTGCAAGGGAGGGCTGATGTCGAAGTGGCCGTTGTCGGCAGAGATCCGATGGCACAAGCTATGATGACGCGATAAGTTTCTTTTGTTCGCGTTGCTCAGTATTTGTCTCGAGCAAGATAGGAGTATTCTAGGGTTCATCTGGTGCTTAGTTCATTTTATTCCATGTGCCCCGTGGTTACCTGTCCTTAAGGGCTACCTCCACATCCCGCTTCTTTTTGGAGGGCTGTCTGCGAATTTTTGCTGGTGCCATCATCATTGCTGTTCGCTGTGGTTAGGGCCAAGATGACCAAAACCGTTACGCAGCTCAGCGCCGTCTTGTAATAAGGGAGGTAGCAGTGGGCTTGCTGTTATAATTGGTAGGTGACATGAACGGCACAGTTTCAAAGCAGGCGGGGAACTATTTTGAAATTATCAAGTAGCATAAGAGGTTTCTTTCGCCGATTGCTGGTAGCAGACGGGAACGTAACCTCGGAAGGATCGACACGAACTTAAGTAAAGCTCCGTTCTCACGGACCACTGAGAGGAAGTGGCGCCAACGCTGTCAAGCGTCCACTCAGGTTCGGTTGTAAACCCGCAACGCATACCACTGGGCCTTCGACGGAACAGAGATTTCTAGCTGCTCACGCGCATCAGTGATATAACTAATCCATGGAGAAGAGAGCTATTTCAAGTGGCAGCTCTAATCGAGCCCCCAAGAGAAGGAAGGTCAGTAATACTTTTGGCAGCGGCGTGTAATAAATGCCACGCTTTCGATCCGCTATCTAGCTTTCAACTGCCTTGTCCGTGGCATACTACTAATACTGGATTTTCCTGCAACCTCTTATTCGTGCTGACCCGTCAACAGGGAGACCAAAAATGGCGGAAGTCGCTTGGTGGGAAAGGGGGAATTGAGGCGGGAGACTCGGGTGTCTTCGTTACTTGCGATATGGGTAGAGAGGGCAAGTGCATCGCGGAAGCATTGGATCTCTTCTCTCAGGTCCGGACTTGTTCCTATTTGAAGTTCTGCTGCGGCAGTCAGGAAGTCCATGCCAGCTAATTTACTTTGTTTACTAAGTCTGTCGGTGCAACCGATGGAGCCGAGAACGGCGCGGAATCAGATTCTGCCGAAGATGATATCGAGACGCAGATTAAGAAAGAGGTTGAAGGACTCAAGTCTGATGCTGCAAAAACTCAACGCTTTCGTGCTACTAGATTGGAAATTCCATGTGGTTCGTTGTTGGTGCCTTCGCATCGTACTGGTCTCGACTAATGCTGAGTCTTCCGCAGTGTCATTTATACGCCTCGATAAAGCCATCGATCCAGTGCAACTAGTTCATAAATTGTGTGTTGAAGCGCAAGAAAATCCAGACAAGAAGAGAAGCCGATGGATTAAGCGGATGACCCCCATTACCTCCATCCGGAAAACTCTTAGTGTCGATTTGGATGCCTTTGCTAAAGAGATCCTCAAGCCTCACTTTCACTCTGGTGGACCACCAAAGAAGGTTAGATATTGTGTCTTGATCTTGCTTCGTTTGCCGTCCTTGAGAAGGCGCAACTAACTGGTCCCCATAGTACGCTATTCGGCCTACGGTTAGAAGCAATAGTAAATTCAGCAGGGATATTGTCATCAAAACTGTGGCGGATGCCGTCGGCTCTGAGCATACTGTTGACCTGAAGAATTACGACTTGCTCATCCTGGTCGATGTCATCCAGGTAAGTCACATTGCACCTTCCCCAATGCTCGTCTGCAAATATTTTGGATCTTAGGCTTATTTGGTAACCTTTGTTTCAGAATATCATCGGCATGAGTGTCGTAGGCAGCGACTATGATCGATTAAAACGATTCAACTTGGCCGAACTATACGATCCAACTCCGAAACCCCCGACAACAAAGGCTTCAGATTCCAAAGCATAGTTAACATATCAGACATGCTTGAACACTTCACAGCAGTCAGCATTTGTGATGGGTAACAAGGGATGCAACATGTCAAACCGCCTGCCATCTTACCATGGCTGCAAGCCACATGGAATCAAATGTGCTTAAGGTTTGATGTTCCAATTATGGCGCATGATATGTCAATACAACTATCGCAGACAAGGGCTCCCCTGTCCAGTGCTGGCAAGCAACATATTCCAGTGAGGTTTCTTGAGGTTGGAAGCTTTCAAGGAGGAAGAACAAGGAATTGGATACAGTGAATATTACCCTACAAAGATTGTAGGTATGAGTGAATGAATGAAATAACGTCAATCAGTCACCCATTTTGGTTTGCACTCTTCATTGTCTTTCATGCATGAGCGCTCCTTCCCTCTTTGCTGCTGAATCAGTCACCATTTTTGTTTGCGCTCTTCGTCTCTTCGTTGTCTTTCATGCATGAGTGCTCCTTCCCTCTTTGCTGCCACAGTCATTCAGATAGTCGCTGATATTGGACTTTTGCCTCCTTGCTACCCTGTTATAAACTCATGAACTGCTACCACCTCTTCTGTAATTCAACTGAATTGCAAATTGATCAGTACATCGTCACATAATATTGTTGCCAGCAAGTTCCCCATCAGGATATCATGGCTCTCTTCCTCCCAGCACAAGAAGCGCCAGACGACACTGTGAGAAGAGCATCATCAAACCAAATGTTGTAGCACGTTTCTGACAAACTTAGTATCTTTCTGTCTCTGGAATCTACCGGGCTATTGAGAAGATGAGACCGACTGATCACGAGGGAGTAGTTGCAGGAATATGGAATGCTATCCTGGGTTGGGGGTACACAACAGATGAAGACTATATCACCCGCCCGGAACAATGCACATCTCAGGGAGGGTTTTCGGATTTGATGGTGCTCCAATACATTGAACAGAACCATGTTTGGTGGGAATACGACTTCCTTGTGGTGCAGTGCAAAAGAATGTCTTCAGAGTCGCAACCAGCTGTCTGGAATACGGCCATGGACCAGCTTCGCCGGTACCTACCGACGATGAAACCGCTGAACAGGAATCATGGAGTATATGGTGCGGTTGCCGTTGGACGATACGTAAAATTCTATGAGTACGATCGGCGGAGGGCGCAAAATGGCGAAGATCCCCTGAGAGTGCTGAATCAGGGTGGCCGAGAGCTGCATATCCAACGACAATGCCGCTCAATTACTCGGCATCTGGACATCTTGAATGCAGTATGGAATAAGAATCGTATTCTGAGAATGCTGTGTCCAGTTCGGGACAATATTCTGGACCAAGTCTGATTGTCGAAAAGGAACATGTATGGATATTTATCGAGCAACTCTAGCCTTTTTTCATGACCGGGTGTTAGTGATTATCCCATATGTAGTCCGTCAGACCCTTCTCGTGTAGCAGGTAGATTAAATTTTGCCGTCAGATAAGCTCTCCCCAGATAAGCACCTGATGCGTTCACGGAGTAGCTCTGCCTTACCAGCAGAGAAACGTAGAGCGGATCATTGAGGCCTGCAGACCTGTTTTCATGGAGACGCCAATTTTGCACTCTCCCAAATGCGTGATAAGCGGCCAGGGTCGGGTTTGAGGACGGTTGGAATATTTCGAGACGAGCTATAATGCCCTCCCACCGGTTGCGTAAGGCTGCAACAACACGGTCCAAAAGATCTAGGGCCACATCAGATCCGACAGCACGCTCCAAGAGCGTCCAGCATCTCGAATGCAGGACATAACCCTCCATATGGTGTTGTTCAAGGGCCCATGGGTCAAACGGATGAGGAATTGGCCGAACAGCAAAGACCTTGGAATGGTTCAAGCGCGGAGCTCCTATGTATGCCATGCCTTTGTCTCGGGGAGCCAGGACGTACTTATTCTTGCGCCGAGCCCCGAGAATATGTCCAATACCAGAGAGCTGGTACACAGGGACCTTATGAGGATCGTGTTTATCTTTATTCACAACAACTGATTGCCTGTTAGTATCATACTGAAACGTATATAGTGTGTCCAGCGGCAGAACTGAACTTACTGACTCGGAATAGCTCATTCCAGGCCTTGTCATATTTGAATGGCATGTCAAGTTCAGAAGCAGACATCTCAACGGAGAACATTTCGTTTCGCGTTTTCTTGCATTGGAAGTGTTGCTCCCAACTAGACCACCATTGCTCCTTTTCCGTGGCAATTATTGGTCCACTTCCCTTCCACCAAGAATCCCGAGTCGTTCTTGCGCCACACACCCAGCAGTGTATGGGATTCGGCCAAGACGGGTAAATAGGAGGCACCATTTTGAGAACTGTTGTCCATATTTGACAGCGCTTGAAGATGTAGGTAGATATTAAGATAGTATTGTTTGAAGCATGACATCACAGTTGGTAATACATACGGTACACTAGGAGGAAGTCAATTGAAAACAACACTGCGAAGTGTCATAGACTACTCTTGAATATTACGTCTCCACATTGAACCAAGCGGAGTGGTCGCCATTCCACAGCTGAAAAACGAAATAGGCCTAGATCTCGATATTCGTATATCAGGACCTGGAAGCTCAATAAGCTGGCCGACTTATTATTAAGAAATAGCAAGAAAAGTTAGAAGCGCACCGCGAATTTTGCTCCTGTACATACATCTGCTGTTTTCATGGGTTATTTGTGTGTAGAAGAGGGCTGCCAGCAGCGGTCAGTCAGGGCCTCCTTGAAGATTTCATCTGCGTGCACTCCCGCCTTATCGCAGAGCCTCGAGTATCAGTAGCAGTGTAAACTGTGACTCTTCTGTTTCATCATGTGCAATGTGCTCTGTAAACTTTTTTTGGGTTGCTGTTGAATTCTGCAGGTGCAGTCGAATTGTAGATCCAGCACTCTTTTCTTACTACTAGGTATCACGATTTTATAGCCTTTAAGCCTACAGCCTAAATCGCCTGTCTATATTGCATGTAAGCTGCAAATGTCTGGTGCATGGACGCATCCCTACCTAGGTAAAGTAGTGGTTTGGATACACGAAAGAATAATAGGTAGCTTGTCCTGTGGCAGAACGAAGCAGATTACCTAATGCTCAGGTACCCAGGTATTGGTAATGCGTGCAGGGGATGCAAAGGCCTTTCCAAGTTGGCAAAGTTACCTGCCTAGGTAGGCAGGTATATTAGGTACCTTGAGGTACTGCGCTGCTATTACTACCTAGGTAGAGTAGTATTAATTAAACCTGTGGCACCATGCGCTGGGGCACGTGGGTTCGCATCTCGCTTCCGCGGGGCTTCATTCAGCCCTGCGATATTAACTTCAAGCTGGTTCCCGCAACTACGTTCCGCGACCTTCCACTCTTTGCGTTCTATCCTGTTCTTTCTTTCCCAAGTCTCAATGTCCCACGCTTGTTCTAGAAAACAGTGGTAATCTCGTCGGTATGGCCCATTTCCTAAGAGGCAAACAGGCTGGCATTACGAACGACTTGTCGGAGGGCCTGTCGTCCGACCAGTTCATCCTGGACAACGTATGTCTCGGCCGCTTCGTTATCGGTCTTGCATCGGAACAATGCTGATCGATCTATCGTTGACTTTTCTTAGCTGGCTCGATATGGCGTGAATTCTCAGATCAGTGCGATTGCATACGACCCTGTTCAGTCGCTTCTAGCCGTTGGCACCAGCGATACGCAATACGGAAATGGTCAGGTGTATGTTTTCGGACAGCGGCGAGTGTCCGTGACGTTCAACTTCCCGCGAAAGACGTCTGCAAGGTTTCTGGAATTCTGCGCATCGAAACTCGTTTGTATCGACTCCAAACATGATATCAATATCTTCTCCCTGGAGACCAATAAACTATTGGTATCTTACGCGCCTCCGAACTTCATCACCGCGTTCACGACCGATCCAAGTCTTGACTACGCGTTTATTGGATTGCAGAATGGTGCGCCGATTTCTAAGCAATTTTAGCCACACTTTGGAATTAATATTAATGGAGTTGTTGCAGGTGATATTATTGCCTACGATCTCGACCGTGAGTCACTGACGCCATACAAGATCCCCAATCTCTGGGTGGAGCGCAATCCACGGGCCCGGCAGTCACCCGTTGTTGCTCTGGCCTTTTCTCCTCGCGACGTTGGCAAAATGTTAGTAGGGTACCCTGAAGGGGCTGTAGTATTCTCTTTCAAACAGAATGTGGCGCAAAAGCATTTTGTCTATGAGCTTCCCCCTGGCGCTTTAGGAGGTAACTCAGGGTTGCCCTCTGCGGAAGCACGCAGACCGAAGCTTACCAAAGCACTGTGGCACCCGAACGGAATTTTCGCGTTGACGGTTCACGATGATACTAGCTTGGTCTTATGGGATACCAAAGATGGCCGCAAAATCATGGCCCGGACGATTGAGACCGCTTACGTTGATCAGCAAAGCTCCGCCCCAAACAGGCCTGGCTCACGAGGCAGCACCATTGATATTAAAGACCCCATAACGAAAGTTGCTTGGTGTGTCAAAGAAAATGTCGATGACACTGGTTTATTGATTGCCGGTGGTAATTCAGCGCATTCAGGGAAGCAGGCGCTTACTTTCTTGGACTGGGGATCAACTCCAAACTATCAGACATCCTCTTGGCAGATACTCACGAGATACTTTGAGATCCCAAAACAGCAAATGTCTCTGCACACGCCACCAGGTGCGGACGTTGTTGATTTCTGTCTTGTTCCGCGTTCTTCGCCTCACTATGCAGGAGCACATGATCCGATCGCTGTTCTTGCGTTACTGTCATCCGGCGAATTGACCACATTGAGCTTTCCTCGTGGCTATCCAATAAGCCCTAGCAATATGCTCCATGTCTCTCTTACTTTCGTCCACCCCTTTGTGAATAAGATTATCTTGACGCTAGTCGATCGTTCGGCTTGGCTGGGCCTAAAAGAGCGCAGATCGCAGGGTCCCAAGTTCTTGGAAGGTGGTATACCTGGGAAGAAGACCCCCAAACGGTTTGAGGATAGGAACATTGTGGGCACAGCACATGCGGATGGAACTATACGTCTTTGGGATGCCGGTCATAACGATGAAATCGAGAACGCAGACGTAATCCAGGTTGATTTAGCCCGGGCTCTTGGTCGCGTGGGAAATATCGAGGTTACCGAGATGTCCATGTCTGGAACGACAGGCGAATTGTCTGCCGGTCTTCGCACAGGGGAGGTCGTGATTTTCAGATGGGGAAACAATGCGAACTTTGGTCATGACGAGCCTGCAGGGACTAACGCGGGACCAGGAACATTGACAAAAGTCTCACACAGGGTCGACCCTGGCCTGAAACAAGGACTGATTCCGCTTACTCTTCTAGAAATGCAAAGCGGACCAGTGACTGCGATAAAGAACAGTGACGTCGGGTTCGTCGCTGCTGGGTTTGAAGGTGGCAGTCTTGCGATCATCGATCTGCGCGGTCCGGCAATCATTTATACGGCCCATATATCTGACTTCATCAAGACAAATAAACGAGGCAGTTTCCGACGCTCTCGCCATTCTGAGGAATCTCGTCCAGAGTGGCCTACCAGCATTGAGTTCGGTGTTTTGAGCCTGGAAGGGAAAGGTAAGTAGCATTCCGCCGTCCAATTCCGTTGTATATACCACCTCTGACGGCGCGAATTGAACGCATCAGATTATTCGAGTATTTGCTGTTTCGTCGGTACAAGTGGCGGCAACCTCGCAACCTTCGAAATTTTACCTTCCGGCAGCGGAGGGTACACGGCGTCCTTTACTGGGGCTGTCGCTGTTGATGAAAAGGTCGTGAACATTTGCCCTATAGACGCCGATTCTGGCAATCCAGCTTTAGCTACTCCAAATGCCGTTGGGGGCCTGAGAGCAGGTAATAAGATAAACGGCGTTCTTGTTGCAGTAACGGTCTCTGGCTGCAGGATATTTAAGCCTCCGGCTGCCAAAGGAGCCTCGAAAACTTGGGATGCTTATCTATGTGATGCCGCTGCGGTAGTGAAAGTTGAAGATAAAGGCTGTAGTCTTGTTGGACTTTTCGGTGATGGGAATGTTCGAGCTTTCTCTATACCCAGCCTTAAAGAGATCGGCAGCCGCAAAATTAATCACATTGTTGACATGAGGAGACTTTCTGGATCAGTTATTTCGCGGTCTGGGTCCATTTTGTCCTGGCTTGGTCCGTCTGAAGTTGGACTGTTTAATGTGTGGGGATCTGGCATTAACCTGTATGAAAGAAGCGGAATTTCGCTATGCTATTTGATGAAAGGCGCAACTGACTATTCTATAGGCCATCTTCCGACGACAAACTCTTCAATGAGAGCTCTATGACTCCTGCGCGTCCTTCCATCTCCAACGTTGAATGGATTTCAGGAACCCAATACGTGTCTCCTGCTGATATGGACCTTCTCAGTGCGTATCTAAAAGCTTCATTGCTTGCTTGTTTATTATTTATTTCCACCCCCCCCTCCCAAAAAAAAGTGTCCGCACGTGTGCCGCGCCCTCAGTTTTGATTTCTCATCTAACAGTCGTGCATAGTCGGAGGACCAGACCGACCACCGTCTAAGCGGATGATAGAGCAAATGCGGTTCGAAGAACAAGAGCAACGGAGGATGGCTAGGGAGCAGCGGCAGTCCGCCAGCCAATCCCAGGGCCGAGCTCAAGATGGATATTGGTCCGATCTTCAACGCCAAGTGCAAGAGCGCACCGAGCGGCTCACTTTTACGGGTGACACTATGGACAAGCTGGAGGAGAATAGCAGCTATTTTGCTGAAGAAGTCGATAAATTCATTTCGACCCAAAAGAAGAAAGCTGCCCTTGGCTGTAAGCATCTCTAATTTCTGATTTTCTCTTTTGTATCGCTACTAACCAGAATACAGTCATCGGATCAAAGCTTGGATTTTAAGCAAGACACCTTTGAAGACTACTTTAGATTTTTGGCTGGCGTGTGCAGTATTGAAACTCTCCTTCCGAAATGAAAATGATAATGGTCAACCTATCCATATCTTGTCTGCAAGTTCGTAAGGGTGTGAGCTTCCTTCGGTACCAAGGACCACGTTCGACATCGAATCAACAACCTAATGTTCTTGACAGAGGATAGGCATTTGTTTGCCCTCAGAAAACCGCATATTGCTTAGGAACAAACCTGATTGCCCATCTACGCCGATAACCGCCCCAGACCTCATTGAAAAATGCTTTGTATCGATCCTTTGCATCTTGCCTCGATGTGTGCAACCGATGAATCTCTGAAAAGTATAACGCGGGCTGGGTACGTTCGCGGCGAGCCTCAGCTTTGTCAAGCATCCTATCGCACTCCTTCAGACACAGCTGAAATTCTTTGAATTGCTTCCGAGTCTGCTTTAGACCATCCCTTTTATGGCAGGTCTCGCAGAGACATTTCACCAGCGGGCCTAGTTGCAGATAATGTAAGTCCAGGGGGCATTTCCTCGTCGGTCGGAATCGGTGGTTGCATAAGTACTTCGGGTGCTGTTCTTCCACTCTTCTCGTCTTAATTTGTTCATTTTCTGGGTCCATCTTTAGCCGAAGCAATAAGATTTTGCTGCTGGCGAACCTGAAAATCGCACGCTTGATGAATATGAGTACGACTACGGCTGTAGCTATTGATGCGTATAAGAGGAGCATGAGCCGAGTACCTATTGTGGTCGAGGTGAATGGAAGCGAAGTTGGATCAGAGGTTGAAGCTGTAATGACATCGACAATAAAGGACTCGCCATATGACAGCTTTGTATACCCAGCCAACACGGCGAATTCGGAGCTTTCCATGCCAATGAGTAGAGCAGAGTATCCCAAATTCACATGCCTGGGTGGCATCACCCGCTTCACCTGGTCATTGGTGCTGCATGGTATCTTCTGGGTCTGGATGTCTGCTTTTCACTGGATACCGAAGGCGGTGCTGGCCACGTCGAGTGAATTAAGTCGTCCAGGTGACTGGGTAGATAGGCAGGATGGGGATCCTTCCTTCCTTTCAGCAGTAGTCTAAGACAAGGAATATGAATAAGAGTATAGGGTCTCGAATCCGTAAACTGGAAATAGTGGAGGACGTGAGAATGAAGACCAGCTTAGTGTTTCTGAGAAGGTCACCTTTCTTTGCCTGACACTTTTATCAATCTTTAGCAGTATCCCTTAACTTCTTACTAGTTCTGCAGCAGCGACAAAACAGAAGGTGATTGCTCTTGGGATGTTTCTCGAAATCGTATAGCAACAATATCTGCAGGGCCACTTCTGGGGATACTGGAGACTTTGCTTTCTCTGTAAATTTATGGTTGTTGACTGGAGGAGAGTCAATGATTTGACTGGGGGTAACAACAGCGTCACTGCTAACAGATGGTGGGCTGGAGGGGAGTGGAGAAGACGACGGTTGCCTGGGTCTCTGCATCTTCGGGAAAAGGAATTAGTATTCAAAAAATGAACCTTTCTCGAAGCAGGGGAAGATGAGAGTTCCTTGGATCTTTCCACGGTCAGAAAAATGGAATGACTATTCCAGAAATGGACCAGGTTTGAAGCAGGGGAAGAGAAGAATAGAGGACAGAGAGGACAACGACAACGACAACGACAGGAAAGAGCAAGCGAAGCAAGTTGCCAGGCAGCCACGACTCACGACCTTAAGTCATTATCAATGATCTTAGTTCATCAGAAGACAGCACCAGATTCCTAGCTATGTTGCGAGGGGTGAAGGGAGACATATTCGAAGATCGCGTGGAATCAATTCTATCTCGCAGTGTCAACTAAGACATCCAGTATATGTTAAGTTGATGTGTACAGCGGAAGTGAGAGGAAGATAAGAGGATAAAACGCCAGAAGGATTCCCGTCAAAAAAACGCTGCAAAAGAATCATAAACCCATTTCAAAGCCACAACACCGCAGTCAGCAGTTGCAAGCTGGTCTAGTGGACCATGACTTCAGAGTGTTGGTTTTGCTGAGCCTGATCTGGTTTGGCCGATTCATCTTTTTGTTCCGAGTCATCACCCATCTCGACATCCTCGTCTCCCTCACCAGCCTCATCCTCATCAATATCCTCCTCATCGTAATCACTCTCGGCCTCAAGATCCTCGCTCTCGCCGTCGGAAATTTCCTCCTCTTCTTCCTCCCTGCCCGCAGTAGCCTCCCCCCCTTCCATGTCCTGGTCCTGATCCTCTGCTGTTGCTGGTTGTTTTTGGGAATCCGAAAGTTCCTTCATAAGCGCAGCCTCCAGTTCAGTCTCCTCCATACCGTATGCGGCGCCGTCATCATCCAGGTTATCAGCCTCTGGCTGATCCGGCGGGTATTCAGCTGGGGCGGATTCCTCCGAGTCCCTGCGATAATCAAGCATTAGTCATAGGAAAGAAATAGGAATAAATCAGGGGGGGGGCTAGATAACCATTTAATCGCAAATCTTGTCACTCTTGGTTTCTCAGCTAGAACATTGCGACGAATCCGTTCAATTATTGGCTTCGCAGGAGGGTCTGCGCTGAGCTCCTCGGAATCGTATTCGTTATTGACGTAGTAACCCACACGCACAAACTCCCTGCCATCGTAGCTGCACGTAAGAAGAATCACGGTCACTCCGAGGATTTCAGAAGTCGGTATGCGTTTCAGGTCCGGTGGATCGGCCTCGAAGATGAACTTATTCACACCAACGGGAATAGGTCCAACTAGAAGCGAGTCGAGTTCTTGATCATATTCGGAGCTAAAAAGAATGTTAGTCCCTGCCTAACTCTTATTGTCTTGTTAAGGCTTGCGCTTACGAAGTCGCAGATCCGACGTAAGTAAGTTTCCATTCCAGATCTGAAGGTCATTAGTATCGCAAAATGAATCAACAATTGGCCTGCAGGCTACCTTTCTGAAGCTGTTCCAGGCATTCGAAAGTAATCTCAAATTCGTACGGGGCGAGAAAAGGGGCAGGATTGTTGAGGATCTTCACCCCGAGCAAAGAGACGACGGACATGGTGGGGGGAAATTTGTAAAACCCGGTGGCGTTATGACCTTTAATGTAAGCGCTGGAGATTGATTCACAGGCAATAAATTAGGAGCATAAAGGACCCGAGAAGTCAAAGCAAGAAGAGGACATAAAGAATGTCAAGAAGTTTGAGTGCTTTGCGAGATACGATTCATGAGGACAAGAGCAACCTGACGCGGTTGGTCGCGTTCCCACAGTCGCGCGCCGACCGCCTTTATCACGTGATCCTAATCGCGGTCCAGCTTTGCAGTTGGCACTTTTCCAACACAATCAGATTCTGGCCGCTTTCATCCATCAGACAGTCGCGGGTCTCTTCTTGCAGTGGTGCGTATCTTACACCCTGGTTATTCCCTCAGCGTCTCTAGACAAGTCAAAAACTGATCATTCCGAATTTCCAGGGTTCCCTTTTTGGCGACCTCTCTGTGGCGATTGGGAGAATAGACACCGCTGTCATGGCAGAGGACGAGGCAGAGAAGGCCTTCTTTCAGGCTCAGGCAATAAATGCAGATTATGTGGGATATAATGCAGCTGAAGTGGAAGGTGCAGATAGTTCAGATTCAGATGATTATGATCCTTCAAAAACACTGCAAGATGAATACTCTGCTACTTTGACAAACTCCAACCAAGGTGGAAATATTTCTCCAATTGCTGCTCCATCGGATCCAAGCCCTTCAAATCAAACATCTTTTGTCACAGACACTGGTCCTAGCCAACAAGCAAGTGGCACTTACACATCCCAGAGCGGTCCGCTGGCTGAGTCTCAGGAATCCACCTCGGTGCCTCCATCCGGTGCTCCTATGCAGTCGAAGACTAGAACTATAGGAGGATTTGTGGTCGAGGATGAGGATGAGGATGACCAGAGAGATGCGGATTATGAACCGCCCGCTGTACTTGGCGTTGAGGACGCGAGCACTACTGTTGCGAACGTGTCTCAGCAAACCATTTCAGGAAATGCAAATCAATCTACTTCTACCCCTGATGTATCTCTCCAGGATGCTGAGCAGGACTCTGTCGGCTCCAAAATTGTTCCTAATAGTTCCTATTCTGCCGCTGTTTCTAAGAATGATGTGTCCTCTATTCCCGGCCAAGTCCCGTACAACTTACAGGCGTCACAGTCTGGAAATGCTCCGGACAGCCCTGCATCTACCTCGGCCTCTGCTCAACCTTCAACTTCCAGAGGTCGATTACCTCACGACCGAGTTGGTATCTTGGAGGATAGGATACAGGAGGATCCTCGGGGGGACATTCCTGCCTGGCTCGAACTTATTAGCGAGCACAGGAGCCGCAATAGGATTGATAGTGCTCGCGAAGTCTATGAGAGATTTTTCAAGGTGTTCCCTTCAGCTGTAAGTATTATCTCTCCACCGGTGTAAAGCCTGTCAGGAAGTCTCATCGATTACAGGCGGAACAATGGGTGACGTACGCAAATTTGGAGTCCGAAAATAACGAATTATTCCGTCTCGAGCAAATATTCAACAGAACTCTTCTATCTATTCCCAGCGTCCAATTGTGGTCCGTGTATCTCGACTATGTCCGTCGTCGTAACCCCTTAACGACCGATACAACTGGACAGGCAAGGCGAATCATCTCATCTGCTTACGATTTGGCCTTGCAATATATTGGAATCGACAAAGATTCTGGCTCTATTTGGACAGAGTATGTTCAGTTTGTGCGCTCCGGACCGGGCACCGTTGGGGGTTCTGGTTGGCAAGATCAGCAGAAGATGGATTTACTTCGGAAAGCCTACCAGAGAGCCATAAACGTCCCTACTCATGCGGTGAATACAATGTGGAAAGAATATGACCAGTTTGAGATGGGCCTGAATAAACTTACGGTAATCAGCCCCCTTGTCGCGATGACTTTTTCATACTCATTGAAATTGCTTTAGGGCCGAAAATTCCTTCAAGAACAGTCTCCCGCGTATATGACAGCTCGAAGCTCGTTCACAGAGCTACAGAATATCACGAGAGACTTGACTCGCACTACGCTTCCGCGCTTACCCCCGGTCCTGGGTTCCGAAGGCGACGTTGAATTTAGCCAGCAGGTTGACATCTGGAACCGATGGATTCAATGGGAGAAGGGAGACCCGCTGGTCTTGAAAGAAGACGATCCAACGGCGTTCAGGGCCCGCGTAGTGTATGTTTATAAACAGGCACTTATGGCCCTGAGATTCCTGCCGGAGATCTGGTTTGAAGCAGCTGGATTCTGTTTCCAGAATGATATGGAGACTGAGGGAAACGAATTCCTGAAGCAAGGAATGGATGCTAACCCAGAGAGTTGTTTACTTGCGTTTAAGCTGGCCGACAGGCTGGAAATTACCTCTGAGTCCGAACAGGACCCAATCAAGCGCGGCTCTAAAGTCAGAGAGCCCTATGATAAGGTTCTTGATGCGCTGTACGACTTGATTACGAAAGCCCGTACCCGAGAATCTCAAGATGTCGCACGCATCGAGGAGACCTTTGCGAGTATGAATCCAGATAGACAAGGATCGCAGGACCAGGAGGACGACGATCAGAGCGAATCGAAAGCGAAAGAATCCATCAAGAATGCTCAGGTTGAGGCGGTTCGAAATGCCCACGCCATACAAATTGGCATCCTTTCCAAGACCATATCTTTTGCCTGGATTGCCCTCATGCGTGCTATGCGCCGCATACAGGGTAAAGGGAAGCCTGGGGAGATGCCCGGCTCAAGGCAGATCTTCGCAGATGCTCGTAAAAAGGGCCGTATTACTAGCGACGTCTACATTGCAAGTGCTCTCATTGAGTATCATTGCTATAAGGATCCTGCTGCTACTAAGATCTTTGAGCGCGGAGCAAAGTTATTTCCAGATGATGAGAATTTCGCACTGGAATATTTGAAGCATCTGATTGACATTAATGACATAACTAGTAGGTTTTACGGTCCCAGTTCCTGAGCCATAAGCAAAAGGCTGGATAACTAACTTTCATAGATGCGAGAGCGGTGTTCGAGATGACTGTGAGAAAGTTAGCGTCTAACCCAAGCAACGTCCACAGAACCAAACCCATTTTCGCATTCCTCCACGAATACGAGTCTCGTTATGGTGACCTCGGGCAGGTGATCAGTCTTGAAAACCGTATGCGTGAACTATTCCCTGAAAATCTGACGCTAGAGCAATTCTCCCATCGCTATTCTACACAGTCCTTTGATCCGACAGCCGTACGACCTATTCTCTCTCCCTCTCAGACACGCCCCAAGGCGGCGTTTCCGAGGGAGCCGTCAGAGTCGCGTTATGAGAGCCCTGCTCCGAAATATTTGGACACGTCCTCGACAAATTCGCCGAAGAGGGCCCTGGAAGAGTTCGACGATGATATAGGGCGACCGCGCAAATTCGTGCGCGGCGAATCACCCTTGAAGATCGTCCAGACACGTCGGCTGGAGCAGCAGAAACGTTCTCAGCAAGTTAATGGGGGTCAGGCCGGGACTCCGTTAAAACCCCAGGGTTCTTCCGCACCACTTCCTCGTGACATCGTGCACCTCCTAAGCATCATTCCTCCAGCGTCTACGTACACCGCTGGTAGGTTCTCTCCTGAGAAACTGGTCGATCTTATACGCAGGATAGACATCCCTTCTTCTGTTTCGCAGATCCCATTGCCGCAGCCAATGGGCGGTTTAGGGACAGGCCAAACTTCAATTACGGGAATGTCGACCTACAACGGTAAGCGAAATCTCTCTGCAGAATTTAGTGCTGGCCCTTTTCCTTTTTTTTTTAGACGGAGAAACTTAGATTAAATTTCTGACCTCCAGGCTAACCTCTCCTTGTTCACGATAGGTGTCTATCGTCCAGGTCCTTGATCTAATCCTACATCTGTTATTTGCATAATGCTTCAAAATATCTCGAAGCCACCGCTGCACAAGATTTACATCTCGAGCTTCGTTATGTGCTGCTGTGGAAACTTTCTCGGTCCGTTATAATGGCTCAAAAATGTATATTGGATTTGCCTATCGTTGCATGTCACGGAATGGCGTTCTGATTGGGGATGACCGATTGTCATGAAAATGGATGACTGGGGCCAAGTCAAATATACGAAGGATCTTTCTGGTAGACAGTTTATGCGGAAAGGAGTCCCACCTGTGCAGCCACTGAGACATCCCATACCTACTACACCTATCATGGAAATGTAACAATTTACAGCGTGCCGGTCCGGTTTTCCTTTGCCGGTGGTTAACCATGGTCGAGATTATCTGATCTGAGGTCAACCAAGACTTATCGGCTCGGCTTGGTACGATTGCCACCCTTGCTTCTTGTTTAGCCCGTACCCCCTGCGAACTGGCTTTTCCTTTCCGGCTCTTGCATCTCGTGCGTAGCACAGAGGATCTTCCCATTTCGAGCTTAGTTGACCCACGAATAGGGTCTTCCGAACGCGTAGAACTGGATTCCTGGGCCGGGATTCGTCTACCCAGGCTCAGACCCGGTCTCCTCAGAGCCAGGTCCGACAGCAGAGGAATCGAGCTGATCTACCGACTTCAATTCCAGAAATGCTTATCTAGTCGACGTCTACGAATAGGCGTCCTGGCATATGAGACCACTCTAGAGCTTCTTTTCCCCAGGCGATGAAAAGAGTCGAATGATCAACGGTCTATCTCTATCTCGTGGCTTCGAACGACCCACGACATCCTGTATCCATTAAACCCAGATCTGCTAGATAAGCTGGCTTTGCTAGAGTTGGTAGATTCAGATGAAGTATAAGCTTCATCTCAACTCTTACGTCTCCGATATTTCTTTCAGCAAAGATACAACTGAGCTTAGATATGAAGTCGTCATGCTCTAACTCTGCACGGCAATCAAGCTGATTTGCGATAGAAAGCAGGACAGGCTTACTTCCTCGCGAAATTCAGACTCTTCTCCGTTCTGAGCATCCTTCAGGGCAGGATCGACCGTCTCTTTCTCTTTCCTCACACTTTCTCAAATCTCTTCCTTCCTGATATATCGAAGACAGCGTTGTAAGAGGTCAGCTGTCTCTCAGAACCGACTGAGAGAGATAAGTAGCGCCCACCTGCTTTACACTGATCCCAAGCCACCTGTTTTGCCCCTCATCCTCTGGCGGTAGGGAGTTCAACAACCTCATCTCACGAAAAAGGTGAGGCAGGAGACTGCTCTTTATCAATTGAACTTGCTCTTCTCGCTTCCAACCTGCATCTTGCTTCCATTTGCTCTCAGTTCTTGTTCAGGATCTTCCTTCCACTGAGTGTTATTACTCTCATCTCATCCGCTTGGGGACATCACCTTTCATCTCTTCCTTCCTTCTCCTTCCTCTTCCCACTTTCCTCCTTCTCGCGAGCCTCCTTCCTCCTTCCTCCATCCCTCTCTCCTTCTTCATCTCCAGCTCTAGCTCTTTCCATTCTTCTTCTTCTCTCCATCTACCTCCATCCACCTCTCTCATTTCTAGTCTGCTCCCACTTTTATCTACCTGGCAATCAGGCTCGTACTGACTCGTATCTCGATCCTCAAGACCCTACACGCATTATTCAGTTCCAGGCCTCACTCTTACACTTCTCCACACCTGCTTTACTAGTTCGCTCTTCTTTTGTCTTCCTAGCTTTCTCGAAGTGCTTGCAAGATATTCAGGTAAGTGTCGTGGTCTTCACGCGTCTTGTACATCCACCATCGTGTTTCCCCACGCGTAGTTCTGGACTCTTTCGTCCTATCGAAGAACGATTTGAATATCTTTATACCTCCTACTCTGCCTCATTTGCGTTAGTAGGACAGGACGTGGTCCCCTAGTAGACAACATGTCTTACCTATTAATTGTCTCAACTCTCGCTTTGTGTCTTGGGCTATGCTGAGCCCTCCTGGCTGACATTTTCGCAGAATTTTCGGACGCTCTTCATACCGGTGTTCCAGCCATGGAGAAAACGCGTCATGCTCTTCCTGGGGACCCAGCGAGGGACCACCCCCCCCTTATGACCGATATTTGTAGAAATGTCGATTTGCCCATCTCGGCATACAATTTAAACCATCTGGTGAGTATATGTTGTGCTTTCTGCGTCTGGGTTGGAGCATCTTCAACGTGCAGGAGGGGCAGTTAGACAACTTTCCTTGAATATTAGATCGTTGAGGACAGACATTCTGTCAATGTCCCCCACGTCTTTTTTTGCTGTCCCTCCTTCACTCTTTTCTATTCACCCTTGACCCGGAATTTTACGGGTTGTCTGGATCTCTATTCACTGCTACATGTCATCCGTTTGCCCATGTCTACATTTCACTATCAGCATTGTCAAACGCCCGGTGCATGCCACGTATAATTCACTGCAACAGACTCCTCTTTATGCAGAGACCCGCACTCGTCTGCCATCATTCACCTCATTGTATTCCCTGTTGCTTGCGTCACTCAGCAGATATCATTCACCAATGCCCTCCCTCCGCCACCGTCTTTCCACGACGACTATTTATACCTCCTCCTACTCCCCCTTTCCCCCAGCCTTTTCCTTCTCTCTTATTCCCCCTCTCTCTCAACCCTTTCTCTTCTACAGTCTCTGTTACCTTTGTTTTATCTATTGCTTCCAATCCTGTTACTTGCATCTAGAACTTGCCACGCTTCGAGCCTTGCCTTATCTACTTAGCTCTATATTGTTCCTTGCACAGTCCCCCGTCTCAAGCATCTTTCGAAATGGAGAATCTCGACCAAATTAACAAGCTGACTGGTGGTCTTCGTCACCTTCGGATTCGTGATGCTGACCAACATGCTAAGTACTCCGTCCCGGTGGAAACTGTCGCTCGCCCCGGTTTCAATACTACCGGAAAGGAGATTGAAGTTAAAATAAACGCGTTTCCTATCGTCAAGTTTCCGAGCAAGACTGTTTATCAGTATGATGTAAGCACATATTACCTCTCAGCAAAATTGGCTTCCCAGTGTACGGGTTGAGAAACTTGGACGCCGGCTGTACCAAGGACGTTCTCGGTCGCCATTTGCTAACATATCGAACAGGTCAACGTTGGCAACGGTGCCGAGAAACTTGCGGTGATCAAAAAGGTCTGGAACTCGAGAGTCAGAAAATCCTCGCTCCGTCAGATGATCTTTGATGGAAACAAGTTGGCGTGGTAAGTAAATACAGGGACCATATTGCCCCGTAACGGTCACTAAGCGTGGGCAGGTCCTTGAATCAGTACGATAATCTGAACGTCGAGGTCGATCTCGATGCCGAAAGCGGTCGTCCCGGGGGCAGCGCCAGAAATTCTTTCCGTCTTGTCGTGCGTCCTACCAAGGCCGTCAATCTGGCTGTCATCACAGCGTGGCTCCAAGGACAGACGTCTTTTGGAGAACCTGTTCTTGAGGCTCTGAGTAAGTGACTATGTGCTTGAAGTTCGGTGATGGTTGACTAACATCAGTCCGCAGATTTCCTCGATCATCTCCTCAGGGAGACTCCGAGCACCAGGTTCTTTGCCATCCGGCGCTCCTTCTTCGACGAGAACGGTGAAAACGAAGACCTTGGAAATGGCGTTCTTGCATTCAAGGGCGTCTATCAGGCCATTCGGCCCGCTATAGTAAGCTCCCCTGGGTCTTGACAATGTTTTTTCACGCTGACTTAGACAACAGTCTCGTCGCTTAATCGTCAACGTTGACGTTTCGAATACTTGCTTTTGGGCTCGTACCTCATTTATTGGTGCAGCTATTGCTGTTCTTGACTGCAGAGATGTGCAGCATCTGAACCACCTTCTTCGACCCGTTTCGGATGGCCACGGAGGTGTTACGGAATCGAGAGCGTTCTATGAAGTTTCTCGCCGTCTGAAGAAGTTGAATGTCCAGCCGCACTACCGTGGTTGCCCGGTGCTCGGTACAAACTTCACCGTGAAGGGACTCGTTAACGGAAACGCCCGCGTGTACACGATTGACATCAAGGACAGGGCTACCGGCAGAACCAGGACCGTGACGATTGAACAGTACTTCAAGGAAAAATACAATCTGCTCCTTGACCAATGGGAACTTCCCATGGTTGAAATGACAAAAAGAGGCGTCGTGTATCCTATGGAATATTTGACCATCCATGGGCTTATTAAGTACCCATGGAAACTCAATGAGTATCAGACTTCGAAAATGATCAAATACGCAGCTAGTCGCCCCGCTGAACGCTTGAGCTCGATCAAAAAGTCGAAGGACATGCTCGACCATGGCAATGATCCCGTGCTTAAGGCATTTGGTCTCCAAATTGACACTGAGATGATGCATACGAAGGCACGTCTTCTGCCCAGTCCCGATATTCAGTTCGGTGGCAACCAGCGCATCAATGCTGGCACTAGTGGACGCTGGGACCTTCGAGGTAAGAAGTTTTACCAGCCCAACAGGCGCCCTCTCGAGTCCTGGGGAATAGGGTTCTTCAGTGGCAAGCGTGGCTCTGTCAATCGCGCCCAAGCCGAGAATTTCTGTGACCTTCTTGTGAAAACTTACGTCGGACACGGTGGCCACGTTGCTGCCAGACGTGGTCACATTATCGAGCTCAGGGAAGACGTTGGTGAGGCCATCAAGAGACTCTACTCTGGAGTCGGCCAGAGGTTCCAGAAGGATCCGCAGTTGCTCTTGATTATTGTTCCCGATAAAAACTCCTTTACTTATTTGAGGATCAAAAAGTCTTGCGACTGTCGCTGGGGCGTACCCTCTCAAGTATTGCAAGCCGGCCATGTCGTGAAAGGTAACCCGCAGTACGCATCTAATGTTTTGATGAAGATCAACGCGAAACTCGGTGGTACCACGGCTCGTGCTGTTCCTAAGGTCCCTGAAGCGGCTCTCAAGCCAAGCACCATGATAATCGGTGCAGATGTGTCGCATCCTAACCTTGGAGTCTGGTCACCGTCAATGGCGGCGATGTCAGTTTGTATGGACTCGTTCGGAGGTCGCTACTGGGGCGCTTGCGAAGCCAATGGTGATCGAATCGAGATTATCAACCGTGCCAACATTGAGATTATGTTGACACCCCTCATCCGCGAGTGGATGTCAACGGTCGGACAGGGCCGTGCTCCTGATCACGTCTATTATTTCCGCGACGGTGTGTCCGGTGGCCAGTTTGAGCATGTCCTGGGACGTGAGGTTCTTGATATGAGGGCCATCTTCATGCAGCTCACCCAGGATCAGTGGAAAGGAAAATTCACTGTCGTCGTTGCAAACAAACGCCACCATATTCGAGCTTTTCCTAAGGCGAACGACCGCAATGCTGCTGACCGAAACGGGAACCCCCTCCCTGGGACTCTGATCTCTCGCGACGTTACCACTCCTCATGAGTGGGATTTTCTGCTGTACTCGCACATCGCTTTGCAAGGCACTGCCCGTCCGGTCCACTACCATGTGATCTTGGACCAGATGAACCATAAAGCTCAGGAGTTGGAAAACATGATCTACGATCATTGTTACCAGTACATGCGATCCACTACCTCGGTCTCTCTATGTAAGTCCCCGTTTCCAACTGCCTCTCGCTAGTCACCCTGCTAACATTCTCATAGTCCCGGCTGTTTACTACGCGCATCTGATTGCCACCAGGGCGAGACATCATGAAGATGTCCCTGCCAGTTCCGGGCCCCAGAGTGGTCCTGAGGTGAAGATTACCAATCCGAAGCCCGAAAACCGTCCCGCGGACCCTAGACTTCTTCCAGTTCATGGCACTTCCAACAGGCTGCCCTTTGGAATGTGGTACATTTAAGCCATGCTGCTGTCTTTAGGTTGGTTGGGATACGCGACCCGCCTCCGGCCTTGCCTTTTCGCATAGATTGACAACAAGGTACCATCTTTCTGTCTCCTCTTGCGTGGTTCTAATGGGGCAGATGAGTGGATGAGTGGCCCTTTCTCAGATTTTTCATTCCCGAAAATACGGGTTGCTGGTAGTTACGTTGAACTAAATCATGTCCCTCGAGGATTTTTCTTTCTGGTCTATGGCAGTGGGCGGGTTGTACGAGACTGTTTGCTCTGAGGAGCATTACGAGCTTGAACGGACCCGGCCGTCGTGGACTTGAGATATCAATTCATACCTTATGATTCGCTGGCAGCTGTTTCTAGCTAAGTATCTTAGGTATCCTAGCAATATCAAGGGTTAAGGGATTTTCTTTTTTCTTTTCCTATTTCATCACAGATAGTAGTTTGTAGGATGTGGCGAAGGGAGGCGCTGTCTGGGGCCCGTACCGTTTGTGCCTTTAGAATCATGAGCGTAGTGACCAAAGACTGGTTGACATTTCAGTGTATGCTACTCTGCCTACTCCATGTCCTCGGGTCCTCCAGTCATGCATTTCGAGGCAATGGATCGTGCCATAGCGGAGAATTACTCATACTGGCAAGGGAGAAGGCGGACAAATTTCAAAGGGAAGGCTGCCTCCCCATACGAGCTGACTGATACGAAGGCAGGTCGAAGTTAAGTGAGCATTACCCTTTTTCATTTTCTGTACAGTACATACATACATAATTGCATGAGCTTGTTTAAGGGTAGCCCCCTTCGTACGAAAAGACGTACGAAAGTGACGAGAGCCCAAACAATCGGAGGGAAAACACAAGGGTTCATTCATCACCCGACCAGTTAGGGTAGCATAGGAAAGGAGGCAACTTGAAAAGAACAAAACTATCATAGCAGCACTCGCGTAACGCCATTCCAGCCTTCGAAGGAGGAACTGAAAATGAAGAGGAAGAGGGTGTCTGCCACAATCCCTAGTGTTCAAAGCGACAAAATAAAATGAAATAAAAATAAAATAAATGGAAGAGACGGAAAGAGAAAGAGAGGGTGAAATGATCAAAATTTTGACGCGTAGAAAATTGCCGGACGGTCCCATTCACTTCTTTCAGGGGAACGCTTCAGATCATCAACGTTGAAATCTCTCGCACACAGTACGACTAGAAGCATCGAATTTCAGCATTCCGATGCCCACTCTGCCACAGGCTCAGATGGAAGTGAGTTGAGTGCGCGGAGAAAAAGAGGGGAGAAGGATGCTGGAGAGGTCGGGAAATGAGAAAAACATCCTCCAAAGGGGGTGCAACAACGGAATCATTAGAGTAATGGATAAGATGATAGAATGAAACTGCACACAGTATTTAGGAGACAAAGGGAGGACCAAGGGAACTATTTATTAGTGACATATGCGTGAATACAGTGTGCTGAGTGCTCTCTATATATTATCACAATGAGCCACCAGCAGTCCCATTGGTGATGGTTGCTGCTGCACTGCCATTGACTCGGTTCTCCTGGCCTGTGTTGGATCCGCTAGCAGGGGCGCTGCTTTCCACGCCAACAGCATCAAGTAGCGCAGACGTATCTGCTCCGCTTTTTGCGTTATTCAGACCAGGAGCTGTAGAGGCTTCATCCTGGGAAGCGTCATTAGCCTTCAAGGTTGTCATTGTCGCATTCGCTGATAGATTTTTTGTCCCATCTGCGCCTGTCGCTTCGTTACCGTCGGCAGAAGCACTGACATCCAAGGCCACTCCGCTGTTTTTCTTGATCTTCTTCTTGCTTGGTTCTGCAATCCCGAATTTTGAAGTCTGCCCCGAAGCAGGTGGCGGAGGCGGCCGTTTCTGTGGGCTTGAAGTCGGTCCCGTGGGTCCTAGAGGTGGGATTTTGCCAGATGCGGGCAGGCGAGGACGAGCAGCCATCGGTCGCTGTTTTGGTGGAAGCTCAAGGTCCTCGACCAGAGGCTCACCATTGTTTGCTTGCAGCTTAGCCTGAAAGAAATCCTGAGCAAGCCCAATTTGTGATAATACGTTGTCTGACGTGATGCGTGGGTAAGGCGGGGGAGGCGGAAAGAGAGTCACCGTTTGTGTAGCGCTGAAAAAGATCAGTATGAATGTATCATAACCAATGAGTAATTACGTACCTCGTGTTCTGGGCCTGAGCGGCACTGTACATCCTGTTTTGGAGGAGGTGTAGAGGAACGCTGAGAGTCCCAAGGCCGAATTCTTTATCCAGACCCAGTTCTTTGAACCCAAAGAAATCTTCGTCGATATCTTCCGCAAAGTCACCGGCAACGAATTGCTCGCTTCCATCGGCAAAGGCCTGAGAGCCATCTTCGCCACCGTCTGCAAGAGCTGGCCGAAGAAGCTCGGTAAAGAGAGACTTCAGACGCTCGTGGACAGTAGCAAGCTTTGTTCCAAGCCGCTCCACGTCATCTTTGATATATGATTCGAGAACCTCCACATCAGTACCTACAGAAGACAGTGTATGCAGTATCATTTCTGGTTGAGTATAGGCCGGCTGCCACTGAGAAGTAGATGGTGCCCCCTCTTGCTTCACAGGCGTTGGAAGTTTAGGAGTCTCCATGTACGATTTTAGTGTTTCGCCCATTTTTTGAAAGAAATCCGACGCGATATCGGTAATTGTCTGAAGGGCCGACGGTTGATACTCCTCGAATCCAGCGTGGTAAAATATCTTAGCAACGGATCGTTGCAACGCTGCCCTACAAACCCAAGAGGCGACCACCGGACCTTCGTCATTCAAAACATGAGGTGGAACATCCTGTTCCATGAAAGGCTCAGGCTGATACTTTTGAAATTGGTTTTGATACATCTACAAACAAGTTAGAAGGATCGAAGGGGGGGGAAAACATCAAGGAGGTGAAAAGTGGCATACCTGGGACTGCAGTTGCATCTGCTTTACTATGCCGATTTTCGAGCAAATTTTCCGCGTTTCCTGCATCTGGCGCATGTTTGCATCTATCTTTCTCGAGAGTTTACTGTCGGGTTGAACAAATGAACCTTTGGGAAGAATTCTCAAGAACTGTTCAGAAGCATCCACGACATTTCCTTCAGCATCTTCTCTCCAAAGCAGCTGCTCAGGTAAATCGGGGATGCCGGACATGACATCGTAATAATCGGGAATCATCTTGTCTTCCTCCACCTCTATGCCTTCTGCAAGAGACTCGCGTGGGGCGTCATGTTCCACCGTTTGTGAAATTGATTCATCGGCTTTATCGGTTTCAGAACTTATCTGCTTCTGATTTCTGAGCCATCTTCTCATACCAGCCTTGGTCCTGATCAACGCTGGCTCATCGGAATTTAATTTGTCGCCTTTGAAGAGACGGTGTCTTTCAGCAGCAATGAGGGCACGGTCTTTCTTGGTGACATGCTTCCAGACATTATATTCCGGGTCCTCGAATTCAATCTCGAGTGCAGGCAATGCGCTAAGGGCGTTGTTCAAATGTACCAAGCCGTCGATTTCCATAGAGTCACCAGGGATCCCAGATGAACCAGCACCATTGGGATCAGAGGGCGTCTGCACGCCTGGAGGTGGTGTCGTTGAGGATGTATTCCGAATTCCGTCCAGGGCCAAATCAGAGTCAGAGCGAAAAGGCGCAGGCGTCTGACTAACTGGAGCCCCCGAGGGTCCTTCTGAACCTCTTGGAGTGTTCCGAGTGGGAGCCGCTCCCTTTTTAGGCGCCTTTCTACCTCTAGAGGACATAATAGGTTCATCGTCACTCTCCTCGGCCCCATCGAGCTCCGCAAGCTGGAGTCTGCGTTCTTCCGCTTCCACTTCAGCCCGGTCTCTAATAACGATATCGGGGATAAGAGGAACAAGCTTCTCCGTCTCTTTTCGCATATACAGGGCGTGCTTGCGCAGAAAGTGATCGGGGTTTGTATTATACTTCAGGCAGTTCGACCATATTAGATTGAGGTCGTCGACGAATTCCCTCTTCGATCTATATTGCAAAGCTTTGAGCTTTTTGGTCATGGTCCCGAGATCCATAGGGTGTTTGATAACTATTTGAAGTTAGCACCATGTGGACGAATTCGCATTGGAAGGCTAGTGTGTCCTCACTTGCGTAGTAGTCGGGAGCATCCCGCTTGTTTACTCTTGTCAAGAAGGCAGTCGAATGTTCAGTCATAGCCTTAAGCTCACTAAGAACCTTCTCCGCCGACTCGTAGAGTTCTTCCTGGCCAATTTTATCCTCGCTCGCCCACTTGCTTCGATTCTTGCGAACCTCGCTCATCAGACTTCGCAGTTCTGCATCAGATGCCAGGACCATGGTCCGCTTCATATCAATCCTGGCAATCAAGTTTTTAAGCGTTAGACTCGAAGCTCCGAGGTTTGCGCTACTCAACGATCCATAGCCATTCGAGTCTGAACTGCCGTTGGCACTGGCATTCGCTTGACCGGACATCTCAGCTTCAACCTGCCTCTCTGACTCATCAAGCCGCTGCTGATCCAACATAGCATCCCGGTCATTTTCCAGGGTATAGAACAAGGTATGAAAGCTCCTTTTCGCAGCTTCCTCAGTTGCCTTCTTATCTTCCTCGAGTTTCTTCCTGATCTCTTCGAGTGTCTCCTTCTTTGGTTCTTTCGCGCCGTCATTTACGACCGACGGTGCGATACTGGAACGATGGCCCGGCGACGGAATACCGCTAGCATCCAGGAGAGGCGCAGCTGACTTGGCCTTGAGTGGCGAGGCAGCCGTACCGGGGATTTCCGCCTCGTCGTCTTCATCATCGTCGTACTCGTCATAATCATCCTCATCCAACTTTCGAGTAGGTTTCTTCGAGGGAACTGGAAGAGGTGCTGGATCGTCGATGGGAGCCTCACCACCGCTGGCTTCGCGCCGACGCTTGGGATCCGGCGCAGCAACTCCGACAGCATCAACTTGGGTCCGATCCTTGCTGAACAAGAGATCAATGTTCGCCTCACTACGCCTGTAGAGATCACGAAAAAGAGCGACGCGCGGATCGTCATCGGTCGCGGTATCAGACTCCGATATCAAATTCCCGGTCTGAGAACCGTCGGCACTTGCACAAACGCGAGTTTGCGGCGTCCGGGAACCAGCAGAAAAATTCGAATAGCCATTGGTAGTCCGCGAATCGTGATGGTCATCGGGAGGGCGAAGATGTCCTGGTGGAAGCCAGGTGTGGTTATGACCGAGCGACATGCTCACCTCCAAAACCCCGGTTCTGGGGGCCCGCCGAGGGGGCGTTTCTCCACGGTTAAGGGCAGGTGCGGAGGGGGCTCAAGAAGGCGTCTAGGAGCGCGGGAAAAGGCATAAGATATAGAACAGAGGACAAGCAAACGAAAGACGATGTTTTCAGGGTGAAAACTGATGGCGGAGGCAGAGAGATCTGATGACGAAAACCGGCGACTCGGTAGGCACTGGAGGTTCCTGCGCGAGCGAACTTTGAGATGAGGTTGGAGCGCGGAAGGCGGAGCGCCCGCCGCAGCGTCAGACCAAAACCGCAGTTCGCCTGTCCGAGTCCGGCACTGCGAATAGCTTCATTGTCGTCGCTGATGCCTCGAGCCTGATGCACTGGTGTCTTTCTTTGTCTCTCCTGATCTGTGCATCCTACGACACAGTGTTACTCGATATATGATACTAATTTACGCTATCCGGAACAACGACGCCTGCTCAGCTGCTGTTGTTCAATACTGAAGCTGGCCGTTGGCTGATCTGCACTGCATCCACACGGCCATACTCACCATGCGTATCCGCTATCAATTTGCGGGTGAGTCTGCTAGATTTACCTTCCACTTGCCTCCTCTCGTTATTTCTGTCGAGCTTTCTTGCTTTTCTCCCTTCATTATTCAGCCTAAGCGCAGCGAACTAACAGCAAGGTCGTCGCAATGCAGGCGCCTTCCTCTTCCTCGTTGCCTTCGCTGCCTACATTGGCCTCCTCCCACACAGTACATCCTCATCTATCCCCCCACAACTCCAACCAAGTGACAAATTTCTCCACGTTGTCACTTTCTTCTTACTCTCTCTCGCCTTCTACTGGGTCATCGACACCTCCCGCAGGCGCGCGCTACACTTGACGCTCATCGTCTGCACGCTCATCCTCGGCGTCGGCTCCGAAGTCCTCCAAGGCTTTCTCCCAAATGATCGCGCCTTCGACATATTTGACATTATAGCCAACGCCGTGGGCAGTCTAGGCGCAATCGGCCTATGCAGCTGGTATCACCGCCGGATGCTGGACAGGCGGCGCGCGGCCCGATTCGGTGGGCTGGGGCCCGACGGCGCCGGAAACGGCGACATCGAACTTGGCGTTGGCGCAGAGGGTCACAATGAAGGAGCTAATAGGGATGGACCAGTTTCTGGGCTTGGACCCCAGGAAACTGGTGTCATGACGCTGGAGCAGCAGGTGGATAGGTGGGATGAAAATGCGGTCGACAAATATGACTTAGAAGAAGATGTTGGAGAGGCCGGTGCCTCCTCGAGAAATACAGCTCCGGATAGAGAGCAAGGATCTTCGCCCGCCGCTGCTCACCATCCTGATGGGGTTGATGCCGATGGGCGGAAGAAGCGGAGTGATTAGTTGCCGTTACCTCATGGGGTATTCCGCCGGTTTCTTCTCTTTCTTCCTCTCTCTCTCTCTCATGAGCCTCTGTCCGTTTCGTTGTGTTTTTTTTTTCCTCTTGCTGATCTGACGTGAAAAGGGACCGTTCGTGAATGTTTACCCTCATGGTTGATTCCTGTCGCGCTTCTGATTCAAAATCAGACACTGTTTCCTTGATCTAGGTATCTGGTCGATACCGCCTTGCTGATGATCTTGTCCATGCTCTTGCCCCATGACATTATGTAGTATATATAAGTCGTTTTTCACCGTCATTTTACTCTATGCTGTCCTTCCCTTTATACCTCAAGCGCTGTTGCCATACTCGCTCATTAGCAATGATATTCCTTAGCAACTAGTGACAATCTACAACGCATGATACCTATGATGACCTATGATGCAACTGTGTACTTAG
Organism: Byssochlamys sp. BYSS01; assembly: GCA_002242795.1. NCBI lineage: Eukaryota > Fungi > Ascomycota > Eurotiomycetes > Eurotiales > Thermoascaceae > Paecilomyces > Byssochlamys sp. BYSS01. The sequence goes on from NIXA01000013.1 coordinate 345,232, forward strand.
TACATCCAGAATTGGAGACACAGATTCGAGAGTTAGCAGACTAAGTAAAGAGGGTAAAATCCCTCCAGAATATCCAATAGTTGTGTCTTCATGTCATATCCCCTATTCTAATGCTATGATACCATAATGGGAAACAGGCAGGATAGGCACTTCGATGAAAAACTAGGTAGGACAGAGGGTATTCTTCTAGAGGAAAAGCTTTATCAAAAGAACAAGAGAGAAACAATTGGCAAATCCAAGACTCCTGAAACAACCAGGCTCTGAGGTGATGCTAAACAAGCAGGGAAGTGAATGGTGAATGCTCAAAAAACTTAAGACAATCATAATATACACAGAAGAGCATCATGGAGAAATAAACGTATGCAAAGATGGGAGCGATTATGTTGGCTCTGCTTGGAACGTAGTAGGTAGGCCTGCTAACGATGAAGATAGAAATGCAATGAATGGACCTGGAATAAGTGGATCTTCTTTTCCATATTTCTGAGCGTATCCACATTCGTGGATCGAACCTACTCATTATCCGATACGTATGGTGTGCCCGACCAGCTTCTCGCTGGCGTCGGAACAAGGTCCGGAACAGGCTCGAACTCGGCTTTCGCAGGAGGCACATAGTCAGGCCTGGCCAACTTCGCCATTTTTGCAGACTTTCTATTTAGAGCCTGTCCATTGAAGGCGGCACGGAGATCCTCCTCTGTGATATTCCCGAGCTTGAGATCGGCCTGCTCTCTTAAGACCTCGTAGATGAACTGTAGTTGCATTTCGTTATATACCATCATCATCCGCTGCTCGCGTAATCTGTTGACAGTCTCAAAGACCGGATCGGTTTCAGGATCGGTTACCTGCAATAATTGTCCAGACTCGAGTTCATTAAGGAGATGGTCAAGGGCGATGAAGGTACCAGTGCGACCGACGCCTGCGCTGCAATGTATCACGCGGGGACTATCCGGGGAGGACATGGAGGCCGACTCTTCAATTAACTGCAGGAGAGCAGCGCGGTCACCAGCTTCTGGCTTAGAATAATCTGGCCAGCCACCGTAGAGGAAATGCCAAACGATCTTCGATTCCGAACCCAGCGTTAACTCAAGTTTGCGGACCTCGGATCCGCATTTCTCGTCAAAATTGGATTCCAAGAGTGTAATCTTCCCAAAGACCTGGCCATTTGGCCCCACATGCTCATCGTCCGTCACATCGGGCTCATCCGCCTGTAGAATCATCGGCGAGCTTTGAGTGTCGAGAGGGAAGTACTGCGCACACTTCTCACGGCCGCATTCGTAGGTCTGGGTAAGCATAACGACGACTGCGACTTCGCTAGTTTCGTGAAATAGCATGTGCCAGAAGTGGGTGATGTGTCCCAATTTAGGTCCCTACTCCACGATTAAAACAGTTAGAAGGACGCTATCTGGCGGTACCATGTAACGGTTGACACTAACCTGGGTTGCAATGTACCTCCGTTCTTCCTGAGTAACCGAGTCTTTTAGTGTGATTGGTGAAGCGTTGATGAAGTCGCACTCGCCATCTGGAACCCTGAGATGAATCCGCGAGTTGGCCCATGCCTGCACGTTTGCATACCGATTCCTATCCCTGACTTCACGACCAACCTCGAGTGCCCAGCGATGTGACAGGTCCCCTGCAGAAATTCCCTGCTCGAACCGCGACCTTTGCAGCGATTCTAGTTGTTCGAATTTCTTGTGGATGTCTGCGGATGCGACGCGCGGTAGGTTAGCCAAGTGGCCATGCGCCCGCCTTCGTCGTTTGCGGTCAACTTACCTTGATAAGACTGGCGAAGGAACGGAGGAACATTGTCAACGGTGCGAGTCTCCAGTCCCGACGCCGATATTTCTAGTTCTGGCTCCCCCGCAGTCCCAGAAGCCTCGTCGTTATCGTCAGGAGCCCCGCGTTTGATTGTCTGCGCGCTTGTATCGATCTTGATCGGCGAATGCGACATCTTGGCCGCAGCAATCCGGTGGAAGGTCCGGGCCTTGCCCAGGATGCCACGTGCCTTTGTCGATACCCGCCTTCCAGTCGATGCGTGCTTTCGTTGTCCGTCACGATCACTGAGAGATTGCGTAGTCGTGGGGCTATTGTCGCCGGACGAGAACTCGTCTCTCACGATAATTTCCGAAGCGGCGCGCGAACTGGACTCGGGCCGTGGGAGGGATAACTGCAAGGATGACAGATCGAGATCGGGACAGCTAAGGCAGCTGCCCCTCGGTGACGGTTGTTGCTTAGCCAGGTTTCTAGATATCACGGGGACGATCGGCCATCCAAGAGTCAGCGCTGCTGCAGCGCTTGGGGCGCGGCCACGTACTGCCCGCAGGATCGGAATGAGAGGGAAGAGGCGATAAGGACGATAAATATATGCAAACGGCCTATGGAATCCTGCGAATGCACATACGGGATGTTGGCGGTTTATGCAAGGCAAGAAAAGAAAAGGGAAGGAAAGGAGCGGACAGAATATATATGCGTTGTACGTAGTCTATAATGGTAGAAAACGAGTCTCCGCACCTTTAAAATGGATCCTCAGTTATAGCCAGAGATCGTCAACAAGATATAGGGACTAGCTGATCCAAAGGCTCGTGATCAAGACCAATAGAGAAACTCTACTGACAGCGACATCGCAATCAGAAGGGCGGCTGATCAAATGCTTGTGATGTAATAAGCGTGCGAACCGACTGCTAAGAACTTCAAGAATGATAGATAACCAAGTAGGCACTAGCATCGACCAAGACTCGAGTACATCATAGGTGTATTATCCTTATTGTCCCTCGCCATCGTCATTATTAGACTTGTCAACAGTTTATTCAAACGGCAGGCATTAATTCAAGCTCGGCCCGTTCTCCAGCTGATAGGACTACAGAACCTTCCATCAGCCACTCGCAAGCTTGTCATCGCGGTCCTTGCATTCCTTCCCCAGCTCTCCGCCTTCGATTTTCCATCCCTTCCCGAATATTCCTCTTATCTCCTCCTTTGGTCGAAGCCACGCCGTCTACTCATCCCAACGCAGAGGCTAACGGTAGTTACGTTGACTGTCATTCATGGAGTCCTTGGTTTAGCCAGTGTAATTACGAAATACATAACTCGAGATGTCGTTTTGGTTTCGAGCATTTGAGGTAAGTGGTGTTTGGCCTTGTCTTAGGCAGAGACCCTCTCGCACTGTATCTATTATTATCAGGACTGAGTAAGACTGACGGATTCCTTTACCAGGTCTGGCTCGTTGGCAGGGTACGTGCATAATAGTTATCGCCATGATCGAGGCCTTTCTTATAGATTTTCGGTATTGACTTGTGACGTCCCTCTTCCGCGTTATAGCTACTGTCGAGTCCGACCTTCCACAGGATGGTTGGCCGTGTCCATCAAAAAGTCCAGCATCTCAAACACGGTGTGCCCCCCGAAGAAATGGGTGGCACAAAACTGGACAATGATGGTATATATCGTGTCCACTGTCTTAGGTTGGATCTTGTGTGAAGGAGTAGGACTGATCTTGTTTCTCGCTAGGTCGTGGTCTCCAAAAGTTCCTAGCGTATTTCAAGGAAGAGATCAAGGATCAGATGAAAGGAAAGCCGCCGAATAAGTCATGATGGGATATGTGCATGAGTTCTGGGGGGCGTTCTTTTGGTTGGCCTTGGTTGATTGAGATAATTATGATTTTACGATACCCATCAACAAGGTTCTTGGATTTTTCTCAAGCGTTTCCTCTTGCCGGGTTCCGTACGTTCGGGATTTCCTATTCGAAACCCAAACCGTCATAGTGCCAAACGCTGGATAAGGCTGGGGGTTGCGACTATCTCTACTCTTTGAGCATCATCCCTCTTTCTCTTTTCACCCGAAGAGCGATCCTCCGTGCTTCATTCCGCTTTACCCAGTCGCACCTTCTTGGCCACGCGGTTGGACCTTGAAATCTAAGGCATACATAAAGGGTATGAGCACTGAGGGTGCGACGTAGAGGGAGGAACTGTCGGATCTGAGCGGAGGAGTTTCCGCCAGGACTCTGGACCGTAGTTATGGATGGATTAGCAAGGATGGATTCGGAGCTGGGGCAAGGTCAGGAACGCGCGGCATTTGTACGGATTCGGCGGATGCTTGAAAAAGGTAATATTGTGGAGGCTCAATCCACCGTACATTCCAGATGCCGGAGGACTCACTACCGTCTATTCTGCTATTTTGTGTATAAAAAATAGACTTTGCCTAGGTATGAAAGGATAGCGCCTGATTCTCCCCAATATGGCCCATGGGGTGATTATTAAGACCGGTTATAAAGGGGGGGGGAGGCGCTAATTATGCCTAGGTGCTCTTTCTACACAACAGCCTGGGTAGTAGGCAGTCTGTCTGACACGTCCAAGAGATAGGCACAAACCATCACGCAGGACAGCTTGATGGTTGTGAGAGCGAATGGCAGGGGGCTTATGCAGGGACCGGAATTAGAACGGTTGGCTAACGACACCCAGACCAGACTGCGGAGCCAAGACGCCCTGGAGGAGTTTTCGGGAAAAATTAGCTAGTGGAACGGTAAAACGCCGGGAAAGCAGTGTCGGCAACGTAAGGTGCCTGGCAATCATCAGACACTAGTGGATGATCATCCTGCTGAGTTGTCAGCCAGACCACAGTGCACGTTAGACGTTAGCAGAATCCTTACGAGGTTCTTGTTGTTATTTACGGTGGTTATTATCAGAGCGATTCGATGGATCAGAGAACCGCCGTACTCTGTACAGCGACGTTACCGCGCGGTACGAGCAGACGGCAACAGCCTTAGGAGTCCTCGTGGTGGAGGTCATGGGAGACCCGGATCGCTCGCAGCAGGCTATTATTAGAAGAGCCAACGGGCTTGGGAGCGCCACTGCCCACCGGCCAGGCGTAACGCTGGATGACGGCAGAGTTTTGGCTGCCGCTGGACGACGCCCGCTGGACGAAAGTCGCTGCCCGGTGGAACGGCGGTGCGCGCTAGGCCGCATCTCGCCTGGCCACGTCTCAAGTCAGGCCAACCGGCGTGCTGGGCCCCTGTCATCGTCCCCGTCTCACTTTTCTCACGCCCGCGGGCCTCTTCCCACGCTTCCTTCTCTTTTCTTCGCTTCCTAACCTGTAGTCAGTCTTTGTGTGTCAGTCCATCGTTTCTGTCCTTTTCTGCGTGATCGTACCCAGAAACTGCACTTTCGCTCGCTTACTATTCTCCAATTATAAACCGAAGACTCAAAAGAACTCTTTGTTACTCCTTTGTCTTCTGATTCCCCCACTCCCCAAGAAATTACCCTTGGTCTTTCTTTCTTTCTTTCTTTCTTCCTCTCTTACTCTGCGATTGTCCACCTCGTGGTTTTGCTTCGTTTCCAACCCTTCTCAATCCGTCTCTGTTTTATCCTCGTTCTGAGAGGGAACCTGGGGACACCCTTGGTCCATCCGATTTTACTACTTTGGACGGTCTCTCGACCTTCGAATCGCGCCCAACATGCGGGTTTCACGACTCTCGCTCTTCCTGTTCTGCCTGGCATTCGTATTTGCCGCTGTCGTTTCTGGTCAGGACTTGTCCACCCCGCCAGCAACAACAGCAGCTACTACAAGCCAAGAGCCTACCTCTGAGCCAACTACGGCTTCAACATCTTCCGCGACATCCCAGTCGACCCAGTCCTCATCCTCTTCATCCACGGAGATCACTACGTCGTCGTCCTCTAAATCCTCGACATCCTCCACGAGCATTAGCCAAGAGCCCACGACCACATCCGCCGAGCCAACCACTACCTCTTCCTCCTCCTTTTCCACCTCCTCATCGTCGGATACGACGTCTACGAGCAGCGATGCACCGACAACGACATCAGTACCCACGTCGACTTCCACGAGCGAATCTAGCAGCCGCTCCTCAAAATCTGCTCCTACCACCACAGCAGCCCCAACAGTTTCCGTCGTCACCACAATCCAGACTATCAGCGGATCCACTGTTCCAGTGACCATGACCACGACCCATCCTGCTTCTTCTGCAACTGACTCTCCGGGCCTCAACTCCGATGGTAGCAAGAAGTCTAGCTCGGGTCTCTCTTCTTCTGACAAGAAGATCATCATTGGTGTTGTCGTTGGTGTGGGTGGTGCTATCCTGATTGCTGCTGTTGCGGTGGTCATGTGGAGAGTTTCCAAGAGACGCAATGCCGCGAACAATGATGAGGCTGTTGACCTAATGAGTGGTACCGCCCTCGGCTCTAACCCTCGCGAGAAGTCCCCAACTCCCGGAAGTGGTGGTACTCCCTTCCAACATACTTTGGACCAGTACCATAACCCGGGCCGTGTCAACGCGGCGGCAAATTTTTAGTTACGGATGCCTAACCAGCATTCGATGTGTGCAGTCTGTGATCGATATCCTCTTGCCTTGCTTTCTATTGAGAGCGAACGGTCACAGCAGGTTCCAGGCGGAGTTGAGTCGCATCTGAGATTTTTATCGTTTCCGAGCCTGTGAAATTTATACGATCATGACACAGGGTCTCTTTGGCGCATATGGTGGAAAGCATCTTCTCACGATTGTTTTTATCTCTTGCATTTTCACGGTTTCCGGTTGCATGTGGACAGCAACCTGTCTCTCATTCCCAAGATTTTGCATACTCGTCTTTCTCTTGATATCAGTACTTCCATATTCGTTCCTTACGGTGTCATCTGTTTCCCAGCTGTCCTGGAACATGTCACCACGCTACCAACCACCAAAAAAAAAAGGGAAGCTTGTATATTCCCTCAGTTTTTTATCATCGAGCCACCCCTACCATCCACGCTCACAACCCTCGTCGGCTTCTCTCAAGGTCATACATACTACTGTATACCATTGAGCTTCTTGATCGGCATTTTAATCACTCCCCATTGATTCTCGGTGCTTAGCAGCATTTGTCCTCATATTTGTGATACCTGATCCTCTGGGTTGTTTTCTGGTTTATTTTCCTTTCGAATCGATATGGTTCAGTCATGGATCTCTGTTCCATTGTCTTGAACCAGAAAAATAGAAGAATTTTCCGTGATATGTATGTAATCTTGTGACAGAAACCAATTCCAACCGAAGTCGAATTCTACCTAGGCACAGACAAGTAGTCTCATATTGTTGTGGTCTTCCGTAGTCGACGACCACTGGTGTGCACGGTGGCGAGCGCGTGACCACGTGCGCACGCGAACAACGACCGGGTTCATCGAAACGTCGCGACCCGCGTCTTGCATCAGTCGAGAACCACAACACGACCGGAGTAACACCTTGGTTCAACAGTTACTTACTCGCCAGAGATATCGCGGGATTATTTCGAGAATTTTCTCTCCCGAGAGATAGAAGCAAAAAGGCATAATCGAGATTACGAAAACCCGTCGTCATTACCCCGAAGGACCAATAGCGAGAGAAGAGAACAACATCATGTTCGCTACTACGACCATGCCTCCATGGACCTTTACCTCGAACATCCAGCAATTAAACGTGAAAACGCCTCCGACGTCGAAACCGCACTACTACCCCCCTGTGCGGTCATCGCCATTAACTCCGCGCAGTGACAATAGCTCTCTTTTCCCGTCGCAGGCAATGTCCTCTCCAGCGTCCGGGGATGATGAGAACGAACCCGAACATGAACACGCTACACCTGCATATAAGGGCAGCCTGTCCGTATCATCTCTTTCTCTTCCAACAACAGCAACACCGTCACCAATAACACCTCCATCAAACTCGGGGTCTCGTCGTCAATCCCACTATGCAACGCGCTACGCAGAAATCTCCAACCCTCTCACCCACTTTTCAAACTCATACACTACATCTTCGTCACCATTAGCCAGGGAGAAGAGACGAGATATATACCTCAACCGCATAAAACGGGATCGACAGGACGGCCGGTTCGAGGAGCGCGGCGAGCAGCTAATGAGGATGGAGCATGTCGCTGAGCGCGAGAAATGGGACGAGTCGATGAAGAGGGATGCAGACGGCTTGTTGGGCGTTGATCTCAGTGCTGTTGTTGATGAGGATGTTGATGGGTCATTCGTTGCGAATGCAGATGTCGATGCCGATGCAGATATGAGGGCTCTCGATGAGTATATTACCTCTGCGGAGCAGGCTGTGGAGATGGACATGGCGAGTTTCAGTAATAGTTCTTTGGATCCGCCGCTGGACGTGGGCATGCAGGGCCAATACCAGGATCAGGATCCGGCCCAGGTGTCCGGCCAGTTGAGATATCCCGATGATGGCGCCTCTTATAGCGATGAGGAGTATGTGGGTATTTTCATGGATTTACCCGATCCTGCCTACCGTGATCCGGATCTAAATATGGATGTCTCCGGCTGATGATGGGGCTGTTGCATTTCTCTGCATTTGCTTGCGATATTATAATTTTTTGGATATGGACTGTCGATATCCCTTCCAGGGTGCTCGCTTCTACCGTTGATTTTTGTACATAGAATCTAGACTTTACATAATTGACCGGTGACATCTAATGTTACATTCGGTTTTGTTTATAGACAGGGGTATCTATCAGAGCCATCGATGTACATACACATGCCATGCACGCAGGATATGCACCGGATCGAATCAGAAATAGAGGAGATCTAAATCAATGCCAGAACGTGCAGATACCACAATCCTCCACAGACTAATTAGGTGGAAACATGTAAAGCAAGAACGAAAGGCATATTATAGTTGCCAATGTCGGTTGGTCGTCCATCTCTTGTCTTCTAGATCTGTCTTATTGTTGAGGGCAATCAGGAGCTGCTCCTGCGCCTGGGCCGCCCGCTCCAGATAAAGCGTCGTCCAGAAGCGGACCCCATGGATTTGCAACAAGCTCCTCAGGAGGATTACCAGCGGATTGCATCTGTTTACAGATTAGTTAGTAACCCCGGCAATGGCGGCAACAAGGAGAAGAAGAAGAAGGAAAACCTACCGCTTGCATCCTCTCCCAGACATAGTCCCTGTGTTTTGGATCCTCGTCTGTATAGCCAGGCTCTTCGAACCTGGCCACAATCTCCGATACATACTTGGCCTGCAGCTCATATCGCTCTATATCATCCTTCGAAACCTTATCTCTGTTTGCGGTCATCCACGGGCCGAACTTAGTGTCCAGTTCCTTCATGGGCTCGTATAGCATTTCCTTATTGGACAGCTGTTCCATCATACCGGAGATGAGCTTCGTAAGATCCCCGTCGCCATTCTCACCTGTCTCAACGGCCTTGAGCAGCTGAGCCAGAAGATCATCCGGGATATCATCTTCCGCCACAGCAGCGGTGGCCTTGTCGCCCGATTCCTTCATGCGGTTGATCGTTCGCTGAATCGCGTCGTTGAACGTATCGGACGACGCAGCCGCGTCTGCGCTCGGAGCAGCAGGTTTCCCTCCTTCTGTTGCGGTCGTGCCTGGCTGTGCGGGAGTAGAACGTGACTCTTCTGCCCCCTCTTCTGCCGTCTCTGTAGACTCCGCCATCACATCGCTCAGAAGCTGCTTGAGAAAGTCACCGGGTGGGATGCCGGATTCCTCGAGCTGCTTCGCAAAAGCCTCCGCTCCCGAGTCGATGGTGTTCTCAAATCCCTCGTTATCTGAGATGCCGGATTCCTTGGCCGCTTGCGACATCATATTGGCCATGTCTTGCTCGAGCTGTTTCATGAACGCCGACTCATCGAAGTCGTCTGCGCTGGGTGCCTGTTGAGGTGGTAATGTGGTGGTTTCTGGTTTCCTAGCGGTCGGTTTGGAGAAGTCATCGAGGACCTCTTCAAGAGCAATATCACGTTAGCTAAATTGTTGTCTTTTTTTTTAATACTTTACGTTCCCCGATCTACAGCGGGTCGGGGGGCTCGGTCGGTTGCACATTACCATCAAGCTCATCAAAGTCCGAGTCTTCATCATCACCGGTATCGACTGGTGCCTTTTGTTTCTGTTCTACTGCTGGAGCTGACGATAAGGTGTTTTCATCAGTGTTCGCTGCTGGTGGCGTTGTACTTGGTTCATCCTGCTTTGTACCGCCCGCGTTGACGGGCGGTTGGTCCTCCATATTGCCTTCCGACCAATCTGATGTGGTGTAAAAATGGTATAAATGCGTAAGAAATCCAGCAGAAATAATAGTGACGGCCGGATGCTTTTTTGTTTTTCTTTCTGTCAGGGACAAGGCACGAGTTGGACTCCAACACCGGACTGCGGTGGGGAGCTTTCATATGCTCGGCGCGGGGAACCGAGACACCGAGCTGCCGCGGTTGGCTGATCTGGTCTTGCTCCCGGCCATTCAGCTTCCATGTTGCAGGTTCAATTGCCCGCCCGGGCTTTCATTAATACCTATTCTGCAGCAAAGGAATTGATGATATAATTATTGCCTTTGATTGAATCCAATAGATACCCGCAGACTCTGTTGTCCTGAGGATGCAGAGCGACACGCAAGTAGCGTCTTTCTCGCCGAGAACTGAGTCCTTATTTTTACCACGTAGTATAATATTGTAGTACTATATATAGCAAATATCTGTGACAACCTCCCAATTTCCTCCTAACAACCACCATGGATTCCAGGTGAGCCTGCTCAACCTGTCTGCATCATGGATGCGTCTGCGATGGTAATCCAGAAGGCTGCCACCCCTATCTAGCAAGCACGTTTATCTGCCCAGGTGTCGCAAAGACTTCCAGCAGTGCCTCATCATCACCGGGCCAGAATAATCCCAATCATTCCCTACAGAGCCTTCGCGGATTCCAGTCGCGCAAACTGCCCATGACCATGACGACCAGGCAGATCTCATTCAGAGCATCACCCAATTTTACCAGGTCCTCCTTGACCTGCAGTATCCACAAGAGGATGAGATTATCAGATCACCACATGTCACATAGTACATTGACCTTCCTGCTCTGGTGGAGTCAGGATACACTGCAGAGGCAATCTCCCTTCTGCTCTAACGCCTGCATCTCAAACCAAACTTGGTTAGACCAATAGACCTTGGATCACATCCGGCCTATATCGGAGACAGTCCCGGCTGACTTTGTGGATGGTGATGCTTAGCTTTGCGAGAGATCAAGACACTCTGTTTTGGGCGCCGTGGGCGGTATATGGAGAGTGTAAATGGCAGCATTACTTGCTCCTAGAGGACTCACTTACATGATGTAGGACTGAGTGGGATGAGAGTGTCCGGCACTTGTCACAGTCCCGAACTGACTCGAATGCTCATTATCGCACGCTTGCAGGTGATCATGCAACATAGTTTTCCAGAGTTACGTAGCGTAGCTGTGATGGGAGATGAGATGCATCATGGAAAAAGCTATCAATGGTCGAATATGATTCCTTTTGTCGAATAGACCAACCAATAGGTGTCTCCTGTCACGGCCACACCATTTATAGCACGACTCGGTGGCTCCTGTTCCTGTAGTCATCGGGGCCACAGCCATCACCACCATACTCCTGCCCCTGGTCGGGGTTGCCAGTGTCGCTGTCGTTGAGGGTGGTGTGGCAGTTGACGTGACTGGGGGATGATAGTTCCACTGACTGGGACGACACAATAATCTATTCCTGTATTGCAAGTGTTGGTGACTTTCAATGTCTGTAGCACGCTGTGAATTTTATTTGGAGAAAAACTCACCACAAGGCAGATTCGAGCTTTCACGTCAATGGACAGGCTCATGGCGATGAACCGATTGAAGGTCAGGGAGAACCGAAGCTTCACATCATCACATGTATCATCTTCTTGAACGGTGTAGTATAGCCCACGGTCCGGGATTGTGCGGATCACTGCAGCACCCATAGCGGTGCCTAAAGGAATATAGCTACCCCCGGGGGAACTATGCAGCTTTTCAGTGCCTGATGGTATCACAGTGGGTAAGACTTTCCCAACACATACGATTTCCCCTTGAAACAAGGTCTTTAAATCTGCGTCTGGATTCCAGGCAATGAACTGCACTATGATGATGTCTTGATATGTCTTTTCTTGGAGTAGTACCAGTGCTGACGTATCGTTTTCGACCACAGAGATGGGATACGGCTCAGGCAGACAATAAGTCCCGCTTACTGGGGGGGACTGACATTGCACATCGTAGTTTAGGGATGGAACAGAGCTAGATAGGACAGATAGGACAGATAGGACTCCTTCTGCGAGGGCAAAGTCATTGCAAGTCGCCCTCTCATCAGTGGTAACAGAGAGATCCCAGGCATAATAGAAATAAATACCCCTGCTGCCTTGCCCTTGTCTCAAGCCATAAATTTCATGGAGATATAATATATGCAGTCTTCAAGATAAAAAGAAGTTTATACTGACAACCAGATGAAAGACTTCAGTCTCGCTGCTGGCAGTAGCCATCTTATACTAGTACCTCTTACGTACCTACTCATGGGGGTAAGCGCTGTGTATAATGATTAAAGGCTGAAACTAAGACAAATTCGGTATAGCTAAGTTGAGTGACATTGGTGAAGAAGACGGCGAATTTTAATCCAACTAATTACCCATACAACTATGGCCTTCCCCCATCACCCATAGTTACGGCATATATATGTGCTTGTTACATGACTATTATGTGTATGCTACACGCATACATACTACTCGTAATTATATGCTGCACACCTGCAGCTATGCACTGCAACGCTGTACTTTGTGCAGAAATTCAGCCCGCCCAGAGAATTTAAGCCACATAGAGCTTAACATACCGGAGAATCTCCAGGTTCTGCGAACTTCCCCGGTGCGCCGAGCTATCCTAGGCCGAATACGGCATTCCGTTCGACATCCCTACCTACACCTACCTGGCCTACTTGGAGCCCAGACGTCTCGAGGCGTCGCGCTAGCTTACTCTCGGATTAGGGGCAGTTTCTCGGGGAAAGTCTCTTTATCTTCCACCAATTGTAAATTGTTTATAACAATACCCCATAGAAACATGGCAAGCTTATCATTGATTCTCAATGGGGACGGCAGAGTCTGTGTGCATGCGTCTGTGTGGTGTGCGTCTGGGAGCAGGGGCTGATATCATGACCTGATTGCGACTCGAGATAACACACAATTTGATTGTTGATTAGCTGCAGAATGCTACCTGGGGGCTGCATGGTCGCCTACCTGGACGTTTATAATCACCTGGGTTTGCACCCACTAGTGCTAACTGTTCATGCGTCAACAAATAATCCTTTCCTTGTCCATCATCTAGAACGACAATATGGATAGCCAAAAGGAGGACAAGATAATCGAAAGCACCGATCGACCGGTAGATGGGAAGCCCCAGGACGACATTCGAATCTACGCGACTCATGATATCACCAAAGCTGAACATGAGCTGGGATTCTGGGCCGCCATAAGGCAGTACCCCATGGCTGTCTTCTGGGCCTTGTTCTTCTGTATTGCCGTTATCATGGCCGGATTTGATGCTCAGTTGATCACCTCGTTTTACGCACTCCCTGCATTCCAGAGGCGGTTTGGTTACTTGTACGAAGGCTCCTACATCGTCTCTGCGCCGTGGCAGACAGCGTTGACAATGGGAAACCCCATCGGCCAAGTCCTCGGTGGCCTTGCCAGCGGTTGGCCGCTCGAGAGATTCGGTCGCAAATTGACCTTAGCCGTGTGTTGCGTCTGGTCGATTGGGTTCGTATTCGTGCAGTTCTTCGCGACTTCGCTGGGGATGCTTTGTGCCGGCGAGATGCTCGGGGGGTTGGCCTGGGGTTTCTACGTCTGCATTGCGCCCACTTACGCGTCGGAAGTGTGTCCCCTCGCTCTACGAGGCCAACTGACAGCATCCGTTAATTTGGCCTTTGTGATTGGCCAGTTTATAGCGCAGGGGTGCGCCGCAGGACTGGAGAGCAGAGATGACAAGTGGGCATATAAAGCGCCATTTGCTATCCAGTGGATCTGGCCTGTTGTGCTCCTGGTTGGCCTTCTATTCGCCCCAGAGAGTCCCTACTGGCTCATCCGAAAGGGACGGAAAGATGACGCTCGTCGAGCGCTCTTGAGGCTCAGCTCTGCTTCACGCCGTCCGAACATCGAGTCTACGTTAGAGATGATGGAGGAAACTGACCTGATCGAGAGGAAAATCGAGGCAGATGCTTCGTACCTGGATTGCTTCAAGTCCACCAGCCTCCGGCGCACGGAAATATCAGTGATGGTGTATTTGATCCAAGTCATTGGAGGGAATCCGTTGATCGCATATGCCAACTACTTTTTTGAACAGGCTGGTCTAAATCCCTCGGATTCTTTTGACAGTAAGTTGCTCTACCGCCAGGAGCGTGTGCAAAATATTAAGTTAACCTTTTAAAGTGGGCGTGGGGAATACCGCTTTAGGATTCGTCGGTACCTGTCTCTCTTGGCCTCTGTTGTCTCGTGTATGTATCCTCTTTCTGAGCGATCGCTGATAACTTGTGGCTCATCGTTTTGCGTGTATTAGTTCGGCCGTCGAACAATATACAATACCGGACTGTACATCATGACCCTCCTTCTGTTCGTAATCGGATTCCTTGACCTCGGCTCGCACCCCGCAGGCGCAACTTGGGCGCAAGCATCTCTAATGGACGTCTGGACCTTCATCTACCAGATGACAGTTGGACCCATTTGCTTCGTCATCATCTCCGAAATCTCGTCTACGCGGCTCAGAGGACGAACGATTGCCGTTGCGACTGCAGTCCAAGCTGCGGCTAACATTGTCTTCACCGTTGCGATGCCGTACATGCTTAACAGCGATCAGGCCAACTGGCGCGGTAAGGCGGGATTCCTCTTCGGCGGCATCAGCCTGGTATGCTGTATCTGGTGCTGGATCAGACTTCCAGAGAGCAGGGGTCGGACTTTTGAGGAGCTGGATATCTTGTTTGACAGAAAGGTTCCTGCATGGCAGTTTGAGAAATATGATCTCCTTCAGACTCCTCGAGAGGAGGCATAATACTGGTCCGCTGCTGATTGTTAGATTTATGTGATGCCTTTATAGGCGGGAGTCTGTTGTTTAGTACGGTTCACTCTGGCAAACGCTCTATTTATGACTCCCTTCTTTTTTTTTTCTTAAATTTTTGCGACCGTATAGTCCAGATTCAGTCCGGTTTTCTTGAAAGTATACCAAACTCGACTCTAGCTTGAGTAAAAGAATAAGGGATCGTATAAGTCTGCGTAATCATCCGGAAAGCCGTGCGCTACCGGGGGTCCACAGGTGCTAATCCTACTACCCCGTGGACCTAGGTAGTACCTGCCCATCTGGGCATCTGCCTATAGATTCGCAAACTCGCTTTTACTGGTGGAAATGACCGGACCCAGAATATCACCAATGATTGTTGTCCCTCTCTCGTCGCTATCTGCCGCCCGACGGCTATTGTACTTATCCGCAAGAGGTTCTAATTACTAAGGACTATTTGGATCTTTTCGTCCTCAGTTGACTGATCCCCTTTTGAATAATAATTAATCGGCCTTGTCCATTCTTTCTTGACTCGACATGGCTTCCGAACCGCTCTTCCCACACTCGCTCATCTCGTCCGAAGTGACCGCCTCGATTCCCGATGGCTACACCCTTCGACCGTTGCAGAGGGACGATTATACTCGCGGCTTCTTGGAATGCTTATCTGACCTAACGTGGATTGGAGAGTACAGTGAAGAAGAATTCTACGAACGATATGATTGGCTCGCAACAAGAGGGAAGGATTGGTACTACAATGTGGTCATTGACGATGGGAAACGAATCGTGGCGACTGCGACCATGATTGTGGAAAGGAAATTGTATGTTCAAGTGCTTTCTTTTACCAGCGCCGCCCCCCTGCATTACATAAATAGGTGAAATTCTGCAGTGCTCTTTTGGGACTGCATTTGCATTTTGTCTTTGGATCCTCTTTTTTTTTTTTTCAATTCCTCTTTGGATGCCCTTGCATACCTAACAACTATCCGTCAGCATCCATAACCGTGGGACGATCGGCCACATTGAGGAAGTCGTAGTGTCCAAAGATCACCAAGCCAAGGGCTTTGGGCTGAAAGTGATTCAGGCGCTCGATTCCATCGCCGTCAGTCTTGGGTGTTACAAGACTATTCTAGACTGCGGAGAGCGCAATGTAGGATTTTACGCGAAGTGTGGCTATGAGCAGGCGGGGATCGAGATGTCACATTACTATGAGCGTTTTACCACACAATATAAGCGAGGCTAAACGAGGAGGCCTATAGAGATAGCCAGATGGAATTTGTGTGGTGTGTGTAAGAGCATGGGCACAGTGTAGATCCGACATTTGTGCCTGCCAGAGGCCTGAAGTACATCACTTTGCTGTTTTCATCGTCGTCCATTGCTGAGTCTGTTTAAACAGTATATGACTGGGGATCGCACGGGAGATCTCCAAGCCACCACGCCAGGGTATCAGAAAACCTTCTACGAAGTACAGCTTTGGTCTGCCTAAATTGCTCTCTATATATCCTGCCTCGGATTGCTGCGTCTAGATCGTAGAGAAGAAAACTACAAACATCTAAAGAGAAATGGAACGTCACTTGTGCGCCATAAAACCAAGTGATTTGTATTTTGCCCTGCCATCTGCTGGCATATCAGCTTCCTGGGAGTCAGCAGCGCCATCTGCAGAGCAAGCGCACTCCAGCAAGCTGTTTGGATGCTCTGGCGACAGTAGTTAGCCTATCACAGGAGTGATCTGTTTATCCTAAGATGCAACTTTTAGGACTCAGCAGTGAATGCATGAAGGTTTGCAGTTTGAAGCCCCATCAGCTATCTACTCATCCTCTTTCCAGGTCCACTGCAGGAATTTCTCCGGGATATCGACATGCTTAGCGCGAATATAATCCGTGAAGCCCTTACCCCTATTATCCAACAAGACTGAACTGCTCACCCCGCGACCAAGAATGCCATAAATAACAAAATGCACCGCATAAATCTTCGGAAACTCGACACGCTCCAGGCGGTACTCATCTTTCCAGTCACCACCAATCAAACTCTTCATCCTTTCCATGGTCAGGAAGCTTCTCAACCACTCCCAGACCTCGGGATGATGGACAAATAGGCCACAATTAATATTGGAACCCTTATCGCCGGATCTTCCGAGAACGAGGTTTCCTAGAGGTAGACGGACCGTGGGCCCGAACGATTCGAGAGGGACCGGATTAATTGGGTCGTAGGATTCGCGCTCCCCAAAAGCCTCGTAGACTGGGGGACGCGTGCATTCGATGGATTTCACTGTTTTACCCCCTGGTCCGAGGAAGTGGACGGCTTCTTTGATTTCGTCCTGAGATACGATAGAGGGGTAGTACACGTAGAAGGATTTGGGATCGGCCGTTCTAAGATCTTGCGACCAGTGGAGACCTAAGTTGGGCTAAGTTTTATGCTCTTTTCTTTCGGGGGGGGTTAGGAGAGTCGGTATATAAACTGTACGCACCTGAGAAGTGCTGCATCGTCTCGTCCGCTAACAAGAGCTTGAGCGCAGCCAGGGGCTCTGGAGTGGATGCCTGTGCGTAAACACGCATGTAGGTAGTGCTCTCAAACTGGAAGGTCGGATTTTCCTTCGGCGTACCAACACTGACGCAGTAGAATAATCGTTAGTCGTTGGGAAGCATCAGTCGATCATTTAGTGGGCAGGGGTTTTAACTCACACTTGGAATACCAGGGTGTCAAATGACTTGTCCAGGCCTTGTTCTGCAAGGCGACTTCGCACTTGCTTCTCATACAGGATGTACTTCTTGCGGGTGCCGTAGCCGGCGGCATTGCTCAGGTTCTGGGACTCGAAGCCCCCTTTGTAGAAAATGGCCAATTTGGTCGTGGGTGGAGGTGGACGTCCCTTGATGCCAGAGAAGCGGACACGGTCTTTACCCACTTCATGCACTTCGACATTGTCGAGGTAGGCTGTGACATCGCTGTTCAAATAGACATTGCCCTGTATCTCGTACAGGAACTGGCACTTCACCGTATCTTCTGTTACCATTCCGTTTGTGCCGGGGTGTTTAGTGATGATGCACGATCCATCTTCTTCGATCTCGGCAATGGGATATCCGACATCAACGAAGTTCTCGAGAGGGAAACGATGAAAGCCCGAATAGTTTGAGCCGGTGATATAGCCGGAGCACTCGATGAGATGGCCCGTCAAGAAGGCTCCAGCTAACCGGTCAAAGTCGGTGTCCTTCCAGCCGTACCACCACCAGGCGGCCCCGACAACTGGGGATGCATCAGCGACACGCCCGCAAAGGACCAAGTCGGCGCCATTCTCGAGGCCCTTGACGATTCCCCGAGCGCCAATATAGGCATTACACGCAAGCACCTCATCGGCCTCGAACTTCGTTTCCTTGTGAGCAGTGCTGTTGATATCTTGGAACGCTCCCGGCAGGGTCCCACGTTCTCTGAGCGAAGACCGAACTTGACCAACCATGTTGTCTCCGCTCACGAAGGCGACAGTCAGGTCGTAATTGTTCTTGTCAATGAGCTCCTGGCAGCGCTTCGCTAGATTTTGCGGGCTGAGTGCTCCGCCATTGATCACGACTTTGGTGCGTTTCTGCGCGATCACTTCCATGCTGAGCTGCAGGGCCTCCCAGGCATTCTTCTTAAAGCCTTCACCCGTTCCGGCTTCCATGGCTGCTGCATCCTGCGCAATGTTGTTCTCCGCAAGCCAGTCGCCGGTGACAAAGTCGACGTCCCCCCAACTGACCTGCTTCCGCATCTGCCATCCAGGCTCCATCTGGCCTCCGGCACAATTGGCGATCCGGACAGGGCGGGTACCCCGTTCGTCTTCACGGCTGCGCTTTACTGAGCCCATTATTATTGTATACAAAGAGGAACGCTGTGATGTGAAATGACCACTCAAGATCTATGAAGAGAATCACAACAACTCCAATATAATTCGCAACGACAACGACAACTGCTATTAAATACAGTAGAAAGTCCCGGGTAATTCCGCCGATTGCCGACTACTCTCCGAATCCTTGAGAATTAATAAGTTGCATGCAGAGCTCTGGCTGTCGCATATCCGGCCGCTATCGGCATTTGCCGAGGCGTCTTGGCTTCTCTTCGTTGTAGACAACCGAAGATAACGCGAATTACATACATCCACAGTTGCCACTGTACAGTACCCTTACGTTCTCGATCCTTTCCCGGCTTTATGCGTTCAGGAAGCATCAAAGCAAACAAACCGACAATGTCATCCTCGGGTAAGTATCCATGGATTCTGCTGCTCATTTCCAATTAGAGACAACGCTCACGACACTGTCAACATACTACTAGTAGCACACAAATTCACGCTGAACGCCACCACATCATGTCATTTGCCGACTTGCCAAAGTTCGACGACCTTGAGGACAAGAAATGCTTCTGGCCAGGGAAGCCCGGTAGCAGGGATGAAGGACTTGGAATGTTACGATACTTGACCCCCGCGGTTGTGGCGGAAGCAGTCAAGGAAGTGAAAACCGGAGAGCGTGTGTGCGTGAATTGGGACATGACGAAGCTCGAGACCCCAGGTGTGTGTGTCTGTGTATATTATTCAATTTTTCTAAATTAATTACCCAGTCTTCAAAATAATATACTACTGGCTACGTCCCTCTCACAATATGACGCAGGATTCAATCGGTTCCCCACTCAACACGAGATAGTCCCGATTCCGAACTACGAAGGCATCGCCTGGGATGACATCTGGAGGTTTAATCCGCAGGGAGGTTCACAATGGGACGGCTTTCGCCATTACGCCGCCGAACAGCCAGACGGTACCCGGGCGTGGTACGGCGGCACGAAGTCCGATGAGATCACGGACCTGGAAAGCGACCGGATCGGCATCGGGCACTGGGCGCAGCAAGGCATTGCTACTCGAGGCTTCCTAATCGACTACGTCTCCTACGCTGAGCAAAAGGGCTTGGAGGCTAACGGGATGGACGGAACCGCGATCACTCTCGAAGAAGTGAAAGAAATCGCCCAGCAGTGCAACATTACTTTCAAGCCTGGGGACATCTTCTTCTTGCGTTGTGGCTTTACCAAAACGTGGAATTCCCTCTCCATGGAGCAGAAGGAGGGATACCGTGCGAGTACCCAAGTGCAGACGCAGAAGCACAGCGGTCTCATTCAGAGTGAGGAAGTGGCCCGCTTCATCTGGGACAACCATATCGTGGCAGTGGCCGGTGATGGGGTCAGTTTCGAGGTGAATCCGCATAAGGATCACAATTGGAGCATGCACCACATCCTGCTTGCCGGATGGGGTGTACCGATTGGTGAAATGTTTGATTTGGAGCGGTTGGCGGAGTTGTGCAAGAAGCTGAACAGATGGACCTTCTTCGTGACCTCGACTCCTCTTAACCACCCTAGGGCAGTAGCGTCGCCACCAAACTGCATGGCAATCTTTTAAACAAGAAGAGTGAAGGTGTGCAGGGGTATTAGTTGGAAGAGATGATAGCAGGCTAATATCCCTGATACTGTGTCTAGCTAAAAAGTGTGCCGCGACAAACTCTGTAGAATCCAGCATGGTCCGCACTCAAGTCAACAAATTGAAGCCAAGAAATTAAACTCCCCGCTCGCTCGGCAACCCGACCACAAACCCCGCCAACCCCCGCCCGGGGACCCCGGTTCGGGCGCATGAATGAGACTCCAGACAAAAAGGTTCGCGTATTAAATAATATTGAGTCGTATCCCTGCGTTGGACACTCTGTCCTACCCCCTGCGGATTCCAGTATTCTCAAGAAAGGCCTGGGAGCTGCTCACCGTATTTGGGTACCCTGCAATTGCTGTCCCACGTGCTGGCATGTCGCACTCTCGGGAAAACCCCGAACATTCAGTCCATCCATCTTGACCATCGTCCATAATCAAGTATCCAGACGATCAGGGGGGCTCTGGGTTTACAGAAGACCATCCGATGGTGGGTAACCAAGAGCCAGAATTACAAGTCCCACCCGCGATGGCGCCGAAACGGAAAAACTCGGCGAACGACGGCGAGACTGGACGCCCGACCAAGCACCGCTCATCGCAGGCATGCCAGTCTTGCCGGATGAGAAAAGTTCGCTGCGACATTTTGACAAATGGCAGCCGTTGTACAAACTGTCGCCTGGACAACACAGAATGCGTTCTCTTAGCCTCGAGAAGGGGCAAGTATAACCGGGCCTGCAAAGGCGCCAACACCGAAATTCATGTCTCCGGGCCTCCTCCTCCACCACCACCATCGGAGCCAAAATGGGACGCCGGCGCAAACCCTGCAACCGCCGTTGGGGGGAACGACTTTGACAGGCCAGGCCATGAGACTGTACCGCCGACTAGCGCGGGTGATGTCCCCGTGTGTGTGACGTTTGATGAAGAGGAGTCAGGCGATGATGACAAACAGCCTGTGCGCGATGATCTCTCGAAAGTCTATGCGGGCCATACGCCTTCAACCGCATCTCACAATGCGGGTGGACTTCATGCGCCAGAAGGGTGGTCTTTGGAACAGCCCGACTTGGCACCTCGTCTATCAAGCGGACCGAATAGTCTGAACAATCATCAAAGCTCAACTGGGAAGCAGCCGCTGCTGCCTGCCTTCATTGCTCCGCTGCCGAACCATTTGCCAAGTGAAGATGTGAAGTTCCTCGCACAGAAAGGAGCTTTCACGATCCCCGAGCCGGAATTGCGTGCTGAGATACTGCGGTGCCACATATTCAGTGTGCATCCGTTCATGCCTGTATTGGACCTCTCGGCCGTCATTCATGCTGTGCTAAATGAGCGAGAAGACAGCCGCATAAGTCTCCTACTGTTCCAGGCAATAATGTTTACCGGGGTGGCGTTCGTTGAGCCGCACTTTGTTCATTGCTTAGGCTTCGAATCGATCAAGCAAGCCCGCGAGGTCTTCTTCAATCGCGCCAGACTTCTCTACGAATTCGATGTGGAACAGGATCAAACGGCCGTATTGCAATCATTACTGTTTATGAGCTGGTGGTATGGCAGGTGGGACCAGCGAAAAGACACATGGCATTGGACGGGACTAGCTCTTTCGCTCGGACTGAACATGGGTCTCCATCGTGAGCCGGCTCCAAGACATGGTACTGATGACAAGAATCGACGCTTCCGCAGGAGACTCTGGTGGAGTTTGTATATTCGTGATCGGCTACTCGCGCTGGGAACTCGTCGACCGATGCGCATTCGCGATGATGACTTCGACGTGGCGATGCTCACCCTGGAGGACTTCGATGTCGACGTCGGTCGTGGAGAGTCTCAATCTGCTCCGCCTTTACCAGATGTGGAGGAGAATATCTCTACGGCTCTCATGTGCATCGAACTCGCGAAGCTGAGTGTCTGCATCGGAGATGTGCTCTCCTCGCAGTACACGACGTTGAGGGGTGAGCCGGACGTTCCATATACCATGATGGTCGCCCCAAAACGCGGTGGTGACTGTACCACCGGCAAGCTTGAGAAGTGCGATAGAGAGATCAACGAATGGTTCCAGGCACTAGGCCAGAATGTCCGCAGACCTGGTCTCGGTCCTGGTCCTCCGACGGCAACGATGACGGCGCAGAACGGTTTAAACAGCTGCTCCGAAGTCCAGTGGGTAATGTTGAACATTATTCATTTCACGTTAGTCAATGTCCTTCACCGTCCTCAAGCACTACAACCAATCTCGGATGCTGCAGAAACACAATTCATACAAAAGACGTCCAGATCGAAAGCCAAGGACGCCGCGCGTAGTGTCACGAAACTTGCGTATACCATGCTTCGCCGCGACCAGGTTCGTTTTCTAGGGCTACCCGGCATCACGGCCCTCGTAGCAGCGTGTTTATCCCATATGCTGGACATCCGCTCTAGTGACGAGGATGTGCGTGATGCGAGTATCTTCCGCTTTTACCAGAGCATGCAAGTCTTGCAGGCGCTCAGAGGTATCTATGCCTCTGCCGACTCTGCCGTCACCTTCCTCGCGTCGACTATTCGGAGAGCTGGCATCTCGGTGCCCGCGCAAGTCGCCACTCCTGCTCCGGACTTCATGTCTGCCTCAACTGAGCGTACGACGAGCAAGGCCAACTGCGATAATGGCTGGAAGGACGCCACTTCACCGAGTCAAGGCACGAGGTGGATTG
Source organism: Byssochlamys sp. BYSS01 (assembly GCA_002242795.1). Classification (NCBI taxonomy): domain Eukaryota; kingdom Fungi; phylum Ascomycota; class Eurotiomycetes; order Eurotiales; family Thermoascaceae; genus Paecilomyces; species Byssochlamys sp. BYSS01. Next base: position 368,108 of record NIXA01000013.1, read on the forward strand.
TCGCACACAAGCAGGGGCATCGCAACTCTATTTCAGCGGATTGGGAGGTCTTCAACAACCTTTCACAAGGCCAGAGTCCTCTGCAGCCAAAAAAGAGCTACCATCCGCAATCAGTCGCACGACTCGATCTAGGTCGAGACGCCCTGTCCACCAACAACATTGCGACGCATCCCGCACAGGCACAGGCCGGCATCATCATTCCGTCTTCGACAATACCGTTCGTCGCTCCCAGTTATGCGCCCATATCTGGGCCAGGGCCCGACAAAGATGCCCCCTCTACGAGAGGAGGCAACGTATCCCAACACCCCGCCATCACACCCTCTGTGGAACTCTCTAACTTAACAGAGGCCGACGCGCCTTTCTTCGAGTGGAACAACGGCCTGGATTCCAACATTGATCTTGAGCCCATCGACTCTAATTACGACTTCTGGTCGGATGTCTCCGGACTCATGCATGATCAGTTTCAGGGAATTTAGTGGATGTAGCAACCGCAATGTAAGGTGAGAAGTTTGTGTGAAGGCAGGGATAGCTCTTGGGTGCCGACAGCTGTCCCAGCCTTCCCGGTGCAGCGCGCTCATCGACATATGACATGTATACTAGATACTATTGAGCTTTATTAAGGCGGCAAACAGACAATTATAACAGATCCGTTAGTCTGGCCAATAATGCATTTTAGAAGTCTCCTTGGTAACTCATCAAAGTCAGAATTTTATTAGCTTAATTGAGCAAACCTTGAGAATGACGGACAAGTTAGTAGCAACATTGCCTGATTTGTTTTCAGCACTTGATCGCTGGAATCACGAGACAAGGGGAGACCAATTTATACACATTCTGCAAAACATACAAACACAACCCCTTTCCGACGGCCGAAGGACGGAGGCGCTCACGGCAGACTAGTCCGAAAAAGGAAGGTGCCGGGAGGCATATTTCCGACCTCGGATGTTGGCTGGTCGAGCGTTTTGAGCAAAGGACGGACTTGAAAGGGAGACAGCGATGAAACGACCCCGCACCCAATGGCACTGTTTCGACACGGGGAACGCGACTCGGCCGACCTTGATGACTTGGCAGGAGGAGGCCACGAGTCATCCGTTCACGGAAGAAGATCTGCCCATCCTCTCAATCCGGTAAACCGCTGGAGAAACCGTGGAAGAATGGAACTTACTCGGACCGTTCACGTTGCATGGCCCACAGCCACTGAGCTGGGCCCATTTGACAGGGGGTCGGGCGGCGGAGACCATAACACCACCCCCATGAGTCTGGAGATGGACGACTGACTTTTCTGATGGCCAGGCGGCAGATTCGGCTCGCGACTTAGTGGCTGGCTTCCCCCCATGTCGGCCAGTCACCAGCGACGATCGTCTTTTCTGGAACATTGCATATGCGGGATGAGGACGCGCCGGATCGACTAGTCATCCATGGAGACTGCCGGATTCAGTCCTGACTTGATCAGATAATAGTACTTATCCTCTTTTGGCGTCCGCTTGGCATCCATTCCTGCGGCATCGTCCCTTACTACTGGATGTCAGTGGATGCTCTATCCACGGACAGCCTACTGTGTGCGAAATTGCTCGTCCAAAACGGCCGGCTCCATCCGTCGGACCACGTCATCTCATAAACTTCCGCTTCCGGTGTCAGAGCTTGATTTCGGCGTCCTCAGCGTTTCAAACGGACCGGGTGGGCAATGAATACAGAGCTGTAAATGAGACACCAGATTTGGCATACGCGACGGATACAGTAGCTAGTGTGATTGGCGCGCTTCCTCTACTATTATTGCTTGGTATTCTCGCCTAACGGCAAAGTCCGAAGTTGAAGAGCGCTTACTCGGTAGTCATGTGGTCGTGACGGGATGGAATGGATCGCCAAGGAAGCCGCATTCTAAAACCTATCCGCGAAAATGGCTGATGGAGGTGGATGATCGACCTGGGACTGTTAAAGTTTTTCATGACCTACAGTGTATTCCGTACAGGCTATGCCGCTATGGGACGCCATCGCATACATTTGCCCGGTACGGCGTAGCACTAAGCAATTATTGGCATGTTTTCTCTCCGGAGTGCCTCCCCACGGAATTGCTACCGTCCACGACATTGGTCAAAGCGGGGACTGGCCACTCGTTAGGGTCTCAACTTCGCATATAATTCGATCTGAGGCATGAATGAGACCCGATGAGAAGGATTAACCTTCGACTAAGACAAAAGCAAGGGGAAGGTGCCTGGAGCGATGGAGATGGTGCCGGTGATCGGAGACCTGATCTCTGCAAGGTTGTGTGGTAGGGTGTGTTACGCCTCGCCTTTCCGCAGCAAATTGGAGCTCAATTCCAACGGCTGAAAAAAAGGTCTGACGGATCTACCAAGAGTAGTAAGATCAAGTTGCTGGTTGACAGATATCTCAGGTCTATGCTGGAGCTGACGGTCGGAATGGGCGCCCTGGTAAGTACCTGGGTACCTCTCGAACTGGTGGTGCTGCGTAATCTCGTTCCATACCGGTAATTTTAGGCCCTCCGCGGAGAAGACCTGCTTCATTCTTCCCGTCGCGAATGACGTGCCTCAAACAAGAGTCAGCTGTGACTGTCGGAGCCCATTATTCCTTCGTCCCCCTCTCTCCAGCGCAGCGTGTGGGATGAGATGTCTGAGCGGAGTGGGTTTGTCCGCTATGACTTGCACTGGCATTGCTAAGCATGACCTCTGACCTCACAGGGGTCTCCTCTTCAAATAAATAAAAAATTTTTCTTGGGCCAGCGCAAGTGGGGAATTACATTCGTGCCGAGAAAAGAGCGTCTGGCTGCCTTGCGTATGTCTCTTGTCAGCCCGAGCTGCTTTAGCTGGCGAGTCACGACAGGGGGAACGACAGAAAAAGAAACGAGAGCGCGGGAAATAAGATGTAAAACTTTAAAAGAAGGAAGGGAAAAAAAATAAAGAAGAAAAAAAAAAGGGAAGAGCGAGTGAAGTGAGTGACAGAACACGAGCACCACCATCGTCGCCTTCAGTCACCGGTTGGGTCGGCCCCCTCTTCTCCATGAGCCACACATTGTCTTAAGATCAGGTTGGCCCAGAAGAATTTTTTTTTCCTTTTCAGCAGAGAGATTTGCCTGTGGGAAGGTTTGCCTCTAGGAAATCTCGTGCCTTTTTTATCCTTTCTATTATACATACATACATGGATTCCGTTTCCTCTTAGTAAATAGTTTTACCTCACCTCATCTACCGTTCGCCCTCTCCACTGCAAATTATCTCACATCTCTTTTCAATAACGCAATATCTTTTATGTCAAACTGTGGACGCTGGCGCTTTATCGACCTCTCCTGAGCCACTATCGAGCGCACAGCCGCGCGTTTCTCGCGTTTGCGACAAGATCCGTGATTATCGCGACCTATTCTGGTTGTTCCAGAAGCTTTCTATCTGCAGTGCGGCGTCTATCTCCCCCTCTGTGTCCTGCCCTACCAGGCACAACCGGCCGCAGCTGCATACATTATCTGTCTCTACTGGTATAGATCAAGGATTACTAAGATCAAACGGTCTCCATGGTCGAGACCAATGATCCTCTCAATAATGACATGGCCATGGACTCTGTGGTGCCTAAGTCGGAATCATTGCGAGAAGTCTCCATCAGTTCCTCTATTTCAACTCCAGAAGCGGAAGCTGAGGGCCTGACCCGGGAGGTGGTTCAAGCACACAAGAGGAAAGGAGGAAGAAAACCTGTACGTAAGCCCAAATACTTGATTGACATGCGGTCGAGGAGGGGACTGTCCCTCCCAGCCCTAGGTGGCCATATCCGCTTATGGATTCTTATGGTCTCGTCTTGAAGCTGGGGTTGGATGTCCCTTCCTGTCCGTCTTGTCTGTCTGTTTCCTCTACATGGTCGACTCAGTTTACTGATGGTCGGCGGTTTTGCACCCCCGCGGAATAGATCTATGCCACTTCAGAAGAACGAAAGCAGCGGAACAGACAAGCACAGGCGGCTTTCCGTGAACGAAGGACAGAGTACATACGCCATCTCGAGGCTACCATCAAGCGCAATGAAGAGAGTCTACAATCTCTACAACAGAGCCACCGTACGTCCGCCGACGAATGCCTGATGCTGCGATACAAGAACTCGCTACTGGAGCGGATTCTACTCGAGAAAGGTTCGTGTGCTTTCTCTCGAAGTTTGCGTTGTCTCCACCCCTGCCGCCACGAGCTGCATTAGTTAGGTAGCTAACAGGCTTGTGCTATTCAGGCATCGATGTGCAGGCGGAGCTCCGACTGAAGACCGGCAGTCCTACCGGAGAACAAATGAAGGCGAACCTCATGCCCCCAAAACCATTACCTGCCTTGGATTCTTCCGCAGCAGGGCGGAATCTGTCTCAGAGGCACCCGACTAGCATTGCCGCCAAACCAGATCAGCTTGGCGTGTCGCAGCAGCGAGACGGTCCTTACGGCGTCCCGTCACCCCAGTTCCAGGCGACTCCTTCTTCACATGCTTCCTCTCCGTCACATATCAAGTCGCCACGATTCCCTTTCCAAGGAGTGATGTCGCCCATCGGTATGGAGCCGCGCTCGCAGATGCTCCCGCAGCCTAGAGGCTATGCGCAAGCGTCCCCCCAAATCAGAATGCCTCAGCCCGATTCAACAGATTCCAAATCTATGCTCCCTGCTGGTTCTGCTTCGATGGTTCCTCGCACTGGGACGGCCTACTATCCGTCCCCGTTCCAGAAACATTATGACCAGTTAGGTAGGTTATCACTATGGTCCCCATTCGTCTACTCCCGGTGCTCTTAATTGACAGCCAACAGAACAGGAATATGATGCGCAAGCGGACATAGTCGACGAACCTGAGAACGACGATTCGGCTTCCTATGGACATGGATTCAATGCTTCTTCCGGTTCTCAACCGATCCCACCCCACGGTCTCCCGAACTTCGTACACCCCGGTGGGGCTGCAAATGGTCTATACGGCAATGCGGACAGTCTCATGGGCCAATATGAGCCGATGCTAGATGCAGATCCGTTTGGGCTGAGTGCAAGCATGCATTTTCAGACGCCGTTTAGCTATGAGCAGAGCAATGCACGTCACTAATGTCTACCGCCTATACGTTACATGAATCCATCATTGTATTTTTACGATCTTCTCCTTCTGCAACGAAGTGATGGAACGAAGAGGGAAAAGAAAAGAAAGAAATTCGAAGAGAAAATTTAAAGAAAAAAAAAAAAGACGAAAAATGGTAATCCAGGTCAATGCCTCGACGACGGGCCACGTCACTCAGCCATGGGAACGGAAGACAAAAGTTAAGCATTGCCAGGCGTTTTCTTTTTTTCCTAAAAGTCGCAATTGATACCACGATTTCCTTTAACTTTCGAAAGGGCTTTTGGGGGGTTTCTTTATGCGGTTGGTATTTCTGCTGGAAGATACTGTGGATGTCCCGCCGACGTCCTGATCCCAGTCTTATTATTACTAGTACATTCGCTCATGTCCTTTTTGTATGAATCTTTTTTTTTTGTCTCTTCTCCTCTCGGCGTTCTGTCCACCAGCATCGAGCGTGTTATAGTATGACTCTTCATGGGGGTTTGAGAATTAGGGAACTGGGATATGGGGATATGGGAATATGGGGAACTGGGCAGTGGCCGAGTTTATGTTTGAGTATCACGTGATGGTTAGCAGGGCACCGGCCCGAGACTAAAAATGCATTCAAGAGCGTGCGAGGATAACACAGTAGCATACGGGCTTCTGCATGTAACCGTAGCGGCGCAGTGTCATGATGAGCATGGGCAGCTGGGCCGGCCAGACCTTGCGCCTCGGGAATCCTGGCAGGGCAACCCGCAAGCAAGCTTGGGAGCGATGGCGGGATGATGACATCGACCATCGCAAGTGACGACAATACCCTAAGCCCTAGGCGCGCACAGGCCCAATCACGGGACGCACTGGGGTCCATTTTGCTTTCGCTTAGCACGATTTCCCACCTTACCCGGTTCGTCCAGCAGCGGCCGCCTGCGCCCACGGGCCACAACCATCGCCTCCCAGCAGCTGCCATCCACACGACCTCACCTGTTCTATCCCCCTCTTCCTTCTCCTTCTTCCTCCTCCACCCTCCCCTCCTTGTCCTTCGATTCCTCATCGAGAAGCAGCTCTGTTGCTACGGGCCGAATACCTACCACACTCTAGGGTTCAGCCTGACCCTTCCGTCTTTTGGCCCTTCTTTCTCGAATTGCTGCGATAACAGACAGCCTTCCAAGGAAGGCACCTTAAAGCCAGGCGTCATGGCGGACGTCCGGTCCAAGGTATGAGAAAATGAGTTGTTCAATTTGTTCCCAATGCGATGCCGTACGGGAGTCGTCGGTCGTGGCGGTTATTTTACTCCTGCCTTTTTTTCTTTTTTTGGGTGTCCTCGTATTACTTATTATTCCTTGAGTCACCCCGAGCGGAAAATTGTTGCGAAATTTGAGAGATCCAAATTGCTGACTTAGAGTTTATTTTGGGGACAAATAGAATCTCTACGAGCTTCTTGGTAATTGCTTTTCTCCTTTTTTCTCTTTCCTGTCGCAGCCGACGAATCCTCCCATATGATGACCTAATTTTATAACATCGGTTTTCTGACGTTGGAATTCTCTTTTTCCTTTTTTCTTCGGTCACAGGAAATGACCCCGAATTGGACCCCGAAAGGGAACCTGCCCCTCCCGCGAAGGCTGTAGACAGGCCGGTTCCTCGACACGGCAAGCGGGATGTCCCCAAGGAGGCTCCCAGTTTGCCCAACCTCTCCGAGAGCAATGCTCGTCGTGGCGGACGCTTCACGGGCAACGAGGCGGGTATGTGAACATTTCTTTCTTTCTTATCTGTTGCTGTGCTGTGCTGTCCTAGTTATTGCTTGCCGTCGTACATCCTTTGCCGAATACTCTCAAGATTTGCAGCTGACCTTGGATATTCGTCCTTTCTTAGCTTTCCGTGATCGCACCGCCGGCAGCAACAGAAACCGCGAGAAGCCGATAGATGAGCAGAAGGAAGCTCAAAGACGCGGGACCCACGCTCGTGAAGACCGTGGTGGACGCGTGAAGAATGACCGTCATTCCCGCTCCGGCACAGCGTAAGCGACTCCGAGTCTCTACTAGGGTCCTAAACTGGTGGATCGTGTTTATTCGGGGGAAGTACTAACTTTCTCGACTAGGGACACTCCCAAACAGGTTAACCAGGGCTGGGGTGGTAAGAGCGGCGACAAGACCTGGGATGATGAGCGGGCCGGCGAAACCGTTGCTCAGATCGACGAGAACGAGCCTCAGACTCCTGCCGAGGAGGAACCCAAGGAGCCTGCTGACAAGGCCAAGTCGTACGCCGACTATCTTGTCGAGCAGGCCGAAAAGCGTGCTGGCCTGACCGCTAAGGCCGCCCGTCGCGCTAACGATGGCAACGACGAGGACAAGAAATGGGCCGGAGCCAAGGAATTGAAGCGCGACGGCGATGAAGCCGAGTATATCAAGGGCAAGGAAGAGAAGTCCAAGCGCGAGAAGCAGCGCAAGGAGAAGACTTACCTCGACGTGGATATGCGCTTTGTTGAGCAGCCCCGCTCCAACGGCCCTCGTGGCCGGGGTGGCCGTGGTGGTGGCCGTGGTGGACGTGGCGGCCGCGGCGGTCCTCGCGGCGGTGGCCCTAGCGGTGAGCGTAAGGCTGCCGGCCCTACCGTCGATGAGCAGAACTTCCCCAGCCTTGGCTCCAAGTAAGCCCCGAGCTACGCCAGGAACATGTTTTGTGTGAATCCGGCCTCTTTGGTCGTACTGCACCTACGTCATCTTAATTCGAAACGGTTAGGATAAAGTCCATTTTCAACCCAGAAACATGATTGGGCCTATGTAATTTGATTCGAACCCCGGAGAAAAAAGACTGAAACCGAAAAATGAAAAAGGGAGAGAAAAAGGGAACTTCTTTTTAAAAGGCGTGTGAGAAAGATGAAGAGAACAAAGACCAAAAATTCAAAACTTTTCTTGAAACAAAAAGAGACTGCAAACCTTCTTCCGGCCATTTCATTCCATCCTACTTTCCCTTTGTATTTTTCTAATATTACCGGAAATCTGGTTCTAAGCATGTCCTGCAATATGAATATGGTTTCCGTTGGTAAGGAGGCGGGCTCTCTTTTTATTTGTCTTTCTTTCGACTATTTGTTCAATGTGTCTTTTGCATCTTCTCGCGCCCATGTTAATGTAGCAGTATCTCAGCGCAAGTACAGTTTCTTCCTTCTCTTGTAATCTGCCACTGGGGCACGGCCAAGAAATCCTGGATTAGAGGCTCGCATAAATCTCGTCATTGCTTGTGTTTTCTTGATTCCTGTTGTTGCCATCAGACCTACCGTCGCAGTGCTGGCTATGCAGAGTACAGATTTATAGATGCTGCCCCGGCACTGTCAACTATCCAGTTCGTAGTTGGTAGGCGCGTCCAACCGTGCGTTGTGATGATTGCCCAGGTGGCCAGGTGGAGGCCACCTCCTTCCGGTTCAGGATTAGTGTTTCTTAGTCAACTACATTGACTCCCGAACATCTTGTCACATCGATCTCTTTGCTCCTCAGCAAGCTCGTGTCCCCAACCTTCTATACTACATAACCTCACTGCCATACATACATAGCAGCTTTAAACCTAGACTTTCGGGTTACGGAGCTGGAAGATTGCATTCCTGCAGTCAAACCAAGCTGAAGTGGCCACCGCTAAAGTACTCCAAAACAAACCTCACTTCCCTACGCAGGGCATACACTGGTGCCTGTCAACAGAAATTCGTTGGAGAAATGGTGTCTAGAGGTATCTGGAACGTGCATATCAAAGGTTGGTACAATAGCGGTGTGATTGCTAAGTTGCTGACTTTCATTTCCAGGGAAATGGTATCGTTTCTATAATCCACGAGGGCGGATAAGTCCTCCTGATGAAGAATCAACATTTCGAATGATCGCGCAACTGTGTGACCAGCCGGATCGTCTTGAGAAGTGGGAGCTAGTTCCTTTTCGCAGCCCGCTTCATTCAAATCTAGATTATGTATACGTTGTCGATCAAGACGCAGATGTTTTCACAATCTCGTTATGGAAGGAGCTTAACGGATCATTGAGGCCCACGGTAGTCCGCATCGATCTCGCAAGCCTCCGCAAGTCCTCGAGGCTGCTCATAAAACATTCGCTTGAGCAGCCTAAATCTACGTTTAGTGATGAAGTCTGTCGGAGCAACCTGACCCTAAGTGAACCTCTAGCTTTTGGGACGCTTGATATAGATTTGGGTATTCCCACGTCCTTGAACGAGCTACAGGAGCGATTTTTTACCGACTTCGTCTTCGTATGGCGCTACTATATCGATGACCCTTTGACGTGGACGTACAGTTCCCCCGTTTTCAGCGTTTTAAGTATAGCATTCCTGCGCCTTGCAGCCTGGGATTTGGAGCTGTCTTCTGATTGCGACGTTGAGTTGCCAATCTCCTTTGCGTCGATTCCTTCTTGGGATTACCCGAAGACAGACACATATTGGTTTCATGGTTTCCTCATTATTCTACAAGAAGAAATTGAATTGGAGGCCATGATAAGTAGAGCCCTTGAGAAAGCCAAACCATATATTGACAACTCCCATGGGCATCGTGATGCCCACTTGATTCTCATCTCACTATACCATGTCACCTTTGTGGAGATTTCCTATGATGTTGTCTTAGTTTCCAAGAGAATGGCACTACTTACAAACCGCTCGGCAGTCCAATGCTCACCTGGCTTCCGTGCTCTGAACCGGATTCTAACCTCTGACTGTTGGAAAAAGTCCTTGGCTGATAGGGAAAGGTGGAAACTCAATGTGCCAGCCGAGATCCTTTACAAGATTCTACATGAATTGGAGCCTCGAGACGCGGTGGCATTTTCGCAGGCTTCCTTTACCGCTAAGCAGTGCTACTACGGCTCGGTGCCGCAGGTCAAGAATACCGTCGTCCAAAGCTTTAATTCTTCTATACCCTGCTGTGGTAAGCGCGAAGGGTTAGAAGAAGGTGGTGTTCGTTGTCTCTTGTGTTATTCACGACGGCATTTAGCATGCATCGGTGCGGTAAATTGGTCGTCTGACACACAATACATTTGTATGGACTGTCAAGAGGGTATAAACATCACGGCACCTCATCCTGGTGGGATAAACGAATTCAGCCGTCGAAAAATTAGGAAAGGATGCGAGATCAGTGTCGGAGGCTCTAAAAAGTTGCTCCAACTCCGACTCTCCAAGCCTTCCCATCTACGACGAGAGCTACAATTTCTAGGAAATCTGGTCCCCATTGCGCCTTGCCTGATAGATTACTCGATTCTATTCAATCGTTCCTTTTCTGGATTGGCTTACGGACTGGAAAATAGGCCCTAGTGTATCAAACGACCAGAGATTTTATCCCAAAGATTGATAAGCTAGAAAAATTGTCTGGGCTGGCGGTACATACGTACATTGCCCACTGAATTTCCACCAAACACTGCATAAAAGTGAAGAAATTCAAACCAGTCCTCGAAACTCCAAGATTTGCTCAGACAGTCTTCCGCTGAGATCGTTCCACACCTCTTAACGGGCAGGTGGAGTATCATTTTGCGACATGTGCCTCAGCATACAATCGATTACAACACCGTCGTCACGCGCATGGAATGAGTTCCGCTGTTGTTGGTTGGGAGGTCCCCAAGGGATGAGGCGTGCGTGTTCAGGTAGGTTTTGATGGTATTCATAGAATTTGAAGGTATGCCCATGGATGATTATCACCCAACATCTTCCGAATTCTGTATTGGAATGTTCAAGGGCATTCTCCAGTTGCTCCAACGATGCTGTTAGAGAATCGCTTGTACGTTTTGCTTCAGCGAAGGTGTGGTCGACAACACCTCGGTCCCCGGGAAAGCGGCGTTGGATGCGGAGAATGATGAAGTCGGCGTAATTGTCGTTACGGTTTTGTTCAGGAGCGACTGTGTATCCGTTGATCGCGGGGAAGTAATAGTTGAGAATTCCAGAAGACATCAAGAATGGGTATAGAGAGGTAGACTGCCATAGTGGCTTTTCAAGCAGGGCAATGATATGGAATTAAGAAAAAGGATTGTGTGCAAATGATGGCTTTCTTTTTTTTTCGTTTTCTGTCTGGTGAATTAATTGCACAGAGGATAATCAAGGCCTTATATAGGTCATTGTCGGCTTCCTGGGAATTGAGTTAGATTACCGTATTCGGTTTTAGCATCAGGATCGGAGGGGAGTCGGGGACCCTCAGGTCTCTGATTACCCGATAACACAAGCCCCTGAATAGCCCCTCAATAGCATCATAGGCAGGAATCCTGAGATAGAACACATGCGCATGTGCGGAGTATGGGTTAACGATCCGTACAGCTAGCTGACAGTATATTCCTGGTTCTTCTCCTGATTCGTTCTCCATTAGATTTCATATGTCCACATTCCAGTAACCGGATGCGGAAAACACAGAGAGCCCCCCGAAGCTGCACAGAATGCAGTAGCAGAAAGATCAAATGTGACAAGGTCATCCCTTGCAAGCCCTGTAAAAAGCGAGGCCAGTCGGCACTATGTACCCGTGAAGCCGTCATTGTTCGCGGCAGAGTGACTGTGTGAGTGAGTGGGCATTTTGGATGAACAGGAGTATAGAAATGTTGATTCTAACATATATCGTCTGTACAGGGCGGAAGATTTCACTGAAACTGGCGATCTGCCATCTGGTAGAGAAGAGCTAAGGACAAGCGTAAAGAAGCCCGGGGAGGCAAAGCAGCATCCCTGGCAACCACCTACGGGCCTTTCGGGGGGTCTCCCCAGCAGTCTCATCAGTGGCTATCTAGTATATAGCTTAGAAGACATCTTGTTGCACACAACCGCGCCATCAAATTTTGTATCTCCAGTCCATGATTGGGATGATATCATTCTTCCTAGTCATGAACAGAGCCAGGTTTTGGTCCAGCACGGGAGTATCTGGACATGTTGGATTCATTGCGCCTTGAACAATGCCGAGTTTGAAAGAGAGCATGATAATTTCTGGAAGGACAATCCGCAGCCCACTAATCTGGGAGAGTATCCTGCATCTTGGCTGGCGATTTACTTCGCATCTCTTGCGGTAAGCGTGTAAGGACCCATTTCGCTGCGGGGAATGGGGAATCTCACTTTGCAATGCAGGCGTCGCTACTCACCCTTGATACGACTGAAGTTGATACATATTTTCAAGGTTTTTTTTCTTTCCCCACTTCCAATTTCATTATTCGTAGCAAATCACTGACCATTTATATTTAACAGATAACTCCTGGGCTTTAATGACCAACTGGTATGGTGCGGCTTTGTTTTGCTTGGACAAAGCAGACTACATGCGCAGCTATGACCTTCGTACTGTACAGGCAATTGCCATTCTTCAGATGAGCTGCAGTGCAGTAGGCGATTTTCGATTCCGTCCTCAACTTATTGCCCTTGGGATTAGCATTGCGAAGAACCTGGGCTTGCCCTTCGACTCTGGAACCGGAGATAGATCTTTGCTTGACTGCGAGATCTCACGAAGACTATGGTGGACATTAGTTATTTGCGACTGGTGAGCATCCGCGGTCTAGTTAAAAGGCCGTATTTGAACAGGGCCTGACTTCTACTTAGGTTGACGCCGCGCTCTCATCGTCCCAGTGTTTCAGAGCAAGACTTTGATATGATACTGCCACGTCCTATAGATGATTCCAAACTTCTCAACGCCTCCACCATCCCGGATTTGTGTCTGATTGATCCCATCTGCCCATGGGTTTATCACAGGGTTATATCGGAGATAGCGATTGTTCACCATCGATTTCAACGAGAGCGCCTTGAGGGTTCAATACCTGTGGATACACTTGTCGCTACAGCAAATGAAGCACTGGCCAGGATCATCAGCAATCTTCCTCCACACCTGCAGCCCGATTTCCAGAACTTCCAGGAACTAGATCTTTTGCTGACCCGGGCCCCGTGGATCGAATGGCAACGAATTGATCTCTGTAATCTCTTGCTGAGCTACCGGATTCTTATTAATCGCACAATCGAAGAGACGCCCTCTTCAGCGGCGGAAATGTCAAACTCGCTCGTTGGAGCCCGCTCTATTTGTGTGCATGCCGCTCAGACAATTATTTCGATCAGTATTGGAGCAAATCTTCCAGCGAACCAAAGCAGATATTGGCAAGTTTCCAGTGAAACAGTCAACTAACTCCGGATGTTGCAAGGCTGACTCGGTGTAGGACCTATTCTCTGCGTTTGTTCAATGCCGGATTGACGCTTGCATTGCAAGCAAGAAATGAGAAACACGATGACCGATCTTTGGAGTACAGATCAGACATATTGCAGTGCATACATCTGATTGAACGTGCATCTATTGGGAATGCTGTGGCAAGCAGGGCAGCGCAAATTCTACACGAAATTATCGGCGAAGCTTAGGATAATGATTATACACAACAGGCTGAACTGCAGCTTTTTATTTCTCCTCTGATCGAATTCGGTAAGAAGGTGGAATCTCGCGGCCGCTTATTACGGACACCAGGGAAGTGCAAGAAGCCTAATAACCCATAAGTTTCCTGAACACATCCTCCTTGCCTTGAAAGCCTTGGAAGCCCGCAAGCTGGGATTCGTCTACCCCACCGCCAACATAGTCTTCTGGCGTCTGACCAACAGCCATCACGTCATACTGGCGCCGCATATAGGCCTTGTTAATGCCCGTCGTTGGCGTTGCGGCAATGTATGCTACACTGGCATCCTGATCTCCAAGATGCTCAGAGTCGACTGCGTGAACTACCTATTCGTTGAAAATGAAACGCGAGGGAAGGGAATAAATATCAGCAACGTCCTGATACTTTAGTGCAAGGGGTGTGACTTACGTCAGTGTGCCACCAAACTGTATCACCGGGATTTAGGAGAGGCACATGAAGAAGGCAATCTTGCAATCGAAGGTGCGGGTGGGATGAAGGGCTCAAACGCTGGCTCTGTGGCTTGAATGTTCCAGGGAACCAACTTCCATCGGGATCAAATATCCATTTGCTGGCGTCCATAAGTTGTGAGCCACCATCAGGTGGCTTGAAAAATGGACGCAAAAGGATATAGGAAATTACAACACTGATGTTGGGATATAGGAGAATAGTTCCTTCGCGCGGTGCTGTCTTGGATATAGCAGTCCATCCCTGGAATGCTCGCATCACGGTCGAATGCGCCGATCCCGGAAATGCAGCCTGATTCGCATTCCTCCGCCGACGGACGTTGAAGGCGTCGTGGTTCTCGGGGTTCCCAGACAAGATTTCTTCGTAGACCTTTCGGTACTCCGGATCAGACCACCGACAAAGGCTGCCGGCATCTATGTGCGGCCCCAAGCCAAGGAATGGTTGCTTTGGAGGCCGGATGCGGACTGCATCAGCATATACCAGCGGTTCAGGAGAGGTTTGATCAGAGTCAAGATCGTAGGAATTCCAGAGCTCGTTTATCCAGCGCATCAACCGACAGAGCTCTGGATGACTCCGAAGGTCGTTTTGAGTCGGTGTATTGTATAGATTGAGAATCGAGGGATTATCTTTCGGCCATGCTGAATAGCGACCTTTGTTGATAATGGTGTATTGCTTGAGGTCTCGGTACATTTTTTCGGCCTCGGATTGTTCAATGACATTTCTGACAATGAAGCTGCCAACCTGACGGATCTCCTCGCAAGTGTCTGCCGTGATCTTTCCGAGCCTGATGTCTGCCATGTCCCAGATTGGAATTATCGACTGTCCCTTAAGGCGAATTTCAGCTGTAACTCGAGCGAGCTCCTCGTTCGTTTTCAGCCAGCTCGCTCGGAGCTTCTCCTCGCCGTACTCAGCAACGATTTCCCGCTTTATGCACAAGAAATCCTGATCTTTGCCGTATTCTTCAAGCGTAGCCTGGTCGGCGATGAATTCAGGCCATTCGGGCCAGGGCACGGTTTTATGAGGCATTCTTGGGAGGTGATGCTCAGATTTGGAACTGCACTTATCGTCTCCGGATCTAGGCACGCCAAACAGAGATTTTGTGGCTAACAGTTGGTCTCACGGATCTGAGGGTTAGCAGACCTTTTAAAGATTCCTCCTCAGTGGTGGGGATCTATGAGACATCCTGCGATTGACCCGGAGTTCCACGACGGCCAAGCAAACTCGCCCGAGCTCGAGCGAGCTCGCCCGACGATAAGCATCGTGATTCTCTAGTTGGCTTGCTTCACCTTCTCTTTCTTTTTCACCTATCCAATCAATCCTCCAGAGATTCAAATTCTCGTAAGATAAGACCGGTCTTCCAGGCCGGTAGATTATGGGATGGACAAAGCAATCCGCATATATCTAGTGGCCTGGTCACCTTCGAATATGCCCAGGGACGAAGCTTACAACGCACTCTTAATTGTCTGCTAGCAGCGCTTTCTTCGTTGAACCACAATAGGAAGACCTCAAACCGGAAAATGTCAGAAGATTCGCAGACACCACGGGGACTCCGAAGACAGTATGTATCCCAATGTGTCCCTGGAAACCCCAAGGTCATCACGGCCCTCTTAATCGCAATCTCGATTGTGAACTCCGCGGTATAGCCCCCAAATGCAGTGGAAATTTCTCCGTGACGAAAGGACCGTCCTGACAAGCCGATTGTACTGCAGACTCTGGGTTACGACAGTTCGATGTTGAATGGCTTAAACATTCTTCCCCAGTACAAGGACTATTTCCACCTCAACACCGCTACAACCGGTCTCAACAATGCAGCTTCGTGGATGGGTGGTCTCATGGGCTGCTTCATAATCCAACCCGTTCCAGATAAACTGGGCCGCAAAAAGGCCATTTTGGTGTCCGCCATCATTTGTTTCATCGGCTGCATCATCCAGTCTGCTGCCCAGAACATCGGCATGTTCGTCGTGGGCCGTATCGTGGTTGGTCTCGGGGCGCAGCTATCCAGCGGCGCGTGTCCCATTCTTATCGCTGAACTCCTTCCACCGGCCAGGCGGGGAGCAATGCTGGGTTTATTTTTCTCGTGCTTCTACGTTGGGAGCCTCATGGCTGCCGGAGTCAACTACCGGACTATGGAAATAGACTCTACGTGGTCGTGGAGAATCTCGTCAATCCTGCAATGCGTTCCCAGCATTCTAGCCCTTGTTCTCCTTCCATTTGTGCCAGAATCGCCTCGCTGGCTGATTGATCATGGACAGTTAGAACATGCTAGAGAGGTACTCACTGTCATGCATGGGAAGAGTGACGTTAACGATCCTGGAGTACAAGCCATGTTCGACGAAGTAATATTAGTTCTGAAGATGGAGGAGGAGCAGTATCCCCGGAATCCATGGGTGGAGATCGTGTCAACAAGAGCAAATCGCAAGCGGTTAGCTATCATTGTTGTCTTCGGCATAATGATTGAGATGTTGGGTAACTTCGTCATCTCGTAAGGTTCCCTGTTCCTGGCTTTGAATGACGCCTCCGGCATGATACTCTCAAGCTGACTCGAAAACCACACAAAGATACTATCTGGGAGATATGCTGGACCTAGCTGGGATCACAAACACTAAGACGCAGCTGCAGATAAACATCATTCTGAGCTGTTGGTGCCTCGCCGTTGCTATTTTGGGCAGTTTTCTGTTGGATATCTGGGGTCGTCGTCCGCAGATGCTGACCTGCATGGTGCTAATGATTGTTTCTCTCTTCATTTTCGGTGGACTTACTAAAGGCATGGTGTCCTCATTCCGTCACGAATGAAATATCCCGGCTAACTTGATCAGTATACGGGACGAGCAACAACAACAGCGGCATCTACGGCACAATTGCCATGTTGTTTTTATTCCAAGGGTTCTATTCCCTTTCCGTCACTCCTTTGACTTGTCTCTATCCGGCTGAGATTCTCCCATTCAAGATCCGCGGCACCGGTATAGCCATCTTTCGATTTCTCGATTCTGGGTTCGGGTAAGTAGCCTTGCGCCTCTCATCACCTGTTCGTCGCCTAACTTGGACGTAGGTTGCTGGCGTCTTTCGTCATGAGCTTTGCGATGGACAATCTAGGCTGGAAGTTCTACATGATCAACGCCTCATACGACGTTATTTTCCTGGTAGCTGTCTATTTCCTCTGGGTCGAAACAGCACGCGTCCCGCTGGAGGAGATTGCATTACGGTTTGGTGATCTGGATCTGGCGACTGTTGTAGAGGGCGTGCCGGCTGAGACAAGAGACTCTTCAAATGAGCCGATGAAGGAGCATATTATTGCTAAACATGCGTAGAGGCGACTTTGGACTGAACTATCATTTTTATTTTGGCTCCCATGGACTGGAAATGTTGTCATTTTCCCGTTGGAGGATCAGTACTGCTCATAATTCGCTTCAATTGAATTTTGGTGAACGTTGAAATCTGTCGGAGACGTGTAGTTTGCTCATAAAACCTCCATGAGGCAAAACCCAGTATAAATTGATATCGGCGATGGAAGCCGGCAGTAAACTGTCTCAGCGTAAAGATGGATGCTAGTTCCTATCTGTCACTGCCCTCCCCTCCTCTCTCTCTCTCTTTGCACGTCTATATGAGCACATCGATGAACCGCCCTAGTAATATTTTGTGTTAGGTGCGAGACCCTGTCTCTGATCATCTGCCTGTAAAATCCGTCAGTGGTAAGAAAATAAGCAGCGAAAAATTGTCTGGGCCACCAACAAGCTTCACCCCGACACCCTCAACGCGCCTGGTTTCAATGTCAATCCAGCCACGTTCCCTGTCTCCGATGTAGGTGCTGTCAGGATAAGTGATTGCAGTATCAAAATCTATCCACATCACTCTTTCTGGGCTACCAGGAACGATCAGAATGTTCTTGGGATAGGGGTCATTGTGCTCAACCAAAGCTGAATGGATTTGTTTGATGCCCTTGACTGCCTTGGCCATTCGCTCTTTGCTGTAATTCACGCAGTTCAATGACAATGGGTTTGGTAGGTATTCTATCAGAATAGCACTTGGGAGGCTAGCGTCGCGCTGGAAGACATCTAGATGAGGGGCATGGGCATCTGGGTTCAACAACAATGCGTATCCATAAAACTGTGGCACATAGCCCTGGTCACATATGCCAAATCGTTTGAGACTGCAGTAGGCCCGGATTTCGCAGCGAGCGCGATTTAAGTCACGGACCCCATCGTCCGCATACCCAGGGTCTTCATTGTTGTGGAACTGGACGCCATCAGGAACTGGTAGGTTTGGGACGCAGCGATGGTCAAGGCACATACGGCTTTCAGAACGCGAGGCTTGCCATCATAGATCACATGGAATATTGATGAGGCCTCTGATCTTCTCAGCGCTTTGATAAATTTTATCTTTGTGGGGTCGATCTCGACCCTCAAATTGTCGTCGAATCGTTCCTCCTTCTCATAAATGGTACCCTCCGGGCCACGAGACATGTTAGATCCCACACCTGTTACAGGGGAAGCCAAGTGAATGCCAATGCATGTGTGATTATAGAGTAATCTTTTTTCCTTTTTTTGTTTTTGTTTTTGTGTGCTTTTGTCATAGGCTGCCATCAGGTGGAAGGATTTGCCAACCCGGCGGCTTCCATATTCCCGCCCCTCCTCAACCCGCCCGCAACAGCGCGTTCAATGATTCTGCACCATTCCTTGCGCCTTGCTTCTCCCTCACTGCTTCAATGGCGGACAATCCTCATGCTGAGATTATTGCGTGCTTGACTGAGCTTTACACACTCCTAGATACTCTTGGTGCCATTCCCCCCGATCTAGTGCGCCTGCCACCCTATCCACCAGGTGCATTCAATACCTCCGCTGCTCTTGCTGCAGGCTACTCCCCTGAAGCAGTTGCGCTGATGCAATCACTGCCATACCTTAATGTGGGCAGATGGACAATATCACCAGATTTGCAGTTGTTGCCTAGTACCTTTCCCATTCAGTACATTGGAGAAAACCTAAACCAAGGATACTTTGAGGGATACCGGGAGATGTTTGAGGAGGAGATAATGCCACCAACTGCAGTACAGTTGACGCAAAATGAAATCTATGGGTATAGGTTAATTTATGATACAAAAGAGAGTAAGCATGATGATCATCACCACCTCCTTGTCATCATCATGATGGGGTTCATGCCCAGAATACTAATCTACTGGTTGATGCCTAGAGCTTGTGATACCTTGGGTGCCTATTGATGACCCTGATGAGACATACAACTATTTCCATGTCCCAGGGAAGCCTCCCCGTGAAGTTATCGGCCCAATCATTGACAACTTTCGTCATCTGAACTATCTGGGACTTCCAGGCGCTTTCGGGGGCATGGATTTCAATTGGTTTGCTGACTCACATGGGGAACCACCTAAGAATTACACTGCACGGGAACGCCGCTATTGGTATGCTCGATATCGACAATGGCTGGCAGGGCGCAAAGTAAAGGACATATACATTGAGTGTGGCTGGGATGTACTTGCCAAAGAGCAAACGCATTTCCGCCGAGAGGAGTTTCTTGAGAGGCGAGCACAGCATATGCGAGAGGTTATCAAGCCGTTGGAAGACGAGATTGAGAAAGCACATATGGATTAATGCTCTCATGTATGCTAATGTTCTCCAATCCTGGATATCTATGTATCGCTTTGAGAAGTCAAGATTCCTGACTCACTCCATCTAGCGGCGCAGCGGAATCAATAATGCTGTTATTTGTATGCTTGGTTGATTACTATCTCATGCTGTGGCTACTACCTTTTATCTAGGATAGCTAGCGATGGCGGTGATGATGGGCATAATCCACAGGATGGTGATGTCTGACAGCGGTTGGCTCACTGTCACGAGTGGTCAGCTTTGGCCGGCTAGGGGTTATTGACAATGCAGCCCGTTGATCTGCTCCAACTGGTGCTGTAGCAGTAGCAGCTGTTTCCTGAGGTCCGGTCCATGTGCCCGAATCGGCAGCAGCCTGTTCGCGCTGCAGAAGATCAAGTTCAGCCGCACAATCTGGCGCCTCACAGCGCGCATAACCTAAGGCCTCAATCTCTTCGCCTGTAGCAAGGCGAGTGAAACTACCCTCATGGACCTTCATGACCCCCTCATCACCGTCAAAACTGATGGCCAGATCACGCTTCTTATAGTCTGGCTGCGACACGCCTACTGTCTTCGTGCCAGGTGGGAGATTGTAATCATTGAGCGTAGTGCTCCCGTACCACGGGTCATTCGTCTGCAATGCAAACCCAACGTCAGTAGTTAGGACAGACGGTCGACAGACATTAGCTGTCAGACCATCCGGGTCGCCAGCAGGAGTATGGACGTTCTTCCAAGTATAGCTCATGACATTGAGTGTGATGGTGGTGGTAGTGTAAGTGGTAACCTCGTAGTACAAGCCCCAGTCGATCATCGGTCCATCCCGCACAGTCACGCCCTTCTTAGGCGGGAACTTACAGATGTTCTTCCAGCCACCATCGTTGGTGTTAGGAACCCCGCCGTTCTGATCTCCTGGAAGTAGTCGGACCCATCCATCCTCGCGGCCCTGCTGGAAATGAGCTGGTGGCCACTCATCACGCTGACAGTAGAGTTTCTTCCTCTTGCCCTGTGGATTCACGTAGGTCTTTGCAATATAGGCAAACCAGTCCTTGTTTTTGTGACCTTTATCATACAAGTCAGGTAAGGGGCGTTCTGTAACAGACACGTCGTTATTTGAGCAGGTTGCGAAAGAGTACGTGCTCCTCTGCGCAACAGAACTGTAGTGAAAGCAAGCTTGTGAGTACTTAGCTCCATTACAGGTTCTGGTTGCGGTTGAGTACACAGTGATCATTTCGGTCGACATCTTTGTAAAGGTGGGCTTAGTTCTCGTCCCCTTCGGCTTGGTCGTGGTTGTGGTCGTGCTGGACGTGAGGGATATGCTGCTCGACGGTACGACCGTGACGAATAAATATTCCCCCTTATATCCCCATTTACGCCATTTCAAAACAGCGGGGATATCCAGCGGGATAGCAGAGGGAGGGAGGGCGTCACCGCAGTAGCGCATACCAGTGAAGATCGAACGCTTGTGCTTGCGCGTCTCGACGTCCACGGTGGTGCCGATGGAGCGAGCCTTGCGCCTAAGCTCATCCTTGGGGCCGTAGACATAATCTTCGGCTTCGCTGATAAGGCCTGCAAGACCGCCGGCTAGAGCGTATGAACCAGGGGTGTTGGGACACATTTTACCAGGGCTATACACATCCATTTGAAAGGCACACAGGGGAGCGTATTTGCCGCTCTTGCAGCCACTTTTCTGGCCCATGATATGCGAGTTCTTGGTCAGAGTCACCCAGCCGGTGGGACACTTGCTGTTGCATGCTTTGGATGCAGACCCTGGGCCCCACTGAAGGCTAGCAAATTCGACATTCCTAGCTGCGCACAGAGCTCTAGAGAAACCCTTAATACCGCCGCCTGAGAATGATAATGGTAAAATCAGTCAGCAAGTCTATGCTACATCGATATATGCAGAATGAAAGACAAAGTGGGCAACCTTACCGTGACATCCCTCGCCAGTGATCCATTGGAGGTCAGCATCGAATACTTTGCCATGGCCATATGCAACTGGCTTGAAGCCAGGGGGGCATGGCTCTGTGGTACCTCTGGGAAGGCAGGGTGTCCAGAAGAGACCGAGGGCGATATTGTTGGAGTATGTGACAGCCTTTCTCATCTTGATCGGCATTTTGTCGTCCGGGTTCGTCAAGAGATTGTTGATAGAGTTGTCCGTACCAGGGGAGTCCAAATCGAGAGCCCAGACCATTGTGCCCCCGAGACAAAGCCGGTTGGCATAGTCCAGTTTCATTTGGAAAGTATCCTGGTCATCGTAGGAGACCCACTGGTTACCCCCCCATGACATGTACTTGACCGCAGCATTCTCATCCAGAGTAGGACTCAGGTTTTCTTCAGCAATGATGTCTCGAATCTCGGACGCAGAGAGTATCCCCGGAGATCCCGTGCATGGACCTGCATTACCGCCTCCAGAGAAGGGACATCCAGGCGCGGTGCAGCTTGGATCCTTGAGTGTGAATGACCGGCCATAGAATCCGAGTCCAAGGACGACCTTGCTGGAGTCGATATTATTTCGCCACAACAGGTCGAGTGCCTGGTCAATCTCGGTGAGATTAGTATGAGCCTGAACAACCGCCGATGTGTAGGGATTATTTCCATCCCAGGTACCGTGAATATCATAGGCTGTCAAGCCCCAGTCAGCTATGACACAGGCAAAAAGATGTGGGTCACGACGTAATGAATCTCAGGGATGAGGAGAAGACGTTCGCTTACTCATGACATTGAACCAGTCAACATACTGCTCCATTCTGGCAATATCGAAGTGCTGCATATACCAGTACGACGATGGCAGCGTTGCAGTAATTCCATAGTCACTGTCCAGAGAGCTTCGGAGTTCAGAAAGAAAAGTGACATAGTTATCAAAATCAGCTGGGCTACCGCCCCGGTCATCAGCAACAGGATACTCCCAGTCAATGTCAACTCCATCAAAAGCGTAGGTCTTCATGAATGCCTTCAGTGAAGTGATAAAGGCAGCACGGTTCGCCGAGGTCGACACCATGGCAGAGAAAATAGCTCCTCCAGCGTCCCAACCACCAACACTGATATAGGTCTTCAGAGCTGGGTTGTCTTTCTTGAGGCTTGTGAACTGGGTGTACAGCTCAATATCATTGCTGCTCATCTGCGCTACAGAATAGGTGCTTTGATCAATGAGGGCAAAGGCGAAGTTCAGGTGAGTCCACTTGGTAGCGTCAATGCCCAAAGGGAGCCAGGTATCACACGACCGCGTCGATGACCATGATTCATAGTAGCCGATAGCTTTCTTGGTGGCAGAACCTCCGCTAGATGAACAGCCGGGGCTGGTGGGAGACTGGCAGCCACTTTGGCAGCCTGTATCGCAGAAATCAGAGGTCGTGCCGCAGAAACTGGAGCATCAACCAGACCGGGTCTAGTCAGCATAGCCCGTAACTTCATGACAGGAATCAGTATAACTCACCCGTATTGCGAGCAGCAGACGTTGAGCGGGCACTTCGTGCCGTTGACGGCGGCGTACTGGCCACACTCTGCCACAGCATCACAGCTGGAGATGCAACTATCACCACAGAAATCCGGACCGAAACCGCAGTATCCGCTGGATGAGCAGCAGCCAGATATGCATGCTGAGGTCTCTGAACAAGTTCCACCACTGCCTTGTTGCCCGGAGGTTGAATGAAGGAGAACCAGGACCACGAATGCGGCTATGAAGAGCGGCTTTGGCGTCTCCATGCTGACTGGGCCTCAGAGACTATAGCGTATCGCAAGAATAGAACCATGGATACCTTCCTAAACAAGGGGAGTTCGGGGGGGAGCCTAAAAAGAAATACGATCTTGTAGCCTGGTCATATTGCATACACCCTTACCCTGGAAGTCTCACGTTGTCTCCTAGACATGAAGCCGGCGCCAACCTAGCTTCTGTGCCAAGTATCTATACGAAGGGACAATATTACTATGGACTAGATAGACTTCGCTAGTGTACTCTGTCCGCACGATTAATGCATAAAATTGGACGACTGTGCCAATGAGCGATAGAAGAAGAAAAGCCACGGCGTTTTACGTTGCCGGGAAGGCCCGCGACAGCCACTACGTTGCAATCCGTTCCTGCGCTTATGTTAGGGTTGCTGTTCCGTCGAAGATCTGCGCAAAAAGTCCGAAAGTTCCACTGTTCAAGTCCAATGCAGGTGGGCTTTAGGATACGACGACCAGGTTTGACCCCTGTCAGCGTAGTCTTCCGATTGCCTACTGGAACGCCTCCTACGCTACACCTTGACACATAGCCACTCATACAGCGTACCTGGCAAGCCATCTGCTGGAGCAATCTCTCAAGGACTCTATCACTGTCGCACGATCTTATATGTTGGATATTTGCTGGCCGCGGAATATCCGGCCTGTTGGACAGCCACGCCACCGGCTGTGACTTTTGGTTTAACCCGTATGTATCCCTTCAGGAGTCGAGTCCTTCTTCTTAGAGCAGACACCTCCCTGCAACAATCGCGTGAAACCGTCGACTTCATTTCATCATCATGGCACTGGTTTTCGCTGCTGCCATATCTGCTGCCTTATGCCTGCGCGGCGTAAGCGCTGACGCTCAGCTCTTCAACGGCACCCAGGAGGCCATCTTCAAAGATGCCTCTGCTGAGTGCCTAACGGCCCTCAACATGTCGCTCGCCTGTGACTGGACAGTACAGTTGCTGTCTTATGATATGGACCGTTTGAATTTTACCCAAGACTCGCTCACAGCACTCTGCACACCCTCATGCCAGTCCAGCCTGCTCCAGCTGGATAGCACAGTGGCGTCTTCCTGCGGTGACTACAGTTTCGCATTCAATGGCGCCAATCTCTCGGCGGTACAAGTCTCTGATCTCTTCATTTATAAATACAATTTGAGCTGCTTGACCGACTCTTCCGGCGCCTTTTGTCTCATGGTCGAAGAGACCTGGGACGTGGGAGCTCTTAATTCAAGTGGAGAGGCGACATGGCCCACGTATACGAACAAAACGTACCCTAACTTTGAAGATCACGCCGATGGCGCGCCGACAGAGGACGTCGACGGCAACCTCGTTGACTTCTCTGATCCTTCTCCGACCTTTGACGGCTATGGCCTAGTCCTAGAATGGGGCGGACAAGATTACTATCAGGAAGGTATTTCGTTGGACTATCAAGGCCACGGCTGGCCCCTGGCTCTAGAATACGACGAGTATCCTCTCCAAATACAATGTTCCGAGTGCTTTCTAGCACAATACAAGCTTGGGATTGAGTCCCAATGGGGCGAGGTATACGAGTGAGTCGCTTACAGCGTCATCCATGTAATCAAGATCGAGAACAAGCCAACTGACCTTATCTGCCCAGTGAAGTTTCCGATCAAGTGTGGAATAATATAAAAAAGAACTGCCAGGTAGAATGGGACCTAGTTCCGGCCCATAACCTCAGCACTTGGACAACCAGGTAAGCGAGGTGATAGACTGTTCACGCCGTTGACGTTGGGCCAATTTCTAACAAATATGATGCAGCGCTAATCCCTTGATATGGACGGCGACAGCAACCTGCGAGCAGGTAATTGCATATAATGGCACGAATGGGGTTGGATACAACACAGTGAATGACTTTGCTCTTGCGAACAATGTTCCCACCGCATCGCTCATAGAGTTAAACCATGACTTGAGCTGGAACAGCGTGCCTCTAGGAAGCTACTGTGCCCCTGAGCCTTGCCAGGTTGCTGTCATCAACCAAACAATTGCTGCTAAAAGCTATGTGGGGTACTTTGATAACATCACTGAAACGCAGTTCTGGGCCTGGAATGTCCACATGGACCCCAAGTCCTTGATTGTTGGCGAGGTCGTATGTATTGGGTAGGCTCTAGATACACAACGGACTGCAGTGCAGAATATCTGCTCCCTGGACGACTCTCAGTAATAGCTAACTTCTTATTGCAGGCCTCCTGGCGGATTCTATACTCCTGTTGCCGGAGCTGTGGCCAGTCCAACTGTCTACACAACCACAGCGTAAGTCCAGATACTCTCCAATTTTTCGTCGCCAAGAGAGCCCTCAGGTTGAGAAGATACAGGATACCAGCCGATCCTACTCCTTATGGCACCATTCCCAACTGCGGCCACTACCACAAGGTTGAATCTGGCGACGAATGCAACACGGTCGCTCTGGCATACGCCCTGACACTTAGTGACTTTCTCGCCATGAACCCAGATCTGGATGCTAGCTGTACAAACTTGCGGATTGGCTACGACTACTGCGTCGCCCTGGTCAACGGCACAACTATCCCTGCCACGACGACGACGACAACGACTCCCACTGCCACTGCTACATTCGTGCCTGCACCAACGCAAACCGTCGCAGGTACGACAGATAAGTGTTATACCTGGTTCGTACCGCAGTCAGGAGACAGCTGCACTACCATACAGGACCAATATGGCATCACGCTTGCATACTTCCGATCACTCAATACATACATTGACGCAGCTTGTGACAACCTGTGGGTTGACTATGCATACTGCGTCAACGGAATAGTCCCAACAGATAGCACGACGACGACAACACCCACACCGACAACGACATCCACTTTCGTCCCAGCGCCGACACAGACCGTTACTGGAACTACGGACGAGTGCTACGAGTGGTACACTGTTCAGTCCGGAGATACATGCCAAAATATCGAGGCTACATACGACATAACGCTCGCGTACTTCCGTTCGCTCAATACCTACGTCGACGAAGCCTGCGACAATATCTGGGAAGACTATGCCTACTGTGTGAACGGCGTAGCGGAAACAACTGCAACTCCAAGCTCTTGATTGCGCTCTTTTGCCACTTAGCGAGTTGGGACACTCTTCCGGCGAAATTGGGTTGTCATCCCAGCTTTCCCTTGATGTATTATGGTAGTTGATATAGGGACTCCCGGACAGAGGCCAACAGGAACTGTTCACGCCATGCTGTCTCTGCCACTTGTAGTGTCAGATTAATCTTTTTATGATAATGATACTATTTCCTGCTCCAACTTCTCTTATTACGGCTTCCTATGCTATGTGATATAGGCACCTAGGCTATTCTTATATCATAGTTCTAATCATTATATTGTAGGGAAGAATTAATAGTTGAATTGCTAGGCGTTAAGATGTTGATTCGGATGTAGGTAAAGATAGTGTAGTGTGCACATACTGCTGCATTAACATGGGGCTCTACATACAGTACATTGTACAGAGAGATATGCTTTTAGCTGGGGGGGCCTATCTCACAATCAGAACGATACTGGAAATTATTTACAGGCTTATTCCCAAGTTCAGGGCTAACAGCAGAGCATGTTTATTACGAGGGTGGCCAAATACATGAGTTCTAGGAGTCCTGGTCTACCGCCCCTAAGCTTCCCTCTGGACTTTGATACAATGCCTCAAGGCTACCAGATAAAAATAGCATGGTCTGCAAGCCTGTATGCTTGCGGACCAGGCATCTGCCTCACTGACGCCAATAACCAAAAGAGTAGAAGTTGGAGAGACATAGTTTCAAGATCCTCAACAGACCCTATAATTGTAAATGTAGTCTCCAGAGTGGCGACAGCTTCAACATCCTTGCCAGTCGCAAGAATCTTGACCTTGACAGTAGTTAACTGTATGTGTGATAGACATGAATTGCAGGGCGTCTGGGTCTGACAGCAACTATTTGCTGTGAGATACAAATCTCATGAAACACACAAGGGATTCTCACTGAAATTGTAGTCTAACGCAGGGTAAATGCAGCCACAGGTCAAGAACAAGGCTAGGAGAATGGGTGAAAACTTTATATTCAGCCAATACCCTCAGTAGTACAACGCTGTATACCAATGTTAGGTGTCACCTGACTGATATGAGTTTCATTGGGACTTAATTCCAAGAGGGTCGTACGACTAAGTACGACGATCCCAAAAATAATAGGAACATTAACAATATTATAGAGGCGTATTTTCTGACCGGGTCGTCTTCGTACCCAAGACCCATGCAAATGGACTACCTCGACAGCAACAGGTTCTCATAGGGAACCCCGCTCACTACTTGAAGTGAACGATTCTGCAGCTTTGGCTGCCGTGATCCAAATCTCGCTATCCTCGAAATCGGGCAAGTCTTCTAGGAAAGATAATCCCTCCATTGCACGTCCTTCACACGCTCGCTCGAGAGCCAAGAAGGCGAAGTGCCCACCTACCACGGGGCGCGCGAAGAAATTCGGTCCGGGGAATCCACCGCTGCCTTCTGTTTCGTGGAGGTCGGTAAATGGAAGGTCAGTGCTCGTTTCATTGACCCATTTCGCAACGGACTCGAGGATCTCGCTGCGGACCTCTTTCTTCGCGACGGCCATGGCAAAGAACTCCCAGTCGGTCTTAGTGTATAGATGCCGGCTGTCAAGAGGCACTCCGTACTTCTGGCGGACATAGTGGTACCAAACCGACTCTTTCTTGTAGATTTCTCGAGGCACGAACCCTACCCTTCGGCTTTGCATGGGCTTTTGGGCATTATGTGCCAACGAAATGGGCTTATCGTCTGTCCCGTCCAAATGAAAGCACAGGAGAGCGTCCGCGTAGAGATTGTAAATGGTAGTCCACGATCCATACCAATCGTAGGCAAGTTTGGCGTGCGTCTTGTCACGGGACATGCCAAACTCTTCCCATTTAGAGATATATGTGTACGATATATTCTGTTGAAGGATCAGCGGCCAAATTCTCCAGTATTTTCAGTAAGAACGACAAACCTTATAGAACGAGTAATCCGTATCATAGCCAGCCACACCAGCTAATTTACTCATGGCATTGATGCCGATAATTCCCTTGAGCGCTAGGTTTGTTTGAAGCGCAAGCCAACCAGCGAAATCGTCCGTCGAGACTGTTACCGTCAGCAACTGTCTTTACCAGGATGAAAGAGCAGACTTCTTACGTTGGTTTGCAGGCTCCAGCGAGAAATCAACCAAATAGCCGGTCCACTGCGTCCAAAGCGGGTAGGCCCTCTCAATCCATTTCTGGGCCAGCTTCCGGCCTTGGGAGCCGCCACCCCATTTTCCATCTAGTCCTTCAATTCCATCCAGTTCCTGGAGGTCATCAAGGGGGAAGAAGCCAGACGTCAGGAGCGATGTTAACGGTGTTTCGAGCGGCGAACCCACCGCTGACCAGATGGACGCTGCCTCGCTGTCGGTGGAGTAGCGCAGCGAGTTAGCAACCGCGAGACCCATGATGAGGATGTTCCCGCACTCTTCGACTGGCATGTACTCGTCATTCCCGTCGGCGTGGCCAGTCACGTTAGGGAAGTGAGCGCCGAGGTCATGAATCGCGTAGGTATTAGGATACTGTCCGCTCAGCATGTACTCGATCAGTGGCTCTAGGAGGTATGCCAGCCACCGGGGGCTGGTGTACAGGAAAAACGGAAAAGCTGGGAATATGACGTCGATCGTTTGGGAATTGCCATCGGAAGAGATCTCCTTGAGAAACAAGATCGGGTCGTCCGGTGTCCCAGAAAACGAAGTTGCGCCCATAACTTGCCTTGCGGACAGTGCTACAATGTCGACATAATCGTCGGCCCCAGAGAGATATGCATCCTCCGCCAGCTGTTGGGAGTAATTGCTGGCCAGGAAGCTGGCGCTGGAAAAGTCCTTGTAGTGGAACGCGAGGAGTTCTTCGACGGTCGGAAACCATGACTTCCAAAGCGGCCGCATAAAGGTCAGCCCACGAGAAGACGCGTACTGAACCACGGGGTCTTGAGTCTGAGCAATGGTAAAAATAACGCTGTCGGCACGAGCGGTCGGGCTAAGTTTGAAGGACTTGGAGAATGCGAAGACAGGCTGCCGGTCACCCACGGCACGGAAGTCGCTGTCGACCACATTCCCAACGGCCCCATTTCTCGCGAAATTGCTTCTTACAGTAGCAGCATCTCCAGACTCATAGAGGACATCCTGCGAGAGATATCAGCCATTGTTTGCGCTTGAAGACATATCCTGATCGATAATCCATACAGCAGGTCCTGTAAGATGAAGAGAGCCCCATTCCCCTCGGTCACGGATCTCAGAAAACAAAAGCTCTGTCTCCCTTTGAATTTGCCACCTCCGGAGGCCAGCCTTGCTGTCTTCGAGCTTCAGACTGTCGAGTCCCCAGGTTATTCGGCTTCCCAGATCTGAGCTCACCCAACGCCCATCCACATCAATATAGACATTGACGTCAACATCGCCATCAACGTCAACCGTCACGTAGGAAGCTGGAATCGACTGTCTTAGAGTAGATGTTGGTGTGATAGGCGACAAGAAAGATACTGTTATCTCTACGGAGTGCGACGACGGCAGATCGATGAGGTATGTAAGGTTCGTTGTCGAAGCGTCATAGAATGACCCAAGATACGTTAGTTTTTTGACACGAGGCCTAGAACACGTATCAGTCCCGTCCCAGACTTCGATTCCTAGTAGAGAATTGCGCTCGCCCATACCCGATATCGGGGGGAAGAACTTCATGAGGCTTGCCGACCAAGGGGTATACTGCGCCCGTGCTGGGCACTTCAGCCATCAACGAAAGGCCGACTTCCTCTCCAGTGTAGAACATAGGCCATTTGGACCATGGAACATCTCGAGCGTTGCCCAGCCAGGTACTGAGGTACGGATTTCGTACGACCAGCGGCAGGACCGGAGGAGTAAGAGTGGAAGCCGTAGCGGCCTGTAGAAGGGTCGCAACGACGAGCGATAGAAGCAGCTTCATCGCGCCTGTTCAAGGAAGGACCATGGGTCTGATACACGATATTCCACGAAACGGACTTAGGGATAGAACACAGAGGAAGTTGAATTATAAGTGAAAATATAAACAGGAATTAGGTTCTGGATGACCAGGAATTTCCGTGCTAATGACGCAAAACGACGATCCCTTGTCAGACCAACAGTGTTTCGGGTCAGGGGATCTGGCCAACTAACGTAGCTTTAGGTCCAATATCTGTAACAATGTTATGGAAACGCGAGGCGATATCTAACGAACAGACACGCCCACATATGTATATGCCGCTGAACTGCGCGAATAGAGCGAGAAGCGTGTTCAATCGCAGTCAGTTAGACAGTCACTCGCTGCTGCTCGAAATGCGGAGAGAGAGCCCTGTCAGCTGATAGTGTTTGGACGCCGATGACGCAGTTCGACATAGTACAATACGATACCAAGATACTCCAAATAAATTGGTCATTTATCGGCGTATTAACGGAAATTAAACCGTACCGGCATGACCAAGGCACACATGTGACGTCATGCGGGGGGCCAGGCGGGTTCCTGGCAGCGCAAGGCGACGGCCCCGTCCGCGCTTACAACCCAACTTTCCAAGGTTCTCGTCACCATTTACCTAGGTAGGCTCTCTTGGCAAAGGGAGCGTCTCAATTGCCGCATCCGAACGATCAGTGGAGGAACGGACGACGCCAATTCGAATAGAGTGAGCTTTAAAGACCTGCCGCGCTGAGACCGCTTGATGCAAGGATCTTCTTCGAGAACTCCGGGCCATGACGTTATGACAAGGGTGATGACACAGAAGCATGTCCCGTAACTTATAACACGAGCAGTGTGGCTGAATAATAGATCGCAGGAGGCAGTGTCTAAGAAGAAAAGTGAAGACTCGTTGCCAATTGCGTATAGACTGTCTAGAGCCCCATTGTTATAAACGAGACGCGTCGCAAAGCTCTACCGCAAAAGATGAGGTGGGATTGGGGATGGAGACACTGGCTATTCAGAATTGGTTTGAAAGTTAGCCCATGAATATCATTATTAATGTTACAGCTATGGGAGGAAACAGAGAAATTCGACAAAATCGGTTTCTGTACAGCTCCCTCGGAAGGGTTTAGGATCTAATCGCCGATCGTGTCACCTAGACCGAAAAAAACCGAGCGTAAGCACCAAGTTAGTCCGAGCTTTCTCAGTTCTCGCGTAAAGTTTTGTCTGCTGGCTTTCCATCATGGACTCTGGAATAATCAGAAAGCTTGTACTCCGTACTTCGGCAGATACCTGCGTGGATAGGTAAAAATGGATTCAACACCGAGTCGCTTCATATGTAGTGAGCATTGCATTCCATAAGGACAAGAGGTTCAGAGCGTTCTGTAGTCGACTATCAACTAAACATAGCACATTCCAACAAACAGTTAAAGAGAATTGTTCAGCCATCATAGCGTTGGTCCGTCGCCGGAGAGCGTCGACGCGTTGAACCCGCGGAGAGCTCGATTATTTTCCGTGCCTCCAACACGTGCCGCGGGTTCGCCCCATTGCAACGCCACGGTCAGTGTACACTACTCACGCGAGCGTACATCAACGCGCCTATAAACCAAGGCGTTCCTGCTAATTACTCCCTCTCCTCAATGGCCCATTGACCGCTGCCTCCTCCAATTCTTCCCCCTCTCTCATCTTATATCTCACCCACAGCTTTTGTGGGACTCGGGGCCTTGGAGCTGCCTCCACTACGCACTTGACTTACTCCCAGCTATCCTCTTGCTTGCAGCTCCCCGCCAACCTCCCACGAAGGCCCCGGATTTCCTCTTCCTCCCCTATAGCAATTGTTCTATTCCGGAATTCTCGAATCTCGAGGGATGCAAGAGGTAAAATTCCAATCCACGCCCGTGAAAGACGGAAGACGTGTCTTGGGCGAGAAGACCGCCAACGCGTGCCAATCGCCTGCAAGTCAGAACGTGGACACCATTCTGAAGGCAGCATCGCCTGCAAAACAGAGTCTCTTTAAAGGATCTCTTCTTAAGAAACTATCCTCTCCTCCTTTCTATGCTGGGCAGAAACGGACAATTGATAAGGTGGAAGGAAGCGAAGTGAATAAATTCTGCTCGGAAGAAAACTTGCAGTTTCCACCATCATGGAACGAAAACAAATTGCAAGTCAGTGGCAAAGAGTCCACTGCCGAAGAACACAACGAGGTAAATTTCAAAACCAAATCATCCTGAAAACGGAATAAGCCGAGTAAACGTTGACGCGTGTTGTTTGATCGCAGAACGCCCTACCAGACGCGACTCAATTGGACCAACAATCAGAGAACCGACTACCCACGCAAGAAAACGCGTCACACTCAAAACTGTCTGGCATTCTTAGTAAAGAGAACAAGCCCAGGACCACTGTCCCAGAAGACTCGGAGGCGCGGAGGTTATTCATCCAGAACGTAAGGAAGCCCGTCGTAGCCACTAGCTCATAAAGGCAATATATTGGACTATGCAGTCTGACTGTTCGCAGAAAGCACACTTGCTTCGCAGCCGGATCCAAAGCGCTATGCACCACATCAGAGACCACGAGTTCGATCGCAGGTTGTCAGAACTGGAAGCCCACAGTCGCAAGGTCCCCAGACTATCACTTTCTTCAGCTCCCACATCGCGGCCCGCTAGAGAGCCGACGAAGTCGTCCTTAGAAAAGTCAAAGACCCTCCAGCCTGCGCCGGAACTTAAACCGGGGTCTCGGACAACATCTAATCCGTCTGGGTTGTCTTCCCCACCATTGTCAGCTGGTGATTCCGGAGACGAGGAGACGAAGACCCCTAGGCAAAATGGCTGCCGCCGACAGTTAGGCTCTCCGCTCCAACTGAGCAGTCCTCCCGCGACTATACTGCGAGGCGCGAGTGACAAGCTCCCAACGGGAGAAAGCGATTCAACCCCTAAACAGAGCTGCTTTCACGCAGCCGATGAACAGGTGATGCTGTCACATAAGGGGGACGCCGTGGATGGCTTGCTCAAGCTAATGGCTATGGATAATCTTGAGACAGCAGATGAGTGGACGGGTTGATACCATGTCGAACGCAGCGACGATCTGATATCAATTAATGCATGTGAGTGTACTTGCACGGATTGGATTGTTCTTCGTTCCGTCGGACCGGATCCCTGTCAGAGTTCACTCTCAACAATTGGGGAGCAGAAGAATGCGCTTGCATGAGTTACAGCAGCATGAGCCGGTAGTTTTGATGACTTATGATTCTCTTTTCGAGGAAAGAGAGACGTCGGGTGTGGTCTCTCCCTGTCTGCATGTCTCACGTGATCTTTATCCATTCCTCGATGCGGGCGTCGAAGTATCTGTATTCGTTCGCAGAGTCGCTTCTGTATATGTGGTGTGGAAGTCTGAACGCGTCCTTTATGTGCATACTTTATAATGTATACTACTGCCTCATGTTTGGTGCATGGTGCACCATATTATACTCCTTGCATTTCCATAGGTGGCCGAAATGAAATAGAGTGCGGGCTCGAGCCGGAGAAAGAGCCGTTTTAACTGGAATAATAGTCTCGTTTCTCTATCATTATATTCACAGATTAAGGCATAAACGTATATATTGGATTGCCAAGCCTCTTGACCCTCGCAGTCTTCGAGCTCTTTCCATAA
Organism: Byssochlamys sp. BYSS01; assembly: GCA_002242795.1. NCBI lineage: Eukaryota > Fungi > Ascomycota > Eurotiomycetes > Eurotiales > Thermoascaceae > Paecilomyces > Byssochlamys sp. BYSS01. The sequence goes on from NIXA01000013.1 coordinate 401,857, forward strand.
AGCCTGGTAAACACCCTGCATGCAATTCCTCTAGTTCGTCGAAACGGGTATCCAAATCAGCGAAGCTTTTTCAGCTTATTTCGTTTCCTCCCAAGCACGTCCCGACCTTCTTCGATTTCGCCCATCGCCTCTCTCTTCGCCTCGCCAACCTCCTTCAAAACGGTCCCTCTCACGACTCTCCCTTCAACGCTGACTCCTTCTTCCTCCCACTCAACCATCTGGCGGCCCACTCTCTGCTCAATAGCAAGGACTAGCTGTACATCCCTCTGTCCGACGAGGGTGACGGCTTCACCGCTCCGTCCTGCACGAGCCGTACGACCCACACGGTGGACATAGTCATCTGGGTTCCGGGGTACGTCGAAATTGATCACCAGACTGACCGAGGGGATATCGAGACCTCGGGACGCGACGTCGGTTGCAACGAGGAGACGTGCAGCATTGGCTCGGAAGCGCGCGAGGTTCGATGTCCGCTCTGACTGAGGCAGGAGACTGTGCAGAGAGGTGACTCTGTGGGAGAGTCGGCGGAGGGTGCGTTCGAGTAGGTCCGCGGTTTTGGTGCGATTACAGAAGATAATAGCGGGTTTCGAGGCGTTGTTTTCCGTGGATAGGAGGACGTGGAGGAACGCCTCGCGGTGTGTCATGGGTACTTTGAGATAGGTCTGTTTGAGCGTTGGGGGGACACTGCCCTGGTGCTCGGTCGAGATTTCCGACACGAAGATCGGAGGCCGGTCAGCTGGGCGGGGCATGGATTTCAATGCTCGTACTTCCGGCGTGACTGTTGCGGTAAATAGGAGGGTCTGGCGCTCGCTGGAGGGAGGTAGAGCAGAGAGGCACGTTTCCACGTCTGGGAGCATGCTTCCCGGACCACTGGCGAGAAGCCGGTCAGCCTCGTCGAGAACTACCATTCGTACTCGGTTCAGACCGGATACCGTATCCTGACCGGACGTCTTGATGTGATCCGCCAGACGGCCAGGAGTGGCGATGACAACGTGCGGTTTCTGCGATAGGGCGATCGCTTGAGGTCGCATTTCCGTTCCTCCAGTGATTAGGACGGGCTTCATGCTTTGTGGGGCGGAGATGGCCTTGAATTGCTCATAGATCTGCAGAGCAAGTTCCCTTCCGATAAAATTAGTATACGCATATGTAAACCCACAAAAGTAATTGCCGTCAGGGAAGAAACGTAACAAGGAAAGAGGTGAGTGAGTAGTAAGTACCTAGTCGGCGTCAAGACAACTGCGAAAATCCCAAACGGATCAACCGCCCACTTCTGCAAAATCGGAACCGCAAATGCAACCGTTTTCCCTGACCCAGTCCTGCTCCCACCAATGCAATCCCTCCCCTTCAAGATCTCCGGTATACACGCCTTCTGAATAGCGGTAGGTCTCCTAATTGCCATAGTCGTCAACGAGCCCACCAGCCACGGCGCGACGTCCATCGACGCAAACGTGGGCTCCTCGCTCCGCAGCCCGATATCAAGCGCATCAGCGATTAGCACCGGATTCTCATCACTCGTTGCTGCTGGCTTAGAGTCATTCTTGGTATCGTCTTTCTTTTTTATACGGGAGAGGGACGGAAGCGGAGCTGGGGCAGCGACGTAGGACTCTGTCGATGACTCTGATAGACGTCGTCGTTTAGGTGCTCGGGTTTGGCCCTCGGGTTGCTCGATATCGGAGACGTTTAAGACATCGGGAACGCTGTCTCCGGATTCAGAGAGCGCCATTGTTTCTGGAACCATTGCCTTTAAGTGACTCGTTATATTTTTTTAGATCTCCATTTGAAATTCTTCGGCAGAAAAATTGACCGCCAAGGTGAGTGTTGAGCACGTGACTACATTCTCTGACCGTTCCTTGGTAGAGCCCGGAACCGATGAAATGCTCGTGAAGTAGACATGGATCTAGACGCATGATGCAATAATTCTAAATCCTTCGAACCATATGTCCAGGTGTCTTTGAGTGTGTGGATGATCTTAGACTCAAAGAGAGCGCTAGTCATGCATCTTCTTCAAGATTACGTCAAGACGCAACGCAACGCAGTGATCCTCGTCTCAAAAATGGTGAATCATATAGCCACCCGGATGCTACAGAATGGGAATGCATCTGCAAGCGCCTTTCCGTTATTCTAGCACCCTCGGAATGCTGTTGCTCGCATCTTAGGCATCTCTCAAAAGCACCATCAAATTTTCGGCTAGTGTTCGAGGAGTCAGGACCGCCGTGCTCATTTAGTTTCTCAACATATATATTGGCTGACAATGCCACTCTACATACTTGAAACTCCCCTCTGCATTTGTGGGATATGTGAGGAAGAATCAAGCACATACTCCATCATCCCAACACCCAACCCCTTTCCAACGCTCCAAAAATCCATGCTCCTTTGCCCATTCCCATGGTTGCTTTTGTACGTCTTCAAGAACAGAACAATCCATAACATCCTCACAAAAGACTGCACCTTGTCTCTCCAATGCCATGCACCGCTCCTCCATGGTCAATGTATTGACAACAATGGATGTTCCCCTAGGCCAATGTCCATCTTCATCTGTTGTCAGAACCAATGCCCCTCCCGTTTTAGGAAATCCAAGAAATCGATGGATTCTAAAGACAGGCTGAAGATCAAACAATTTAAGGCATGGAATATCCTCAGGTCCATATGAGAGGTCCTGAGCAGAGTTATTATACCAGGCTCCCCCAAATAGCCGTAGTTGATTGCAGAACCAGTCTTCTTCATCCGAATTCAAAGAATGCTCAGTTGATTCAAACCGATTGATGTTCAGGTGCTGTAGTTCCAGAGGGCCCAGATCTGACATCCATATGCCTCCTGATGATGGATAGCATGATGTTTGGCCTGTATAGATATCATAACGTGCTGTTGGAAGAGAGCACTCAGATTTGGGAGGCTCTGGGGGCTCTACTCCACCATCATCAGGTTGTGTAAGTGATATCTCTCCTGGCGGACTTTGTTGAAGCCATGCGGGCAGATGAGGACTTCCGCTGTGACACCAGGCTATCTTCACAGTGAAGAATAAGAAAATGATGATAGAAGACACAAGAAGGGCAGATTTTAATAACTTTGATAAGAACTCGGATTTGTTGCGAGTCATCGTCGAATTCGTGTTTCTGTTTTGGTCCATCTTCTGAGATTCAAAAGGGTAGTGACTTGACGTTGCTTTGGATTCCGGAAAGAGAAAAGATGGGTTTAAAATAGATACGCTTATCTCGTTGGGGGCCAAATACTGCAGCATCTTCGACTTGAACGCCGAGAGATGAGTACAGAAGGCAGCCGCCTGGGCAGCGGCTATCGATTGGAACTCCCGCAGTCTTACCACAGGCCAAGTGTTAAAAATTGAATGGCCAGTAAGATCACTCCTCCCCGTTAATAAGATCCATACATGTGTTGACTCCAATGGTACAGGTACCCCAGGTAGCCAACAGGTGGCAGGACAGAAAGTGGGCTATGCTGTTCACTGAAGATAATTTTCCCATTCCAGGGCTGTATCTGCCCTGATGTTTCTCTGAGGTGGGCCGAGCTATTAGCCCATTCCTTGTACAGAAGCTGCAGGTTACTGGATTTCTGAGCAACTGAAGAGAACGGTATAAGCAGTCTGTTAAAAGAAAGGCGGAGAAGATTATAGTACAAATCATATACTTCAAGACTTTTTCCTCGGCTCTTTTTTATTTCTGGCAATCAACAATCTTCTTTCGTCCAACGGCGATGATACTTATATTCTGATGGAAAGATGTGAGGCATGATATTCCAGCTCAAATCACGAATTCTTACTCGTTATACTCCTTCTCCGGAAAGAAGACCTCGGCTGAAGCTCGTAGCTTTCTCCTCTTTCCAACTCATCGTCGAATTGACACACCGAGCGATCATATCTACCAGGCATAAGTGTATTCCCTCGAGAAACCGAGTCCTGGTCTGTATCTTCTTGCGGAGTCTGTGAGGTTGAATTTTCCGGGTCATGGCCGTAAGTACCCCCAACGCTCTCCATTGTGAGTGGACTGGACGTCGGACCATCCAGGGTCGAAAGCTCCTCTCGGGTGAAGAATAGCGGGAATAGAAACGAACGCACGGGGATGAGAAGCAGGATTATCACGGGGAAGCCAATAGCGGCAATGGTCTGAGTGATTGCAAAGGTACCTCCGAAGCCAATCAATTCTGAGATGACAAAGGCCCATACAGCAAGTCGTCGCTGGAGTCTCTTCAGAGGGTCCGATGCCGGAGTCAGCCTCTTATCTCGAGCCAGAAAGACAAGCTTTTGGGTAATGCCACTTCCCTGTAGCGCCTGCACTCCCATGATAAAGAACAGACCAGCCAGGACGCCTTGCGGGATGAGATGCAGGACAACAAGCAGCGGACGAGTCATTGTGCCAAGCGTTAGGAGACCCTGGGCTAGATTGCTGACTCGTTGCTCTACAACGTGGTCGGTAACACGAACAGTCTTGCCCTTGTTCGTGTCATCTTCGTCGGCTAAGTCGCGCGTGACACAGAGAGCCGACGTGTGAAACGGCGCTTGGGGGATGAGTCCATTGGGAAATGGAATGCCTAAGATCCCGGCGACAAACGTGGTCAGGCCTAATAAGAATAGATCCCAGTGGAAACCCGCTGGTTTTCGGAGAGGGAATTCCGTTCCTTGGGCGATTAGAGACGACACTATAACAAACGAGAGACTTGTCAGTTACAGACGGCGATGGCAACGCGAGAGCCAAAATGGGGGTGAATCACCATTGTGGTCAAAGTAGAAAAGAATGGTCAGTAGAAGAGCAAAGGGAATAGCGAGGAAGACATCACCGACGCTGATGTCCCAGAACCGCACCAACCAGCCGCGATCAGCAGTTGGGAAGAAAGATTTGCTGATGGGCAGTGTGGCAACATGCACATCCCTCATATGGCCGAAATGAACGAAGCCCGTGAAGAAGACAATAGTCAGCGGCGTACCGTAGTCCTCCAAAAACTTCCGGACGACTCTTAAGAAAAGCGAGCTCTTGCCAAGCTCTGAGCAGACGTAGCCGCTCATGAGGACAAGGAGGGCGACCATAATGCTCAGGTAGGCCGAAGTCTCCCCGTCGGCGCCCCATTGTCTAGTGAGGACCTGGATTCCTTTCTGGAGATAGATAAAGGCAACGTAGAACCCGAATATATCGCACGAAAAGCGGGTGACATAAGTCAGGCCATTACAAGCGTTGGTGATCGCAAGAAACCAATGCATGGCCAAGGACCATCTTCACAGATTTACGTGAAAAGTGTCAGTCGATATAAGTCAATCGAAGGAGGGAAACGCTTACATTCCAATCCAAGCCATAAAGGCGAGGTAATTCGTGCCGCGAGGAGCAATGATATCATAGACCGTGTAGTTGAAGACAGTAATGGGACCTTGCAATATTGTCAACACACACGACCGGCTCGGATACATCATCCTGGAGTGCATGAGAAGAAGCTCACCAGTGACACCGACAATCACCAACGGCTGCGCCGCGAAGAGAGAGAAAACCACGGAGCCAAGAACGGAAGCCAATAGGACTTCGTTAACGCCGTAGCTTTGATGTGTCTTCTCGAACATATCCAGAGAGAAAGCCAGGGCAGGGAGAATACTGCGTTGTGTAGCACAGTGAGCATTTAATCCAATTCAGTTCAAGCCAAGCCAAACCAAACCAAGCCAACGAGCCAGAAGAAATGGCGAAGTTCGGTTCTGGAGTGTGCGAATCCTTCAACATTAAAAAAAAAAAGGCATAGGAAAAGGCGTAACGAGTCAAACCATACTTTGCAAAATACATATAAACAGTAGCAGGAATGACTCGATAATCCCACGCCTCCGTCCAGTCACTCCAGTAGAACGGAGCTCTCCTCTTGATATCGTTGACCATCCCCCGGAACAGACGAATACGCCACCATTTCTTACCGGATACAGACTCAGAGTCCACGGTGGCAGATGCAGGAAGACCCCTCCTGCTCTGTTCCCCGGATAGCGGCCGCTGCGTCCCATCACCGCCAGTACCGGATGGGAGACCGTGCTGCGATATTACATGGCCCGATTTTTCGGATCGGACGGACGACTTGCGCGCTGGTGATGGCTGATGCCAAGATCTCCGCTGGGAGGAGCCGTGGAGGAAGTCCGGCCCGGGTGGGAATGTGAAGTCGCTGTGGGGCGACTGTGGAAGGCCGGTTTGCATCGTTATTGTCGTTGCACGAAGCTATCCGGCTTTCTCACAGACTATATAGTACAGCCTTAGGTGTCGAACTAGGATGGCGGGTTGTGCAAGAGTCGAGGAACAAGCGAAGGAGGGAATAAGGTAAGCGGAATGCAATCGCAAACCCGCGTGGAGATGGCAATTCGTGGCGATGGCTGGGCTCGAAGGATGAAGAAAAGGTTTGACAGCAGGGGAAAGACCCGCCACCATTGACGCTAAAGACTCGGATATTACTTAGGTACCTAGGTATTTACCTACTAGGAGGTATACGTATACTTCGCATCCGTCACCAATGCCTGCAGTAGATCTCGGTCATCTGGCAAAGCACGGTAAAGGATACAGAAAACGTTGTCTTCTCGCACAGAACATTTGATTACAGAATATCTGTGGAATTTACACCCAACTACAAAAAGAAGGTTCACATAAGACGACTTCAACGCACTAACTACTGGGGCCGGTAAACTATAGAGCAACGCCTCCACATCACAACCCCAAGTAAAGAATTAAATAAACCATACAAACTCAGTTTTCCTCCCAATCCCACTCATGGGCGTCAACCGTAACAACAATTCGAAATCAATCAGCGACATTTTCTTCCATTCACGCTGGCGGAGGCGGAGGCGGAGGTTGCTCGCTGGGGGGCTATTCTAACGTCAGCAGACATTCTACTTTGAGCGCTCAACTGAAATACGTACCGGAGGCGGAGGTCCATCAGCTGGAGGAGGCGGTGGAGGCGGGCTGCCTGCGCCATAATAGGAGGAGCCCATGCCTGGCGGAGGCGGAGGAGCACCCATACCGGGAGGCGCACCGAAAGCTCCCATGCCACCAGGAGCAGCAGGAGGAGCGTATGACGGATATGCTCCATATCCATAAGTTGCTTGTCCACCAGGAGGCGGCGGAGGTGCTTGCTGATGCCAAGGAGCAGCTCCGGCTCCGGCTCCGGCTCCAGCTCCAGCTCCCGGAGCAGAATAACCGCCTGCATGTGAACCGTAACCATGATCACGATTCTGGGCCTGGGCCCACGGAGGCGCAGCACCCTGGTCGCGTGGTCCGTAATCGTCGCGAGGGCGGTGCTCCCGTCTCTGCTGCCAGGGAGCTACGTCGCTAGGCGGAGGGGGGCGTTGCCACGGCTTCGCGTCATGATCATCATATCCATTGTCTGGCCCGCCTTCGATTCGGCGAGGGACATGGCCATTTTCGCCTGCCGCTCCGCCTGAAAGTTCTTGCATAAGTTGCTAAGGGTAATGTCAGCACTGTTCCACAATAATAGCTCCAATACAAAAAAAAATCGGGACTAGACATACCTCCATTTCGCGATCGACAGCATCGCCCGTACCAATGGCCCTGGGTCCACGACCGAAGCTGCCATTGTTGCGCCAATCAGAGCCTCTCTGTCGGTCGGGACAGTCGCGCGCCATATGCCCAGCATTTCCACAAACACGGCAAATGATGTTAGCAGTGAAATTGCGCTGCTCGGGGCAGTCATATTTGCGATGACCGATTTGACCACCTATAGAAGAGAAGGTTAGTAAGAAAGAGCCAACGACCTTGGGGATACAGCAGGAGGAACTCACAATTCTGGCAAGCTTGGTTTTCATCGTCACGAAGAGTACCGTTGAGGGCGGCCAATTCTCGAAGCTGGTTCCGCTTGAGTTCATTCTGACCCTCGGGAATAGACGCAGCCTAATGACCTGTATTAATACACGTTTCTTTCCTATGAAAACAAAAAAAAAAAAGCACACGCGGGAAGACATACCGTCTCAATGACATTGTGCACCAGCTTCTTAGCTTTGTTAACCTTTTCTTCAGTATCTGCCATGATCAGGCAGTGAAGATCTTCTTCCTGGTTGCTAGCGTGAGCGGCATCAGATCGACCCTTTCCTTCCTTGACAGAGCCCTTGCCTCGAATGGCAATCTTTGCTCCAGACTCAGTCTCCATCTTTTTCAAGGTGTTCCCACGGGGACCTATGAGTAAGCCAACTTTAAGGTAGCGAAGAGCTAAGTGTTAGTAATCATGTCGGTATTTTCCAGAAGCAATGGCAATAAGAAGAAAGTGTGCAACATAAAGCAGTAGGGTTAGCAAGAAGCGAGCTGGAAACATCGTGCATTCGATGTCTCACCAAGCTCGACTCGAGCAGGATGGAGCCAATAAGAGACAATAGCACAATGGAGGAATGGTTAGGAGTTAGAGGGTTAGTTATCATACTGAAGTTAATCTCTGGATAGTCATTCACTGGAACATAGACCTTCTCCTGGGTCTTTGTTGGACGCCTATAGTCAGAAGGCGGGTGATAATTAGGAATGGTCTTCATGGCCTTTTCGACCAGTTTATGGCGCTCGTCTTCGAGGCGCTTCCGATAACGGTATTCCCTGGTGTTTACACGTCTTCCAAAGTTATCGTACTGAGGCGGGGGGGACGGAGACCTGCATAACGAATTAGCAATACCGAATAAGACAACCGGAGGGAGGAAAAAATATTGGTAAGGGGAGCATACCTGTCACCATCCGCCGGAACAACATCGTTGATACGAAGTTTCTGGCTGATTTCCTCAATACGAAGGTGAAGAGTATACGCTTCAAGCTGCTCATTGGTGAAGTTTGCCATGATCATGGTGGGAAGGCCCATGAGACCGGCAGCTTTGTTCTCTTGAGCATCGCCCCAACGGTTGCGCTTCTTGCGCTTCTTTACTCCATCAGGTGGTAGGTCGGCTGTGAGAGGAAAAAAGAAAGAAGTTAGAAACAAAGTTTGATATTGATATTCAGTGGAACACGTACCTCTGACAGGACTCCTACCGCGTTTGATCCCATTGTCCCCGACGGATGCAGGAGTCGCGGTGCGACTTTCATCGTCCGCGACGTCGTCGCCGCCAAACCGACGACGACCCAGTGGGATATTGTTGGAGCCTGTAATTCCTTGGTTACGCCAGGCCATGATTGCTGGCAAAGAAGTAGCGATATGGTCGGTTAGTTTCCTTTCAGTCAGTTTGCGACCGATAAAGTGTGAACTCGATGCAGATGGGGGACTCGGGAGGCACGATCGACGGTTTAACTAGACCGCGTGGCAAAGCTTTACGCACGTGACTTCTGATGACTAACGACTGCCTGATGGGTGGTTGTGTTCTGAACGTACTGGATGTACCTAGGCACAAACACAGGTAGGATACAGTAGCCATTCCTGTTCCTATTATTTTTGCTGCTACAGGGATCATTCCATGATTGAATTTTTTTCCAGAATAAATCACATATGACACTTAGATTTTCCCTCAGATCTTCTTCCCCTTAGCAGCATCCTCCTTCATCCCGCTCTGAATCCACTGCCTCTCACGAGCGGCCGCTTCCTCAGCCGCCTTCTTATCCTTGGCCAGCTCCTTGAACGTATTCCTCGTGGGAACATGCTGACCCTTATCCACACCAGGCCTCTTCTCCAACTTCTCCTCCCAAGCCTTCAAATGCGGGAACTCATCGATGTCCACGCCCGCCCACGCAGCAGCAGCGACCCACCCGTAATGCGAGATGTCCGCGATGCTCAGATGGTCACCGACCAGATACCCGGACTTGGACGTCGAGAGATGCTTGTCGAGCACGGAGTACAGACGTCTTGTCTCATTCACGTATCTGTTCACGCCGTACTCGATGCGCTCGGGCGCGTAGCGGCTGAAGTGGTTCGCCTGCCCCTGCATGGGACCCACGCCTGCGTTCTGGAAGAAGAGCCAGTTGTTCGTCTCGTAGTACTCTCTTGTGCCGCGCGGGTAGGAGATCTTGTAGTCCTTGTCGTACTGCTCGGCCAGGTATTGCAGGATGCTGCCGGATTCGAAGAGTCGGATCTTTTGCCCGTCGGTGAACGTGTCGGTTATCGCGGGGATGCGGCCGTTCGGATTGATTTCAAGGAACCAACTAAGATCAACAACAAATTTGTAAGCTTGCGGCTCGCAGCCAGCCAAATAGTAATATTCCCCTGCTTGAGGCGTACGTACTCTTCCTTCTGGACATTCTTGCTTATGTCGATCCTCTCGACCTTATATGGGAGTCTGAAGTGCGGGGGTCAGTCGGCAGCTATCAACACGGATTTGCAAGGAATGAACTGACCCAAGCTCCTCAAGAGCGATTGAAATCTTTATCCCATTGGGAGTCTGCGCCGTATACAGTGTGATATCAGGCTGCTTGGTGCTCATCTTGCCCGTTGAATACTTGACGTGCTCGAATTTGTGAATAGCTAACAAGCTGGGTCGAGGGGAACAGAAATAGTGAAAAGAGCGAGCTTGTATACCAAGTCGCGATACGAAACCCCGCATATGTCTCTCCAGAAGAACGGTGCGAACACTCGTGTAACTGACGTGGCCTAGCAAGTTTTACGTTCAAGTCCTCTTCTCAGTCGTAGGATCGACGTAATTAATAATGGGGATGAGGGCAAACCCCCGGACTCCGCATCGAACACCGGATTTATAATCAGGTTACAATCTAGTTGCTGTCTACAGGATCGCGTGTGTCATCCAGAAAACATAAGTGGTTCTCAGATCTACCTTCCTGTTCGCTCTGCGACAACAATGTTATTGACCGTATGGGCTAGACAGAGGAACGGTTGAATATCCTGACTGCCTAACCAACAAACTATCATCCAATCATGATCCTGCGAAAGGACAAAGAAATGAAGAAAACAGACCACCTAGGTGTCTAGACACCTAGGTAGCGAAATAGAATTAACCGAAACGTCGACCCTTTTTCCACCTCTTGCTTGCTCTTCTCTTTTCCCTCTCACCAGGAGAAGCTCTCTTCAATATAGTCGATATGACTACGGTTCTGCCTCTGGCGGCAGACCCGCCGAACGTCATCACTTAGACTACCACTTCCACAGCACAGCACGCCCATAGACCCCACCTGGTTCTCAACCTCCATGTCCATCAGAGTGTTGATATTCGGTCGTCCAGGGAACATCTGGACCGTGGAGCTGGGGCTGTGAATTTCCTTTGTGTTCCGCGGCCGGGTGACGAACAGCAGGACGCGCAGAACCTCTCGGCGGCGCTTCATATTCAGAATGCTCGTCATCCACGGCCGGATCCATTCGAGATGTTCGGGAGACTGGATGATCCAGACCAGCGTGACTCGCCGGGCAGCAACGGTGCCCTCCGCGTAGCCGTTCACCAGATGGCGCACGAAGGGGATATGGTGCGTGATGCCTACACCTCCTGCGAAAAGGACAGCCGTGCCGTAAGAATCCATCGAGTGGATGCTTCCGTACGGGCCCTCTGCAAAGGCCCGGAAAGTAATCGTCGGTTCAGACGAGTCCAGGGCGCGCTGGAATAGCTTATCGGTGAATCCGGTACGGCGGCGGACGAGAAGGGATAGTGTGGTCTTCCCGGAGGCTGCCACGTCTTGGTAGGTCATGGGAATCCCCTTTTCGTCGGAGATGACTGACTCGTTTTGGCTCCAGGCCACGGAGAACGGGTGCGATGACCACCATCCGATTGCTGGAATGTACAAGTACAGGTGCTGGCCTGGCGTGAAGGACCAGGGCCTAGCCATGCTGAGCACCATTCTTACGGTGTCTCCTGGTAAGGGCTCAACGGTGACTGTTGTTCCTCTCCTGCCGCAGTTGCGATACAAAAGGATGGCAAAGCGGGCGAATCGCTCCATGGCCCAGAAGATCACTGCAACAAGCAGGTACGTCTGCGCTGCAAACCCTTTGAGGTGGATCCAGAGCAAGCCAAACGACACGGCGGCCAGTGCGATGTGCAGATGCAGGAAAGTCTCATAGAAGGCATGGCGAAGCGGAGACGGCGAGTGCAGCACAAGCAAAACCAATCCAACAGTCGCCTATTGAGTGAATTCTATTAGCCTCCCGGCATATTTATTTCATTTTACTCGGGGTTTAGGCAGCACTTACAACCAATCCACTCCAGATCATCTTACCCTGGAACGCCATTCGAACCTCGTCCCAACCGGCTGAAAACGTGTTAGCATCAACTCCAACAACAAGAGAAAAAACAATAACAAATAGAGGGACTAAGGACGGCATACCAGTTTGCCCTTTGGTGATCATCCACGCGAAGACATGGGCAAGCGACTCCAGGACTACAATCCGGGCCAACCAGCGGTGGATCAGGTTGAACGTGTCGAACGAGACGCGAAGAAGGGGTATCAGGGGGTTATTCCGTCCAGTGACAAGTATGAGGGGAATCAAGTTGACCGTGGCCATAGTGCCAGTTCGGTTCCGGATGACGCCTCCGATAGTCTTTTCCGGAGTTCCATACGGGGCGGTCACTACACAGAGAACGACATTCATGGCGATAATGCCAACCAGGATCAACGTATGGAGGCGACTCGGCAGGGTGCCCATGTTGATGGCCGTCGACAGCTGGAACTCATTATTGTGTCGGGTGCGAAACAGCGGCGCGTAGATCAGGTGGTTCTTCAGTCTTGCTATCCACCTGTTCGGGGAGACGAAGTATTGTTGCCGTTCGTTGCCCAGGCTGGCCAGCAGTCTGATGTACCCGGAGAATCGCTGGTGCAGTTGCCATAGGAAGACGACGGCGGCCGTGCAGAGCAAGATCAAAAGAGAGAGACGCGCGAGGTCATCATTGACCATTTCATAAAATTTCTCCATAGGGCTTTCCGCACCACCACCACCACCACCTCGCTTCTCAACGTCCATAGCAGACGCGAGCCCTACTAGGGACAGAGAGAAGAAAAGATAGGCCATGATGGCTTATCGAGAAGCCGTGTGAATGAACCAGGGAAGAGAGAAAAAAAAAAAAAGAGGAACGAAAGCACTGCTGCAAGTTCGAAGAGAATAGTACGAATGAATCGACGCTTTCTCTAACGAGACCAGCTCGCTACCGGGGAAACCAAGGGAATGAATGACTGTCAACAAGGGCCTCAAGGAGATAATGATGGATCTCCGTAGCTTCTCCTCGATGTGGAAATTGCAATCAAAATTCCGAATATGACAGGGAAATTGGACAGCGAAGAGAGTGGAACGTGTCGTGGCAGTGATTGCGTCGCCAATGTGATGCAGAAAGCCAGACGAGATTGAGATGACAGCAAGAGCGTACAAGTAGCTAAGCAGCTAATAATATAGACGACGCACCAGCCTGAAGACAAGCATCGACGACAAAGAATGGAATTCACCAACAATGGGATTGTCAAGACTCAGCCAGGTCCTGCCTTTGTTGAGAACAATGAGCCTTGTGGTGCTGAGTAGGAAAAGAACGGGGGGTGACACAGTCACAGCCACTGCAAACGAAGGACGAGAAAAAAAAAGGGACTGGAAGGAAACAATGCACAATGCAAATAAAACAGTTTCATCCTAGGGAAAGGGAAGAGAAAAGAGAGTCGGATAAGAAATCCATCTTAACCTGAGCCTGAGCCGGGGAGTGGGCAGGGGTGGCACGCACAAACCGTTCCTGACAGAGCTCTCAGATTGATGATTGGCGGTGCCTGAAACAAGGTGCTGTGCTGGAAAGCGCCGAGCCCTGCTCAATACGTTCACCCCCTGTTGAGACGCAAGTAATTCGCGGGCTCGCAATCCCAGTGGTCCGCTGTGGACCCAGAAGGCGTTCGCCTTCGGCCACTCCGTGTTGGTGAACTGCCTCGCAGCGGCCCTCCCCGCGGACCAGTCACAGTAGAGAACAATTCAGATTGTCAGGTAGCCTGGTCTGATCTGTCTAACTCTTGCGATTGAAGCAAAAAAGAACAACACATCATATCAATAGTGTGGGAGTGATTGTCCGGGTTTAATTAATACCCTCAGTCCGTCCCAAGGCAAGAAATGAACAAATCATTCTATCCATTATTATTGCTCTTCTTAACAGCCTGGATATTGAGCACAGACAGTTGGCACCCGTCATTCTCATGGTGGTCGTCATACGGGGAAGCCCTGTTTCATCTCATGTAATGCGGGAGGCAGCTCCCAAGCCACCCAACGTAACCAAGGAGTCCAAAAGACGCCAAAACTACTTAGGTAATTCAGTTCCGACAATCTCTGCTGGCGCAAACTGTTTGGACTGCGGGACAGCATGGGGTTGTGGTTTCATCAAGGTTTGTTTAGCGAGAACCACAGGTGGAAAACAACGGCGCCATAGGAACACCGAAGCATGGTCCCAAACATATGCAAGAGAGAGAGAGAAAATAAAAAGAAAACTTAAAATCTACTAGGATATCTGTCTCATACCATTACCAAGAAACAAAACGGGTACCTGAGCACTCTGTTCAACTCCGAGGGTATCATCACCGGCGCCCAGCTGAGAAAGAACCACCCAAAAGCACCAACGCAATGCTGTAAAGAAAATCGTAACTGGTCACGGACATTGCCGTACCATGAAAATGGGCGGATACGGTATCCGTAAAAGAGACAGCGTCCTTGAGATCGGCTGCGATCCAGAACAACGCACAGGTCGTCGATGTTTCGCCACTCCAGGCCCAGACAAAAAAATGTAACGGCTCTACCACAAAAAATGAAAACCCAAAACTTGTCAGAAACCATCCTCATACCAGGAAACTGAGCTCGTCTTCACTCTCATCGTCTTCCGAGCATGGGACGCAGGTTCTCGTTTGTACCATTGGCGGCACAGACGCGACGGCCCCACTGGACCACCGTCCCGTCCTTGAGTGCGATGCCAGCGGCACTGTCTTCACATTATCGTAATTATCCTGGATAATCTCGGCAGTGTCCTCTTCAGAGTCACCGATCGTATGATCCGGTGAGTACAAATGGTTCTTTTTGACAATAACCACTTCAATTGTGGCGCGTGCTTTCGTGCCACTAGCCAGGATGCTTGTCTGGTGGTCCAATCCTCGATCCCCTCGCAAGTCGCTCGGAGCGCTTCGTCGCACGCGGTAATTGGCTGCGGTTCCTGGAGCAATGCTTGACTCTTGGGACTGCGCCAGATCGAGCCAATCGTTCGACTTAGCGGCAGGCAATTTGTCGTCAGCGGATCGAAGCCTTTTGCTTGGTCGTCGATACCTGTCTTCATCCTCTACTGCCCTTTTCACGGAGGAGAAAGGCGTCGACGGAGCGGCCGACGTGGAACTCGAAGTAGAGAACTCGGATGGAGAATCGGTAGGCGCGCTGCTTTCTGTTGATGAGTCTGCCTTATTCGGCCCAGGGGTGAAGTGCAGAGGCACGGCCTTCATCTTAGACTCTGGAGTCCGCTCAACCCATTCGCCAATGCCTTCTTCCCATCGATACAATCCCGTATTCTCATTCTTACCGATCCGCTGAGCATCGTCTGCGTAGTCCCTTTTCCGATGTTGCTGAAGCCGGGAAGACATGAAACTCTCTTGAACCTCAGCCGCCCAAAGATGGTCGTCGGGATCCAATGTCGCCTCCGCCAGGTTCATCGCAGTCTCCACCGCCACCTTCCCAAGGAGGGTGGAGAGGCCTCGCGTATCGCTCCCTTTCACGAGTCGGGAAACTTGGCGGCGAGCCTCTTCAGAAACGCTAGTTCGGTCGGCCTTGTTAACGCGCTCATGGCAGCAAATCACTTGGCGCACCAAGACGGTCAAGTCTCTGACTGTGCTCTGCCGATTGGCCAATGAGAGACAAAAAGACTCAAGGTTCTGTGTAGAAACCAAATCGCAGTCATCGGCGTCGCTCGTGAGACATCTCTCAGCGCAAAGTTGAAGCACACAGTTGCCCAGCAGGACGTAACCACGTCGCAGTAATTGAAAGTCTGACACACTATAGTTGTTGGATATCGGCCTTAATTCAATGTCTCGCCGGACTGCTAATGCTAGATACCTTACTAGGTCTCTCATCCTGGTACTCGAAGACTCTCGCTCAGGGGCCGGTACCTGGGAACGCACAATGTGCATACTGCATAAGGCAGCAATAAGACTCAAGACGAGATTGTTGAGAGCGTCTTGTATCGAACCTGGGCACGACGTCTGGCCTCCTTGGGTAGGATCTGCCTTTGTCGTTGGAACACTACTCTCTCTTCGACGTAGCGGGGACGTCACGCGAACGTATCTCTTGTCCGTGGACAGGTCAATGTCGTAGACGCTGCTAGCCGACAGTATTACGGCCTCGATGAAAGACATTGCCGCAATAGAGGCGCTGTCTTCTCTTGCCAGTGACTGAAGGGCGTCATCCACGCAGGGCTTCCACGAAGTAGTCACCATCCACTCTGGAGAGATAGCTTTGCGAAAGAGCAGCTTTGCCAACTCGTCAAAGACAAAGGCCCTACGCCTGGTCGGCGGTGCATAATAAGACCGTAGCAATCGCATTGGGCTATCGCTGCCATTGGCCCACCAGGATGATTCAAATGCAGTAGGGTAGTCGTCGTTATGGATCGTCTGCAGATACTCCGACAGCAGCCTTTCAAAGGCGTCGAGGTGCCCAAAACTCATGCACGTTTTAATGAGCCGGCGAGCAACCATCTTCGTGACCCAATCTCGCCGTATCATCTCCGAAACCAAGTAGATTCCCTGAGCACGTACAGCCTCCCGAAGCGGCGCCCATCCGTTCCCACTGGGCGCATAATGAGCCTCCAACTCGGTAAAATACACGTCGCACATATCTGCGCCAAGGACATCCTCCTGGTCGTCTTGAATTTCCTGTTCTTCCTCGATGAATTCTGGAAGACGGCGTGCAGCCATAGACAATAGTGAACGAGCTCCTCGCTCTGCGGCCAACGAAGCCTTGCGAATCCGAGTGTTATTCAAAAATTTGATAAGTATGCCGTCAAGAAACCGTGCAATATCTATAAATCCAGCATCCCCGGACATATCAAGGGCCTCTTTCCAAGATCCTTGGTAGGCAGGGAAATAGCTTTCCTTCGTTCTGTTCGTCCTCCGCCCCGAGCCGGATTCGCAATCGTCTAAAGGAACTGAATCATGTCCGCCGCAAGGCCCTTCCCCGGGACCAGATGCAGGACATATCCGTGACGTCTTTCCGGTGATCAAAGGCGTCGCGATTTCAACAGCACCAGGCAATGTCCTCTGAGCCTCCGGGGACTGGATAGACAGTCGATTTCGCCTTCTTCCACGCTTCCCTTCACATCGCGTCGAATACTTATGTCGGATACGACGTCTATCAGGTCTTCCCGGAACCCAGGAGGGATCGTCCCTATCGAATTCCGAACAGGAGCCGCTATCCTCGATACGAACCACTTTGGGAACCGTGACTCTCTGCTTATCATCGCACGGCTGTCGGAGCCTGGACCTGTCCCCCTGCCTCACGTTCGTTTCTGCTAAAGATGGGATCTCCTGGTATTTTTCCAATCGGCGGTAGACCGAGGTTATCGGGCGTAACATGCGATTTGCCCATTTTGCGGTCGGCCGAATATCTTCCATGTCGAGAGAACAGAACTCGCAGTCGATTCGTGCATTCTGGCAAGAAAGGGCGAGAATCATTAGCATAGACCCAAAGGAAGAGAAGAGAGAGCAAACAAAGACACCAATCTTGTCTCACATTTTCCTTTGAATGTTAGCATTGATAATCGCATCGAGGCTGCATGCGGTCCCATCTCCGATTTTGAGCAGGGCGTAAGTGTATGCAGAGGAATATATAAATCAGCGACTTGATAGAAAGGAAATGCTACTTCTGCATCTGATATTATGCAATAAAGGAGCTATATTAAATGCTGGGCGCGATAATGGGATGTTGCAAGTAGAGAAGATGGAGGTCAAGCTGGATTCATGTTGTAAACAAACCCGGCCTTGGAGAGCGAGCCTACACCTAATGCGGTAAAGCGCCATCGTCAAGGCTCAGTTACCCATGGATGTACTACAACTATGAGACCCGACGTAAGACATCTTGCTCATTTACAATGATCAGCCAATAAAAACCAGCTAGAACTCGAAAAGATTGCAGTACCGGTTGAATTAAACAGTGCCTACATAATAACATAGCCGATCCCAAGCAACTCCCTTGGACGTTTTTCGCCTCGAACAGACAATACGCTGAGTTCGCGAGAGTTCGAAACCATTCACTCGTGGGTCGTCAATATTATCAGTATTACCTATGCTGAGAATCAGAATTGTAGAGGTCAAAGATCGATATTGACCTGCAACCCTAAACGCCCTCAACTCCTTCAATCCAGCCGAAGGTCAACCCGATAATCAGCGTCGCGACCCCCCAGACCGCACCCCATCCTGCGGCGCCCTCAAGATCAACGCCCTTCACTGTTCCCACAATTTGGACGATAGTGTTGAGAACCACTACCGCTGTCAGCAGGAAAGTCCGCTTCACGAGGACTTTAGTCTTCGTTGAAAGGATACCCCATGTACGATAATAAACAGTTGTCACAAGGTATTCGCCGTGGCGACTCGTAGGTGGTTTGGTACGGGCATCCGTCGGTGCGCCTGTTGAACTCACAAAGAGGAAGTCTCGCGCCATCCAACCCGGCAAGAGGAACTTGACAAAGAGGCTAGGCAACGCCGCTGGACCTTCACGCGTTATCGAGATGCTTGGGATGTTTTCAAAGTGCACAACGAGGTACGAAGGCAGCCACGTCAGATAGCTAATGTACAAGACGAGGGAAAAAACTGCCGACGAAACAAGGATGGTATAGATTGATGTAAAGCGGTCCTGAAGGATAGAGCGATTTGACACTGCACCCGGTGGCGCGCGAGACGGACTGTGCACCGACGTTGGCGAGCGCAGGAAGAGGAAAGGGATCACGGGAGAAACCACAGAGGTCGCGTAAGAGACCAGGATTGACGTTGGCCGAATTCTGTAGAAAGAAGACAAAAGATAGAAAATCGGGAGGTGTGTAATGACAAAGAAAGAAACCACATCTCGCGCTGTCAATATAGCCAACGTCAGCTTCTTCTTTGCGAATTTCCCTTCACATCGAATCTCCGTCAATTCTCACCGTCAAATCCCATGCGCCATGCCAATTCCAGTTCGACAACCTTCCATACAATCAGGCCGGAAACTTCCCACCATGCGTCGATCTGTCGGCTCACCGAGGCCAGATCACTGAAAGTGGTACCTGAGGTGAGACTGAACAGAGTTGCGCTTAGCACCAAGCTGCTAATGGCAACTAAAGCAAACCTTGCTAAGGTCTGGGCGGCGGATGTGCGACTTCCTGATTCCATACTGGTAACATCGCGGTCGGGTCCCAACGTCTCTCCCACAGGGGATTCAGTGTCATTGTGAGTGGACATCGCTGGATAGCGGCGCCAGACAGGCTCTTAATTTTACTTGAACAGACAGGAAAGAAAGGTATCGTCTAGTCGAGGATGGCCCACGCGTTGTCGTCGTGGGAAGTGTGGGACACACCTGTGCGTTCTGGCGATGTTTGTTTTGGTGCTGGGCAGGTGATGATGTCACTGTCACTGGTATCGTCCCCGCGAACTACAGTTGTTGAGCAGTGACGGTGGCAACAAGAGTGTCCATAGGATCTCCTTGGCGATAATTCTGCCTCGATGTCTGCTCGAAAACAAAGATCAACATAACGCCACTGCGGAGCTGACGAGGCTGAATGGATGTCATGTTGGTTTGTTTACACCGCTCCTGATGTGACAAGTGGAACCTCCTTGCAGCAGCACAGCTGTAGGTTGGCGTCAATGCCAACGAATTGAGCAACGAATGTACATTATTACTATGTGACACTCGCGCACTTCGCGATCTGACATATCTTGATAAGGGCCGATCACAGCCGCGTTCTCACATTTGGTACTTGCCGATAAGGCCAAAATAATCTCCCTCGTAGATCCTCATTCTACGTATTGCACTCTTGATCACTCCCTCCAAGTTCTCCTCCTCTGCGAGAAGGTATGCCTGGGGTCCCATCAGGTCGGGCTTGCGATGCCTGCCGGCAGCGAAAGAAAAAGGTATGTGCGACTACCATTTTTCCGGGATGGGGATTGTTATTCATGATGCCCCCAAGTGCGATGAGAAACAACCTTCCTGCTCGCGATGTATCCGCCTGAACCTGGTTTGTGTTGGGTCGGGGCGTCAGCGATACAAATTCATGCAGCACGACGGAAGTCAATTCTCTTCAAGCCTCTCGAAAAAGGAGAAAGATACATGGATCATGCCAATCGGGGCCAAACCCGCAGAAGAAGGGAGAGTCTTCATCGGATCTCCTTCTATGTGCCCTAGCAATGATCTTGGGTTCACGCTGTCCGCATTCGTTGCAACCGTCAAACCAACGACCGATTTCAGATATAATCTCTGGTGGGCCTTCGGCATGTTCCTCCAGGATGTCCCCCGGCGTCTCGGACACAATGAAGCACTCGACCGATCGGTCGATGCAGTGACCAGTGCGCATGCAAATTTCTGTGCTGGCCACGCCGTCTCCGTGAGAGTCCTGTCAAAATACTCCAGTGCTCTGCAAGCTCTTCGAGTATGCCTGGATGACCCCGAGCAAGCCCATGCTTCGAACACGCTTTGCGCTGTGACGTTACTTTTGATCTGCCAAGCGTTCATGGGACAGAACGAAAATGGCTGGTCAGGTCATGCTGAAGGTGCAGCGCATATTCTCCGGGCCCGAAGGAATTTCGGACCCCGAAACGACTTTGAACAGAAGCTGTTGTTGTCTCTGCGTGGAAGCGTGGTACGTGGTGAACAACCCGGTCCCTGGAGATCCTCATGATGCTACGTCAGTAGAGGCTGATGGCATTGCCCCAAGCTGGTTGAGGGCCTATTTAACGATAAAATCGACCTAAGCACCGAGGAATGGGAGACACTGGTGGGAAATGAATTCGACTCCGACCAGCCAGAGGGCAAAATTCTGCGATACTTAGCACGAGCCCCAGACTTGATGCAACGTGGAAGATACGCCTTAGTTACCGGCCAGGATCTTACAGATCTGCGAAACGAGGCATGGTCGCTTTACAAGAAGTGCAAGGTGAACCTCAGCGTGTTACAAGAGCGGTCATCTACCAGCGAGACCTCCGATAGTAGTCCACCTAGTCAACCTTCTGCAGCATTTCTTTCCCGGGTTATGCGCGCTCATCACCTACGTACCTACGGCATTGGTCTAGCGGTTGTTGCCGTCTTCAACTGCATGCTTAGGGCTTTGGATCCCGAAGATATCTCCGTTGAGCTAGATGCAACGTTCCTTGCGCACGAAACTCTTACTCTAGCTGAACACTCAGCTATATACAGACCTGTCGGGGCTGGTTATCTCCTTTTCACTTTTTCAGCGGTATGGGCCGCCACGTCGGATCCGTACCTTCGGTCATTGATTCAAATCTGTTTGGTTGACTACCGGAGGGATTTCAGACTGCAAAGGTCGACTAACGTCCAGGACAAGCTGGAGTGGACGTCTCAGCATCTGCGACTCGGCACACCTCCTCGACTAGATGTCAGTGCTGGTAGCAACTCGGAAGGGCCACCGATGAAGACTTAACGCTGACCTTTTTTTTTTTTTTATTAACCTTGCCGGATTGTTCTTCGAGTGTATATATTCCAAGATCATATGTTTCTTTCACATTGTTATAAATCGTATCGACTAATGTACAGAAAGTACCTCCCAAGGCAGGTACCTCATCTACATACTCAGATCCTCAATCGTCATCATCCTCTTCATCAGGACGCTCGGCAGTCGAAAACTCGACCGTCCCACTCTCCCGGCCCTTGGTATCTTTCACAACGATCTTATATTTACCCTGATCCCAAAGGTCCTTAATGGTAAGTTCCCGCGTACGACCCAAGCTCTCAATATCGCCGATGCGATCCAGAGTGCGCTCCAGGTGCTTCTCAAACCCGGGCTGCGAGCAAATATCCCGGAAAGCAATCTGCATTGGAACCGAATCGGCGCGCACCATGGCTCGCGAATCGATCGTGAAGATGTTGTCGTGGTCGTAGCTTTGGATAAAGTCCGCCCGCGTCATGATGTACCGCGCCTCGTGCAAGGGGATCTCAGGCAGGATATGGCCTCTTTCGGGATCGTAGCTTGTTTCCATGGATTTCTCTTTGTCAACCAACGCTTTTGCCAGGACCATAGCTGCGGACTATACATATTACATCTGAGTTAGCTTGAGCTCTCTTTTTCAGTCCGCCGGTGGGTTACGCACAGAGTACTTCTGCTGGTCCATCACGTCGTCATCCATCTCCGCTCCAAGAATCCAGCACTTGTTCAGAAGCCACGTTTTCTCTGTCTCGCAGATAGAGTCACACGTTTCCATGATATCAGTTGACCGCGCCACGCGGTTCAGGAAAGACAACCGACCGCCGACGCGGTTGTAGATCTCTTCGAGCACGTTGGATGGAAGCTCCTCGTTAAAGTATTGTCTACGGTAGTTCCTCAGAGCCTCCATTGCCCGATATTTAGGAAGATCCGTCACGGGAATGACCTCCATCCGTGACGCGTACCGCTTTAAGCGTTCGTAGACCCAGTAATCATCGCTGTTCAACACTTTACCTCGTATTAGTTATGTTCGTCAGGAGCAGAAAGTCAAGGGGAAGAGCGCCTACCCGTTACAACCAAGTTGCTGGCGGCCCATTGCTCCGCCCGCTGCTGGATGATCTCCAGGAGATCCTGGCCATCATGGTCGTCTCTCACCAGGTGCGTACTATTCATAACCAGCACCAAGGGCGACTTCCCTTGGCGCCGTCTCGCGACGGCAACCTTCTCCAATTTATTGAATGCGCGCTCGATGTCCAAGAGGGCCGTAGTGTCGCGAGGGCCTCGAATACTAAAGAGACTGCCAATATAGCTAGAAATGACCCACGAATTTTAGTTCGTAGCACAAGGACAAGCGACAGGAACGAACAAGGAAATGTCAACGCATACTTACTCTTCGTGAAATTCATAGTCCAACGCCTTTCCCAATCGTAGTCGGAAGATCTCCAGGTCCCCATGCGCCTCGAACATGGCAACGCCATTCCCATTGATTTTCCGCATTGCTTCCAGGATCATGGATGTCTTCCCAGTCCCCTTCTCGCCGACGAGCAGATAATAATGACCTCCTACTTCCCCGGAAATGATCGTATCTAACCTTCGCTGCTCATCGCGCACAACCCAGTGTTCCTCGTGGTGATAGCTTTGTTTCCCTTCTTCGACTCCGGCGACTTCGAGCGCGGGATCCCCGGGCTGGAATGCGTTGTCCATCTTCTGCAGCACGAGATATTTGTAGTACTTGTGGTACGAGTAACCCGCGGCACTGGAGCACGTCAGCAACCCACCAGCGATCAGACAAGAAAAAAGAAGGGGGCGCAATGCGCCAAAAACACACCCCAGGATGAAAATCGATGCAAACGTGGTAGCAGCCGTCTCGAACATCCTCAAGAGAAGAGACCGCAGATTGGGCTCAGGGTCTTGCCCGTTGGTTTTACCGGACGCATCGCCCCCGCCGCCCTGGTCCAGCAAGCCTGAGGAAGGCTGGCCGGCGCTCTGAGAGTCGAAGCGCTTTGGAACGTAAGGGAAGGTCCGATTTATTCTCAGTGGTCTGAAGAGGCCTAGCCGGGTATAGGCGACCGTAAATCGGGTAGGGCGCATTTTGCTTTGTTCTGTCGCGTTCGTTGGCAACTGTTCAATGCGCGTCGCACCCTGGGTATCAGATCTAGATATATGACATAAAAAAGAACGAAACGGCAGTAGTAATTGTAATCATGAACTTGAATCCGTATAATTCAGATAATGAGTGATGCGAAGTGAAAGGGGTTAGAAAACGAATGTCTCCGTATGCGCTTCTGGAAGACAACGGCTAAGGAAGACAGTTAACCAGCGATGAGAACCGCCATGAACCACGAAAGAAGATCAATCAATGAGAGGAGAGAAGCATAGCACACCAAATGCATGGAACTGGCATGAACAAAGAGCCCATCTGCCGCAGAAGCAAGCACGGGGAGAGAGTTTCAGTGCTGAGCAGCGTCCACCTCATCTCACCGGCTTGGCAGCGATCGAGGAAGTCTTGTGGAGTTGGCAGCGATCGAGGAAGTCTTGTGGAGTTGTCGCAGCTCCAGATCTGGCGAGCAAAGACACCCTCAGACACCCTCAGACAGCCTCCGGGCATGACGGAAACATCAGTGCGCAGCATCCGCTCACAACCACTCCTGCAGACACTCTGACCTGATCCCAGCACTACCACCTCCTCCTGCTCCTCCTCCAGGTCTGCATCCCGTTATCATGTCCCGGCTAACTGGATATGTCGGCCACCTCGGCGCGACGTCAATGTGGAGAATCGCCTGTGCCCCGAGCCAGTAGCCGCCCGAGCGCTTCCGAGCGTCTCCCGTGGCCGCGAAATTTTTCTCTCAAAGAGCTGGTCGAAAAAAGAGAGTAGAGGTCCGTTTCTTCTTTTTTTAACTATCTGGAAGATCGCAGCTGTTCGATCTCTAGTTCGTCTTGTTCTCTGTTTCGCCGTTTTGGAGGTCTTCGGGGGTTGTCTTCCTTTCCAATTGCCCTTAGCCTCTTGTATTATTATTCTTTTTTATATTCATTATTATTCGTCTTCCCTGTTTTTTTTGCATCATACCTTTTTGTCCATAACAGCTGCTTCCGGGGTCAGCACTGCATAGCTTTCTACTTGCCAATTGCTTCGTGACTTTACCCTTGGTGTCTATTTGGTCCTTCGTTCTACCTGATTTACCCAATGGCCCAGCAAACGGACGAAATAGCGCTCTCAAAAGGTGTGTTCAACACCCTCTGCTTTACTTCCTGCCCGTGATATTCCCGGCTCAGCACCACTGGATGCTCTTTTGAATAACGAGCCTATCTGAGAGGACTGAAGAGATGGGAAAAGAACATCCTTTTTTTGAGTATCGAGAAATAAATATAAAATAGCTAACTCTCCGCCTCAAGAGTCCGCCCAGCCTGACTCGATCGAGCCGACCACCAACGGGAACCATGCAGATGCTAAAGAAGGGGAGGAATCCAATAGCGGAGGTATGTAGAGTGACGCCTCACTACTTTTCATTCATTTCTCGGGGTATACCTTGGACAACGGAGCTGATAATGTATGGTCAGGCCTTTTCCAGGTCTCCGTCAAGCTCCCCCATGATCCGTATAAGATTCAGGTGATGGTGGGTATTGCAAACAAAATGGAGGAAAGACTATTTGCCCTAATCAGTCGATCTATTCCTAGGTGTCGACCCAAGAACAAGTGCAAGATGTCCGTCAGTCGATCGTCGAGTTGCCTGGTACTTTCCAGTACACCTGTTTCCACCTGGAACACAAGGGGAAACGCATAAATGATTTCGTGGAGCTGTCAGAGGTGGAGGATTTCAAGCCTGATTCTGAGATTGTTTTGGTAGAGGATCCGTACACTGAGAAGGAGGCCCGCATGCACGTTGTCAGAATCAGGGAATTAGTCGGTGCTGCGGGTGATCGCGTCGATACCCTCCATGGCATTGACGCCGGCTTGTCTCTGCACGATTCTCTCACTGCAGGGAGTGCTGAGAACAACGCATCGGACAAAGAGCACGCTCTCTCCAAGTACGACCCCACGACCCCTGCTTCTCTGGACACCATTCTCCCGAAAGCGGAGACACCTCTTCCGAAGACCGTCAAGTCCATTTCGCTGTCCCCATGGAATCCTCCTCCATATCATCTCCGCCAGAAGGGCCATTTACTCTATCTCCAGGTCACCACGAATGAAGGAGAGCAGTTTCAGATTACCTCGCATGTTTCGGGCTTCTATGTGAATAAATGCTCCAACAGCAAATTCGACCCATCGCCGAAACCAATGCCTAAGAGCTCCAAAGCACATTCATTACTTACTCTGATCTCGCACCTGTCACTATCCTTCGCTTCTGCATTCGAGGCCCTGCAGGAGGCCAACAACAAGAAAGACCTCTTGACGACCTTCCCTTTCCAGAACGCCATTCCTAATAACCCGTGGCTCGTCCCTTCAGCGTCCTCAAGCGTGAATGCTCATCTTCCCGATATTACACGGTCCCAGGAGAACTACTTACTCTCGGGAGCGGATAATGCAGAGACTCTGCGGGACTGGAACGAGGAGTTCCAGACCACAAGGGAACTGCCCCGTGAAACCGTTCAGGACAGAGTATTCAGGGAGCGCTTGACGTCCAAGCTGTTTGCTGACTACAACGAGGCGGCTGCCCGCGGTGCCGTTCTCGTGGCGAGGGGCGAAGTTGCACCTTTGAACCCAACGGAGGGCCGTGACGCTCAGATTTTCGTCTACAATAACATTTTCTACTCCTTTGGTGCTGATGGTGTCGGTACGTTCGCTTCCGAGGGCGGCGATGAAGCCGCCCGCGTGGCGGTCGGTAAAGACGTTTTGGGAATAAAAGCTGTGAACCAGCTGGATATTCCTGGCCTCTTTACCCCGGGCACCGTCGTTGTTGACTATCTCGGAAAACGTATCGTCGGTCAAAGTATCGTGCCCGGCATTTTCAAGCAACGGGAACCCGGTGAGCACCAAATCGACTATGGTGGTGTAGAAGGCAAAGAGGTTGTCGCGACGCACCCTGACTTTGTGCCTGTCTTCGAGAAGCTGTCTAAGGCCCTCCGAATCCAGAAGCACGCTGTTTGGGATAAGGATAATGTGCGACATGATCTAGAAGGCAGCGTCGAGACGAAGGGTCTGTTGGGCACTGATGGCAGGAAGTACGTGCTTGATCTGTACCGCATATCTCCTCTTGATGTGTTGTGGCAAGAAGAAGACGAAGGCAAAGACACATACCCTCACCGTATGGCCGTCCTAAGGTTAGAACTTGTCGAATTGTTCTGCCGACACAAGATGAGTCAGTACGTGAAGGACGAGGTGGAAAAGCGTCGCAGCGCAAAGGCCCAAGAGGCCAAAGAGAAGGAGACTGCCGAAAAGACGGAGTCAAAGGAAGGAGAGTCCGATGAGAAAGACAAGGCTGAGGAACCTGCTGATCAGGAAAGAGTGGATATTTCCGGCTTCGAGTTCGCCCTCAATCCCGATGTTTGCAGCGGCCAGATCCCTCAAACCGCAGAGGAGAAGGAGCGGTGGGCTCGCGACGAGAAAGAGGTTCGCGATGCTTGCGACTTCTTGCGGTCCAGGGTTTTGCCGGAACTGACCCAGGACCTGCACGATGGGGAAGTGGGCTTCCCCATGGATGGCCAATCTTTGAGCCAACTCTTACACAAGCGCGGTATCAATGTGCGGTATCTCGGCAAGCTGGCTCAGCTTTCCAAGGAGAAGGGATCTCGGTTGCAGGCTCTCACGACCCTCGCCGTCCAGGAGATGATTGTCCGCGCATTCAAGCACGTCGCTAACGGTTATCTTCGCAATGTGCCGGGGCCATTTGCCGCCTCATGTGTCGCACACTTACTGAACTGTCTGTTGGGTGCTGAGCTCAACCCGGATCCTCGCCCCGAGATTGATGAGGAGCTCAGGGAGGCCTTCCCAGAGGGTGATTTCTCTTTTGAAAAGGTCACACCGGCGACTCTCCGAGCCGACATTGAGAAGCAAGTGACGATTCGGTACCGTTTCACTTTGGAGCCTGACTGGTTCGAGTCCTTGAGGCATCCACAGCTCCTTCGCGACATCTCAATCAAGATTGGCCTTCAATTGGGTTCTCGCAACTTCGTCTTCACTAAATCCCCAGCTCCAAACAAGGAGCAGTCTGCTGCCACCACGAACGGTGTCAACGGAAACGGACACGATGAGAGCAAGAAGAAAAAGAAGAAAGGTGGTGATTCCACGTCACCTAATAGGGGTCCCGCAGACGGAAAGCTCGCCGTTTCGTTTGTCCCGGATGATATCCTGAATATCGTGCCTCTAGTTAGGGATGCTGCACCAAGGAGCTCCCTGGCTGAGGAGGCGTTGGAAGCTGGACGGATCTCTCTCATGCAGAACCAGAAGCAACTGGGCCAGGAGCTCATCTTGGAATCCCTGTCCTTGCACGAACAAATCTATGGTATTCTTCACCCTGAAGTTGCCAAGCTCTATCATCAGCTGTCCATGCTGTACTACCAGACGGACGAAAAGGATGCTGCTGTGGAACTGGCGCGTAAGGCTGTGATCGTCACGGAGCGCACATTGGGAGTGGACTCTGCCGACACTATCCTGAGCTATCTCAATCTGAGTCTGTTCGAGCATGCTAATGGAAATACCAAGACCGCATTGGTTTACATTAAGCATGCCATGGACCTATGGAAAATCATCTATGGAGCCAATCACCCGGATTCCATTACGACGATGAATAATGCAGCGGTGATGTTGCAGCATCTCAAGCAGTACTCTGACTCTCGGAAATGGTTCGAGGCGTCTCTGGCTGTGTGTGAGGAGTTGTTCGGCAAGCAGTCCGTCAACACCGCGACCATCCTGTTCCAGCTTGCACAAGCATTGGCGCTCGACCAGGACTCCAAGGCTGCGGTCAACAAGATGCGCGATGCCTACTCCATCTTCCTCAATCAGCTCGGACCCGACGACCGCAACACCAAGGAAGCCGAAACATGGCTCGAGCAGCTGACGCAGAACGCAGTATCGATCGCTAAGCATGCCAAGGATATCCAGGCGCGGCGTCTTCGGCGCATCAACATGGCCACGCGCTCCCTAGGGACCCGGGTCCAGCCTCAGGTTGGACAGACGGCACCGGAGACATCGGGTGTCGCCACACCCAAAACGACACTGGACAACCGCAATATCGATGAGCTGCTGAAGTTCATTGAGGGCGGTGACTCGGGTTCGCAGTCTAAGCAGAAGAGGACCACGACGGCCAATCCCAAGCTTAGAGGGTCGAAGAGAATGTCTGCGAAGGCATGAACCAGCTGAACTTCTTTTGTCTGGAACTTTTGACGGCAATTCGTTTCGACGCATTGGAGCAGCATGTCTTTTATTTTTATTTTATTTTTTTGGTTATCTTTGAGATTCAGTGTTCGATAAGTGAAGCAAAAGGATTCGAAATAAAGCTGTGTTTTTCTATTTGGGACGCTGTATTATAGTTACGGATAGACCCCTCTCTACTCTTGCCGCTGGACGAATTGTCTGTTTATGCGTTTCATTATTGCAGAAGTCGGGATATGGCCTCGACTGCGTCACTAGGTAGACTGTGTCGCATTATATATTACATGGAATATATTTGTCTATGGTCTCAACGTATTCTACTGATATGCTGCAGAAAAGCAATAGTAAGATGTCCGACGTGCCTCGCAAGCAACACCAGCACCAACACCGGACGCTATGATATGACCAGGAAATAATGGTACGCGGGCAGAAGAAGAAGAAGAAGAAGAAGGTAGTTAGTCAGGAATCGTTATATTCCAAAGCATGTGCTTCTTTAGGATTCACCCCATCCGAAGAAGAATCAGCCGGCTCATCAGGCTCGTCACCATACCCCGACGGCGACGACGACGACGATGACGGTGATAAACTCGCCGGCAACAACCAACCAGGATGAAAGAAATTAAAAACGACGACAGCAAGAACCATCATGGCCCCGTCGAGAGCAACAAAGAACCTCTCCCTCGTAATCAAGTACCCGGACCAGCCCTGCGCGAGCTCGATAGTCCGATAAATGCAGCGAATATAGATGCAAAGGATGGAGAAGATCATAGCCCCGAAGAGCGTCGCGGGGCGGCTCCTCTGCTTTCCGAACCCCTGGAGGAGCCCCAACCGGAGAGACCGGCGGACGAAGTCGGCGGCGCAGACGACGAAGATCGAGACCGACGCGAGCTGGAACACGATGCCCGCGATCATGACGTCCGTTCCGGGCTTCGTGTTGCCGTTTACCTCGTCGGCGGCGGTGGCTGCCATGGCGCCGCCGATGGCCTGGATGACCAGCGAGATGACGTCGCAGGTGCAGAAGATCCAGAGGTACAGCGTCGGCGAGAGGAGGGAGGATTGTCGGCCCAGGAGCTTGATGTAGCAGCCTAGCAGGACGTAGATGCCTGCTGTGAAGAAAGTGGGTGCTTCTGGATGTCAGTATCTATTGCCCCTGCTTCCTTTATATATATATATATATTTTAATTCGTTTTCATATGCTGGGCCCCACCACTCACCGATGATGAGAGTGCAGATTTGCATCAAGAAGCCGTTCATGTTATATGGACACTGGGAGGACCAGGCTCGGCCTGCCCAGCCTAGAATTTCGGCTTGTTTCAGTTAGTTAGGCTTTCAGATAAAGAAGAAGGACACAAGGACACAAGAATAAAGAAAGCTCACTGAGACACCCCACAGCAAAGACAAGGGTCCACCAGGTCCGCGTCCAGATCGTCTGGGCAACATGGACGAACATGGACAGGCCAAAGAGGACCACGAAGACAATGCCCGCGGCCAGAGACGGCTGGTAGTCGTACGCATTGTCGATGCCGGGGATGAGAGCATGGCAGGTCTTTTTCAGAGCCTGTTGCACCTGGTCAACCTGTTCGGGGTCGTTGATATCGAAGCCGGGTGGGAGAGAATACATCGTTAGTAGAAGAGGACAAGAGGAGACAATCGTTCAGTTGAATGAATAAGTCTCCGTCAGAATCCCAAGATGCTCGCAGCACAACGGTATACAGTAAGTACCTTCCCACGAAAGAATGGAGGCACGCGAGGGCATAAATAACTAATTAGTATCTCGAGCATCGCTCTCCTGCATATGCCAAGCGGAGCCGATTCGATCCGTCTCGCAAGCTCTTCCAGCCTGGGTCTAGTGTGCGTCGCGATGAAGCCATCTTTCGGTTGGCTGTGCGCCTTGCAGTATCCACCTGCAAGCCTCAGATTCCCGGTTTACAGGTTGTGGTTCGTCTGGAGAAACCCCCCGATGGCGCATCGTTCGGGGGGGAAGTAGGGATGTCCTACGGCCTTGGAGCAAAGACGGACTCCGTTCGGCGGTGTTAACTGCCCGAGCACCGACTTCTCTTGGCTTCTGTAACTCTTTGTCTTCTAATTTCGTTCTCTGCTGGTCATTGGGCGGCCAGGGTTGTGTTTATTCTGGTTCAGCCTTCCTATGTGGAGTCAGTGGAATCGTCTTCCACCTACATTTGCTGAACCATTGATCAAAAAAAAGAGAGAGCTTTTCAGGGTGTCTTCGATTCTAACACATCTATCTGTCTAGTTAGTGCATCTATCTAGTGCATGAAAGTCTAAAATTTCGGCGCTGCAGATATTTCTTCAGGATCTAGACAAACGACGGACGTCAGCGATACCTCATTCATCTAGCAAAACCTTATCCATCAGGCTTTAAACTCACCCGTCTTGTATTTCATGATGTACTTCTTCGTCTGCACCATGTCATGGGTAAACCCCGTCACCAACTCCTGATGGCGGATACGAACACGCTCATTCCGCAGCGCTGCCCCATTAACCGCCGCAATGGCGACATGGAACCGCGACACGCGGTTAACCAGCAACATGTCGAACGGGGTCGTCGTGCTGCCTTCCTCCATGTACCCGGCCACCGTGACATTCTCCAGATTGGGCCGTCCGAACAGCAACCCCTGCAGCGAATTCGGGTAGCCGTGGTAGTTGAAGTGGATGGGCCTGTTGTCCGTGAATAGGTTATTGAAGGCCTGCGTGCCGAGCGCATGTGGATGCAAGCCCTCCTTGTCGAGGATCATGAGGTCCATGACGTTGATGACCCGCACGCGCAGCTCGGGGATGCGTTGCTTGAGTATGGCTGCCGCATGGATCACTTCGAAGGTCACCTCGACGCCGATGCCGACCAGCACGACGTCCGGGTCCAGTCCGTCGTCGGTGCTGCAGAAGCGCCAGACTGATGCGCCCGCCATGCAGTGCTGGTCGGCTTCTTGCGGGCTCAGCAGCACGGGCGTCGGCTGCTTCGCGCCCACCATTAGATTGACGTAGTTCTTCGATTTCAGGCAGTGGTGCAGCGTGGAGAGAAAGGTGTTCGCGTCCGGTGGGAGGTATACGCGTGCTGCGTTCTTCTTCAGCTTGATCACTGCGTCGATGAAGGACGGGTTTTGGTGCGAGAAGCCGTTGTGCTCCTGGCGAGTCCATGTGCTGGTTTCGATGTAGTTGATGCTGGAGATGCTGGAGTGCCAGTTTGTCTCCATGGCCTGATATGTATACATCCATCGAATTAACTACTTACCAAGAAGAATAATAGTCAGGCAGAAAAAAAAGGACCGGAGACCTATACATACCATCTTTATGAACTTCGCATACTGCACCATCATCGTCTGCACAATCCCCAGAAAGCTCTCATACGAAGGAAACACGGCCACCCTCCCCGTCAGGGTATACCCCTGCATGAATGCCTGACACATATGCTCGCTGAGCACCTCGATAACCCTACCGCCCTTGCCACGACAAAACTGGTCCCACTGGAAATTCCTCCCCGTGTGATTCAGTATGTCTTCGAGCTTGTTACTCTCCAGCTCATCCGGAGAGAAGATGCGAACGCTATGCGGATTCTGCACCAGCACCTTGTCCAACAATTTCCCAGCCAGCTTCATCGCGCTCTGCGTGCCGCCCTTTTCCACGCCGAATTCGCGCCAGTCCGGCAGCTTGGGAGCCACGTACACGCTGTATGTCTCGGGCCGTTGGCCGAGCTTCCTCGAGTCGCGGGCTGGGATGATCGATTTGATTTCGTCAATCGCGTCCCCGGATTCCGTGAAGAGCTCGGCCGGCCTGTACGATTTCAGCCAGGTTTGCAGCGCACTGAGCTCGTCCTTGTCCTTCTTCGCTTTCGGGAGCGGCACTTGGTGCGAGGTGTAGGACCCCTCGATGAATTTTCCATGCAGCTCTTTGGGTCCAGACCATCCCTGCATCGCCATTGTCAACTTAATTGGTATCTTCAAGCCATCTGACACGTAGGGGTGCATAACATATATAGGGCCATACCTTGGGCGTCCGCAGAATAATCAGTGGCCACCGCGGCTTCATAATCGGGTTCCCCGAACGAGCCGCCTGTTGAATCTTGCGGATCTCCCCAATGGCCCACATCATAGCGCAGTGGAGGTCGCTGTCGATGACGTTCAGATCCTCCACGAAACAGACCTGGTACCCGTATCCCGTGAAGAGGGTGGCCAGTTCCTTCTTATCCATGCATCCGAAGATCGTGCGCTCGCTGATCTTGAACCCGTTCAGGTGCAGGATTGGTAGCACGGCTCCCGATTCAGCAGGGTCGATGTACTTGATTGCATGCCAGCTCCTGTTCAGGTCAGCTTTTCCATCGTGAGCTCGGGCAGTACCCCCGCTGGGGGGGTAAAGGGGGGATACTGACGTGGCTGTCGGACCTGACTCTGCTTCGCCGTCGCCGACGATGCAGGCCACAATCAAGTCCGGATTATCCATGACGGCGCCAAAGGATACGCCCAGGGCGTACCCGAGCTCGCCTCCCTCATGAATCGCACCGGGGGTTTCAGAATTGATATGGCTAAGCAGTTAGCAAAGAGCAGAGCAGAGCAGAGAAGAGAAGAAGAAGAAGACGCCATATATATATGTCTTATGGCCAGAGCAAGCCCACCTTGGAAGTCCAGCAGGCGTGCTGAACGTCGAAATGAGCTCATTCAACCCATAGGCATTCTGCGTGTACTGTGGGAAGAATCTAGCCAGCGACCCCTCCAGCCACAGGCACGCCAGGATGCCAGGCGCACCATGTCCTGGTCCGACAACAAGCACCATGTCGAGATCCTGCTGCTTGATCAGGTAGTTCAGATGCGCGTATATCAGGACCAACCCGGGACATGTTCCCCAGTGGCCTTTTGCAGTGTTCGTTAGCCAAAATAAGACGCACTTCTTCTTCTGCTTGAGTTCGCACACACAAGTTGGCGAAAATAATATATACTACGAGCACTCACCAAGTAGCCTGGGCTTGATGTCGTCCGGTTGTAGAGGTTGTTCCAACATCGTATTGCTTTTCAAGAAGATCATCGCCGCGGCGATGTAAGACGCCGCCCGACGGAACTTGCTTATCGCGTCGCTGGCATCTTGGTCCAATTTGGTCCGTTCGAGCTTTACCTGGAGGTCCTCGATGGCGTCCGGGATGTGCGATGGTTCCGCGTCGGGGTTTGCTTGGTTGATGGTCTCCCCGGGCATCTTGGACGGAAGGGAGTGAACTATACGAGGTGGATATATATATATGTATATCAACTTGGAAAATCTTTAAAGCAATACAAAACAGTATAATGGTGAATGGCGAAATATCGCCCTGCTACCCTCTTCGATATTTCCTACATAGTGCCGTTTCTACGTCACCGTGAATCGATTGCCTTGACGTCACAATCGCATGGACAGGGGAAGGGGACACCAAAAAAAAAAAAAGGGCCCACGAACAGGAACAGGACAAGTGGACACTCAGGTACAAACTATCTTATTAGTTTATATTTTGGACAGTTTTCAAGAGCAACTCAGCTCCGAGAATCGACATGACCAAATCAATTCTCTCTGTCAATTCGGGCTCATCGTCCGT
The DNA here is from genome assembly GCA_002242795.1 of Byssochlamys sp. BYSS01. NCBI lineage: Eukaryota > Fungi > Ascomycota > Eurotiomycetes > Eurotiales > Thermoascaceae > Paecilomyces > Byssochlamys sp. BYSS01. Next base: position 436,219 of record NIXA01000013.1, read on the forward strand.
TAAGATCACCTTCTACACCACGGACAGCCCGCCAAAGGAGATAGTTAATGCCTCCGTATCCGGGCTCACGGCGCCTCCGCCCGTGTTCAAATACAGTCATGGCAGCCAGAAGCACAAGGAGAAGGTAGACGTCGAGCTGACGTCCCCCCCCGACGCATTCAAGTTCCTTCTCAAACGCTGCGTTGAAGATCCCCAGCTTTCGGAGATCGCCAGCGTTGACAACGTGCAATATATCTGCCATCGGGTGGTCCATGGAGGCGACTATGGCTCGGAGGTCAATATAACGGACGAGACGTACCATCATCTGAAGGATATAGAAGATCTCGCTCCTCTGTATGTTTTCCCCCTCCTTTGACACGGGGGTATTTGTTTCACCTTCCTTACACCTAGCCCCCTTCGTCTCAATCTTTTGCATATAGACACAATTTCTCCGCCCTGGAAATAGTCCGCGTATGTAGACAGGAGCTCCCGCATATCCAAAGCGTCACTTACTTCGACACCACTTTCCACAAGACACTGCCGGATTATATCAAGACATACCCGCTCGACCCGGCCATCGCTCAAAAGCAAGGGTTGCGCAAGTATGGGTTCCACGGGATCAGCTATTCGTTTATTCTGCGATCTGTGGCTGAGTTTCTGGGAAAGCCGGCCGATCAGCTGAATCTGATCGCCATGCATGTCGGGAGCGGTTCCTCCATATGTGCTATTAAAGATGGCAAATCGCTTGACACGTCGTAAGCAAGCATATGTCTCTCCTCTTTCCCGGCGAGAAAACGCCCTGAGAAACGGGTCGACTGACTGGGCATGTCAGAATGGGACTTACACCTTTAGCTGGATTGCCAGGCGCGACGCGAAGTGGGAGTGTTGACCCATCGTCAGTTATTGTCACACTGCTTTTTTTTTCCCTTTGTCTGGACTGCGAGACTTGAACCTGACATTCGTCCTTCTTTTCTAGCCTGGTTTTCCATGTCACGGACGAGCCAAGCAAACTAGTCTCCGCGGGAGGTCAGGAAAAAAACATCACAAACGTAGCGTCTGCACTCTTCCTCCCCGGAGGCGACCTGTAACCTTTAAATTCTCCTCAAGCAGCTAATGGTTAAAATAACAGGCAGAAGCAATACTCAACAAATCAGCCGGATGGAAAGCCCTAGCAGGCACGACGGACTTCGCCGAAATCGCCGTAGAAAGCCCGCCGACGGACAACCACCGACTCACCTTCGACATCACCGTCGACCGCATCCTGGGCTTCATCGGCAGCTACTTCGTGAAGTTGGACGGGCGGGTCGACGCGATGGTCTTTGCCGGTGGCGTCGGCGAGAACAGCGCCCTGCTTCGCAAGAAGCTGGTGGAGAAAAGCCGATGTCTCGGATTTGCCATTGATGAGACAGCAAACGAGAGGGGACCTGTCAAAGATGACCCCGTGACAGAGATATCGAAGCGGCCAGGCAGTGGTCCGCGAGTGTTGATCTGCCAGACGAATGAACAGGTAAGTAACGATGAGGGTTGTCTCCGGCCCGTCTGTCCTTTTTATAGAGGATACATAGGGTTAACGGAGTTCGGATCAACTTGTAAACAACCAGTTTGAAATGGCACATCGCTGCGTTCGTGATAGACTTAAGAATGGGGTCGAGGTGACTGATTCTTGGTAGTCAAGTCGGAATATCAATTCAATGCGAAAATGCATAGATCCATAGGCACGAGACATGAGGCTGATGTCGTTGGCACGAAATGAAAAATAGTCGGGACTGTTATTTCCAGTCATTCCATCCAAGTAAGAAATTGACAACATGCAAACGTGCTCAGCGATTGGTGTAGGTTTCTTTCGCTGTATACCAGCCCAAACCGGAAGCCAATCGACGCAACATATGTGCATCAGAGACGAATGAGATAAATAGCAACGTCTGGATTTGTCTCTTTGAAGTCATTCAGTTGAAAGTAGAAAAATCGAAGGCAATGGAACCTGTAAAGCACTGACGTATCGATCTCACTCGCAGAACAATTAAGACGGTCAGCGCCATCATGCAGAGGGTTGTCTTGACACAGCCGCAATGAATGTTAAGATCACTAATACGCTGATATACAACGAAAGGGAACAGAGATAAGTAAGATCACATAATCACGGATTTAGAATTAGAGTATGTGATGCATCTGACACAGTGTTAGAGCAGCGCGGGCTCTGGCAAGGGTTCCTATTTGTCGGAAATTCTATGCGGATGCGATTATGACACTTTCATCTTGTCTGGACTTGGCTGGTTTCGGAAAAAGCAGCCCTGCAGCCAAAGTACGATATCTGCAATATCTTGCATGTGTCAAGGGGTGAGGAGATTCGGACCACCGCCATTGTCTTGGTGATGTGTCGACTGGACGCAACGCACGCAGGGAAAAGAAAGGGATCGGGAGGTATGACGCAGAGCTCTGGAATCTGGATGCCTGCTGGATGGCCGGGACCTGGCAATTGGTAATTACTCAGTGGTAGAGAGTGATATTAACTCATTGGAGCACCCCTGCAAAGTCGATCATGGCGAGACCGCTGTCTTGGGTCCAACACGAATGGATCCGGGACATCGGGCCGCTGCAGTGGCTTCTAACACGGGGCGACGACTGCTGTCGAACCATGCGTTCCATGTGTGCGCGCGGTGGATGCGCCGGTCTAGGCCACCGATCGTGCGAATTTTGGCCGATCAACTCTGGCCGGACCGTCTTCCGGAGGTAGTGGCGGGATGTTCCCGCGACACTACGCATATTATTATGTCGGGGAGAGTCTCAGGGGGAAAAGAAAATGATCGGGATGCGATCGATCAGGACGCTGCAGCATTGGGGCTGCAGGGCTTTTGCTCAGCTCAAAAGACTGATAACCGGGTGGCAGGTCCTTGCAGCTCGACGCCACTCGACGATAGCATTTTCGAACCTTGCGAAAATTGTCTTTCTGATAACCTAACCTTGCTGCCTTCTCTTTCCATATCGGGATAATTATCCTTCTCCACCGTGGCATGCTGCGCGGATGATAATGACGCTCGTCTTGCAGCCTATGCGGCGAACCGTTTCTGAACTTGCTTTTCCGTCAATCCTTTCTTTCTTTCTTTTTTTCCTCGTATCAATCGTAATCAGCCGAAAAGGAAAAGAGTCCGCGACAGAACTCATCTCGTAGTAGAAACGTAAGATATAAGAAGCACTGTCCAGTGGGCACACCGTCGCGCCTCTTTCGAAATGTCATGTGTCCAGATGGATGGCTGGTAATAGACAGCGCATTTGCGTCGCGATCGCGAGCTGCGGCGATGTATGCCCGCGATTGGGGGAATAATACGATGAGGAAGACAACCGGAGCCATGTACTTGCTCTGTAGTTAGCAGTGCGATGCATGGATCGGCGGTTCCACAAGAACGGAGGAGAATCCAGTGCAGAAATTCCCACGCGAGCCGTGTCACGACGGGGACACGCGGCGCACGACGCCATGCAGCTTGCTGCATGCTGCATGTCGCCTCCTCGCAAACCTTGATTCAAGGACATGTAAGCTAATGCATCCAGCCGCAGTCTGCACTCATTCTGGAACCGTTGTCATATCATAGTTATTCATTCCACGGGTGGATTGCATCGGGGTGGATACCGAATTTGACAAAGGGATGTTTCTGGGTGAGAGGCCATTATTTATTTATGATTATTATTATTATTATTTATTGTTATTTTTATTTATTTTTTTTTTTGGAGAAATGGTTGTTTACTTAAAGGGAGGCATCGAACGTTTCCAGAACAACGCTACTCCACGATGCTGATGACACCCTCCTTTTCAAGTAATAGTAACTAGGCAGAAGGATTAATAGAGTCCAACTCAGAGAGGCAACTTCATGAGATTCATGGCATGTCACTACGCTAGTCCGTTGAAGACGTCGAGTAGGTGTATATCTCATGACAAGGCGTTCAGTTCGGGGATATCCTATTATCCTTGTCTCTGGAGGACGATGCATGACGAACCGACACAGCTGGTTTTAAGGTGAAGGTGTTGGCTCTGACGACTAATTAATAGTAATTATGACCCAGTCGATCGGAAACCCGAACTTGCCGACCACGAGGCATGAAGTGGGCCAAGCAGGGGGCACAATATCCGCGTGCAAGATAGCAACGTTCCCGAGGTGCAGCCACGACCCAGTTGGCTCGACTGTGGCGTTCAGGGATGGATGGGTCATGACCCATCTGATTACCGTGTTGAGAGGATCGCGTGTTGATGGGCGAGGACCGGGAACGCATCCGCGGAGACGGGCTGGAAGTTAGTCGTTGATGCCCCATGATTGAGGATGGCTGATAATACACCGTAATACAGACCACATCACACGTCAGGGCATTAGCATTATTATCATTATAATGGATCCTCGATGGTCGTGTGCAGGGTACTGATCAGGACAGAGTATCATAATAATATCGGAAGGGGGAGTTTGCCTCGATCCGGAGAGCTGTCCATGGACGGTACTTTTCCACCACCACCAGGGCTGAGAGCTGGAGACTGCTGCTGCTGCAGCTGCAGGGTACGGCGCTAGAAGCATTGGAAGACCTCAGAAGCTTCCCAGGCAACACGGGCAGCTCATTTCACAGCACCCCCACTCCCCCCTTGGACCATGTACCGCTGTAACTCCATGTGGCGAACTCTTCGTTTCACTGCCCGTTTTAGGTTATTGGGAGAACCGCCCAGTCTTTTTTAATACTCCGGATACCCCATCGGGGACCTCAGTCTATGTATGTCATTGCGCTGGTACATAGGTGGTGTTTCGCATTTGATCGGAAATTTGATGTGCGTCGTGACGAGCCCACGACGAGCCCACGATGTAGTCATCGCCACGCGGGAGGCCTCGGACGAGAAAAAAAGAAAAAAGAAAAGCAGGAAATACCTTAGCTAGGGATGGAGATCTGCTTTGGGGGGAAGCGGATCGATCCCCTTTTGGCCCGGAAGCCTCCCAGCAAACTAAACTGCTAGTTCGGTCCACGGGTCCGCACATATCACAACGGCGCTTCTCCGGAACTCCCTCCCTTTTCTCCCGCGCGCACAACTCTGTGCTCCACGAGGTGACGGTTCCTGCGTGGCCCAGTCTGAAGGGAGCCAATAGGTACTGCTCGTACTGTGTCTGCATCGTCCACTGCGGTTTGATCCCCTCAGAATTTCAAGCCTGTTCCTGACCCCCAAAATCCTGTTCCCTGCCCCAAGTTTGCAGTTCCCAACAGTCTTCCCCCCACTCTCCGTGCTGGAGTTGGCGGTAACTTAACCCCGTATTGCGCGGATCAAGTTAACCCTCCCTCGGACCCAAGGTTGAGGTCTCGGGTTTTGTAAATTGGTACTAATTACCCTAGGTACGTACAGAGATACAGAGGTACAGAGGTACAGAGGTACTCCGTACAGAGGTACAGGTACCTCACCCTGCAGGATTCTGCGACGCCAGCTTGCTGCAGCCCTGGAGTCCCGTCCAGCCCATCATCCCTGGAGCCCTTGGATGCTAATGTACCTCCAGACGATGCCCTTGCGCTCTGCTTGCCTGAAGAGGAAGGTCTTTCTTAACTGGGACAGGGCACGCAGCCATCATGTCACTTACTTAGTACTACTATTATTATTTTATTATTATTCGGTTTATTCAGATTCTCCTCCTCATTATTTATTTAGTTATTACAGGCCCAGACTCAAATACCACCAAACCCAGAACAAAGGGACCGCTCCAACCCAGTCTCGGTAGGTAGTTAGGGCGTACTAAAGTTCTTGCTAATTAACCACCAAAACCCCTAAAAGGCGACTTCGATTATTATCGTCCTTCTGGGCCAGCCGTGTTCCAGCCTGCAGGGGCTGTGGGTACGATGCATCGCCCATCTCCCACGCCGTCCATCGTCCTTCCCTAAGCGTAACCCTTCCGTCGGGACATCGAACGGGAGAGCCGCGTTGGTTCGGATGACAATAATCAGCTGTGTCCAATCTTATTACTCCTGCCATCATTTTGTGACGGGCGAGTCAGACAAGAGACTCGCTGTTCTATTATTACGCTCTTGTCGCCTGGGGATGTCCTTTTTTATTCATTTTTCCCTTTTTTCCCTTTTTTGCATTATAATTATTTATTTAATTGTTTTATTTTATTTACTTTCAAAATTATTATTATTTATTTTACTTTCCCTTTCCCCTTTGTAACCTGTCAGGCCACTAAAAAAATAATCTCTCTCAAAAATGAATATATTCAAGCTAACTGACGCGCTCCTTAGTAGCAGTCTGGCCACAATCCGATTCCTCTGTCTCTCTTCGCCAATCTCCCCATACTCATCTATCTCTCCGTTTTTGCCGATATTTAAATAAGCTACCTCCGTCGTCTCATCCTTTCCTCCCTCCCTCTGCTTCCCCTGTTTCTCCTTCACTCATTCCAGAACTTCCCTCACGACACATCCAATCCTTTTCACTCCAGACAAATTCCCACTTTATCCTCCGCGTCAATTCCTCCTACCGTCGGCTGTGTCACCTTTTGTTTGCGATTCGATGCTCTCGCAAAACACACAGTCCCGAATTTCAGTTTGTTGGCTACAACCTTCGCAAGTTAATCTTCTTTGACAATACCAAGAACAAAGAAAACAGACGAACAAAAGGGCACTATAAGAATCGAAAATAGATCAAACGCCGACCTTCTCCAGTACTTATTCCTACTGCGGTCCCTAATAATTTTTTTTTTTGTTTCTGGGCTTGTCGTTCAGCTCGCAACTCCCGAGAATTTCGTCCGGCGCCAACATTTCCTGCCCTGATACTGATACGACTACTGCAATTTTGTCTGCACTCTGCGAATACACTGTCCTCTCGTTCTTAAAGGGGATTACCCTGTCCCTTGTCCCGTTGGGGTTAATTGCGCCTCCCCCATTTTGCACAACCAGCTGGCCGCACTATAATCGGCTCTAATTTCGACCTTCTACTGTGTATTATTACCTGTTACTTATTTAATCACTTTTCACTTTTTTATTTTTTCTATCTCTCTACCGTGAGTATCCCGAGTGAGTCATGTTTTCAGCTGCTTTCAATCTTGTGACAGCGTTTAGGAAGGGGCTGCATGTGCTGACGGTGGCTTTCGTTTCTGCGCAGAATTTCCCACGATGATGACTCGAGACTTTTCAGCTTGCAATATGGGTCGAGGAGCATATGATACGACAGGCATCAAGAAGCCGGGGGCACCTCCGCAGCCACCCAAGTAAAGGGAGAAAAAAAGGAGACTGGGACACACTTCCCTTCGCCTTTTCCTTGGATTGCTTGTCGATCTCCAAAACGAAAGAGATTCATTTCCTTTTCGCCACACCCCTCCCCGTACCCCAACTATTCCAAGTGCTAAGGGCACTGGATGAATATTTGCCGTCAGCTTGACTTGGCTATTACGTTGTACGTGGCATGTTGCTTTGCTTTTGCTCAGGTACGGGTTGTGCAAGAACTAACGGGGACTTTTTCTTTAGCTCCGTGTAACATTACCCACTTCGGCTTCGGCTTTACATACACCTTCTTATCTGTTTTTAATACGTACGGTTTTGAGCACCGTTTTCGACAATGGACACTCACCTCGATATTGAGCAATATTCAACCCTCTTTCTATTCCTCGTTTCTGCGGATTCAATGCAGATCGAATTCCTGATTGCTTACATACAACACGTTTTAATAAACCGACACGACTTGATCCAAATTGGAATCCCGGCATCGAAAAGCGCTATTCCTCGATTTTTTTTTTCCTCTCTTATTTTCCACGGGCGTTTGGTATAGACGGGATGGATACAAATATGGGAATTGCATGGTTTGACACCAGACGGAGCTTAGAATACTCGGACCTCACGGTCAAAGATGGCTTGGTTTGCCTTTCATTTTTTTTAATCTGTGTTTGATTACGTCCTCTTCGTTAATCTTATTCCACGTGGAACTCGCAGTTATCAGTCTGCTCAGTATGTAATATTAGACTCAAAATGACCCGATTGCAGCATAGCAATCAACCGGGAGGATATTTTTGTTTTTGTCCATGATGGCGCTGAAGAGATCTCGCTGCTGCGTGATCGAGAGTGGCGGTTCGGAGCATGGACTAGCCTCAAGTCTCTCTACCTCTTTCCCTTTTTGCTTTTTCTTTGCTAATTTGATTTGTTCGACCATGTGCTTCGTTTGGGTGATCTAACTTGCATGCAACATCGGTTGCGCGACGGATCTGTTGTATCTGTATCTCCACTAGCCAATAAGGCTCGGTTCAGTCGCAATTACAAAGAGCTGGTTCTCTTGACCTTTCGTTCTTCCAAGTAAAAAAGAATTCTTACGACGGATGCTTGAACTATGATTCAGCTTCCCGCTGTTCTTCTTGGTTTTGCCGCCCAGCCATGGATTCGGGGCAGGACTCTGAAATGGTCGCGATAACGTATCCTAGGCAGCAAGCAAACAGGGCGCGGCTAGCGGCTTGCTCTTGATTCACTAGAGATGGTGATGTTTTCAGCATTTCCCGCCTGGAACGCAGGCAAATTAATAGATTAGCATGAGAAACAGGAGATCAACCCGTTGCGGGTCTCAGGCATTGCAAAGGAGGCCGTGAAGACGGAAGTCTGTCTAACACTTGCGACAGGGCCGTATGGCGATCTGCTCGTATCCACAGCATTGGGTAGCATTCGATTGCTTCCATGAACACGCTTCGGCCTTGGAACCTGGAAGCGCCCGCTGAACCTCCCGTGACTGAAACAGCCGCTAGTCCTGTTCGGGGAGCTGGAAAAGGTGCGTCGTTCCTCCAGCTGCATACTTAGTACTGCCTGCCGCGCTACCCGTACATTATTCATTCTCTCGCCTCTATCGGTGGAGTCTGCCATTCTTGTTGCCTTTTTTTTCATTTTTCATTTCTTTTTATTTCTTTTTTTTTTCCCCAATCTGCAACCGCCCCCGTTTCGTTTCGTTTTCGATTCGATTTGGGCTGGGCAGTGGATACCCGTTGGTTGTTGCTGGTGTCGAGTAAAAACCGTGGCTTCCGGAAATACTGCCGGCGTCGCCCGCCTAGGCCAAACGGGAGTTAGAGGCGTACAAAGCTCCAACGTACAACGTCAGATCAACAATCCGCATTTCAGCTTCGGCGCTCTCCCTATCGACCTTTTTTTCCCCGTTACGTATGACGACCGCGTGAATCGCGATTTGCAATAGTCGAACCAATCAGTCGTCATTTATTTGGGCTTTGAAACATTTGCAACTATGTCCGAGACAGCAAATACCCCCAAGCCCAGTAGTAGCGTCAAGCTTGTGCTTCTGGGAGAGGCGGCTGTTGGGAAGGTGGGGGAGCTTGGTTTTTCTTTTTCTTTTTCTTTTTCTTTTTCTTTTTCTTTTTCTTGTTCCAGTATACTGAACGCAGCTTCCCGATACAGTCGTCGCTTGTCCTTCGATTTGTCAATGATGACTTCCAAGAAAACAAGGAGCCTACTATCGGAGGTAAGGTGCTTCCCACTTTTGCCGGGACCTCTATATGTCGGCGCTTATGGCATCACGCCCAAGAAGACTAGGGCTAACTTGACTTTCTTTTACAGCCGCTTTCCTAACCCAGAAATGTTCCCTGCCAACACGTACGATCAAGTTCGAAATCTGGGACACAGCGGGCCAGGAGCGCTTTGCGTCCCTCGCCCCTATGTACTATCGCAATGCGCAAGCAGCGCTCGTGGTCTACGACATTACAAAACCGTCATCTCTACTCAAAGCGAAGCACTGGGTCGCTGAACTCCAACGACAAGCAAGCCCCGGGATCGTGATCGCTCTCGTCGGTAATAAGCTGGACCTCGCGAATGATAGCAAGGATTCCGCCGGGACATCGTCTGCGGAGGGTGAGCGTGATGCCTCTGCATCTGATGGAAACGGCGCTGGCGATGACCAGGAGGAAGACCCCGTTGCTCCCGATGCCCGCAAAGTAACAACTGCAGAGGCCAGCGCTTATGCAGAGGAAGAGAGCCTGCTGTTCTTCGAAACCAGTGCTAAGACCTCTGTGAATGTGACGGAAGTCTTCACCGCCATCGCTAATGCCATCCCGGAGAGCAGTTTGAAAACCGGACGAGCTGGTGCCGGTGCAGGTCAAACCGGTCTCGGAGGCGGACGACCAGGGGATGATTCCAGGGTTAACCTTGGAGAACGGGCTAATGCAGGAGCCAAGGAGGGCTGTGCTTGTTGATCGGCTGCTGAATACAGGTCGAGTTGTTAAGTGTGGGATTTTCATGGGTCGGGCCCGCTTCTCACGAGAGTGACTGGGATTGCGTCCGTTCAGACCAGTGGCATATACGAGCTTCTTGTACTTCCTTCGGTTTAAGGCGTCTTGCGCTTTTCTTTTCCTTTTCCTTTTTTATCTTTTTGTCCTTTCTCCGCTTGATTCTCGATGAGAGTCTTCCATGTGCTTACTAGGTAGCTGATGTTCTGTTTGCGGGATTGATATCCCTTCTCTCGGGGTGGCTCTATGCTCTCCGGTTTTCAGCGATATATCCAGGAAGAGAGGTAGTTAGTGAAGTGATAATAGAAGTTGCCTCGAATGACGGAAAGCGGATGGGGAGTAATTATGTAGTATCTATCTACTGTAGTGATCGGCGGATATTTATGCATATCCCTCTGCGGGTCCTGAGGAAGTCCTGAGGCACACTCAGGGCGAAGCTCTCACGTGACCCGCGATCCCCTAGGCATCGCGCTAACCACATCCGTACAAGCGCGCCCACAGTAAGCGATTCCCACACGGAACAACTTGAGCGCCAAATTAATCACTCCGATCGGTTTCGGATTGCAGGCCTTCCTCTCTCTCTCTCTCTTTCTCTCTCGACGACCCGCCCTTTTTGCTTGCAAAAAAACAACAACACTTCCTTCCTCCGCCGATAAGGAAGCAGCGCCAACTCCAGCAGCAAACCCTCCCGAGTCTGCTCTGCAACCATGGCTGCCCTCAACAAGATCGCGTTCAACTCGCCCTCGAGGCAGAACCCGTCCGAGCTGGAGGCTACGATTGCCGGTGCTCTGTTCGATTTGGAGAGCAACACGACGGATCTGAAGGCTTCGCTTAGGCCGTTGCAGTTTGCCTCTGCTCGTGAGGTAAGATTCTTTCGTTCTTTAGTTCTTGCGATTTTGCTGGTTTCGTTGTTGCAATGGGCTGGGAAGAGAAGAAGAACAATTGGGATATGATCAATGATCAATTGGACAGCAGCCGCTTTTGCACTTCTATTTTTTTTTTTCTTTTCCGACATGAAAGTCTGACGTTCTCTAGGTCGAGGTCGGTCACGGAAAGAAGGCGATCATCATCTTCGTCCCCGTCCCAGTCCTCCAGGGCTTCCACAAGGTGCAGCAGCGGTACGAAAGATCCATCCCCTACATTCTGGCGGCAAATTACGAACAGAACACCAGACACAAACACAAACACAAACACAAAAGCTAACAAATCGCAAACCAGTCTCACCCGTGAACTCGAGAAGAAGTTCTCGGACCGCCACGTCCTGTTCGTCGCCCAGCGGCGCATCCTCCCGCGGCCCAAGCGCTCCGTCAACAGTCGCACGAACCAGAAGCAGAAGCGTCCTCGTTCCCGCACCCTGACAGCCGTCCACGACGCCATCCTCACCGACCTCGTCTACCCGGTCGAGATCGTCGGCAAGCGCATCCGCACCAAGGAGGACGGCAGCAAGACCATCAAGGTCATCCTCGATGAGAAGGAGCGCGGCGGTGTCGACCACCGTCTCGATGCTTATGGTGAGGTCTACCGTCGTTTAACCGGTCGGTCCGTCGTTTTCGAGTTCCCCCAGAGCAGTCTGTCTGAGTATTAGATTTTGAATTGAATTGAAACATTCTTTTAAAAAAGAAAAAAATTCGGGTCGGTTCGGCCATTTTTTTTTCTCCTTATTTAATGCGAAGACAGAACAGCGAGTGAGGCACGGCTACCGCCAAGGATGGCCCATGGGTCCCCGGGGGAAGGGGGGGAACAGATGAAGGAAAGAGAAAATAAAATAAACTCTATGAGCCATGGTGTTTTTTTTTTTTCATTCCGTTGTTTTATCTTCTCTTTCAAATTCAAATATCGTGCAATGTTTGACTTGGTCAGGGTGTGTGGTCTTGTTGACGACAAGTTTTTTCTCACTGACATGCCAAATGTCATTGATATGTGGGTCCCAAAAGCGAAAATATGAGAGAAATGCCAAAACAAATTTAAAATAACAGCCTGGTCTGGTCTTCCTTTGTTTTTTTTTTTTTTTTTCTCTGCTTTGGCCAAGTTCTCAGCGTCGAGAGTTGCGAGATTATGACCTCCTTACTTCGACGGCTTACCTTAAAATAGGAACTCTTATCCACATTACTGCCGTATAGTATATGCGTTTTCTCCACATGCAGCTTGTCTTGAAAGGGGGTATCCTGGTCACTCAATTGACTAATAATGCATTAAATATCTATAAACTATGGGTATGAAGCAGCATCGACCAAAAAAAAAAGAGAATCAGTGAAGAAAGTAGGGGGCCAATTCTCTCAACCACTCCCTTGGATCCTCCCGACCCCCAAAACCATCCAATACGCCAACTCCCGCTTGACCAGGTCTGGCTTCCCCTTCCCAACAACAGCCTGCTCATTCTGGTTCTCCGAGTCCCACTCCATCCTCACGAAGACCGGGATCTCAAGGACGTCTTCGTCCTCTTGCGTCCCAGACCGAGCATCTGCGCCTGCGTCAGTAGAAGTAGACGCATCCGGCAAAGTACCCGGCACCACTTCCATCGCTATTGTCGTCCAGTTCCGGCCCTTATCCCACACTTTACCTGCTTCTGCGACCCTTTCGTGGCCCGCTGCGCGTGATGGTCGAATGTCTCCCGAGGTAGCAGACGCTTGCTGTAGGGCCTCGTCCCATACGTCGCTGTTGGCGCCAATATCGAACTGAGGGCAGAGGATGGTAACTTTGGTAGCAACTCTTCCCGGGGTGACTGAGGGCGTGGCAAGGGTGATCCGAACGGGATCGAACATGTGGTTTTTCAGGGTGAGGAGGAGCTGGATAGGTTTCAGGGGAGGGAGCGCGTCTAGATTCGGAGTGGATGCCATGGATGAAGAGGAAAGAAGAGGGTTAGGGTTGGGCACGACAGCTAATGGCCGAAGAGTTGGTAGTGGGATGTAACTTAGGGCGATGAGACGGATGCGGAAGCGGGTCGACTGCGGCTTAGACTCTGGTTTCACGAGAATATGCTTGCAGGTCTTGCACCGCTTCGACCGCTTCGTCCGCAGGAGCATGGGAAGGGGGAGCAGATCATCCACGAAGCGGGTGTCTGGCGGTTGGAATTTGCGCTGCTCGATCGATGCAAAGCCGTCCCAGCCGCAGTCTTCGGATGCCATCTTTCGGATAATCGCGTCTTCAGCATCGGTCGATGGGACCTTGAGGCCCTCACTGGCGGTCAAGGCTTCTCTCATCACTGGCGGCCTGGACTTAGGTTTCTTGCTACCCGCGTAGAGACCGCCAAGTGTTGACGTGTAGATGGACATGATGCGGTTCAGAGCTCCTGGTGAAGAGAAACCACCGAGACCGTAATCGCTCCCCAAGGGATCGGCTGGTGAAGCAGAAGATTCCGTAATCTGGTTACGATAGAATGATTTTAGAGCGGCGAACCTCGCCTCGGGAGTAAGGGCCGACTGGTCCTCTTGACCAGTCTCGTCTTTCTGCGTCGTGTCATCGGGCGAAGGAGTCCCAAATTCATCAACAGATGAATACCGGGATAAGGGTGACTTGAGATCATTAAGGGCCTTGGAAGCCGGCTTCGACAGAGTGGAGTCTGTCATTTTGGAGAGCTGAGTTCGGAGATTTGTCGGCTTATCAAACTTGATGCCGATGTCCAGAGTCGTCCACATGCAGTATGGGCAGGCTAGAACCCAGGGACCCTGCTGATTCTGGTTGCCGTTCGTTGTGGCATTCTCAACACTGCTGACTCCGAGCGGAGAAGTGCAGATCGGGCAACTAAAACAGTTCCTCGCACAGCTATAGGAGGTCGAGGATCATCAGCGAAGTAAACCTTGTTCGCAGGCCAAAGAAAAACATACCGGTTGCCTTCACTCCGGACCATGCTGCTTGGCGTCTCAAACAAACAGTTCGGGCAATACCAGCTAACGATCTCCTCTGTTATACACCGAGGGCATTTGATTTGATGACAATCCTCGCAGTAGAGGAGTTGCTCTGGCGGGAAGAGCGAAAAGTTCGCACGCGGTGACCGAGGGTCAAACGTGCTGTCCTCTTCACCATCATCATCTTCCTCCTCCTCTTTCTCCTCCTCTTCTCCTGCACTCTTCTCGTCGTGATCGGACTCAAAATGTGTTCTGCGCGGGCTATCTCTTGAACCCCGCTTCCTCAAATGGTCGGGAACAGGTGTGTCCGTGCAGGGACACGAGATGAAGGTGTAGGGGAAAGGACGCGACATTTGTCAGAGTAATAGAGGCGGAGAATGTGACCGAATTGAGCAGAGCTATATCATCCTACTCAGGGATAAATTCCGCGAGCTATGCGTCGCTGAATCCTCTATCTTTCTTCGTAGCGCGTTCGATGACGGGCGGCGTTCCCTAGGATCAAACGCGACCTATTGGAATGAAGAGAATTAACCCTGCTTCAGAAATGAAATCCAGCTCAAAGGTTGAAGACAGCAAGCTACTCATACTCACCTACCGTGAATTCGTCGTGGGCAAGTTGAATGGAACAAACGTGTTGGGCCCCTTTCTTTGTTTTCGAAAGCAATGCGGAGGTCTGGTTGATCTCCGCCGGAGAAGGAAAAAAAGTCGACGTCAGAGGAAGAGAGAGTTCCACTCCGGACAACTACTCTGTGCTTCTTGCAGGAGACACCGCCAGGAATTGAAACAAAATGTTACATTCAAATTGCTTTTGATTTTAAAACGAAAACCCCCTTCTGAAAACTTCAACTAGATCGAGACTGGAAGCCATGTTTCTATTTCGCTCAGCTCCTCGCCTGCAGCGAGTATACGCACCAGGAACATTATCAGGATCAGGAACAGCAAGGACCTATGCCACTCAACCATCTGGCAACCCTACCCTGGAAGTGTTCAACAGGAGAGTCAAACATCTTCAGAAGGATCGCGCGGGACTGAACGTCGAGGAGAGCCGGAAAGTAGACTATCTCAAAGATGAGGTAGCTATGCGATTATGTGAACGGTTACTGGCAAGTCGGCCGTCAGAAGAAGAAAAAGGCTATATCAAATTCTGAAAACAGCATCTGGCTAATGCCCTTTTGTCTTCCTATCGACGTTGGTGACGAACAGGATATCAAGCGAACCTTCCCCCATATCTTAGACCTAGGGGCCAACAGCTGCAACATCGCGCGAGCCTTAACAGCACCGAACCCAGACCCCCTCTTGCCATCAGGCGAGTCAGCACCACTGGCAACGCGCATATCGAAGTTAACATGTGTCGACACCTCGCACTCGCTCCTGCACCGAGACGAGGACCTTCCCTTTAACGAACAACTCCCCATCGAGCGGACGGTAGTCCCGGATCTAGAAACGCTACCCTATGACCCGTCCACCTTCGACGCGGTCCTCTCCTCTCTCTCCATCCACTGGGTCAACGACCTCCCTTCGCTATTAGCGCAGGTGAACGCGATCCTGAAACCCGATTGCCCATTCATAGCAGCCATGTTCGGCGGGGACACGCTATTCGAGCTCCGCACGTCGCTGCAGCTCGCGGATCAAGAGCGGAGAGGCGGAGTGGCCCCGCATGTCTCGCCGCTGGCTGACGTGAGGGACGTGGGAAATCTACTCGGTCGCGCCGGGTTCAAGATGCTCACGGTTGACGTCGAGGATATCCTTGTCGAGTTCCCGGATACGTTCGCGCTGATGCAGGACCTGCAGGCGATGGGGGAGGGGAATGCGGTGCTGCATCGCGAGATGGGCCCCATCTCGCGCGATGTGCTACTGGCTAATGAGGCTATCTATCGGGAATTGCACAAGGAGGAGGATTCGAGAGGGATACCGGCCACGTTCAGGATTATTTTCATGATCGGTTGGAAGGAAGGGAAGGGACAGGCGCAACCGCTGAGGAGAGGGAGTGGGGATGTGAATCTGAAGGATCTTTTGGGGGGTGGGAGTTTCTAGAAAGGATTTTTATGTTCATGTCTGCGCAGAAAGTATACAACAATAGAACTGAAATACAAGTCTAATCCGTTCGAAGGCAATTAATATCCACCCCAAAGCCTAATCAAATTGGAAAAGCAAAAGCGTTGAAGAACGAAGAAAAGTGGAAGGAATCCTGCAGGGTGACATTTTGAGTAATCCACATCGAGAAAAAGAACAGCCCCAACCTACGTTCGCAACTCCTTATCTAACAAAGTCACACCGTCCTCCGATCCGTCATGACTCGCACAATCGACCCGGTCCCCGTCAGCTCAACCAACTTCTCATGCCAGCTAAGAAGCACGCTCATCTGCTGCCCACCACCACCTTCGCCGAAATTCCGCGCCTGGATCTGCGTGAACCCGGTACTCTGCGGCGAGATGGACTTGCGAGGTGACTGGGCGCCGCTAGAGGGACCAGCGGCAGAAGACATTCCTTTGTAACTGGACGACGACGTAAGAAACAATCAATCAAACAAGCAAGCAAGCAAGCAAGCAAAAGGAAGGAAGGGGTTAGGAGAATCTTACAGATACTTCATCAAACAATCCGCCCTCTCCGAACCCCCTTCTCCACTAGTAACCCCTTCTAGAACCCTGAGCATCTCACCTTGCCTAATCCCCTGCAGCACCTCAATAACGGTAGCAAGATGGACTTCCTTCGCGCGGTCGTCGCCGCCCAGGGGTGCCGTGTCGAGCACCGTCCGTAGCGCGCCTTCGGGGTCCCCTCCGCGGAGCAACTGGCGGATCTGCGTCGCGACCGATGCGGCCTCGCTGGATGTCGTGGGTGCGGGCAACGTCGGCGGGAGGAGGCTTTCCATGGGGAAGTTGATGGAAGAGTCCGGGTCATAGACATCGATGTTGATTGTGCGGTAGTTTATTTGGGACATTTTGGCGATATTCTTTTTTTTATTTTAATCTTTCCTATTACTGCTCGGATTTGGGGTATGGGTGGTGTCCAGATAGTCCTCGACTTCCCTTTGTCCGCCTTGAGAGCTCGTCGACAGTTAATTGGGACTCGACTAGACAAGTTCAATCAGGAGGCGGAGTAGTTCGTTCCCGCTCAATGGATGAAATGTGTCACTGTAGGCTCTGGAAAAGCCGTCTATATTAGACTATCTCGCCAGTATCAACCAGTAAACGTGGAAACAGGAGGTTAACGTACTCCGCCGGGATATCGAGGCACGAGGCGGGGCGAAGCAGACGGCACTTGACACAGCGGTGACAGAAGTGACGTGTGTAGGGTGGATGGTATTCCCCCAGGATGAAGTCAGGGAGTAGTATGATTCAGTAGTTGCAGCTCTGAGAGGAGGTGGCAGGATATCCGTGGATCCAAGAGGAAGACAGCTTCGACACTGCAGAAAAGAGCGCTTGGAAGCGGGAGCGACAGCTTGCTTGGGATTTGGGATGCTGACGTCGCGGAGGCCCGTTCTGGCCTGAGGCAGCAACAACGTTGCCCAACTGTACATATGAACAGTGCAGTGTAGTAGCTACCATAGTACTCCCTACAATTCAATCTCGCAGAGTGGATTCTATTCGGAAGACTTTAAACTCCAAAACTTTTATATGTCTGTACCATGCAAGAAAAGACAAAATATGCCTCCCACCTCCGAACGCCGTACCAAGTCTACATATCTCAGTCGCCGCTAAGAAGTCGTAATCGTGATCGGTGGCACAGTACTGCCATTATGGATTGTAGTATGGCCCTGAAAGGGCTGCATCTGCAGGCTCGTTGACGACGGTGAAGCGGGCGCTTCATCATCAGGAGCGGCAGAGTTCGTATTTGGTTGTCGACGGAACAGTCTCAAAATGAAACGCTTTAATGGTTGCAAAGCAGTCCGGATTGCCTCGAAGCCCTTGACGAAGGGCTTAGAGAAGAATCTCATACACACGACAATGGCATTGAATACAAGCCCAAAGTGCTTGTCGGGAATCATTCGTAGCACAACGGCCCACGGGAGACAGGCAACGGCGCAGACGAGACAGACTACCCATTGAATACCGCTGATCCGAGTTACGCTGAAAGCAGTGCCGCCCACAAAAATAATCATAATCTGTCCTGCGACCATGATGACGTTGATCGCCATAAACCAGTAGTTTCTTAATACACCTTCGAAGATGTTGAGTCTGTTGTCGAGTCTCCGATTGTTATACTGGTTAAAAATCTGCATCCACACAAATGTGTTGAAGACAATAGTGTCAAGCTCGCGCTGCTTTCGATCATCATGAAGAATAGGTGCCAGGATACGGTCACCAGCGAAAAATAGCATAAAGGTAACAGCCAGCTGGTAGGCTGCCTGTCCGAGGATCATCTTCCACATCGTCATTGTGAACAAAGAAGCACTTTTCGGCACAGGTTTCCGATTCAGAATCTTTTCAGTAGGTGCATCGGTAGCGCTGTCATGACAAGGTCAGCGAGGCAGTTCCTTCTCATGGCCAGTCAGACAGGAAGACATACAGTGCAAGAGCAGCGAAGGTATCCATAATCAGGTTGACCCATAGCAGTTGCACCGCGCTCAGAACACTTTCATTCGAGTTACTGTATAGAGCGGAAACAAAAGTGATAATAACGGCAGTGATGTTGACCGTGATTTGGAACTGCGAACGGCGTTAGATTCAGAGACACTGGTATTGAGTTGCTCCAAGGAAGCTTGCCTGAAGGAACTTTGCAACAGCATCGTTAACAGCTCTTCCCCACGCGATGGCGGTGACAATAGACTTGAAGTTATCATCCAGGAGAATGATAGAACTAGCCTCTTTGGCGACTTCAGTTCCAGAGATACCCATGGAGAAGCCCACGTCGGCAGTCTTCAAGGCTGGCCCATCGTTGGTCCCGTCCCCGGTGACTGCAACAGTCTCTCCAAGCTTCTTGAGCCGCTCTACCAGGATCCGTTTGTCCTCTGGTGATGAGCGAGCAAGCACCTGAAGACGCGGGATTACTTCGTCCATTTCCACGTCGGACAGCTGGCGAAACTTGGGGCCTTCCAGGACCAATCCGTCAGTCTTGATGCCACAGGAGGACGCAATTGCCGTGGCCGTCGTTACGTTGTCACCTGCAAGCTTCGTCAATTGCGTTGTCAAGGGAATCATTGGTTTTCGAATGAATGGAAACCCACGAACCTGTAACCATTTTTACTTGCACACCCGCATCATGGCACTTCTGGATCGCAGCGGGAACTTCAGGCCGCAGAGGATCCTGGATACCCACGACCCCGACCCACGTCATGTCATGGAAGATATCTTCAAACTGAACTGAAGAAGGATCGTCATCCATAAGCCGCGCATTCTTGGGAGGCCAGCTTTCGAAATCCCGGCACACAATTCCAATTGTTCGAAGAGATCTACCCGCGTACGAGTTGATGGCATCAACAATGTTTTTGGTATCCTTTGGAGAAAGATCCTCAACTATGATGCGATCCACAGAGACGTCTGCGATTTTAGTGTTGCATGCATCGGCCATCAATTCGGCTGCCCCTTTGACAAGCAGACGGTAGCCCACGCTGGGCTCCCGGTACACAACGCCCATACACTTGCGAGAGGAATCAAACGGAATGAACTGGACGATTTCCGCCGAAGCCCGCTCCGTGGCGAGATCCATACCGAAATAGTCTCTTGCCAGCTGCAAGAGGGCGACCTCCGTTTTACTGCCGATGAATTCCTTCTGGCCATTTTTATCCTCCTCAAAGGCCGTAGAGTTCAGAGCTATACTCTTAACGATAAGGTTTCTCACCGTCGCTGAGAGCTGCTTGGTCAACTCGGACATGGTCCCTGAAGCGTTCTCATCATTAGTTAGATTCTGGTTAAAACCCTGGTCGGAGCTCAAGGTCCCGGCGACAACCGTCATCTTATTCTGCGTTAGAGTTCCCGTCTTGTCCGAGCAGATCACAGTCGCATTTCCCATCGTTTCGCACGCACGAAGAACACGGACTAGGTTGTTCTCTTTGACCATTCTCGTAGTGGCAAACGCAAGAGCAAGTGTTACAGCCAGCGGCAGACCCTCTTGGGAGTGAGAGAATTGAGGTCAGCTTCCGATTCAGCTTTCGAAGTGCATTCGTAGCTTACCAGGGATTGCGACCACGATCACAGTCACAGCGACGATGAGAATGTCAACAAATTCTTGGCCTTTGAGGGCAGGACTATCATGATTACTCGGGAGTTGGACGAGGAATCTAATGGTCAGGGCGCAGAACAAGACAATTGCGGCTCTGTCAGACTTGATCAGTCGATTAATTCACGACACAAAAAAAAAAGAAAAAGGCAGAAAGGGGGGGAAGCAGAAGTCCCAATATCATGAGTAAGTTCTTACCCTGAGCCGAGCCATCCAATCCAATTTGCCAGTCTTCCCAGTTTAACTTGGAGGGGAGTCGGATCGTTTGAGTCCTGCAGCGAGAGTAGAATTCGACCGTACATGGAATAAGGTCCAACGCTAGTGACCAAGTACGTGCCTACTCCCTCAAGTACTTTGCTGCCGGAGATCAGGAATGGATCCAGCTTTTTCGTGGCGGAGCCATCCATGATCCTCTGCCAGACTTCATGACCGTTTGTCTTCTTCATCTGATCCGATTCTCCAGTGGCCGAAGACTCATCGCATTTCACACCGTGGCCGGAAATTAGCAGACCGTCTGCAGGGACTGAGTCACCAGGTTCAAGATGAAGGACGTCGCCGACAGTAATATCGAAGACGGAGATCATGACCTGTTTTCCGGAACGAGTTGCTCTGACTTCTCGGTCATCGTTCTACCAGCACGATTAATACATACTTATCAAGCTGAATACGGGGGAGGGAAATACCCTCTTGTTAAGCTTGGTGAACTGCCTCTCCTTCTGCCAGTCATTCACAGCCGTAACGATAGTGACGATTAGAATGGCCACACATATTGCGAGGCCTTCGATCCAGTCGACCCCGGATCCGCCACTCACTGCTTCGTAGATACCCAAAGACAAGGACACAACCGCCGCTATGGTCAAGAGAATAATAATCTTATCATTGTAGGCGTCCCAAAGGAGTTTCAAGAACGACGCAGACTTCCGCGCCGGTAATCGGTTCTGACCGAATACACGTATGCGATCTTCAAACTGGGAACCAGACCCAGAGCCGAGCTCGTGGTCGGCAATCGTGACTGCCTCGCCTTTACCATCCGACCTATTCGTCTGTTGGAACCCATCTTGAAAAGACAAGACAACATCTTCGTAGGAGATAGAGCCATCCAAACGGCCCTCGTCGACCGACAGACCACTCACCAGATCCGTCCGCAGACCACGTTCCAATCCGGACAAGCCCCCCAAGGCACGGAAAGCAGCCAGAGACTTGGGGTTGAGTAACTTATTCAGCTGGCCCGGAGAGAAAGCGAACTTATTGTAATCGACGTGAAAATCCTGCTCATTTCGATGGTCTGGTTCCAATGCCTCGGATAATGGGACGTCATCATAAGCCACAAGAGACGCCTTTGGATCTGCATGTGCATCGGAGTTCGCCCTTGATCTTACGGCGGTGTTCACAGAAGAATTAAAGGAATCCGATCGTGGCCGCAATGTCTCGCCGTCGATTGACTGCGATATGCTAGACGGTGGCCGCTGGACTGTTAGCCTGCTGGTATCTGTAGGGTCTAATCGGCCCGGGAATAGAGATGCAGGATCCGGAGCCATGTTTATTTGTGCTTGACGGCGTTGCTGTTCGTCAACGATTAGCGAGTTTTTTTTTTATTCAATTTCAGTGCACGTTCTTGGGAGAGAAAATCAATGACATTACCTACCTCTGTATCAAGAGCACCGAGGGAAGGGTTCAAATATGCACCAGAAGAGCTCTGGCTTTGAATTTGATCTATGTGCGCCATAGCTGCAAAGCAGACGCAAGAAAGATATTGTAAAGCAACAGATACGAATGACGAAAACCCCTATTTGCCTATTACGGAGGGTCCCACAGAACCGAGGAGGAGGAGAAGGAAGGGGGTTATTGATTATATGATGAGGAAGGAGGCTGTGCATTCTGCCTGCCTAGACCTTGCTGTCAAGACAAAGCAGAGGCCAAGAGAATATCACTCCCAGATGACCCGCACCGCAAACCGTAACAGAGCCTGGAACGAGGAAGCTGCCATGGAATGACCGTTGCGCGACGACGTGAGTGGTTTCATTGGACCAACCAACTGCCAGTGGTAGCGGGTTTGAGGTCGTAGATGAGCCCATAGAATGCCCCGGCATACATGCGACATTCTCTGTGGAACCTTAAACAGACATACTTCTCCTTTCCCATCCCGTCTCCGCGCTGCATATCGCGACTTGGCTGCTGCTGCCGCCGACGACGTAACACTACATTCTTGCCAACCCTTTTGCTCGGCTGTGACTGGTAACTCAAGCGCCTACTGCAACGATCGCAGCGGCAAGAAGGCCATCTGAAGCAGCTCGTATAGCGCGTACCGGTTACCTCCCAAGCCGTGCCGAGAAAAAAAAAAAAGGAAAATAGCAAGGAGAACCGCCCAAGCGCCGCGTCCCGCGAGAAAGGGACTTGGTCCTCGCCAAGCGCTTCGCTGGCGGGGTTGCACGGCGGCTGCGCCTCTCTGAGCATGAGGCGATTATCAGATCCGTTTCATTGGGAAAGGCAGTATCTCGCCTGTTGGCGACCGTAGACGAGCTGACGATCGTCTCCAGCGGCAAGTGGTGAAGCGCTAGCTAAGACGCTGCGTGGACAGTTCGTAGTAGTAGAGCTCTCGTCTCACATGACGCGGCGCTGGTCTTGATGGCGAGCATAATGGCGAATGTAAATCTCTTCGAGCTGAAACGATTCGCCCCACGTTTCACTATGGGTGAGCATTGTTGAGCAGCTGCAAGGGTCGAGTGTGGCTCAGAGCTCGCTGTTCAAGTAATAGTCTGTCTCGGTGTGGGCCCAACGCAGCAATTCTCATAGGCTTTTGCGAGGCACATTGCACCTGCACCATTCCAGGTACCCGCATTCTAGTTAATTAACAAACTTCACTTCTGCACAGCTGATAAACGTCACCTGCAGTGCCTCTGCCTCTGGACCCTCATTGAGCCTCATGAGCTAATTAGCAGGACAAATGACTGCGCCGGGTTGGATCTATAAGTGTCATCGGATTAGCCACTTGGGGGCTGAGCCTAGTGTGATGCCAAGGGGGTACCTATCTTGGAGTGTACAGATACAGATCACTCAGTGCCGAGGCACACTTTTTAGGTCAATATTCAGCCTGCCAGTCACACAGAAAAACAAAGAGAGCTTGTTACTGGGGTCCGGGGAGCAAGGTTGATTCTGGTGAATCCGCCTTGCTGCTCCTAGATTCAAAGGTTAGGTACTACGATGTGCAACTGTCCAGTCAGCACTACTCCACTGGGAGCCAAATCCGTGGATACTGGTGGCGAAATGCTGTATTTACTATCTCTGCCATAGATGACAAATATTTACATCTAGTGTAATTAGTCCTCAACATATATAAAGCCCTACTTATCCCGATCACCTCTCTTGCCCTCACACAGAGTGAAGCCGGCATAACACTCCGTTTCACAACTACAACCCAGATCCAGGCTCCAAATGCATTCCCAAGAAGGTGAAGAAGGCAGCCGAGAGTGCTGTGGCTGCTTGAACAAAAGACTGTACTGGCGCCGCTCCTGGGTCAAGCAGGAACCCAATCTTGCCAAATACATAAGTGTATACAGGCGGATCGAAGACCAGTCACGGCAT
The DNA here is from genome assembly GCA_002242795.1 of Byssochlamys sp. BYSS01. NCBI lineage: Eukaryota > Fungi > Ascomycota > Eurotiomycetes > Eurotiales > Thermoascaceae > Paecilomyces > Byssochlamys sp. BYSS01. The sequence continues at coordinate 459,989 of NIXA01000013.1, forward strand.
ATCCTTCTTCTAGTTGGCAAGCATATTCACAAGAGTGAGCTGAAGCTGAAGGCAGTGCAGAGGCAGCGTGAGGGGCGCGGGAGGGAGCAAGAGGAAGCAAGTGGAACATACCATATTCGATCTGAGGATTCTAGGACCGGATAAATGATTAATATCTCATAACAAAAGCCCCTGAATAGCATCGAGGCAGGAGTACCTAGAAATCATGGATATAAGCATGTATGAGCTCATGATCCGTACTAGCTAGCCGACAATATTACTGATTCTTCTCTGGCGTTTTCAGGGTTTCATGGATCATACCCAACTGGCGGAACTCGTAGAGTGCAACTGAGTTATACCTGCATTCTAATCTACGGTAGATGACCGTAGAGATGCTCCTTATGTCAAGTTGTATCGAAGGGGTATTAATCGGCCGAATCTAAAGGCAGCGTTCCCAGCGCTCTAGGGTTGGTTCTAGACATTGTAACGACAGGTTTTTTGGTAAAGCTCGAATACCTGCCTCAGCTCATCATGCTTAAACACCTGTCTAGGAATTCGCTTTTACTATTTGCAGAATCCGACCGCCCAATTTCTCTCCCTTCAACCCAATTGCCAATGCGTAACTAACATGGTTATGTCCCTCGATTGTCTCAAAAAGCGGCATACCATGCATCTTGTCTCGGTAGGCTTTGAGGAAGGCAAAGTTGGCGTCCAGAATCTCCTCTGAGTCATACTGCCCGACCATCACGACAATCTTGCACTTGTCTGTGACCTTGTTTCCCCAGCTTGACTGCTTGAACAGGGCCACCGCCGTACCTCTTTCTATTGTTGCTACGCCGTCAGTAGCATAGTATTTGACCATATTCGCCTTTCTCCGCGCAAGCTTCAGGTCATACTGAAATGCTGCGCTGAGGAAGATGGCGCTTTTCAAGGAGCTGCTTGCCAGTCGCGAGGAAAAAAGCGCCATAGCGAGATGCGCCCCACCGGCGCTCTGCCCGACGACGTGTATTTGGTCTCCGGAGCCGCCATGATCTGCTATATTTGCGGCAGTCCATGCAATACAACTTGCGATGTCGTCGGCGCCGTCTGGAAATCTTGCTTCCGGGAGGAGTCTGTAAGTTGCTAAGATGCAGACACAGCTCCGTGACGCGAAGAAGAACCCTGCAGTTTTATGTATGAGCTGACCCTGTCCATAAAAGTGCTAACATTCTGTGTCCATTAGGTAGCAAACCAATGTTTCCGTGCAGATACTCGGAAATGTCAGTGTCGCCAGCAATAAACCCTCCGCCATGGAAGTAGACGATGACTGGTCTTTTCTCGGGCACTACTGATCTTGGGGCATAAACCTGTCGTTCATGAATGAGTAATTAGTACTAGTAGCGTCTAAAGTATTGAGGAGGACCTTGCTCACAGCGAGTCGGTGTCTCTCATGTGGCCCATACTTCAGTCCTTTGACAACCAGTGTTGTTGACTTGGCTTCATTTGCTGAGAACTCGAGTTTGTGCTGTTCCGTGGATATTTTCTCGCATTCCACGTTGACCTGGGGGCCCCATTGGTTGCCATGTCGGGCAACGGCTTGGAGTAGTGATTCAAGACCTGGCATTATTCTGATCTTGATCTTGTAATTCGGAGGTGCAGTTGCAGTGATATTTCCAAGGCCTTCGTTTGTAAAGACGTGAAAAAGCATGTCATCACTTAGAAACGTGGCATCATTTGTTGTTTCACCCCACTCTTATCTTTTTGGTACTGTGCCTAAGTACCCTTCCAGTCAACCATCCGCCATTGGAATTCCAATATTAATTCCCCTTGTCTACGCTCGGCAGTATTACGGCTTTCCACCGAGTCAAATTTCCGGTACGGAATATGTTTAGGGCTTCTTTGCCATGGTGCTCCGTTGTCCCTTTTGCCATTTACACCTGCTAAGCCTAGTAAGCCAGACAACACTGGCTTCGAGCCTTTGAAAGAAGTATGATACAGCTGCAGGCCCTCTCCTTCAACCCTTACAGGAACTATGCATTTGCCAATTCTGTTAGTCATTGCAATGTATGCCCATATAGGGTGTGGTGGAGATATCAACTGTCAGTGAGACATAGTTGTGTCCTCTTGAATTTGTTTGTTTGTCTGGGTGTGCTCAATGTCCAGCATACTATCACATCAACATTGGGGTTCACTGCTTCGAGGCTGTGACTCGTTATAACCGCTTCTCTAGGTCCTGTAATATGAGCCGGATCCATCAAGACGGCACAGTCAACGTCCAGCAGAAGTTGGCAGAACAACCATGTACTTCCCTGCTGTCTCCACGGTGTACTGCGGGTCGGACTCCGCCAAATCTTTGGGCTCTCCTGTCTCCTCTTCTTGTCTTTTTTTGTATAATCCCTTGAATTGGAATCCGAAAAGAGTGTGCCTAAAGCAAAGCCACAAATCGGTACCTTCCATATGAGTAGATCTGTTGATCAGCTGCTAAGTGTCCCATGCTTCCCATCTTCATCGGCGCATCTGTGCAAAATAGGCCTTGCCAATGAAGTCCTCGTAGCCATCGGCCTCGTCTTGTCACATCCCTGAACATGTGGCAGGTTAACCACCATTAATTGGATATTGCTGCTGGCCTATACGGGACCTCTTGACAGATCGCTCAAATCTGCCCAGCCAGAGCTGTATAGGCAACATGGAGGACATTGAGCTGGACAGATTGATCCGAGCTCTGATTATTCATCGCTGTACAGAACAGTGCAAAAGATGCATATGAAGTAGCAAAGATTATCGTTGACGTTGAAGGCCGAGCACATCAATGTATCAAACTGAACGAGGCCAATCGACCATCGCTGAGCTTTCTGTCTCCTTGGCCAAGTGGATTATTCTTCTTGAATTTGACAATATTCCCGGAAGATTCACCCAACGGTGAGCGACATGGGATTGGAGCTGCAGCCTCCATCTTCGAGCCAGGAGATTTCCTTTGAGGAGGTTCCTCAAAGTCAATCATGAGTATGCTTTGGATCTCTTCATTCCAAAGTACGTTGCGCCAAGCCGAGTCTTTGTGGACGACACCAAATTTTGCAATGTGGGATAGTATTTTTGTCCGCTGTTGGTTAAAGAAAGATCTGTTCTGCTCAGTGATGACCCTGGTTGCACGCACACCTGCCCAGCTTAAGACTAGCATATGCACCATTAACTCGCCATGGTACCAATACCGAACTTCCGGAGCGAAATCACCAATGCAAATTGGTATCTGACTCCCCTGCAGTGGGCGAAGGCGATGGTAAGTCTTGATTTCCTGCCTGAGGTTCGGCAGATGACCGTGGTCAGTGGCCTTGATGATAACAGTATATCCATAAGATAACAAAGTAGCCTTTAGCAGGAAGCCAGTTCTGCCCTTAATGTGTAACTGCTCAAAGCCATACTCACGGTCTTGTGATAATTGATCTGATAGAAGGCGCGTAAAATCATCTGCACTGAGACGGTGGACCAGATATCCATGTTCTTCGACATTTGGACATGATAGGTCCAGAAAACCTCCATTGAATAGGCCATGGAGGCATTTCATAGTACAAACGGCATTTCGCGTACCCTTATTAGATGCCTTTCCAGTTCCCTTTCGGCTCCCTCTTTGACCGCCATATCCCGACGACGCTCGACCTCGGCCTGAACTACCCCGTATCTTTCCGGAGGATCTGCCTCGGGCAGGAGAAGGGCTAGGAGGGGCACTTGTTTCATCGCCCTCATCTTCATCACTTCTGGGCTCATATGTTCCTCCAAGGGCGGGTTGACAGCGACTCCGTAGCATGTAGGGAGAACGACTGATAGGTTTCCAGGACGGAGGCTTGTATACAGAGGGCGGTGGTTCCTTACGAACCGACTCCGGGATCTCCAGCAAAATATTCAAATATTCGACCTCCCACGTGTCCAGTTGATCGGCGGCATCATACCATGACTGGGATGGAGGATCAGCCTGGACGGCGTTCAGGGTAAAGGCAAGGACTTGAGCAACTGCCGTTCGATGGAGTCGATAAGGATCGTCCTCAGTGACATCACGGTTTGGAATGAGGAGGTAGTATTGCACGACTGACGGGTCTTCGGAGATATGTAGGCAGATAAAGGCCTCTCCGGTGCAAACTATGCCGTATCGAACTCCAATGTCCACCATGTATGAAAACAACTGGGTAACCACCGCCGTCACCAAACGTGTAGCGTGATACTCAAAGTCATCGCCATCTTTATCTAAGACATCGCGTTTGACGTCCACCTCATGAAGACCGATGAGAATTTCGGGAAGCGATAGCTTGTGCGGGGCTTTGTACTCGACAGCATACACAGGGACTCGTTGTTCCTCGGAAATGACGTGTATACAAAACTGATCGGCTCGCCGATTACGACGTCTGGTCGGCTGCCGTTTGCTCTGCGCTCTGTCCGGAGTGGCATTTAGCTGTGATCCTGAGATGTTCAGCTGCTCCATTGTATCTTCCAGCAAAGGTGTGGCATCACTCATATTGGGATGACTCTCGAAAGTCACATCCCCACGTAGCTTAAACTGCCGTCGAAGCCTATCGTCGTTGCCCACTTCATTGAGAATCGATCGGACAAATCTGTCCACCGTATCACGCTCGAAAAATCGGAGGTCTATTTCGGACCTTATCGTTTGAATATCCCGCTGGATGAGCTGCAGTTGATGACTTGATGCAAACAGGCGATGGGATAGAAAGTCAGACTCCGTATAGAATGTCTCCCAGACTGCTTCTTGCAGATCAGGAAACTCATCCCAAGGCACTAAACGGTTAGGTCGTTTTCAGTTGACAGGGTTCGAGGGATCCCCCTGTGTGGTGAGAGCTACGTTTGTCTCGATACGGATGGCAAGGGAAAGGTCGTGACATCTTTCGAGGAGGCCAAAGAGGGTGTTGTTTTCAAGTTGTCGTTCAGCCTGTTCAGCTCGCTGTTCTGCCTGTCGGAGTCTCTCCAGGAGGGATTCCAGATCCTGCGCCATGTTAATAGAAACAATTCAGAGTCCAAAATATAGTCCAAAATGAGTAAAATAGACAGTAATTTTCTGTCTCATAGTGAATTTGCTGAGATGCATGAGATACGTAGTGTTTCCTGCACCATCGACGTGTTGATGTTTATTTTGAAAGACTAGCTTGTTCACCGCCTACGCCACTCATGACCAAAGTGTAGCTCCATGACTTCGGGCATCTAGGCACCTGCAAGGTTGCTTGAACCCAATCATATGCAGCGGGTAATTAATTATCAGCTCGGCCCACCCTGGGGAAACCTCGCCCCACCTAGAAGAGCACACATGCTATAATAGCAGTATTGGTTGTCGTATAACCTAGTGTTGAGGTGGGAGCAGACAAGCCCCTTTAAGGATGCAGACGGGATCATAGTTTCTCTATCGGTGCCTGAGGCATCGATGCCAATACTGGGAATGAGACGCGGTTGCCCATTTCTGGTCAACACTCTGTACATAGTACATCCAAAGAGTACATTCATACATGCATCGCATAGATACATACACACAGCGGGGCAGTCCGCGCCCAAAGGAGCGCTCCCTTATTGCTCAGGTTCGACAGGAACAACGAGAAGAGAACTTCGGAAAAGCCAACTTTTCTCAACCCAGCTATAGAAAAGAATTCAACGAACCGGTGACCGAATCGACGGTGAACACAAATAACGAAGTGAATCCAAGGGGGGTATCCGTACAAATAAAAAAATAACTTGGCTTAAAAAGTCATAGAAAGAGAAATAAAAGGCTGCTGGAACCCCACACATGCAAAATGAAAATGGCCAAATCCTATACGTGTCGCTTACCTGGTCTATCCAATGCACGCGTGGCGAGCATGTCAAGACTAGATGGGGAAACTGGGCTCAACCGGGCATCGGAGCCGGGAAGGGTCCTATTAAGATATGAATCCAAAGACCAAGCAAATAATCCGTTCAAATGAGGGGATTATATGCAAAATGATAGAAAAAGAAAGCCTGAATGTGCTAGTAACGGCCGTTGGCCCCATCCCTAGCAACCGCAATTAAGCGAGGCCAAATTAACTGGCGCATATATGTATGCCGAGAAAACAAAACGAGATTTCGCCAAACAGGCAGTAGGGAGGTGGGGCACTCGTCGTTTCGACGGGGTCGGAAAATGTGCCGAGTAATCGATGCGGCGGTTGGTCGTCAAGAGGAGAGGACCCTCTACAGCCCTAGGAACGGTCAAATGGAACCGTTTCAAGGAATCACTCAAGACTTTCCGTAAAACGGCTGTCTCGGCTCTTATCGAAACTGGGGTGACTTCGACCAAGCAAATCTGGTCTTTGTGACGGAGCACGAGCAAGAGACGTATGCTCCGGAGACGCAACGCTGACCGTACTGGACATAGGCGTTCTGGCAGGCGATGGGCGGAAGACAACAACCTGATTAGACTCGTCACTCTCCCGAGTAAAGCTCGTATCTAGCGGGATGCCATGAGGACGCGTAGGAGGAGCTTGGGAAGGAGTAGACTGGGGGGGGGACTGAGGAGGGGACTGAGGAGAGCGAGGCGGCCGACTGGAGCTAGATTCCCCTGCCGTCGGAGGGATCCCTTCCAGACCTCCCCCGTAACCATCTCCTCCGGACTGCAGCACGGAGGGGATCTTACGGCCTGAGATCTTCTGGAATCCACGTTCGCCTGTTTGTGACGCTTGACTACTGTCCGAGTTCCTCCATCGTCGCATGAAGGCCGGAGCCAGGTACCCCGCCGTGAAAAGCGACCCACTAGACCGCTGAGAAGACATCTCTGCAGATCTGTTGGTCGATGGCCGTTCCGCCAGTGGCGCACTCCTGGAGCCACTATCAGACGGAAGACCACCTTGGGCCCCCTGGCCAAGCTTCTTCCGCCGGTACAGGAACAACAGAACAGCGACTAGAACCAAGGCAAAGAGCCCGCCGACGCCTCCAACAACGCCTCCAACGATCTTAGGCGTGGTGTTGTTGGAGGAGGTTGTCGCACCGTGGCCGACTTGCGTGCTCGTCGCTGAAGCTGGAGACTCAGTACTAGTCGCAGAACCTCCTCCACCTGCTCCCCCAACACCGACGGTCGCCGAGCCATCTGTGGTAATTGTAGGACTAGAGGTGGTAAGCTCTTGAGTTGTGGACGTCGTCGATTGGGGGCTTGAACCGCTGAATGAAATTATGAGTGAACTAGTGTCGGAGAAAGAAGTTGAGTTGAAGCTTGATACTACAGAGGTAGTAGTAGCTGTTGTACTAGAAGTGGTCGAACTTGAAGAGGAAGACGAAGAGGAAGAGCTGGAGCTGGAGCTGGAGCTAGAAGTAGAGGTCGAGCTGACTGGAGTAGTAGTAGATGTCTGCGAGGGCGAGTTAAGAGGAGTTGAATGGCTGTGGGACATCGAGGTGTGAGAATCCTGCGTTGACGACGGGGTCTCATGTGAGGGTGAGCTGTAAGCGGGAGATGCGGAGGTGGCTGGTTCGAAAGTAGAGGAAGACGAAGAAGCCGAATCACTAGAACTGGTAGGGGCGGAAATTGTCAACGATCCATAGATGGAGTTCGACAATGTCAACGGTAGAGTCACGTCCGTAAACTCTCCAATAGTTTGGGAATCACCGCCGATGACTTGGATTACTGTTGCTGTCGTCAAGGGTTCCTGCGAGCGGGCCGCTAGAATAACCATCTGTTCATGAGTGGTATCTTCAACCTGGGTATTGTCCCCCGGCTCATGCCCATCCAAGTCCGAGGTAACCGGCCACGACGCAACCGTGGCCTCGAAAACTTTCGAGACGGTGGGGTTCTTTTGATTCTCATTATCTTTGGCTTCGTTCCCTGCCTGACCTGCTTCCTGCTGACGCTTCCTTCTTAAGGCCCTGCTTAACCGAAGGTGTTTCAGATTATCATGATACGCCATCGTGATCAGAATGCCCCTTGCTTCGCGGTTCCAAACTTCCCCACGTCACTGTTTCCGGCACCAGTGCACCAGAAACAGGATGATTGAGGACGATTGAAAGATGAAAAAAAGCGGACGGTACAGAATAGGTCGCAGTAAAACAACACTGTATTGATGAAAGCTCTCCCGGTACCGCTTACAATCCGAAGCGATGCCGTTGAAGGTTCCGGTCGTTTATAGGACGAACTACGAAAAATTGAGTGGAAATGAAGGAAAGAGAAAATATCCGCTTGGGTATAGGAGGAACAGCGAAGGAGTGTATATGCCTGCCTGCACGGCACCTAAGAAGAGAGAGAGCCTGCGAAAGAAGCGAATGATACGAAGCAACGAACGAGCTGGTAGGGAACGTTTTGGACCGAGACGATGAATCCGATGCAATCTCTGGAAAGCGAGGGAAAGACGAGTAGAAAGTATCGCGCTGTTTAAAATGCGGGTTCTACTCCGCAAAACCTGAAGCGAAAGGACAAGATACGATGACGACGACGATGAAAGGAACGGATGCCAACTGTTATTGAGCCGTTGACGGACAGTGGGAAAAGGAGTGACGAAGTGAAGCCATAAAAAAAGGAAAGGAGCCTGCAGCACGGTATGGGCGAAGTGTGTGTTAGTTAATCGAAATCCATGGTCGCAACGCCATCCACTGCAAGGTGGGAGGGCATCAGAAAGCACAAAGTTATGGGGAGGGAAAATGGAAGAGGTGACCGAAAATAGAAACCGGGGCCAAGGGCGTACCTGTCGATCAGGAAAAGAAAGAGGCGAAAGGGGAAGAAGAGAAAGGTGAAAAAGCCAGCTCAATTCTCCATGTCTTTCTTCTAACACTGCCAGGAAGGGCGTCGAACTTGAAAGCGACGACAACAAGAAGAAACAAGCGTGACGATGATGATGATGATGATGATGATGATAATAAGGATAAAATAACGGACGCGAAAGAGTAATAATAATAAGACTCCGTAATCACGAAGACGTTCGAGCGTCGTATCGACTATTCTTCTCCACCGGAATAGCGTGGCGCACTTAATTACGTCCCGGAGGAGAGATCTCAAGCGGAAAATGGGTGAGCAGCTACTTAGTACCAGCAGTAGCTGCAGACTAAAGACGCACAACAGACGATCGCAGGTAAGCGCGCTATCAGCAACGATGCTTCGATTCCATTAATCCGGCAACCGTGTATGGATAAGGAGGAGATGGAGTGGTCCAGGAGTGAGATTCTCGCCTGACGGCGGACAAGAATGCGACGCGGGCCCGAAGCAAAATGAGTTGAGAGAGCCAAGACAGACGGTGGCATCCGAGCTCAGGAACGGCGCGCGTTGTCGCCCTACTAGCTGTCGATGTAATCTTAAAAAGAGGTCGAGACTCGCATTCCCGCTTGCGCTTCCCCCTTCCACACTGCGATTCGCGGAGATTGGCCTGTGTGCGAGAAATAGACGAGACCATCCTGTGCAGATCAACACCAAAGGTTGTCTCTGATTTCTCTGTTCATCGCCTGCGTCTTGCGCCAGGTTGTCTGCTCCGATTTCTTCAACACGTTCGCCCAACTGTGGTACGTTGTACGTAAGTATTCTGGGCTGGGCCGAGTGGGGACGTCACTTCCTTCTAATTGCATCTGACTGCCGAAAGTATAAATAGAATTGAAGAGCATTCCATGGATGAGATGGGGAATGTGATGTGATCTGGGCGACGCTGCTCTACATTGCTTGCGTAATGTTTCCCCGGTGGGCGCGAATGGCTAATAAAATCGTGCAACAAACAGAATGAAAGCACACAGAGAAAGCTCGCCTTGATTTGTTCTTTGACAGCTAACTAGCTTGCTGGCTCGCTTACTTTCTGGGTCGAGCCTTGGCTTCTTTTCTGTTCTTTCTTTCATTGGCGAGGTCCTTCACTACCGTGTGACGTCCACAGGATCTTGTCTTCTCAAGCACAGTATCACAGGTCTTCTCGCAGGTAGACACGGCAACCTACCTAGGTAATACTTGCCCTCTTCAACCAGTAACAGTACCTACCAGCAGTTTGGATCTCTAATCTGATTCCGACGCTGAACGACCTGCTTACCCCTTTTCATATGGCCCCAAAAATCCAGAATAAAGAGAGGGGAAGGGGAAAAGGGTGTTATTTTTTGTAACAAAAAGAATAAGAAAAGAAAAGAAAAGAAAGAGAGTGAGTGAGAATACAGAACCTAACGAACGCAAACAATGGGAGCAATGCCGCTAGTGTGGGTATTAATAAAGAACAGCCTCGTTGCCGTTAGCTCTATATGAGTGAGAGCTTTAAAAAGTTTCCAGTCCCTCTTCTGGCACTTCCACTTCCGCTTCCGCTGGAATTTCGAATCCTTCCTGTATGCGAATCAGTCTTGACTTCTTCCCCGGCGAATGCAAGCAACAACAAAACTGGAAGAACAACATACCTCTGTCGAATACAAAATGCCCTGGATGTGCTTCGCCAATGAATCGTCATCCTTCTCCAGGTCTGGGTCGGCTTCGATGGCTGCCTGAAGCAATAATTCAATGTCGCGCAACTTGGCAAAGTAAAAGTCCCTCTCCTTCTCTAACCCGCCAATAGCTTCCCTTTGAGCAGCATTCTCCTGCTGCAGAGCAGCCAAACCCGCCGAGCTTGCGCCGCCGCCAGCCGCGCGCGGACGCGCACCTCCTATCGTTGGAGTGGTCCCCCGTCGTGCAGTGGAACCTGCACCGGTGCCGGGACGAGATCCGCCGGTGGTCGTGGCAGCAGGGGCGCCGGAGCCTTTTCGACGACCAGTGGCATCGTAATCCCCGCCGGGGTAGTGCTGGTCCCAGAACCTCTTGGTCCACTGCAGAAACTCAAGATTATCCTGCATCCGGCATTTGATGAGCTGTTGGACAGGGATGGGCTTGTCCACTTGGTGGCGCGCAAAGGTGTCTAGGAACGAAACGGGCCCAAACTTGTCAATCAAATAGAGCGTATTGCTGTAAGTTGCCTAGAAGGGAGCCCAAACGTACTCTGGAGAATTTTGTAGTTCTGAAGATAAGCGTATTCGGTGTTGACACTGAACTTGACACGTGCCATCGGAACGTCCACTACGTAGAAGAGTTCTGGTCAGAGTGCTTCGACGACAAACAAACAAACAAACAGAAAAGAAAAAAGGGGGTTCTCGTAGACTATCAGATCCAATTCACTTACGATATATGGAGTCAAATATCTGGCACAAAGCGGCCCTGATTCAGAGAAAGAGTGGAAGTCACAGAGCGTCAGTCTCCATTGTCCCCTCCTAGGCATTGTCCAACCACTTCCAATAGTCCCTTCATAGCCAACCTCAAGCGTAATTGGTATAATTCCGTTTCCGTCCGAAGGAACAAGCAGGAGAGAGGGACGGGGGGAAGAAAGTCAGGGAAAAGGACGGACGACGTACCCAGTCCCGCATTGTTCGATCTTGGTCAAGTTCAGCTGTAGCAGGTTGTTAAGCCATGCCAGCAACTCTTGTCTGTAAAACGAGAAGAAAAAAAAAGTCAATCAGAGTGTTCCATGTAAACACCAATAAACTAACTTCAAGCACGCCCATGGCACGAGGAATGCTCGCTGAACAGGCTTAAACTTTCGTACCTTGATTCGCCCATGGTGGGGTAGCAGAGCGCGATCGCGGGTCAAAACTTTTGAGAACACGTCGGTATCGATACTGGAGGATATGAAAATGAACAAGGGGGGTTAGCCAAGGTATGCGGCTACAGACGCAAGTAGAGACAGAGACACGCGAAGGAACCTTGGACGGAGAGGCGTATAGATTTGCGAGACACCGCGAGTAGAAAGGATTGCTCCGGGGACACGCTTCCAAGATTCCAACCCGGGCCAACCCTGGATGCCGTCCCGATCCGGACTAGCGGCCGCGCGAGAGCCTCCGCCCGTCAGATCGACAGCAACACTGTACACATGAGATAGACATCTACGAAGCATTGTTTACGGCATATTGTGCAAGCTAGATTAGGCAGAGAAATATTGGGGGAAATAGCCATAATCAATTGAGCCAACGAGAGTCAGCATGCCCAAGAAAGCAGAAAATCTATCGCGTATAGCAGGATATCCAACATCCAATCCATCGCGGAAAGGTTTTAGAGACCAAAACTCCAGTGCCAGACAGGTTTAGTTCTATGAAAAGAAAAGAAAAGAAAAATTGCAGCGGTAGTCACGTCACTCCTCGAGTAATTCGATGCCGTCCAAACCATACCCAAAATCCACAATGACAGCACGCGAGTCTTGGCTAGTGGCTACGATCCGTCGATAGTCTGACTTCACGCTCAGCATCCAGCTAGTGGTCCACCCGGGCAGATCGACTGAGAGCTCCCCAGTCTCGGCATCGAACACCTTGACACTCATGTCATAGCTGCCGGTGACAAGGCGGTTGTTCGCACTATCCAGGTGGAGCGACCGGACCAAGTCGCTGTGGCCTTTCAATTCTCTCACCAGCTCGCCTGTATTAGCGTCAAATTGGTGAATCACCTGCTCGTTTCCACCAGTGAAAATGGTGCGAGCGTCGTCGCTGAATTCAATGCACGCCAGGACGCGGTCATTGCTTCGGAACTCCTTGACGCACTGACCCGACGTGATGTTCCACAGTTTGGCTACTCCGTCCCCGCCCGCAGAGACGAGCAGGTCACCTCGAAGCTGAATCGCGTTCACGGGTTCTCGGTGGCCAAGGAGCTTCTGCAAAAGCGCACCCGTCTGCCGGTCCCACACACAGATGGCCTTGTCTTTGGAGCATGAAACGATGTATTTGTCGTTAAGGCAGACGTCCAGCACGCCCCCTTTGTGGCCTTCGAGACGACGAATGGGTCGATAGTCATTCTTTATATCCCACACAATGCAGGTGTAGTCCGACGATCCGGTGACCATGATTTCGTCGTCAAACTGGAGGCAGAGGATCGACGCGCTATGATAGCTGGACATCTGATCCACCGGGGCAACAATATCAGCCGACGGCGTAGAAGGAGGGCAGATGGTGAGAAAAGGCGACTTTCCAGTAGAAAGCTGAGCAGGGTTATTGAATGGTCCAGGTCGCGAAGTGTCTCCCGAAGGTGGCCCAATGACCTTTCGACAAGGCCAAGGATAGTGAGCATCCCATACGCGAATGGTGCGATCACGAGAGCCGGTGATGATTTTTTCTCTGGAAGACGGTCAGCAAAGGGAATCATATATGTTGGGGGGGGGATCATAGGCGGTAGAGCTCACTCATCAAACTGAACACAATATACACTATCTTTGTGGCCCTGCAAATAGATAGCAGCGGCCTTGCCTTCCTTCCACCGGCATTCCAACGCACGGCGAACGAGAAACATTCGCTTCCAATCTTGGTTGGGCAGCGTCTTTCCAAGACCTGCGGATGGCCTCTTCCTGGTGTCCAAGCTTTCAGGGGCACGACACCCATAAGCTCGACGGAACACATGTCTCCAGACATGATGGGAGGAAGCTTGCGCACGCCATGAACGAGAGACCAGCTCTGAATTCATTAACGTATCGGGATCCAAGGACGACATAACGTGAGCCACAATTTCAGCAGGCAGAAAAGCAACGGGATCTGAACAGGCGTCAGCAGCCACAATTAAGATAAAGCTTGCGATTCAGCACGACCGGAAATTTACTCACCAATGCGCTTTACAGACGATTCTACATCGGAAAGTTCAGCACGGTCACGCAGGTCAATGCCAATGCCGCTCTCCGTGTCCTGACAGAACACCGGCTCGAATAGCTTGGAGGCCCCCCGCTCAGCCTTCGCCTCATTGTACGCAGCTGCCGAGGCTCGCGCTGCGGCGCCAGCGCCGGCATGGTCAGGAATAGCCGGCCGTTCCAGCCCATTCGAGGTGTAGAAGCCGTGCAGCGCTGTCGGGCTGTGGATTGATGCTCGACGGTTGGCATTGCGGTCATTATTATAAGTCGGGTTTTTCACGCGGGCATCCCAGCTGCCGGCGCGGATATGGCGTCCATGAGATTGAACGTGTGGTTTGTCGTAATTAGCACAGGTGTGGTCGTTTGGAACGGGATGATGCGTATGCCTTCGAATTGAGACCGATAGGCGACGACCCAGAGCCAGAAGCCCGTCCACCGGGTGACGCAGGTTGGAGAAACTCTTGACACCGATGGGTCTAGGCACAGGGTCTGGGAACTGGTTCGTCTCCTCGAGCACATGCTCATTATTATCATCGCCACCGAACTCCAAAGAAGAATCCCACGTTTCATGCTCCGGTTCCATATTGCCCTTCTGTCGTCCGTCTTGGCCAGAGTGGCGTGAGCTCACTTGCAAAGCAGCCAGGTGAGGATGAGGGTGCGAATGAGGTTGAGGCGCGGCGACACGCGATCGCGTCCTCAGCGACAGGGATGGGCGTCGGCGCACGGCAGGAATTGAGTTTGAGTCTCGATGCGTCGTCATATTTGGTCAATTGCTGTTTTCTGGATAGGTCGACGGAAAATGAATCGATCAATACGGAGTTAAGAGACTGCTCGGTTGTTGATCGGGGATGAGCCCAACAACGTCCGACGTTTTGTAGCAGACAGGCCACGAAATTCAGAGACCAAAGGAAAACGGAAAAGCGAATGACAAGAGGAAAAAGGGGCAATGAAAATTTGAAAGACTGGAAAGACGCTCACTTAGTCTGCGGACAGGCAAGGAGGCGAGAAATTAGCTATTACCGCAGGCTAGAGAAATCAAGACAGGAGAGAATGCAAGTAACCAAGGCCAAAAGAACTCCAAGCAGGGAAGGGAGAGGCAGCCTGAAAACACAAAAGAACATGAAATGAAACCAAAGGGCAAAAACTGAGTAGGGAGGGATATAGGGAGAAGAAATCAAAGGACAAAGATCAGCAGGGTTCAATTATTTTTTTTTTCCTTCGGTTCCCTTGCAGGGGGGGCGAAAACAAGGACCCGCGGGTAAGTCAATGTTTAAGTTACACCTGAACCACGGCTGAACGGACTGGCCCATGTTGCCTAAGTTACTGCATGTCCAGGTCTCTCTCTGATTACTGTGCCCTAGCAGTGAACTTCTTATTAATTCTGATTCCCTGTTAACCGAATTGCTGAGGTCGTCGTTCGGAGTTGGCTCTACAGGAGTCGGGTCGGTCATGGAATTGGGTGGCAAACGGCCTGTCTATACGGACTGACTCGGTTGTTGATTATCACACCACAGTCTTCAGCCGTTTCCTGTCTGTTTCATTGGACCCTGCAGGTCTTATGTATTGACAGCGACATGGTGGTAATCTTATTGTAGTATTCTTGTCCTCTGTCGACATTGATCGTGTTGTCTCTGCTGACGATATACTCGCAGTATTCCGAGCCTAATCATGATGACAACTTCATCGCAGCGGATTCCTCCTGGAAGATAAGGGTCCTTAACCTCAGGCACCAATAAATGGCCGGGATTCTTCCCAATAGTTCCTATGACTGCTACCAGGTAATATTCAGCGGGTGGAGGCTGCCACGACTGATTTTCAACCTGGAAACAGTCCACTTGAGGTAACGCCGGTGGCTTCACCTGGAGAGATTGGCCAATACACTCTCCATCGTTCATCAAGTCTTGCGACTAATGCGACGCCAGCAAAGCCAAGGTATGTATTTTCCATTAGGCTGGAAACTTGGCAATTTCATCGCTGATATCGTTAAGTGTAATCTGAAAGTCCCCCAATGCTGTGCGTGTGAAAGGCAGGGTGGAACCTGCGATATCACAGAATATGTAGCTTATCCTTTTGGAAGCGGGGCGCGTACGACCTTATTTACCTTATTAGATCCCATCCCGGTTCGGTTTGGTTCTCAGCATTTTCCTTACGCTAATATTGGCTTACAAAATTTGGTTTAGCCCCACTGCCTAAGAAGCTATACTTTATAGACTATTCCTAATACTATTTATTACCGTGCATAACATAATGTCTTCTAGTTTTTCGAATTAGTATCATTATCACAAGAAAAACTCCCCAACGACCAACCTGACCTCTACATTTTGGGGTTCAACGCCCTCAATACCCCCCTATTTCTTTATTTCAAGCATTAATCATATCGCCATTAATCATATCGCAAAGCTGTACCATAGCCGCGTTTACACTGTCTAAGAGGACAAAGATGCCCAGCGGCGTTGACTTGATTTCCTTCCGCCAGATTATCCAAGGCCCTTCTAACTTCGACAGTTCTTGGTACAATAAGGTGATCCACATGTTTGCCCTTGAACTAGATACGGCAAGTCTTCCACGAAAGGACAAAACGATTATAGGCAGCAGGTGAATCCGTCTTAGCGGTGGTCAGAGACGCTGTATCAGCTTGGCTAGAGCTATTTATCTACTAAAGCAGCTTCTACTTCTGGACGATATAACAAGTGGGCTTGATGCTGCCACGGAGGGAGTCATCCTGCAAAGGGTACTGGGAGCAAACGGAATATTTCATCAGCAAGGTCTAACTACGCCATTCGCAGCACAGAAGTGTGAATTGTCTGAGAGTAGGTCTGTATAGTGAGGTGGCTGAGGTTAGGCAAATCAGCTATCTTATGAACACCCTTGATATGTTATATACTTCGCTGGCCATAATTTTGATCATGGGTTATTTGTTACTCCAATGTCATTCTCTCTAGATGTGTACCACCCACTTAGTTGTTTTACAATGCGCCTGTTTTGCTCCAATGCAGGTGTATCTTGTCCTCGTAAACACTTATCCCTCAATCCATGACCAACCCCATTATCATTCACAACTGGTCAATCCGCTAGAGGGACACCAACTTTCTCCGCCAAAAACTTGAGAATGTCGTCTATTTCATCTTGCACGTGATACCAGTGACCGAGCTCTTCATATGTTTTCCACGTTACCCCCATGCGCAGCGTCGATGACAGGAAGTCAGCAAGACCCTCACCCAGCCGAACTGACACTTTTTGATCAACGCAGCCGTGGCCAATAAATGCAGGTATTCGAAGATAGTCAACCACAGGACCGTTCTTCGGTGATTTGTCTTTGAGGGGACCTTGGTCGGACGACCTCGGAGAGATGGGCAAGACAGGGAGATCAAGGATATCACGGATATGATTGAGAGCTTCAAGGGCTGGAGCATCTTCATCTTGTTTCGCGCCACCGGCTGTACCATCCGAGAATTCATCTGACTGTGAATCCGAGCGGATTTCGTCTCTGGCAAAGGGGTCATCATCGTTATCAGAAGCGTGAGTTTGCGCTAGGTCTCGTAATTGACGCTCCAACGGAAGCCAGCCACTTAGCCCAACGAATCCCCCCAGCTTTGCGTTTCCTGGCCCGAGTCCTCCGCCTAGAAGCGTGAATGCTGACGCTGCGCATCCCTGACTGAGTCCACCGAGGATAATCTTACTGTAACCCTCTTGCCCGCCAAGAATGGCCGCTTCATTTTCGATCAACTTTCTCAGAAATGCGGCCGTTTCGCAGAGGCCGTCGATCTGGACCTCTGTCCTCAGACCAGGATCGTCGAGCGAGGAAATGTCGAACCACTGTCTAACAGGTATTCTGTTCAGCATCGTGGACCTCCGCTTGCTAGCAATTGGAAAAACAAATTTGACAGTCGGAAGTCGAGCGGGCAAATTCGCGGACTCTAGAAGTTCAGTGCCAAAGCGCGAGGCGTTACTACCCAAGCCGTGAAGTAAGATGAAAGTGTGTGTGTGGACTGGATGCAGGGGCGGAACTATCAATGGATCGGGATAGGACTTTTTCCTCTGGGGTGGTGGCATCGTTGGTGTTTTGGGTAGAGTCGTTTGCAAGACAGCGACAATCAAAGTTGTGAAAGCGAAAAACTCGATGCTTAGATGGACTCGATGCTTAGGGAGATGAGTGTAGTTGAACTCCCAGCCCTTCTTTTTTGCCTGGTAGTGCAGAGTAGCAGAGACTACTAATGTCTAAATTTAGATGGCACAATCAAGTGTCTGTACGGAGTAACTGTGCGGAGTACGAGGCAGGCCGGCGTCTATTCCATACCCGCGAACAAGCTGCTGTACATTGCACTGAACAGACTGCTTGGAGCCTATCAATTTGTTACAACCAAGCCACACTAGTTTCACCGTGCTGATGCATTCAATACCACCGGATAAACTGGTCCGGAACTGATCCGTCACAGTTTCAGCAACCGCTCCACAACCGCCATGGTATCGCAAAAGCAAATCGCCCATGGCTGAAAATAAATCGCATAGCGGTAAGGATGCAACTGTCCAAGGATATCCTGTCAGGGGCCTCGGTACTGTTTCATGGAATGACATAGATTATAACAATAGGTGCTGTAAGCGCCAGAGCTCATTCAACAAGGGCATGATGGCAGCCAAAGAGGGTTCCGTGCTAGCCCTGGCTATGAACTGATAGATGTGCATTGTGAGAAGGAAGGGAGGTTCAAAAAACATAAAAGGCGTGCAAAAGGACACTTGAGACAAATTTTCAGGCGCCATAAAATATTGAAAAACAAAGCATTTAGTCATTACATACACATATTCTGATTCATTCCTCCATTCATACCATGAAGCCTCCCATCCGTCAGCAATGGCTCAACTCGATGTGTATGTCGCATTCGGACAACGCCGCGGTACAGACCCTCTACACTGGATACTCATCCTTCACCCACCCGGTCAAGACTATTGTACATGGTATCACGTTACCGGCGGTCCAACTCAGGGTACAGACTACACCGTCCAGATCCGGGCAAACAAGCGCATCAATAGCTTTGGCATCGCTTCCAGAACCAAGATCTCGACAATCCCGGCAACTGAAGTGAACAAGGTCCGAGCTGCAGCCCGGGCTGTACCGCCACAGTACTGTCAGAGCTGGCTGGTGGCCGTGCTCAGGAGACTCGACTTGAGCCTCGAAACGAGCGCTAGTTCCCGGTGGTACCAGACTTTTCTGTTCGAGCCTTCTAAGGAGGACCGGGCTTAAACCTCAACTGTGTCTGGATATTCTCCACCGTCGATACAGCAATGTTGAAGGATTGCCTTGATTGTCCGTCGATAACTGGGGATCGACGGGGATAATATTGCCAACCCGAATCTCCCTAGATTGGATTGTTCTTGTTTTTTGTGTTTTTGTGGTTTTTGAACATGTCTTTTGTTGCTGCAGGTATGCAGCGTCTGTTCTGTGAAGGGTCTCAATATGAGGGTGAGTGGTTAGAGGGGCTCAGGCTCAGTCACATAATTGAAGAGCTCAGCTTCACCAAACAATGCTCTGTACATGTAAGAGGACCGCATGCTCAAGATAGAAAGGTCTCAATATCAATTCGACTGCTCCATCCGCAATCCAACTACTCTGCCACTCAGGATGATAGAGCGCTTTCACATACTCCCAGTATGCTGGATAGAAACCGGCCATCTCCCAGTCCAAAATTGCAACAACTTGGTCTTCCCGAATAAGTATATTCCGGGGCGAAAAATCGGAATGAGTAAGAACGATCTCATGTGGGGGCATAGCCCTCACCAGTCTAGCAACGTGTTCCACCCATGTATTATCCTGCGAAAGCTTCATTGCTCTGATAATCCCCTCATTGAATTCGCTTTCACTTTTGTACGGTCCGAAACCACCAGGCTCGGCACAGAAAACAGGGTCATCACAAGGCGTACCATCAACAGATCCAATAAAGTCACCCTTTATAGCATGAAGTTCGTCCATGAAAGACTTTAGTTGCGATATGACCTTACCTCGCTGATCGTGGCTCAATTTGTCCCAAACATCGTGAAGGACGTCGCCTTTGATATATTCCATGAGGATGACGCCACGGGATGTCGACGTATCAACGCATGCATCATACACCTTTGGGACGGGGACAGAAGTTTTCGCACGAACAAGCTGCATGGCTTTAGCCTCCGCGAGGCGCCGCGGGTCGCAAAGCTTTGCCACAGTACGCTCATCAACGCGATAAACATTAACGCATCCGTCTGCTGCCAGGCGCTTTGAGGGGTCGAGATCGGACGGCTTGACGCGCTGTGCCATCATTAAGAGCTTATAAGACGGAACAAGTTGTATAAAACCGCAGTGGATGCGCCGACTCAGTCTAGAAGTTAGAAAGTCGGACTGCTTTGGGGGCAGGGGTTGGGTTGGGGAATTGGTAGCTTAGCTACGGCGGACTATATATCCGAAAGTGACAAAACTTGTTTGCGGCTCGAAATGGCGCCGAGAACCACAAATTCCTCAGTCTAAAGAACAGCGGATCTGGTACTAGATGCCTATCAACAAAGGTCAATTTCAAATGAAAGAAATAAGGAAAAAAGAAAAAAAAAATGGAAAGAGAAGGTACATTATTTTTTTTAAGGGGGGGATGCGGGTCTTATACTAGTATAAGTGCAGCACATATCATCAACAAAAGTGGTAAGAAGTTAATACAATCCCTAAAATAATAGTCACGATGCTGTATGGAGTGGTTATCATGTGATTCTCTAGAGTGGCCACCTCCCTGCATAGCAATGGTGTGTACTCTATCACAAGCGAGAAGTAGTGTAGGCTGCTGATTTAGGCGCCTTTGCGGTAAGTTATGATAAAGTGGGAGGTTATAATGGAATTTTAGTTTTCTTGTTTTTCCTGCCTTTGATTGTCTAGGCATTTTGCCCAAGCTATGATCAACCTCATAATCATTGTCATTTTCATAGGCTTTTTTTTTTTGGCCTAAAGAATTACAAGAATGAGAGGTTCGTTCCGTAATGAAGGTGTTATGCGGTCATTGGGAAGGTAATAGTACTGGCACTGACGGGTTCCCAAACATGATTTCCTCAAAGTCGAACATTAACTCGTTGCTTACTGCAAATTCCCCTCCGCTTCCATTTATGCCGCCGATGATATGAATCGTGGGGTATTGTTCGAGGATCGACGAGTCTGAATAAATGAGTCCTGAGAACTGGCTGGCTTTCAAACTTCGATGTGCAATGATCTCTTTAGGAGAGTAAGAGATGAGCACAGTATATCGGACCTGATGGCTCGAATTACTCAGCCAACACCGGGTAGCTGCTCGAAGACTTGCGAGACTCTGCAAGTAATCAAGTCTTTTACCACGTTCCGGTATGGGCTTTATGCCTGAGTCTCCCTGCTTAGCGGGAGATAAACCGTGCGATGTTGTTGAGCAGATACTAGGACCCTTAACGAACTATTAGGAACCAACTAGAGCCTTTGGCCCTTTTTGGTCCAATAAGTTCAACAGATGTGGTCGATCCGTAGAAAGACATGTCGTCGAGGTACGCCCAACTCCATCAGCTTCTGTCGAATCTCATCTAGGAAACTGTTGTGAACAATTTCATGCTCTTGTCCTGGCATGACTCTTATTATTAGGTCGTTGGACTTATAGTCGTCGTAAGGTCGCCCTCCTTTTACACCTGTCTTATCGATTTTGGCGAAGATAGACTGTGGCACGTCTCTGAAATTGTAAAACTGGGACAGACTGCTATCTGCTTCAAGTGCCTTTGCAGCCTGAAAGACAACTGGTCACAAACGCTGTGAATAAACAAATTATTAGCTGTGCATTAAGATGTAACTCTAAGATCCAAGCAATTCAACGCACCGATCGAAGATCTCCACAAGGCAGAAGGCTCCGGCTTGAGGAGTGAAATGATGATGATAGAGATAAAACCGTTAATCGAGCCTAGATGGAACTGAAACTGGAACCTAGGATAAGATAGAGGCCTCCATGTTGTGAGAACGTGGAGGAAGGGGGAGAAGGGAGGAGACGAGAAGGGAGGAGATGAGAAGGAGGATGAGAAAGGAGACGTACTGCGTGGTGCAGCACCTTGCACTCCTGCCTGCTGCTCTATCGTACAATTATGTCAGCTTTCGAACTTGAATCCGCAAATAGGGAATATCTGAAAATTAAGCAACATAGTACCTACCTAGGTACCTGGTAGTGTCTTTACCTTGCGTGGTACTGGTACCTTACGTGACTTGGCTACCGGGTTCTGATATATTGGAGGTGCACCAAGAGAAGAGATCCCAGCGGAAGCTTGAAGTGTCGAGGGCTATAGCGGTTGTAGGTGGCAGTTCGAGAGCTTCTCCTGGACTACTAGAAGCTGCCACGAGACAAAATAAATCAACAAACATCTAGAGGACTCGTGGATTTTATCCTATTATTTCTATTAATACGCTGCGTCCTTTCATAGATATAATTTTAAAATCCCTTCCTCTATCTCAGGCAACACCAGGCAGAGTTTTCTCGATTTCAAACGCCTCCTTGATCCCGTCCGCTATAGCACGCGCCTGAGCCTCGCTCAACCGCGCCAACGGCCGACGTGCATACCCGCCGTAGCCAAAGTAGCTCTGTATGGCACTCTTGGTGCCGGGAATGGCAGTCTTGCTAAGGATCCAGTCTGCATCACTCAGCACCTGCTGGGCTTCGATAGCCTCCGCAAGCTTCCCCGCGCTCCAGAGATTGAAGATATGCACACAGAGACGCGGGATGACATTAGCAGAGCCCACGAGCATGGCGGAACCGCCCGACACGAGCGTCTGCAGAGAGAAGTCCGCGATACCTCCGAAGGCGACGTACGGGTGATTCTCTGCTTTCTTGGTCGATTTGTTCTTCGCCGGTTGTCGTGCCAGTGGAGAAGGAGGGGTGATGGCGTTCAAAGCCCGCGCTACACGAGTCAGTTTCCCCGTGTTGGCGCAGGTGAATTTCGTGCCGACGATGTTGGGATGCTGCGAGATACGGATGATAAGGTCGGAGTCCATGTCGATTCCCGCCACGGCACCCGGGTAATTGTACAGTATCACGGGGAGCGGGGAGCCGTCCGCAACGGCCGTGAAGAATTCGTACAAGGTGTCGTCGTTGCCGACGGCCGTCCGGTAATAGCTCGGGGCTATGACAAGGACATACTCAGCGCCTGCGTCTGCGGCATCCCTGCACAGCTGCAGAGTACCCCGGATGCTCTGCTCGCTGGCTCCAGAGATAACGGGCACGTTCTGGAACCCAGCTGCGTCGAGGGCAGATCGCGTCTCGTGGGTTACGGCCTTCCGCTCTTCGGGCGTGAGGTGGACGGCCTCCCCGTTTGATCCCATGGTGACGAGACCGACTAGTCCCGCCTTCGCGAGACGAACTGCATGTCTGCGGATGGAGGGAAGGTCGAGGTCCTCAGTTTCCGG
Organism: Byssochlamys sp. BYSS01; assembly: GCA_002242795.1. NCBI lineage: Eukaryota > Fungi > Ascomycota > Eurotiomycetes > Eurotiales > Thermoascaceae > Paecilomyces > Byssochlamys sp. BYSS01. The sequence goes on from NIXA01000013.1 coordinate 482,924, forward strand.
GTCGAAAAAAGTGGTTGTCGGGCAGTAGACGCCGGGACGAAGAGGCGCACGCTGTCTGGTAGACATTGTCGACGTGGTGATTTTTCGTTGAATGGACTGTCTTTCACGTCAGTGTGCCATTCATTACCCCCTCGTCGCTCTGGACGTCCGTCAGTATAGACTTACCACTACTACTAGTAGTATTATACCAGCTTCAACAACTGGTTATCGCGCCCCGGCGAGCGGCCGTTAGAATCACAGAGCAGAGCCAAATGCAACCTTATACCAAGGTGCCTTGCCCGCCTAGACTGGGCAAATTTAGACACCGAGAACAGACAGAATGACTGTTCTGTGATGCCTTGACACTTCGTCCGGGTGAAGACATTCCGCGCACGGCCCCACTCGGGCTTCCTCCGATAGGCGCAGGGGCGTCTGTCCACCAATCAGCAGTCCCTGATTGGCGAATCCACCTGTGTGGGGGCTTATCGAGCGCGTGGGGGCGGGGGGGCCTGGGATTATATGACCACTTTCAAGGTTTTCTACAGGTACGCGCGTCGATACTGAGGGACATCAGGCAATCCCTGTAATAAAGTCGCATCCCCCCGTTGACGAGGAGGGCGACTATGCCAGAAACAATACTGCAGTTGACCTAGAATAAGTTGATCTCCGAAGTAGCCATGCCTGCTCCAAGTGTTTTGATGGTGAGTCTCGATCTATAGAGCACGGTACAGTATACCGTATGATGATGCCCTAACGCTGATGCGAACCAGGTGGGTACCGGCGAGTACACGACCGGCTACGTCGGTGGCGCAGCGTCAGGATCTGACAAGAAGGTCGGAGTGGTAGCATTGACGCTCTTCGACCTCCGCCGACGAGGCAAAGTCGGGAAACTGAGCATGGCCGGAGTTTCTGGGACCAAGTTCCCAGGCATCCGTACGTTTTCCGTTGTCAGAGGGACAAGACAAGGAGGAGTAAGGGTTGCTCACTCCGTATAGGAGAGCATCTACGAAAGAACATCCACGACGTCTACAATGGTCTCGACGTCTCCTTTGACTCCTTCCCGGCAGACAACCAGAGGGACCCAGAAGCGTACAAGACGGCCATTGACGCCCTACCCCCAGGCTCCGCAATCACCATCTTCACACCAGACACCACCCACTTCCCAATAGCACTATACGCCATCCAGCGCGGCATCCACGTTCTAATCACCAAGCCGGCAACCAAGCTCCTCGAGCACCACCTCACGCTGCTGCAAGAGTCCCGCAAACATGGGGTCCTCGTGTACATTGAACATCACAAACGGTTCGACCCAGCATACTCGGATGCGCGCGCCAAGGCACGCAGTCTTGGCAACTTCAACTACTTCTACAGCTACATGAGCCAGCCTAAGAGCCAGCTGGAAACTTTCAAGGCCTGGGCAGGGAAGGACAGTGATATCTCGTACTATCTTAACTCGCACCATGTCGATGTCTGCGAGAGCATGGTTCCGGATTACAAGCCTGTTAAAGTCACTGCGTCCGCATCCAAGGGGACAGCGGTCGAATTGGGCTGTGTGCCACAGACGGAAGATACCATTACTCTCCTCGTAGAGTGGAGGAAGAAGAAGAAGGACAATGACGGGGCGCCCCCGAAGATTGCCACAGCCGTGTACACAGCTAGTTGGACCGCGCCGCAGCCGGCGGGAGTTCACTCAAACCAATACTTCCACTGTACGCTCTCCTATCCGGGGTGAAATATTATTATGCCATGCATGTATGCACCCCATGTATACGGCGTGAGAACTTAACCATACCAGATATGGCCTCTAAGGGCGAAATCCGCATCAACCAAGCCAAACGAGGCTACGACGTGACAGACGATAACCAAGGCCAACTGACCTGGGTAAACCCGTAAGTGTTGTTCATCCAAGAAAGTATTATTTACCTGAACGGAGAGAAAAACCCTTGTCTGACTAACGAGTTCGTTTTATTCTCCCCGCCCAGTTTCTACATGCGCTACGCCCCCGACGAAGAAGGCAACTTCGGCGGCCAAACGGGCTACGGATATATCAGCTTCGAAAAGTTCATTGACGCCGTCACCGCCCTGAATGAAGAGAAGGTGACTCTGGACCAGCTGGATGCTAGGCCGTTGCCGACTTTGAAGAATACCATTGCCACGACCGCCATCCTGCATGCTGGACGCATTTCGCTGGATGAGAACCGGTCTGTCGAGATCATTAGTGGGGATGGGACATGGGAGTTGAAGTAATGGCTCTATCTCCATTTTTATTGGTACCGGACTCGTTGATATGCAGGAACTTGTATATAATTTTAGGGGAATAAGTGGCTGGACCGGGTATTTCTTGCGAAGTCTGGCGAAACAAACCAAAAGCATAAGACACGCAACTCCATTACTTTCGTGGTATCATATCTGAAACTAAGTAACTAACTGGGTCCAGCATGTTGCATGAGGTCACCAGCAACCAACTGACCCAATCCGCAACCAACTCTTTGCTTCCCATACACACCCACCACCTTCATCTCCGTGTCCCAGCCCTGACAATACCGTCAGGCCCCTTGCCAAATTTACTTCGACATTCTGGACAGTACCATTTGGCAGTTCGGCTAGGAACCTCTTTGAGGCCGACACAGTCTAGATGGAACCATTCCCTGTCACACTGCAGCTCACTTAGTTAGCGATTGAAATGCTTATAGAAATAAGAGAAGAACAAAGCTTTTTGGCGGGGGGAACTTACATCGGCATTCTCGCAGCAGATCATGGTCCCAAAACTGACGTCCCCACATATACAATACCTCGGCTCATTCGGATCGATTTCTTCCAGCATTCCATCCTCGTCAATCCGAACATCTTGACTCGGTCCAGTGGAGCTGTCCTTCTGGCCCAAAATGCCGCCTTGCTTGGTCGGCTTAGCTTTCCGACGACCGTAGCTTACTGCCGCTCCACCGTCTTGCCCGGATGACACTGGGCCTGGAGCGGGGCGCCTCCGACGGCGACCTCCTAATCCTCCCGGGGCAAAGACGCTGGGAGCACGGGAGGGCTCATGTGGAGCCGCTCGACCTGCAGGTGTGGCACTTTTACGGCGGAGGGACCTCGCCGCCGCAGAGGCACCGGCAGGCTCTGCGGATGCAGCGGCCGAGCGACGTCGAGAGGCTGCACGGGTACCGGGTGGAGTTGCGCTGTTCCTAACTCTGGCTGTCGACATCGGTGCTGTGGCTGGTGCTGCGGTTCCTGACACAAGTGCAGAGCGTTTCGATTCAGTCGGAGTCGGAAGGCGCGCTGGTTGTTTTGTGTCGCTAATCGAGGTAGCAATAGAAGCCGTCGGTGTGCTGGACCTCACCTCGCCAACTACACCTGTTTGAGCATCGTCGGTGCCTCTGCGTTTCCTAGCAGCGCTGCGCAGAGAACCGGTTTCTGTTTCAGCACCCAGCTGAGAGACTTCGGGAGCGGCTTCTTCCAGTTTTCTCTTCCTTGATGATCGACCCTTGTCCTTTGAAGATGATGCATTGGTTTCTGGAGAGGTACCTTGCGCCTGGTCAGCAGAGCCACGGAGGGAACTCTCTTATGGTCTTCTCACCAAGGTCATCCAGGCCCTTGGCTGCCTGCTCTAATTCAGTGGCAGCGGCAGCCGCCTGTTCCCTCGCCTGGTGCTCGCGTTTGAGCTTCTTCGCCTCATTCAGCTTCATGCCACGGTTGCTCAGTTTCGTTTCTGTCGTCGTGGACGTCGAATCCTTCGTAACGTCGCTCTTTCGAGTTAACTTTCCGGACACGTAGGTGTTCATGACATCATCACAGTCGATGAATTCAGCGCCAGTAGCCTCCGCTTCTGCTTTCGCGGCTCTGTAAGCGTCCCATCCGCGACCACGGAGAGCCAGTTCTCGATGGATCATGACTTCGCTCGGTTGCCATATCGCGTTTTTCTTCATCTTCTTCCGCAATTTGGTCATTTCCCACTCCGTCAGACGCAACCATGGCAGGTCCTCGCTACCTGGTTTAGCATCCTCTGGAGGGGGCTTCAAGAGTGCCAGAGCACTGCTGGTAGATATCCCAGCGATGGGTCTGTGCCTGGCACCGGCCCGTGGCCGCCCGGATTCCTTCTCCGTCCTGGCCTTCGGGGGTCGGGCAATGGGCCTCGCCCGCTTTGGTTCCGTTTCGACATCTGACTGCTCTGTGCTGGCGATCGGAGAGTCGGGGTGTATCCCAGCGAGATGTTCCGCGGCGAGGGCAGACCGCCGACTTCTCGACTTTTGCGTTGCGCTGGTAGAAGCACCCTTATTATCCAGGCGCAATGTGATGCGTGGTCTCGGAGCACCCTCCCCCTTTCTCCCGGCACGGTTGCGCTTGTTATCGGCAGCAGCTTTTTGGTGAGGAGGAGTAGGTTCGCGAGGCGGCGGCATCGGGAGAGCACGTAGCTTCTTCTTTATGCAGTCCAGGCGGTCGAAATGGCGGTCCACAACATCATATAGACGGCACGCTTCACCGTACGCGGATTCCCGAGCGTTTATGGCACGGTCGAGGTGTTTCGAGATCTCTCTTCGGAGGGCTTGCGCGCTGGGTCTCTCGTCCGAGGGCATGTCCGGAAGGCGGCCATAAGTCTTGGTAAGCTCATGAATCACCTGTGAGGCTTCCAGATACCGCTCATCCAGACCGCGTATTAGAGATAGTGAACGCACTAGGTCGGCAGGAAGGTATTCGGTGTAGTCGATGTAATCGGTCACGGTAGCTTGCGCGTCTGGATCGAACGGGCCGTCCAGGATGACGCCTCCGCTGTCATCATCCGTCGAGTCGGTCATGTTTGACATGAGTGAATGCGAGGGAAAGGGTATGGAAGATAGTACTCTCCAGTTGAACACCGCGGGAAGCTGTAAAGGGTCGTTGTCGTTGAGATGTTCAGCTCGTGCAGCTGGTAGCAGCTCTCCTTGGGTTGACGTCGGATCATCCTTGATCCGTCCGCGCGTTCCTGGATCTGAGATGATAAATATAGTAGTGTAGAACCCACTGAGTATCCCCTACACATCCACGATGCTGAATGGGTTCAACTTTTACCTCACGTGTTATATTACCACTAACTTGCCAAGTTCTACTTACTACTCTGACCACCCCGGTGGTAGGGACCCGTCATCGTTGGACATGAGTCATTTCGTAATAGAGCCTCGTCATCCATATGCGATTTCCGGGTCTTGCTAGGCACTGCTATGTAACGACAACTCTGGATCGGTGTCTAAGTCTCTCTTATGTAGCGAGAGTACGGGTCCCGTCTCTGTCAAGGCATTCCTTCCTCCCACACTGTGGGAGTGGTAGTATCAGTGAATGAAAGGGAAGCTTGGACGGTACTCTTTGCTCTTTGCTCCGGCCTTCTGCGTACTTATTCTGTTTGCTTGAGGTTCCAGGCCGTCCGTTTGTCTTCCTGGTTGAGCTGAGAATGCTGCCTTCCGTCCCTGCTGGTTGACTCACCATTTATCGTCGAAACATCTCATTCCCAGCTAGACTAGACAGCATTTCACGCCTCATTCTGCTACCGTCCTCTATCCGGTTCATTTTTTGCTTAACTCTTGTTAAAAGTAATGGACAGAGAGGCGCGTCTCCAGCTGCTCTTCCAGCAGGACGAGTCCCTCCTACGAACTGATACGCAGCTCTACAGGATCCCTTCTGCTAAGGCCTTCGTCCCAGGCACGACAAACGTTCAATCAGATGTACAGAAATTGTCTAGCCAGCAGAAACTAGATGCCCCTTCCTCGTCTGATCAGCCGCCCAATGAAAAGGAAGACGTTGAGAAAAGACTCGACGGGTATCCCCCTAACGGCAGGACAATCGATGAGAACCCAGTTGACTCCAGAGAGAAATACAAGCATGAAACTGTCGACACAAGTCAGACAGTAGCATGTGCGCTCCAGAACAACCTCGAGCCAGATGACGATTCCTGCAAGGCTCCCAGTGTATCCTTGAAACAGTCGTTTTGTCCCCTCCCAGCCGTGTCCCGATTCCCGTATAAATTCATTCACGGCGAGCTGCGTCAAAGAGTTGCCAGTCAATTCTTCGACCAGGGGAAATTTTGGAACCGGGGCTGGGATTTGTGAGTAACCCAGACATTTCTTCCACTCGCTTCGTTTCGTCACGGCCCTCGCTTCCGCTAACCACCTCCAAGGTATTACATCCATGCGCCGCCTCATCTTGGTACTCGACCGCTGCTCTTGGTGCCTACTGCTCAAGTTCAGCTGTTCATACAGGAAATCAACGATGCGTTTGAATGCGCGTTATCTCTGCCAGCTGAGAGCCATCTCGGGTTTGTACTCACGTTCGACGAGCGCACCCCCCAACCAAAATTCAGAGGCCAGTTCAACGATCGGAATATGAAAGACCGTCTTGAATCGACCATACCTCTGCCGGAGGGGGATTATGCTGACTATGACGCGAAGGACCCGATATTTGTGGAGTTCGAAAAGAAGATCGAAGCGGGGTTCGCTGCCGCTAAGAACAAAAAGAAGGCATCCAAGGAGAAGAGGCAGCAAGCGAGTCTTCAGAGCGAATATAACAATGCGCGATATCTGGAAAAAATCCAGTCCTACTTCGGCTTGCATTCACATGAAGCAGCAGCGTGGAAGAAACAGATAGAAGAACCGGGCCATGGAGTTCTAGACATTCCCGACGTCTCTCACTTCGACTTCAATGCACTTGCACCGCATCCCTTTTGGAATGAGCCCTTGTTCATCAGCGTGGATGTTGAGTCGAATGAGCGTTGCCATTCGCAGATCACCGAGGTCGGGATCTCTACCCTTGATACGCTCGATCTTCTCGGGATCCCACCGGGGGAGAACGGGGAGAACTGGATATCTCGAATTCGGTCGCGGCACTTGCGTACTCTGGAATACGCCCACGTCGTCAACAGGGAATTCATCGTTGGATGTCCGGACAAATTCGAGTTCGGAGAAAGCGAATGGGTGTCTGTGGAAGACATCGCTGTTGCCGTGGACAGATGTTTCCAGGCGACAGGGCAAGTCCGTGATGAAAGTCTGGCAGACGGATCTCAATCGAACAATGAAGTGCCCACCAGCAGACCAGCGTCTCGCAATATAGTGTTTGTCGGCCACAATCCCTCAGCTGATGCTGCCTACCTTCGCGGTCTTGGTGTCGCTGCATTCGACAAAGCAAGCAGTGGCCCAAAGGCATCGTTCTTGGATACAGTGGACACGGCGAATCTCTTCCGTACTCTTCGAGGGGAGGATAACCCGCGCTCGCTGGGTGGCATACTTCAAGAGCATGGAATAACTGGCTGGTACTTACATAACGCTGGCAACGACGCGCGATACACGATGGAGGCCCTGATTCGGATCATTTTGCGGTCCGTCGAGCGCCATGAAGACAGAGCATCAGAGGGAAACAAGATCGTCAATATGGATACCATTGATGACCAGCAGACCATGGCAGATGATATCGATGGAGAGCCAAGGGACATGTAGAAGTCGACGTTGAGGCAAAGCCGGAAGGACGTGTTAGCGGTCCACGTCAAGCCAGACATGCCTGTAGGTAGATGCCTGTAGGTAGGCATAATATTCCAATACTGAAGTCCGTTTTTATTTCTCTCCACGCTTCATAGAAGGCCAGAATTTCTGCTCCAAGCGCAAAACCTGCCTCCACCACTCCATACACTTCCCACGCACGTACTCGCCCTGCTCAGCACCCTTAATCTGGCCGGCCATCTCATCGACGACGTCTGCAATCCGATTAACAAACGCCTCGAACTCATGACTAGTCCAATTGGGAATGAACCTCTCCCTCAGCGCGCCCCCATCAGCATCCGCAGAGAAATGCCCCTTCTCATCGTCGTGAAACAACTCCCTCGCGCCCCTCCAAGCCCTCAGATAACAAACCTCACTCGCCCACAGCACCACCATGCCCTCCAAAACAGTCACCCCGCTACTCCCCGCACTCATGAACAGATCCATATAAGCCTTCGTAACTATATTGGGTCCGAAAAAAGTCGAACACCCTCTCTCCTCCTCCCCACCACCACCAGTAGTACCTCTACCACAACCCCACCAATCCTCCCCTTCCTCTGCGCCACTCGCACCGGAACACCACCGTATCTCCTCCTCCTCTTCCACCTCCTCCCCCACCACCTTATCCACCTCCCGAGCCGGCATAGCAGTTAAATCCAACCCGTACTCAACAGCAACGTCCTCGAAGAACCTTAGTTCGCGACGAATATTAACAAGTGCATCGACAAGGACATCCACAGCCCTGTTCTCCGCTGTGGGGGCGCGCGGTTTCGTCGCGTCCGGGTTGTGCGTCGGGAGCCGGATCTTGGACAGGAGGAGGCCGATGAAGCGCACGTAGGATTGCGCGTAGAGCCGGTCTTGCGAGAGCCATTGCGATAGGATTCCAGCCGGCACGGCGCCTCTTCCCGCGGCTTGGATGAAGGGCGCTTGCGTTGTTGCCGCTTCGACGGATCGTGGGCACGAGGTTAGGAGGTAGGTTGTTAGAGGGTTTTGGGTGGCCATTTTTTATTTTCTTTTCTTTTCTTTTGTTTCCTGGTTGGGTGTTGCTTTGTGTATCTCTCTTTGGGGGGGGGGGGGGGTTTGTTTGGTGGGTGATGCTATTAATTACATCATAGCTTAAGCTGGAGAGTACCTTACCTATTGTTTCGTTCAGGGTATTGCCATTCTGCCTCTCCCATACAACTCAACCGTCGTGTCCAGCACCAAGAATGCACCGTCAGAGACCTAGCATGCTGGTACATGCTAGTAAGCCGCTATGCCAAAAAGGCAACAGAGTAGTAGTCGCTAACTAAGGCTACTACTAACTGGTCAGCACCACTTATCTACTAGCACTGCTGTTAGCGCAGCTAACATGCAGCCTCAAGTCTAGACCATCTAAGAGCATCCATCTACTTTACAACTTAAGTGATAATAAAAGGTTGAAAGTTCATTCAGTCCTGCTCTTATATAAGTCTTCATATGTGGGATTGCCGTCCATAGCCACTCATGCCATACGCCACCTGCGCCGAGCCGGATTGAATCAGCAAAGGAAATCAACACCACTAACTGAACTCCATTCTCCATCCGTTCCTTTCATGCTTCGTGTAACGCATCAGTTTTTTTAAAAAGAAGGAAAGAAAGAGAGAAAGAAAAAAAAAAGTCATAACAGATCTGATCTGACAGTCCCAGACATCAACACCATTGGCAATAATAGGTGGATGCGTCAGTATTCAGCAAATGGTAAAATAGAGGGTTTCATTACGTCTTGCAAGTAGCCGTCTACTTGCATTGCAGTATATTTATCATAGATCTTATTGTTGGTGGTATGTCCAGCTCTCCACGGAAGCTAGACTCATGCATAAGCCGTGAGCATCCAGTTCTCGACGACTATAAGAACGAGTTCAATCATTAAGACGTAGCCGCGCTGGCTCTGGCTGCATTGCTCAGCTGTCGATGATACGAGCCTATTGGTTGGAAACCTCTGTTGAAAGGTTAGCGTAATCCGGGCCGCATATATACAAAAGACAAACCTACCTTGCAAGATCAAATCCTCCCTCCTCGTCCTCCTCCTCCTCCTCGTCATCTCCCGGCTCCGAATCCCGCGGCTGACCTGGGTCTACACCATTGGCATCATTCAATCCATTCGCTTCGTCGGGTTCGTCCTGCAACGAGCCCAGATTCCTTGAATGTGCAAGCCCAGTCCCGGACCTGCTTGGGCTAACCAGGTTCGGGGGTGGAGGACTACTACTCAGCATCCCGCCGACACCTCGCGGCTCTCCCTTGATGGGGCTCGTGTCCTGCATGGGCCGTGCAGGGGTGCTGCCGATATCAGCGAATTTCCAGAACTGTGCAGGTGAGCTCATGGGCATGAACTTCGAAGGGATCTGCGCGGTGCTTGGCGGCGGTAGCCGTGGTTGTTGACGCTGTGGGGCCGGGGTGATCATTGACGAAGGGCCGTCATCGTAGTACGAGGAAGATAGGATGGGTGGGGAATTGACGACGTTGTCGGAAAGGCCGTACGCGCGACCCAGAGTAGAGGCGTCGTTGTTGTTTGTTGTGGTACTGCTGCTGCGGTTGGCATTTGCGGCACTGCGCATCGGGAGCGGAGAAGGCTCCTCGTAATCGAGTCGGGAACTACGCAGAGGATGATGACCCGCACGGGACCCTCGTTCGGGAGTATATGCCTCAACGGGAGCTACGGGGAACGAGCTGAAGCCCGGCGAGGACACTGGTGGGGACTTCTTGCCGGCTGGGAAGACCGCTTCGAAGCCATTGGCAGCGCGCGATGACGTCGCCTCCTTGGTAGCCGGCGATGACGGAGCGGAGGACTGCTGGGTTCCTTTTCGTGCTTGCTTCTTCCAGTACTCTTCTCTGTATTCCGGTGCAATCTGCCACTTCATCCCCTTGCCGGGTTCGTCCGTGCGACGGGGAACTTTTTGAAAGGCCTTGTTCAGTGACAGGTTATGACGGATCGAATTCTACAAAAAAAAACTAGTTAGGCATGCACAAGCAAGATATCGAAGGAGGAACACTCATCAACTTACCTGCCAGCCACTCTGAGAATGGCGATAGAAGGCATACTTCTCCATAATCCAATTGTAAATATTATTCAGCGTAAGCTTCTCTTCTTCGCTTGAAAAGATGGCCTGTGCAATCAACGTGGCATAGCTGTACGGCGGTTTCAGATCTTTAGCCGAGTCTTTGCTGTAGTCAATCTCCTCTGTGCTTTCCATCATCATGCCCCTATTGTAAAGCGGCGACTGCTTCGCCGTCCGAGCGCCACTGGTGTCGGGAGAACGTGGAGGTGGAGTGATCTGACGCTTCAGGAATCGTGGTGCGGGAGCCAGCGATGGATGACCAGTCGAAGTGGCTGGAGGGATCGTCGAATTGGCCTGGTCGTTAGAGACGATGATGGACGACTGCGACGGGTATGGATGCGCATGCTGAGATGGGTCCCAATCCAGAGGCTCTTCGCCATTGGCGACGCGCTGAGCGCGCTCGACAAAGCTGGCATGGATGTTGGCCTTGTCGCCCGGTGTGACGAACATCATCTGGGTATTGGCGATCTCGATGATATCGCCGCATGAGATGATGGCATCAGTGCCTCGCTTGAGAATGACATTGTTCAAACGCGCGCCATTGCGGCCATTGACACGGATGTGCCACGCAGCTGTCTGCTCCCCATCGTAGAAGATCTCGGTGTGCAGACGAGAGACGAACTTTCCAGGACCCAAGTCGACGTGCACCTCCGGTAGTGCTCGAGCAGCGATGGTGATGGGGCTGGACTGCTCGTCGAGTTTCTGCTCCCGGTCTGGTTCGCGGCCGATATTCACATGGAGAGATTTCACGTAGTACGTCCAGTCGCGGCCTGCGATCTTCGCATATGCCCGGATACTCTGTTTATTCTCTGTTTTCGCGTTCGAATGGTCCCGCATAACGCGTACCTCATCGCGGGCGACTGTGAGACTGGAGATAACCATGTCGACGAGGTCCTGGTTCTCCGAGAGATCATTGTCCGGAGACGAGTCGTCGGCTTCATCCGCAGATTCTTCCGCCTTGACTTGTCGAGGTTGGGGGGAGGATGGACGACGGTCGATCTATTTCCGCAAAACCGTATAAGCCATACAGCATTATCCAGCTTCCTCCAAAAGTAGCGCGGCGGCACTCACCTTGCGCTTCTTGTTCGACGGCCGACTTGGAGACGAGTCCAGCACCTCCGCGTCGGACGCTTGCTGCAGCTGGGTATCCTTTCGGCGCGCGCGGCGCCTATTTGAAGGAGGCATGATCGGATGGACTTGACTAATTCAATGCCAAGAGACCCTTGACAACACCAGGGAGAAACTGGTAACGAAAGGAAATTTTCTTTATCGCACGACACAGGCGTGAGGGTAAACCGAAGAAGTCGGGAATAGAGATGCGTGTAGCGTGCGGTACGACCAGCGGGAACTCAAAAGAAAGGAAAAAGAAAACAAGAGAAGAAGAAGAAGAAGAAGAAGAGAAGAAAAAAGAAAAATAACAACAAAACCTATCGCCACGAAAACACCCAGGACAGAATAGAATGATGAAGGCAAGGAACCAGACAGTATCCACCAACCAATCCCGGGGTCGGTTGCCACCGCTTAAAAAAAAGTTTGCTTGTGTCCAGACTTCCAGAGGCGTTCGTTCCGGGAGAGGAAGACGCGAACACGAAAACCAGAAACTACGGCGGTAGAGACCTTGTCTCGAAGCATAAAAAAAAAAGGGGGATGAACAGAAAAGGGGAAAGGAGTCAACCACGAAACACAGGGACGTGGAAAGTGGTTGGACAAGGAGAGGAAAGAAAGTGGTCGAGTCGAGAGTGACGAGGTTGGTTGTAGTAAAGTTGGAAACGCGACGCCGTGCAATTCTTGGTGGTTTGGATGTGGGGAGCGCCCAATCAGACGCGCCTGCGGATCGATCGCACAATTGCCATCCGATAAGGAGTAAATAATGGCGATAATACAGCCGTAGACCGTAGACAGGTAGACAGGTAGATGGAGTTGAGCGCCGTCTGCTCTGCTGCACTCTGCACTCTGCACTCTGCACTCTGCACGCGTCGAGGCTGCTCAGCGACTTCAAGTGCCTGTGACAGCTCTGCTTCTTCCAACTCCCAACACAGCAGATACGTCCACGCCTCACCCATCGCCCGCACATGCGAAATCAAGAAGGGCGTCCAAGGGAGCCGCAAGCTGACGTCACGGTCCATGCCATGAAGCACGACAGTGTCAAACTCAGATTGCTCCGTTCATTACTCCATTCGTCTCTTTCCGCCGTCGATCTGTTGGTCTTCCCGTTCCGTCATGACTCGCGCACCTACTAGATAGTAGTAGGCAACATTCCTGGATGTACTCTTGCAATGCGTCTCTCGCTTTGCAACCCGTCCTATGCTTCTGGGTATCGCCATACGTATGCACGGAGGGGAATTCGGGTTGGATTCAAAGGTGCTACTAGTAGTTGCGCTTTCCTCCTCCCATAATAGAGAAACATACACTACACAAAGGAATCCCAGTTTGTCCGTCACAGATATAATCAAGCAATCCACAAAATACACAAAATACACAAAATACTTTGGAAGTGAGAAGAACGCAACGGCCGGCCTTTTAATCTGAAGAATAGGTAAGTCACGGCAAGACAGTATTGCACCCAATAACAGAAAAAAGCCATAAGAAACCAATCCCCTTACCAGACAGTGCATTGCAGTCATTGGCGAAATTTGGAGATGAAAATCGGGAATGAACAGGACAAAAAAAAAAAAAAAACAAAAGACATGATAACGATCAGGGAATCAAGCAGTTCAAATCAAATAACCATTCAATATGTGATATCGCGAGCTTAGGCAGCATCCTCGACCTTCGAATCACCATCATCATCTATGTGAAGCACGGGATACAGGACGTTCTTGACAGGCTTGTGGGCAGACTTCCCATGGAAGCTGTCGTCGGTTTCAATCCCTTCCATGCGCTCATGGTACCCGGCTTCTGATATACTGTGCCCCCTGGCGACTTCACGCTCGTTCTCGAATTCGCCCCGCTCAAGACGGGAGCTGATGTAGCTGCGCAAGTACTCGATCAGACGCACCTTCTCCACCCATTGGATGTCGGCCCGATCCGCCACTTCACCTGCCGCTTGAGCGGTCCGCTGAGTGGTCTCGGAATCCGGTGACATGCTAGAGTGTAGTGCCGGGTCGATGAGGCTGGCAGAGAAATGAACTGACGGCTCCGACCCGTCGGAAGAATGCGCTTTGGCGGGCGAGCTTCCCTCGTCGACAGCCTTTCCATCCTCAGAAAGATCCATCTCATGCTCGAGAGCTCGTCGGGTATCGGGCCGTGCTCGCTGCAAAGTACCGCCGGTGTACCTCCGACGCTCATCATGGTCGTAAACGCCGCCGAGCGTAGACGGGGGCGCAGCACTGGATGCAGTAGGATAGCCGGCCTGCAGACTCTCCGAAACAGTGGTGGATGGAAGTCTCGGATACATGCTGGAGCTGCTGTCATGATGCGGAGGAGAGACACGGTGGGTCGTCTGGATGGACGTCGTTGGAGAGCGGCCAGAAGTGTACGACTGAGCACTCGATGGCGGCGTTAGAGCCGGAGTTGCACTGTGAGTCGGAGACTGGGCGGTCGTCGAAACTCTGGGGAGAGGAGCTGCCGAGGTACTCGCAATAGCATGACTGGGAGGCAGCTGAGTTGGCGGCGAGTTTGTAGTGCGGTAGCTCGCTCCGCCCTGCACGTAGTGAGCTCCTGGCTGTGCAATGCCGGAGGCGGCGACATGGTCGTCACTCTCGTATATGGTATTCTGCATTTGCTCCAGGAACTGATCGATATTAATCAGATCGTTCTTGGTCCTAACGTTGCTCATTGGAGGGAGGTGGTATGCGGGCGCTGGGCCGGGGGGTCCGTAGCCACCACCGCCAACGCCAATCGCAGCAGGCATAGGTTGATACTCTGTAATCGGTCCATGAGCCAGGGGAAGCTGGAGATTCTGAAGACCGAGGAGGCGCTGGCCGACAGCAGCATAGGAGTTGAGATCAAACTGGCGTCTCTTCAAGTCACCGAAGAATTCGTTGAGCGCGTCATACCCGCGCTTCTTCGACTCATACGAAGCGCTACCAGCATCAGTCCCCAGAGCATAGTAAACGTTGCCATACGACGGATTGGCCGACTGGGCCGGGTGGGACTGGTAATACTGGGGAGCAGTTGGGTAGCCTTGGGAGGGGATTGGGTTCAATGCAGGTTCGAAGTAGTGAGTGGTTGCCGGAGGGTAGCCTAAGCCAAACGTAACTGAGTCAATCAAATCGTTTCAATTGTCGAACAGAAGAAGTAACCAAGTAAAAGAAACACTCACCCTTGGGATTCCCACCGTACAATACGTCCGGGTGCCTCGCAGTCGGTTCCGGTGACCGCGTAAGAACGGAGTCGTCCGCATGCGTCTTGACGTGTTTCTTCAGATCCTGAGGACGCTTAAACGCTTTCCCACAGAAGTCACACTTGTGAGGCTTGAGTGGGACATGGACTCGGATGTGAGAGGTAATATGATCGCGCTTGACGGTGGTGGTGCGACAGCTTCCCCACTGGCACGTCAAATTCAGATTGTTGGTGCTCTTGCGACCGACATGACGCTCACAGATGTGATCCTGCGGAGTGCGGAGAGTTGTCTCTCGTTAGTTGAGTGGTCATTACAGAGAGGAACGTCCAATGCGAACGCGTCGCGTATGCCCTTCTGGGTATTCTGCAAGCAGCACCGGCGTCGACAGAGAAAAGGATGCCCAATGCGACACGGCAAAACTTACATAGAGAGATTCAGGAGTAGAACATTTCTCAGAGCAGCCCTGCCACATGCAGACCAGCTCGTCACCCTGCCGGGAAGCACCGTTACTGGCGTTACTCATGGTAGAAGCGGCGGCGGCGGCGGCGGCGGCAGCGGCAGTCGCAGCAGCAGCAGTCGCAGTAACTGATGCCGGGGGTGATGCAGTCGACATTGGCTGTGCGGACGACAGCTGGGTCGTCGACTCGTCCTGCGCGGGCGACGCCGAGACGGGAGCTGCAACAGGGGCACCAGCAGTGGGAACGACCACCGTGGAAGAGGGATCCTGATGTTCCGACATTGCCAAGAAATATCTCTTGTCCCTTTCTTGGGAGCGGCGGAATACGGGAATTCTGGGCACAAAGTAGAATTCCTCGTGGACAATGGAGAGGGGGAGACAAAGACAGCAAAGAAAGATGTTCAGATCGAATTATCGAAGACGAAGAGAGGCATGGACGAGAGACGGGGTGGATCTTATCGTATGCTCAGCCAGGTCGGGCGATTCCGTAACAACCCAGGCTGACGGTGCGTTTTGAAAAAAAGGGTGAGGCAAGATACACACGCACGCAAGCGAGAGGGAGATAGAGGAACAGCAGGTGTGGGAAGGGGGGGGGAAGGAGAAGAAGAACGAGAAAGAGACACGGGAGGGAGGGAGGCTTGGCCACTTGTCTTTTGGAGGGAGGGAGGAGAGGGAGAGGGAGAGGGAGAGGGAGATAAGGGGAGAGAGAGAGAGCCGAGCCTTGCCCAGAAAAAGCGCGCCTCGGCCGGGCGGAGACACGCACCAAGACAGGACAAGACAGGGACAAGACCGGGCCAAGAGCGTGGCGAGCCCAGAGTGCGTGGCGCTGATCGGCTGGCGAGTCGCAGCGCTTACGGGCGAGTCAGATGATGCAAGCGCGAACAGTGCGCCAGTCGGTGGAGTCGGACCTGGAGACCGTTGCGCTGAGTGCTGACAGGCTGGTCGAGAGTCTGCTGGCGCCTCTAGTCAGCCTGTCTGCTGGCTGTATCCATGTACCCTGGTGGCAGCGCCAATGGAAAATGCAAGTACACGAGCACTGCTCTTCGTACATATATATTAGGTGTACATTTGTGGTCTAACCTAGGTATTACTGATACATGGGATGGACAGGCCACCGCAAGTCACCCCCCTCTGGCTCTCGCCCATCTTGGAGGTTGGTACCAACTCCAGATATTCAGCCCTATCTTGGTCCCAGACGTGACGGGGAATGCAGCGTGCCAGGTCTCCGGATACCCAGTCCCGTCCGGGCGCAGATTCTCCCAGAAAATCGCATTTCCCTTGATAGGCTTAAATGTGATGCCCCCATGCTGGACTCGCTGCCGCTGCCGCTGCTGCTGTTGTGGCCCCCGCTCATCCTTGGCCTCCTTGGCCACCTCGTCCTTGGCGTGCTCGACATTCCGCGCGTCGCCGTCCTCCTCCACCTCCTCGTCGTCGCATTCCAAGAACCGGCACCACTTGTCCCGTCTTCTTGGCATCCTCATCCGCGGGAAGTGTGTACCCCCCCCTGTGCAGCTATCGCCAAGATACACCATGAACGTGCTCTGCCGGTCCCCCCCAAGAGCGCCCGACCCGGACCAATCGTAGTGGTAATTGTAGTGCCCGGACGTATTGTACCGTTGGGCCCACATGCGTTCGATGTAAAGATGTGGTTTCCAGCCCTGGAACGAGCGGGCCCGTTCCTCAATGCAACGCACCACGTTGTCACGCTCGAGAAGCGCCCGCTCTGATAACCGGACGCTCGGGTCGAATCTCTCCGTGTTGCCGTCGTAGATGACCGAGGGTGTGTACTTGGTTAGACTTGACGATTTGGTCAGTTTCCAGATACTTGGTATTTTTTTTTTTTTTTTTGCAACAATTAAGAGGCAAGTTGCAACTGAAGGTCGAGTCCAGAACGCACCTAGCACTGACCAAATGGTCGACCTCCCAATCCTTCAAGAACCCCTCGATATAGATCACCAATGGGTCTCGACGCAACAAATGGACCCTATAGTCGTCTTCGGCCGGACAATCGAAGGACACGCCATCCTCAACACTGATCAGGGTCTCATTTGCAAGCCTCAATGCCAACGCAGCTGATAGATGCCCGTCGGCATCGTACTCGTCGTATTCGTCATCCACGACGTCATTGTCTCTTTGAGGGATATACTGGCTAATCAGAGGTGCAAGAACGAATATGTAGATTGGAATGAAGTAAATTATCCAGGAAAAGATTGTCGACGTCTTGGGAAGAAATGGCATGCTTCACGCCGATCGGGACACGAGGAGGCAAACAGCGTCTTTCAACGTAAACTTTTTATTTTTCAATGCAATTAAGCGAGAACCGAGCAGAAAGAAAACTCCATAGGATAGCTAGGTAAACGAGGGAAAACTAGGCTCTTCGTTCCATGGGGATTGAGTGCACAGGGATCCGGAGTCGCCGAGGTGTTCGTGAGGACCACCATGGGGTTTGATTGACCTCCATGGCCAAAAGAAGGGGTGGGTCCGCCTGGTGCTGCAGGAACGCACGAAATGGTCCGCCTCCATTTTATCGATACAGACCTCTCTTCTTCCACAATGGCACAACATACCTAGGTAGTATTCTACCCGTTGGCTTGCGGGGACTGCAAAATATGTCTGCAGCGCTGTACACCTTGCTAGCAGGACATCCACCGTTTCGAGACCTAGTCCTTGACCCATCGAATCTCCTCGCCGACAACGACCGGTCATACCAGGAGGTGAACGTGATGTGATAAGTCCCGACGGTTCGATGACAATTGACACTTGCTCTCTCCCTTGATGTCCACGTTCAATCGGCTTCCCGAAGATCCGTTCGTACTTTCTTTCGCTTGTGCACCGGACCACACACACTGAGAGGTTTCTTCCCCCGTTGCGCGCTTCTGGTAACTCCTCTTTCTCCCGCAATATCCCGCAGACCTCCAGGAGAACCCCCGCAGCCTCAGCTTGTGGCGCATCCCCCCCTCCCCTTGCATTGTCTACGGCCCCGGTCCGCCATTCATCCCGCGAGAGTTTCGACTCAGTCTTGAGACCCCGTCACCTTGTGCGTAGGTCAGGTGCCCCATCACGCCAGCCATGTTAGGATCGCGGGGAGGGAAACGCTGAAATCATTGCTCTGTCTGTGCCAGTGAGGATGACGACAATAGGATCATGTGGATGGCGAGGAGAGCGCCAGCGACGGACATGAAGAGACTATGGCGTGTCCCGATCAAACACCTGGTCGCCATTTCTTTAGCCAAGTCAAAAAGTCACTGTGAGCACACATGAGGTGGATATGAAGACCGTCGATGTTTCCGCGCCGGCAAGGCGTCCACTTGGCGGAGTGATAATATCCGGTACGTCTTGATTTGATGCTGGAAGGTTGCGCAGGTAACTTGGACCTCATTGGCAGAGAAGGAATATAGGGGATGTTCTAGGAAGCCTCAAATATCTAGATGTACATGAAACTGTTAAAACATATGGATTACATTAGTCGTTATCGGAAGATAATGCCATTGAACAAGACACAGGAGTCTTCACTACTACCAATGTCACGCAAGTCTGATCCCATACACAGACTGATGGAAAGGTCAGGAGACTTGACCAGCATCTGCCCTCGAGGTGATATCATTAGTTCTTCGTGATCAACATCTCCGTCTCCGTTGCCCTTCCAGTTCAAGAGCCAGGGTTTGTTGAAGATACGGTCGAATTTAGATACAATAATATAGACCAATGACTATGTAACCATATTCTTGTACCCTGCACCTTGTAACATATGCCATGTACAAATGATCTCTGAGCACTACGAGCTAAGCAAGAGGAATCCGGGCCACTCTAGGCCTGCTTTTCCTTTCCTCCTTCCAATACAGAACAAATCCCCGGAAAACAAATATGAAGGTATTTATTACCAGTAGTCTTAAAAAAAAGACAAAAAAAAAAAAAACAAAACAAAAGCATTCTCATTCTTCTTTCTCTCGTTCTAGTGCATAACCAAAGTTTCCTTTCCATAACCCATTTCCGGTCATACTGGGATATCATGCTAATAAATAAATAAAATAAGGGTACTCCGAACCTCCACAATTCTATGAAAGAAAAAGGGGGGAAAAATAGAAGAAAAGAAAGGCAAGGAAAGGAGACCCAGATGCAATGATTTAGGGGGAATCGAGAAAAGCGAAAGGCAATAGGAGGCAAAAATAAGAAGAAGAAGAATAAAAGAAAACAAAACGAAATGATCCCCAAGGACTCCTAGTATGTTATCAAAAGCCCCACTCCCCTCATAAAATCAAGCCATCCACTGAATCCACTCATCTGCTGCTAGAGAGCCCGCGGGTCGGCCTGTTGCGTTACCGAAGATGTCGTCCAGAGCAACGCTGCCCATGTCCATGTCAATCCCTGTTCCCATGGGTGCAGTTCCATCCATTCCCGTGCCAAAATTCTGTGATCCGCTCGTAGGCTGAATATGTTGCTGCTGTTGCTGTTGAGAGCCTTGGCCGGTTGCCATGAGGTGTGACCCGGGAAAGCTGAAGCTTTGGAAAATAAAATTTTGGTCTGGGATGGAAACAAGATCGGGGCTCTCGCCTGATTCGCCATTCATCGGGGTCGAGACTTGACCTTGTGAGCGGCTATGTGTGTGGCCCTGGCTCGGCTGCCGATAATGCGAGGATAAGGTCGCGTTCAAGCCCGGTGTAGAGCTCTTGGGGAATGCACCCATGCTGAAGTCCTCAAAACCGGTGGTGGGTAGCCCCATCGAGGCTCCTGATGACGCTGGCGGCTGTGCAGTCGGATTAAAAGCAAATTGCGTCTGGGTGGCTCCATTATCGTTCTTGAAGTGGTCATCCTCAAGCGTAGACATAGGTTGCGTTGGATAGGCGAATGGATCTTCCGACGGGAACATAATCGGCATGAGATCAGGCAGATTCGAATTCGAGAACAGTTGGGGAAACGGGAACGACGATGATGATTCCTGCGAGGGTAAAGACTGGTAGGATGACGTGGTCGGCGAGGGGTCGATTCGGTCTGTGGTGAACGCATCCGACGCTATCGAGACAGGCTCCATTGTAAGATCCGGTGTCGGAGGGATTAATGACTGTGGCGTACCATTGTAGGAATGGGCGTCTTCGACGTGTCTGGGCGTACTGCTGACAGACTCCGCCCTTGAAGGACGCGATATCACCGGCGTGGATGATGATGTATTTACTCGCTTTGGTGGCTGTGCAAGCTCGGGAGGAGCTTGCGGCCCTTGGGAGTTTCTGGCTTGATCCGCAGGAGCTGGTCGCTTCAAGTTGACGCGGTTTCTTGAACTCTGTCGATTTTTGAGCAGTTCAGGAAGATTTTTGAAGAGACACTAAACCTAAAAGTTAGTTTTTCACCCGAGTCTTACGGAGAGGGAGGAGCATCCCAAGGATGCGAGAGACATACGGCAAGACTCTGTGAGCACCGGTCCGCGGCCATGCTCTTCTTCGCCAGCCCAGCAAGAGTGGCCTTTCCTTCCATTGCATCTTTTAGGACGCCGTCCTTAGCTGTGGGAGAATCTGGATTTTCGAGGACGAAGAAAATAAGGGACAAAATCGCGAAGTAGGTGGTGTACATCGTAAACCAAAATGAGCCGCTCAGCAGGCCCCTCTTATGCATTCCGGTAGTGATATGGACGATATTACGGGATACGCTAACACAGGCAGCAGCACAGGCGTAAGAGCGTCTATCCACACCGCGAGCCTGCGAGCCGCCAGAGACGTAATGCAAAAATGGTCGGTACATGATCATTTGCACATGGGCATAGCCAATACGCAGCAGCTGTCGAATCCTGGTACCAACCTGGTTAGGCAAAGACGCCCCTAGTGGATCAACTGGTGTTTATGGTCACTTACCGTTCAAGTTGAGGAGAAACATCCGTGCCGGGTCGAAGAGAAGGGGGCAACTGCTCCATCCACGTTTGCAGGTCCCTTTCAATCTCCCGAATCTTGGAATGGCTCACCATATAGCTTTTATCTCCCTTCAACCGAAATTTCGGATTCTTCACTGGATATATGTATTTTACCACTTTCATGACGATGTCGGTAAGGCGAGCATGGGCATTTGCACCAGCCATCAGGGGCGTGCGGTCCGGCGGTGACGGCAAGATGCCTTCGGCAGTGATGAGCTCATCGTCAATTGCCAAAGGATATTCTTGGTCGATATCGTCGTCGCTCAACATCTGCGGCAGACCTAAAAGAGTGCTGGTGTAGACATCCATTTTCCGGACGACCCAAAAGACACGCTTGCGCAGCTCCTGTTCCACGGGATTGAACTTGGCGGTGAAGTTGCGATGAAGGCCAAGTCGCAAGGCCGAACGGAGCGCAATACCCACGTAGGAATAACAAGTGCTGAGCTTGGCGGACGATTGAAGGAAGATCACCATGAAACAGATGGCCTGTAGTGAACTCAAGTCGCGGCAATCCGTGATATCAAGAAGCTGCCGTCCTGCCTTGAAAAAGTGAAACCTTTAGAAGGAAAGAGAGTAAGCATCAGTGTGGACCTCCCCTTTGCAGATACGGTGGGGAAGAGCGCAACCTTGTAAGGGGAAAGGAATTTCAAACGTACCCTTGACCGGTAGCACTCTCGTAGCCTGACAGATCCAACGTGTCTTCCCCATTCTCGGAGAACAAGCAGCCTACGCCCAGTACAATATACAGCAATGGCAAGAAAGAATTCTCCTGATTGGTGTACTGCTCGGGTGGGGTATCATAGATGCGGTCAAACATCGCGTAAAAAGAAGGCTCATGCACGAAGCGCATCAACGCACAGCCCACTTCCAAAGCATTACGGCATAATCGCCGTGCCACAGCTCGCGACGGTAGGTCATGTGTCGGGGCGGAGGTTGAGTCTGGCGATTCTAATGTTGATCTAGGGCTATCAAGCATTTGGGGTGCATTGCGAAAAGTAGGCAACACGCTCTGCGCGTCGGTGCTGCTGAGCTGATTCCTCAGTCGCCGGATGAATATGAGTCCGGACGAATGGCCGTGATAATCCCAATGACCCTGGTCATCCAAGTCTAAAGAACCCGAGTTATCAACCATGGATTCGAGGAGCGACTCTTCTGGTGGGTCAGCGCCACATTCGGGTTTCGTCCCGGCAGTCGGTTTCGCAGCCGACGGTGGAATCTTGCCCTTCTTAGTCGCAGAAAGTAACTGCTCTGTGGCGTGGACGTCAAATTGCGGGTCGTCTAGGTTGATATCCGGGAGCACTACACGAAGGAGCGCTTCCGCCTTATGCAGACGGGTCTCGAGTCCCTCTATGTACTGCGGAGCCGGATTGCGACGGCGATTCGACGGCTGGTCATAAGTACATTCTATGCGGAGATTTAGCTCAGACACAGTGAACGATAAAACAGGACGCGGAGAGACAAGGTAGAGATACCATAACTATACACCGAACAGTGGGTGCATGGTTGTTTGCCATCGCACTTGATCTTCTTTCGTCGGCACTCGTCGCAGGCTCTGGTCACTCGTCGCCGTTTCTGCATCGAATTGTGGCCCTTTAGTTGTTTCAAGTCGAGCGCAGAAGCCCCATCTCTTCCTAGGACATCAAGGGCCTGCGACGCGTCGGCGTCATCTTGCAGGAACTGCGAATCCGATGCCGCTGTGGGGTCGTCTTCGGTATTTTCAGTTGGAGTGGATTGCATGGGACTCGATTGGGTAGGCATGATGCTATATAGTCGGAAGGAAAAGAGCTGCAGCTATGTGGGCAACCAGGCCCTTTTCGGTGGGCGGAAGTGGCTTGTCGCAACGAGCGCAGGACTAAAGTGGCCTGAAGATTGAAGGAGCACACTATAGGAGTGAATGGGTAGATAGATAGAAAGAAAAAAAAATAAATAAAATAAATAAAATAAAGGCGACAGTTGGCGCACGTTGGACCAAAGAGAACGCGGGAGTCACCGACAATCAGGAAGATATTAAAGAAGGGAGTCAGCTCAAATGTAGGGATCTGCAGGATTTGCAGTATGTCCGAAGGCAAGCTAGTCCGAGTCCCTGCGAGAGCGATAGGCCAGGAGGACAAGCCTTACGAACAGCAGGGGGGTTGAGATGCGGATCGCACGAAGAACGAGCTCGGTTCAGACCGTAACACATTTGAGCAGCGTGGACGTGTGCGGTCCTAGCTGGGGCTCTGCAATGACTGAGTCTTCAGCCCACAGCAGGGATGCGACGCGGATGAGATAATGACAATGACTGCCGGGCTTGGCCCCAAAGGCGGTGAGCGAGGCTCGCGGTGGAACCGGCCGCTGCGAAAAAGGATCGGTCAACGACGCGCGCCAGAGGATCCGGGGATCCGTTATTCGGCGGCTTGCTTTGTCTGGAGTCACCGGTGCCGCAGCGGTGGCTTCTTCTAGGTTTTCGACGATGCAGACGCCCACAGGGTTGGTTGGTCGGGGGTGGCGGAGGTGAGAGGAGAGGAGAGGAGGGAAGAGGAGAAGTTGCAGAAGTGGGAGTCCGAAGAAGACAGGCTAATTAGAAAAAAAACTAGGTCAGTCATCATCCTGGCCACGGCCACAGCAGGATAATTTTTTTACGGCTAAGGCAAACCATGCGGTAATATTAGACGATATCTGCGCCATTTACGTCGGTGCTTCCGCCAGCCATCCTATCCTGGGGAGCTTCGGTGAAAAGGCCGGGGCATCGGCGATCGACGATCTCGTACTAGGGCGAGCGGCGAGCCCAGAGGTAAGAGATCCACCCCGGCTTTCCGCGCGACCCCTGCGACAATTGCAACGTCCAAGTAGTAATTGGGGAGCCAAGACGCGACGGAGCTTGTTCACTAATGAGTCAGTGACAACCGGGACCCGTCGAGGCGTGCCGCCCGTTTGGCAGTCGGCCCCATGAACGAGATCGATGCTCCTGTCTTATGGCACAGGAGGACGGACTATCATAGGCTCGGTAATTAAATGGTCGGGACATGAGTACCGTGCACAAAATCAATTGCCCAGATCCTGGCGCCCGCAGCAGCTCGGCAAGACCAGGGGCTTGGCTTGAAACAAGCACAAGACCGGCTCTAGAGCGCCAATGCAGACAGGCCTCAGGACAACATCAAGGCGAACCATCGGCTTTTTCTCCCTCGATTATTCCAGCACGGCCCCCAGAGCGCATGGAGAGACGCAGCTGTGCTCGATGCAAAGGGCACTGCCGTCGGGACGGTGCCTCATGACTCACGGACTCCGTCCGATTCCTGGACTCGCTCGTCCAACACTATTATCGAACCACAGTTGCTTTTGGTCATGAGGCGCTTTCTGTTTTTCCTTTTGCTTTTTCTTTTTTTTTTTCTTTGGTCTTCCCCGGTCCTGTGGAGTCTGGACCATCAGTTAGCCATCTCCATCCCCACTTGTGGGCATGTGTAGTTACATGTAATAATAATAATTATTATTATTATTATAGACGTTAATTTCACCTTCGGTTTCAATCAATCGCTCTATTACCAAGGAGACCAGGCGAACACATGCAGAGTTCTTTCCAGAGAGTCTTCTCCAAGTGGTCGTCTCCCTATCCATCTCAGGTACTGGGTATGGCAGCGGCTACTCGTAGACATCGACCGCCCACTCGAAAAGGACCTCCGTCGAGGGAATTGAAGACATCTCATCGCCCGCTAGCGCTATCAGGAAGGTCTCCGACCTTTGCACAGATGCATGCCGCAGGTGGGACGGACGACTTGGAGGGACAAGAGAGACGACAAGCTGTCGGAGATAAACTCTCACCGCCCATGACTTAATGCCGGCCAGCTCATCGACGGGTTGAATCCTCCTAGTCTCCCGGCGCGTCGTAAAAAAAGGTGTTCGGACATCGCAAGCTGCAATCTGGAGCAGCGCAGTCTTCTCAAGGGCCTCTCTTCCATTGAAGTTTCCTTATTTTATTATCTCCAAACTTTGCGTAGCCTCATCCCGGCGATATTGCCTTTTCTTTTCCAGTGGTACTCCTGGATACCACCACGCAAACAGCTAGACCTTGTCCATGTCTATCTAGCTGTCCAGATCCTTGTCCTTTTCACCCACATTCTTAACGGGCCACTCTCGGACGAGCCCCACCATGTTGTCTTAACAAAGCCTAGATCCCGACATCGATTCTCCCCTCACTGCTTTTAAGGTTGTCTTCGGTGGTCCTCTCAGTGTCGAGCTGCGAATTCATGGGAATACACATCTGTCAATATGAATCCCTACGAAACAGATCCTCAATTGATACCGCCAGAAGATCCCTACGTTGCCCGAAGTCTACACTACGGCCGTTATTCCCCTAGCGACGGTGATTTCAGACCTCCCAACGATTATTGGTGTGAGACGGATCCAGACACGGCTTACTGGGGAGATGTTCTGAGGAAGTTCTGCACACCTCAGAATTCGCTAAATGTTCCTGGGCCTAGGGAGGCTTTTGCTGCTGGCAGTGTGTTAATTAGAGTCGATCGCGACAGTGCCGATAATATGACATCAGAGAATTACTCGTCTGCCAATACGAATGAACTACATGCGGCCAAGAAAGCGGAGAGTGCACTGAAGGAACTCGGGATCGCTGTGCCAGTGATATATTTCTGCGGGGTTCTTGAGGGAAAGAATGTTACAGTGGAGTCTCGAATCCCCGGCGTCTCCCTCGAAGTCGCTTGGAGATATCTCACCGCTGAACAGGTGAATAATTTCAAGCAGCAATGTCGCCACGTTTTGCGACGTCTAGGTTCTCTTGGGTCGTCAGATAATGGACCGTCTTATGTCTATCACGAACTCAATGGGCAGCTAGTACCCGGCTCGCGAGATCGTGAAAGGGAGATACTCTTCGCGCAAACAGTTGAGGGAGAGAACTCGGAGCTGTGCTTCACTCACAATGACATGGTCAGATCTAATATCATCGTTAGGGATGATCGCATCATAGGACTTCTGGGTTGGCGACACAGCGGGTTCTTTGGTCTCGAGAAAGCCGGCAAGATCCACCGGTCGTTCAGAATTCCTGAGCCCACGTTTATCCCCAGCCCCACTGACGAACAACTGCAAAGCTGGAACGACCTGTATGATGGGCTTTCCGATGTCGCGACCGACAGCATGGTTTTCGATAGTCAGGATAACTTTGCCACGAAAGTCAAGACCGAACCCACAGGCATTAACCTAGACAAACTTCCTTTGAGCAGCCAGCCTGAAATTTCCAGACCGACCTTACCCCAGCTCGACGGTGCAGGTGCCCCAGAGGAACCTTTGACACCGAAGAAAATAGCAGACCTCAAGCAGGAAGTGAAATCACGAGCGTCATCATCGGAGAGATCGTCCCCGGCTTCTTCAACGAAACCAGCCGCTTCGGGCAAGAAAACAGCACCTGCTTCCAGAAAGAAGGGAACCGCTACCAAGAAGCCCGGCCCAAAGAAACGCAAACTCGCTGATCGAGACGGGGATAGTGTTGACGGCGGGCGCTCGAATACACCCCTCTCATCCCGCGCCAGTAAAACACCTGCACCGAAGAAGCAGTCCTCTGTATCTGTTGCCAGTTCTCCTGCTCCCGAAAGCAAGAAGAAAGGCACCAAGGATGCCGTCGCGAATGAGGGTGACGAAGATGATGACTACTCGGACTCTAACGAAGTCTTTTGCATCTGCCGCAAGCCTGACAATCACACCTGGATGATTGGATGCGATGGCACATGCGAGGATTGGTTTCACGGAAAATGTGTAAACATTGACTCCAAGGATGCAGAGTTGATCGACAGGTATATCTGTAAGTGCGATCAGCTCCTCTTCAGATGGCGTCTGGGAATTTTGATCGCCATGATCTAGTTCTAAACTAATGCTGAAATACCAGGTCCGAACTGCAGTGAGCGAGGGTACGGATTTACCACTTGGAAGCCAATGTGTCGGCTACCTGGGTGCCGCAAGCCGGCTCGTGTTTCGAGAAAGGACCCGAGCAAATATTGCTCCGATGATCATGGCCGAGAATTCATGCGTCGAAAGACACAGCACCTTAATCTGAGTTTCAACTCTGCGGCCCGAAAGTCGACCCCTGCCAAGTGGAGTTCAAGGCTCTCCAAAGACCTGCTAGGAGATGGTAATAGCGTCACCAGCGACGCCGATGAGTCGCACATTGAGGATGGACCTGACTCCGTTTATGGCGGGGACGGAGACGGGGAGCACGAAGAGAGAGGTTTGGAAGAACTCGGCAGTAGGGGAGGCGTGTTAACGGCTGGTGAACTGAAGGCCGCCATTACGGGTGTCTCCTCGATCGGAGAGTTCCGTAGGCTTGGCGAGCGAATTATATCACCGCCACCAGACGAAGAAGAGGAGAATGGGGAAGAGAAAGTCAAAAAGGAGACTGAGACTACTACCCCAAAACAAGATAACAAGGGGCATAAGCCCGATAAGCCCCAAAGCAATAAAAAGCTTGGTCTGGATATCGACGCTAAGGGCCTGACATATACGTCGGATGAAGCGGCGAAGATCGAGAAACTACGCAAAGAGCGAGACGAACTTGTTAGCCGCAAGGACATGCTCGATGTCCGCAATGTGTTCCTAGCCATTGTCCGCCAGCGAGCCAAGTATGTGCTCGAACGTTTGAAGAAAACGGACCCGAAAGGCGGCTGGAAGGATATATGTGGCTTCGATTCCCGACTCGCATGGTCTGACGAGGAATTTGACGAGTGGAGACTATCGGCGATGGGCGAGAAAGCGTTGAAAGAGGGAACCGCGGATGCCCTTGCCGCGAGTTATCCTGTCCCCGCCACTGATGGAGACGGCGATACAATCATGGACGGAGGTGCCCAGACAACCGAGGAGAACACCACGGACAGGTTGACTCGCGGAATCTGTATGAAGAAGCGATGCGAACGGCACAAGCAGTGGGTCAAGGTCCAGCAGCAAGAGGTTCAATTCGAGCAGGCCATGTTGCGGCAAGATCTTACCAAGTGCGAACAGGAAGCGCAAGCTGTAGTGGAGAGAGCTGTTTTAAGGATGTGGGCTGAGAAGGATAATGCTCTAGCTGGCGCCGAATGAGAGGGCGTATCCCAAAGTGGTTGGACCCCTTTGTTTGATCTTTTATCCTCTTGTTCTAGGTTGACTCTGTGTTGGCTGCTGGTAACACCGAGAAAGAGCGATTGTGGACTGGCACGGTGGTGTTTCTGTTCTTTAACCGACAAATTTGGAGCTCATGAAAATGGTCGGTTGGGTTTCCTGGGTACGTTACTTGCATATGGGAAACGGGTGATGGCGCATTTCCATACTGGTCATTGTGTTTGTGTTTTATAGAAAGAAGCACGCGAAGATACCGAAGAGTTCACAGTATGTAGATTATTCAATCTGATTCTCGAGCTTGAGATATGTTATCGTTGTCTTATAGGAAGTCTAATTATAAGTTCTCTTCTCTCGGGTATCGTATAGTACTAGGAGATATTATTTCCCATGCAACTCGAGTTGCACTTACTCATACACGGGCTGAAACTCAAGGCACGTCCCAAACGCACCATTTCCCAGTCCCATCGCCAGCTCGATCCTTAATAACCTCGACCACTTCCGCGTTCTGCACAGTGGACACCAAGAGGTGCGTATCAATACCCTGATCCATGGTCTTCATAAGAAGACTAGGGAAAAGGGACACTTCCGGATGAAAAGCAGAAGCTGGCAGGACGCTACTATTCTCGTAACCTTCCTCGCCCCGTCGGTGGACAGCAGTAGTAGTAGTCCGCGAAACGGAAGAAGACATAACCCCAATCCCACCGGCATTAACAAGGACTACGGAAAGAAACGAAGAGTGAACCCTCGTCAGCCTCGTCAGGGTCCGCAGTACGGTGGCCAACATGGCCGTTCCTCTGACCGGGTTCGAAGACCGGATGACTGCTTCTGTGAAGGTGTCGAGACCCGCAACGATGAGCAGAATCGGGTCGTTGTCCGAGTGGCGCTCGGAATGAGAATCATACTCTCTTTGGCTTTGGATATCGTCTAGCGTGGTGGAGATGTTGTGGATGGAGTGTGCGGCGGAAGGGAGGTCGAATACGGGGAGGAGCTGGACTGAGTCAAGGTGGTGGTGGATGGCCTCCTCTCTGGCCAGGGTGATTGTTGAAAGGAGGAGCGAGGAGAGGAGGGTTTCGGGCGCGAAAGGGGAGAAGTTCAAGGGGTGGATGATGAAAGTGCTTGGGTGATTCGGTGGAGATCGAGCCTTTTGGAAGCTCGGGTGTTTGGTGAGGTGGTTTGCGAGCAGGTATCGAGCAAGCTGGAGCAGGTGTTAGCAATGACGAACGTGATGCTGTTGAATATAGGAGACCCTAGCACAGAAGGAAAGTGTACAAAGACTCTCTCGTAAACGACAACCCAGGGGTAAAATAATGGAACCTCACCTGTCCAACAAATTCGTTATCATCCCCTCTACTCGCCGACCTGAGCCTCGACAGTCCAACGACGGTCCCGCTGCGGAACACAGAATCCGTGGAGGACTGAACTCCCTTCTCGAAATCCCGCTTCAAGTCCCAGCTGTTGTCATCCTCATGTGGCGTCCCAGATTCCAATTGGGATCCTTTCTTCCCCGCTGGTGGCGCACATCGCGGGAGCATCGAAGAAGCCAGAAGTGGAACTACCGGCTCTGACCGATAGACGTCGGTTGATGACGACATGGGGATAGCTTTTCAGTCGCTAGAAGCATCGGCGCAGGAGGATGTACTAGCTTCTTATCAGCCTGGGATTCATGGCATATTTATCTTTGTGCAAGTCGCGAGGTGCCGAGAGGGAGAAGGCAAGATATCGAGTCCTACCACCGTAGACTTGCTTGTGTTTATCTACTGGCAGACGTGAAGATATATATTGCTAGTTCTGGTAGTACCTAGTGCTCTTTGCGGCAAGATCTGCTCCATCATATTAGTACTCTTCTAGCGGCAGTTATGAATGCTTATAATTACCACCAATCAAGGTGAGCCATTGATATCTACCAGGCGAGCAGGGACCTCGGGATCGAAACCATCTTGACGCTCTCGGGCATGACATTTTGATAGCCCAGAGTAGCCCCTAGCGGATAGTTAAGCAACACTCTCAAAATCCTCTACTAATCAATAGTACAAGAGACTTTTTACGTAGACAAGCAGAAGCACCATTTAAAAGAACTAGACCATGTATTCTATTTCCTCCACCTTCCTATATATACTGGAAATGTTGGGCGCCCAAATTCAAGTCCATCTAGTCCGCAGGACCAAGGATGTTGGCCTCTTTGATAGCCGACCTTTTCTGGGTGTGTCTGTTCTCGATCTACATCGAAAGCAGTTAACAGAACATCCCTTGACACAGATCTCATATAGAGGCAGGGGCCACGGTCAAACTAACCTCGTAGCGCGGCTCGTCCTCGGACGCTTCAACGTTGCGGCCCGTGAGACTTGTCGGAACAGTGCTAACCTCGCGAATAATACCGACACTCTCGGAGGTGTTGGATTCAGGGCCTTCACGACTTGTGTCAGCTACCAGGATACCTAGGTATAAAGCCACAAGTCACAGTAACTAGTGGGTACACACCTCCAACGGGCTTGTAGCGAACACAATCACCCTTGCGATATTCAGGCATATTGATTGGTGTTTTGTTTGCTGTTGCAGCAAAGTTTCGAAACTCACGAGGCTTAGAAGTAGTCGCAACTTAGAAGTAGTCGCAAGAAAAGGCTTTGACCGGGCAAAAAGAGTTTAGTACCTAAGACGAGCATTTGAGCGAACGAATCCGCGAAGTCCATCCCTCTATTTATGTCCGCGGATTCGACTGCCAAGATCCTCCAGATCGTGGATTGGGGGGCAAAAGTTGCAATCGTCAGGTTGACATGACCGATTCCCCTTCCTTCGGATCACTTGCCCTTTTCTGCTTCGATTGACGTTGCTCCATTGGCATATGCGCATCTTCTCTTTTTCGCAGAAGGCAAAGGGGCAAAAAAGTAGGAGGGTCCTTCTGCTCCCAGTGGCAAGGAGTGATGTCGATTTGCCATGGGGTTGAGTGTCTTCCAAAAGAGCGGAAGTTGGGGATGAATATGTGTCTCGAAGGGACGGGGTTCCGGTGGTGACGTTCGATATGCTCGAATGCCGGATACATCATGATGAGGGCATCTCGTCTGGCTCGGCATCCAGTCCCATCATAGCTCAGGTGTGCCACACTAGGAAAGCTTCGAAGTATCTTACTGTAGATAGGATATCTGTGTTTGAGCTCCTTGCTACATAATGAGAGATTGCGCGGGACAGCTGTGACGTGACGCTAGATATCCTCATTAGCAATGCACTGTTTATCCTGAACAATTGCCATTATTACACCTTATTGTATTATTATCGCTATAGTACACTGGCTCCAGATACACACGCGAAAGATAATCAACAAGTTCTTGCGGTGGCAAAGAATCGGCAATTTGGTATGAGCGGGTTGTCTATTCAGATGTTCCACAAGAAAAAGAGACGAGGAGTGAAGGGTATAGCGATCAATTAAAATGGTACTCATAACAGACCAAGTGGGATATCATAGAAAAATAAAATGGCAGCCAAAAAAAAAGAACAGAAAAAAAGAATAAGGAAAAGAAAAAAGAAAAAAGAGGACTCAAAGATAAAACAAAGGCGTAAGTGCGGGTGATAAACAGGAATGTCAAATGCTGCGTCGTCTGTCATTCAAACCGGACATGAAGCGAGCGTGGCTGTCTGAAAGTGTTATACATGAAACCGACTCTGGGCCGCGCCTCTGAGACCAAGCGATCAATGGCTCCAATGCAGTTATTTCGCAGCAGGAGTCTTGACATTGTTGGACAGCCAAGCCTACACGGAAAGGCAGTAGTCAGAAGGATCCTAGGGCAGTACAAATAGTGAGAAGGGATAACTTACGAGGCCCTCAAAGATCCCAGTCCCATCAGTAGCAATACTAGGCACAACATACCACGCCTTGTCCTTCAACTTGTTCAGTTGCAGCGCATTCGTAATCTCCTCTGGATTCAGACCTGCAGTGAACCCGGTCAGCCACTGAAACTAAATATAAGAAGATCGTGACTCTTACTGCCTGGAATGTCCTGCTTGTTGGCAAAAACCAATAGAAGAGCATCTTTCATTTCGCGGTCGTTTATGATCTTATGGAGTTCGGAGCGCGCCTCATCAAGTCGGGCAGTGTCGCTGGAATCAACGACAAAGATCAATCCTTGCGTTCCTGTATCGCCGAATCAGCGTCGTCAGTAATGAATGGCACTCAATTCTGCTAAAACTTGACCTCTTACCGGAATAGTAGTGTCTCCACAGTGGCCGAATCTTGTCTTGCCCACCAACATCCCAAACATTGAATTTCACATTTTTGTAGGTCACACTCTCCACGTTAAAGCCGACAGTAGGGATGGTAGTAACGTCTTGGTTGGTGAGTTTCAATTTGTAGAGAATTGCTGCACAAGGGTGAGTGACAATCAGCGTTCGAGACTCCAGAAGAAATAACGAATGTGTTGCGTACTGGTCTTTCCAGCAGCATCCAAACCCAACATCAAGATGCGCATTTCCTTCGTCCCAAAAATCTTCGCCATCATCTTCGAAACTTGGCCGCCCATCTTGATCAGTTCTTTCGCGACTGCTTAGTGCGCCGCTGTCGATGCGAAGGAGTGGTATTTGACGAGGATGTATGTATTTGTAGATTGATCAATCGATCGAAGTCCAATTCGCGGAAACGAGTGAAGATGAATGGGAATGATTCGAATCTTAAGTCACTGGGCGGGAGGTCCGCATTAACAGGGAGCGGACAGGTAATAATATGGCGGAGGGTCAAACTCACATGTGGAGTCACGACAGAATTAAGGGGCAGTCACGAGAAAAAAATGGACAATCGAAAAGAGAGACAGCTCGGCTGCCAGCAGCGGTTTTATCTTGGGACAATTGACAGATAAGAACGTTCCTACGCGTATCGAGTATGCAGACATGTGTCTATCCCCAAGTGTCTCTGCCTCTTGCTGAAGGACCGACCGAGGGGCGGAAAAGGGGTGTGGATGACTAAGCTCCACACCAAGCCCAGGTAGATTAGCTTGTTTCAAAACGAGAAGTGCGGTTCGTTTCGTGCCCAGTTATGGAGATAGATAGAGACGGGGATTTCCACAGCGGCATGGATACCACATGGCTCAAATAGGTCAAGTTCGCTCTGTGGGCATGCGATTATTTTGGGATCTTAGGGTAAATCGCCTTTGGCATCATCATTATCTCTCTGGTTAGGTGATGTCAAGAGCAACGTCTCTCGACGTGAAGTCTTACGGCGGTCTGCTCTTAAGTTGGCTTCTCCCAGTTCATGACCAATTCGTCTTGTACAGAATATCGTCAGCCCAGCTTACCATGACGCATATCTACTCTTCCGTCCAAGGGAGGGCCAACGGTTTCCACACTACCTCCTGGCCAACCTCATTCGAACTCTGGACACTCCAGGTCCCTAATTGACGAACAATTGATTCCTGCGGGCATATCATCCTTTCAAGTGCAGTCCTTTCAGATTTCACTAGAGGCTGCTAGCCTGGCGTCCATATGAGACAAATTGACCTCATTGATACATACGTCATGCTTAGGTGATGATGTCACCCACAAGATGGGGTGATCTTTGTTCCTTGGTATCTCTGTTTGTTTCTTATTTCATGTACCTTTTTTCCTTTTTCTATTCTTAGAGGTAATATCTCCTAAATCAATTCTTAGATTAAGTCTGGCTGCAACGGGTGGAGGCATGCGCAATTACCATGGGCGGTTCGTGGAAATTCGAGCGACGACCGTGCGAGCGACGTGCTTTTCCTGATACCAGTACTGAATCATGGGTTGGAGCTATCCCTGATGTATGACTTCGGCTCTGCCGATCCCTGTTTCATTTTAAGTTCTTTCTGATGACCTCGGGGTAGATTGTATACAGTGGTCTCTCCGGTGTATTCCCGGAGGGTGACGAAACGGCAAAGATCAGTATCTCAATCAGAGACACTACGTACCTCCTGGACTTTTGCGAATTTGAATTCTCGGAGGAAGAAGCTCAGCAGGACTCTCCCGTCGTTGTCGAACGCATCCTATCCGCATTCAGATCGTACGGCGATGAGCACGTGGAAAAAGTAATGGGAGTGGCGATGCCGTCTTTTCTCGCAGAACGATTTCCTCGGCTCTGCCCTCGTCTGTGGCAGGAGCTTGATATTATCCCAGTGGTCCTGCCAGAGGAAAAGAAGTTCAACGACTTATATACGTTACCGGATACATCTCATGGGTGGAATTCGAGAAACCTCGACGAACAGTCCGAGTCTATGGGACGTAAATGCGTCAGGTTCGATGGCAAATCATCTCTCTTCTTGCTGAACTCGCGACTGACGCTAGTAGAGCCTTTGGTCCGGATAATTCGCCCATAGTCCAAGTCGGCTACCTCGGCCTCGTAGAGGTCGATGCTGGTTTCCGTATAACCCTTGCTGGTGCAAGTGACTATGAAAAGACAGCGGGAGAGAATATAATTGCCCAGGTAAATCGATACGCATCGGATATTAGAGATAGAAATGTCAGAATCGCAATTTTCAGTGCTACGCCTCAAGGTGGCGGCGTTGCTCTTATGAGGCACGCCTTGATCAGGTATAGCCATTGCCTGGGTGTTGACATGAAATGGTGAGCTAAATGTCGCCTTGAGAAATGGAAGAACCAAAAGATGCTGATTATATGCAAACTCTCAGGTATGTGCCAAAGCCGCGACCCGGCGTCTTCAATGTCACCAAGGCGTCTCACGATATCCTTCAAGGGGTGTCAAAACCCGGCCGGCGTTTAACAAAGAACGATCACGCATTAGTGGTGCAGTGGATGCAGGAGAACGCAAAACGCTACTGGCTGCGTCCCGGTGGCCCAATCCGCAGACCCTCAGAAGGAGGTGCAGATTTCATCATCATTGACGACCCGCAGATGCCTTCATTGATTCAAATTGCGAAGCAGATCGCCCCTGATAGACCTGTTGTCTACCGGAGCCATATTCAGATGCGAAGTGATTTGATCGATATTCCTGACTCCCCCCAAGCGGAAGTATGGAACTGGCTTTGGCAGTATGTTCAGAAAGCGGACCTTTTTATCAGTCATCCAGTGAGCTCGTTTGTACCGAGTTCTGTACCGCGTGAGAAGGTGGGCTACATGCCTGCAACGACCGATTGGTAGGAGACCTGTTCTTCAACTAGCCGGCAGCCTTTTGACTAACACCTTCCCCAGGTTGGACGGCCTGAACAAGACCCTGAGAGATTGGGATGTAGCTTATTATGGCCGTATATTTAATACCTGGTGCAGGGGCATGGGAATGCCAACTGTTGATTACCCTGAAGGTGAGTGGTCTGTGTGGTCCTATGACGATGTCGCGTCTGCTTACTGTATTGCTGATTGAAAAATAAATAAATAAAGACGAATACGTCATTCAGATCGCGCGATTCGACCCGTCAAAAGGAATCCCAGATGTAATGAATTCGTACGAGAAATTTCACCAGCGCTTGACGAAGGCGTTCCCCGACACGCGGCCGCCAAAACTGCTCATCTGCGGTCATAGCTCCATTGACGATCCGGAGGGGACTAAGGTCTACGACTCCGCTATAGCTCACATTGAGCAGGACATCCCTCACATCCGCGACTGCGTTTGCGTCATGCGAATTCGTCCATCGGACCAGATTCTCAATGCCCTTATCTCCAAGGCGAGGATTGTGTTGCAACTATCGACCCGTGAGGGGTTTGAAGTCAAAGTATCTGAGGCTCTGCATAAAGGGAAGCCTGTCATTGCTACCAAAGCAGGTGGTATTCCTTTACAGGTCCAGGACAAGAAGAACGGCTTTCTGGTCGAGGTTGGAGACACTGATGCGGTGGCCCAGCATCTCTTTGAGCTGTGGACTGACCAGGAGCTGTACGACCGGATGAGCCAATACGCTTCAACTCACATCTCTGAGGAAGTAGGTACAGTCGGTAACAGTCTCAATTGGCTCTATTTAGCATCCAATATGACCAGGGGCGAGGAGGTGAAGCCTAATCTCCGATGGATTTACGACATGGCACGCGGAGATGCCCCCGAAGGCCGGACCCATGGTGAAGTCAGGTTGAAGAGGAATATTGGCTAGGTCAACTGGCAAATGTTCATCAATCATCTTCTACTTTCCCCCGTAGGGGCCGTACTGACTTCGTTGCATACTAGTACATATCTCTTCTAATAATATTATTTTGTGGAATATACTAGTCCTCCCGACATACTCCCTCTGGTTTTCTGCCTTTTTGAACTTCCGTTAAATGCGAGAGAAGATGTTCAATTAAATTTTTAGCTGTATGCTAAGGTGTGGGTATATTTTCTACTGATCATCATCGTTAGCGTCAGAAATTTAAGTAAAGCACCAGCAACCCCTGCCTCCAGGGAAGGGTTGCAACCCCCCCCTTATCCTTCACCTTCCAACCAAACGATATCTCTCCCTAGCCAAACCACCCTCAGCTCCCTCGACTCCATACCCCTCGCCAACCTCACCGACAATCCTCGCCGGCCGCCCACCAACGACGCACCAGCTAGGAACGACCATCCCAGGCGGCACGACAGCGCCATCCAAGACATACGCAAAATCCTTCAATATAGCCATACTCCCAATGACGGCCTCTTTGCCAATATGCACATGGTTCCCGATGGTAGCAGCCTCGACAACAGCCCTCTCACCGACAAAGACATGATCGCCAATCTTGAGCGGGAAGAACGAATGCACGCCCCGATGTAACCGCGATGGCGGACGGAGAATTGCCTGCTTGGATATGTAGCTGTAGCGGCCGACATTTATCGCAATTGACGGCGTGCTGCTCGTTTGCTGTTGCTGTTGCTCTGACGAGGGAGCTGCGACTCGGTACAAGTCACCTCTTATCACGGCGTCGGATTGGATGACGGTCTTCCCGCCGAGCATGATATGCTGGGTCCCATGGATGATTGAACGACGGGAGATTTTGTTCCCCGTGTCCTGTATTGGGTTGAGGGGTGCTTGGTTAGTTTGCGTGGAGTCGGAAGCAATTGGTGTGAATGCGGAGCTCGTGATGTACGCACGGTCTCGATGTACTCGCCCTTGGCGGCTTTGGGAGGCATTCTGTTCGCAACCGGTATAGGACCCGGAGCTGGACCGGGCTGTTGTATTGGATCATGGAAAAACAAAAACGATAGAGAAGGCAGAGGGGAGTTCTGTTGATGTTGGGCGAGCCGTTTAACCGTCGATCTATCGCCAGTACGAAGCTAGTCCATAAGCAGTAGGCGGTCGTATCCCAGGCGCGTCTATGCGTCTATCCGTCATGTCCAGCTATCGTCGTGGAACGAATCTACCAACGCGTTGCTTTGATTCCAAGATGAAAAATCATCTCAGTGCCAATAGAGCGCCAGTCACCACCTGGGATTGCTCTCAACCTCAACACTGCCCAAGGAGTGGACTTCAATGCTCCCTACGTTACGTGCGCACTTACTCGAAGGATGCGTTTTAATAACCTTCTCGAGTTTGTCAGCTGCAAAGAAATGGGGGCTGAGCAGTGTGTATGATACCTCCTAGGATCTGTGTTACCCCTTACGGCTGTATGTGTGACCTAGAGCCTTAACCAAGTTAGATCGCATGGTGATTTCTCGAACCACTTGTTCGAAGCACAAGCACACTGTACATACTGTACAGATGGCACTGGCAATCTCATTCTCTTACTGCGGCAACCAATCTGCAACTGGCACGTGTATGACATCACACTTGTACAGCGTTGTAGTGGGACGAGTCAAAGTTGAGATGAGGCATGTCTGTAGCTCTGGTCTCTTCGGCGTCTCCCCAGTCTGACATATGGACGCGCTGTTCTCACGTAAGGCACGTTGTGGAGCAGATCCACGTCTCCAAAAAGGCAACGAATACGAGATGATCCCTGTATCTGGAAAATTAGATTAGATATATCGAGTATAGAGCCCTGACCCAATAAAAGGAGCTTATAATTAGACGATCCAGCATCCCCAGACAGTGGCACTTTCACATCTCGTCCAATGCTTTGACTCATTTCAGCCCAGTGCAACCGCATTCATTTGATGTCTCGGACTTTTATGGGCAGTGAGCCTCGACATGAAACAGTTGCCAGCTGGGCCTCCCTCGCATCACATCCTGCCAGCGTTCGATTAACAGCAGACTTCTGCGTATCACCTCCCGCGTATAGGCAGATGTAGATAGACAGAAGCCCACCAGATCGTGAACACGGCAGTTGCGTGCTCAGTAAACAGTCAGCCGGCGAAAGTCTGGCACTCTTGATTCCAGGTATTAACTAGCATATACAGCAAGCTGGTACATCTGTGACCGGCGATATGACGAAGATGCAGTCATCGTGTCTTGGCTTGCGCCCTATCACAGACATTGGCCAGTCACCATGTGCTGGGCTGGACAACGTGGTCCCCTTCTCGCACAACATCGACCACTCTGCAGGCAGAACCCACATGTAAGCCTGGAAAAGGCTGGATCTGGCCAGAACAGTGGATAGGTTATGATAAGCCACACATTCCAGGTACCAGGGTTCACTTGAGGTTTCATCGAGTGCTTCACTCAAGGGCTGAACTGAACTACTCCTGAAGAGATTTCTCGAGCACTGGCCACGACTGAGAAATCCCTGCACCTCCCTTCCGGGTTTCTCGGGGAAGAGAAATAGAAACAATAAAAGGACGAGAAAACTTAGACGTCAGAGTTTTCTGTTGCGCGTCTCTCAAAGGCGAAGAAAGCGCCAGCAGTCAAATGGCCGAAAACGGTGGGCGGCTGAACCTCGGGCTCTTCGGCCGCTACGGTAGCAATCTCTTCTCCAACGGTTCGCCGCTTCTCCTTTCTCTCCCACCACCGTGCTCGTCCGTTTGTCGCTGTCGCTGTCGCTGCTCCCCAGGCCTATCGGGAGGTGTTAAATTGGAGACGCCGGTCTCAGGAAGTTAGCTACTCGTCTCTCTTCCTCCTCTTCCTCCCCCCGAACCCGACGGTTAAGGCTTGGGTTGGCAGCGCCTAACTTCTCCCGCCCTTCGAGTATGCGGTCGGACTTGTTTCATACTCACCACCCAGATTCCTTCTTGCGGACGCCGTATTAGCTGACGGGACCATGCACTCTCCTAGGTCGGCTGACCTGGCTGGTTCGGAAAACCCAAAAACACAACGACCTGCGGAAAAGATCGATCGGTCCGAAGACGTCATGGTAACCTTGTCTCTTTCGCGCGACGCTGCAGGCGCTCCGCGGCGGAATAACTCACCTGTCATGCGTCCCCATATTCGTTCGCGATCGCTGGCCGAACTCCCAAGCAGCACCCCCATGACGCGCGCACATTCCTCACCGTGGCAGGACTCACGGGGTCGCTATGTCTTCTTCAACGGTCATGGCTCTCCTCCCGACATCAACTTTCCTGACCATCCTACTAGACGCTATGTGCCGATGCAGATGAGGCCAGAAGAGAACTTGCAGGGCAAGACGACGTCTTTGAATGTGGCAGAACCCATCGCAGAACATGCAGAACTCGACGTGAATCCGAGGTCATCTTCTCCGCAGGCGGAGTTACGTGCGTCCTCCCCGGTTCTATCACCTTACGCCTACGGGCGCGCAAATCGTCGGAGACCGTCATCTCCCCTTCATTTTCACGTTGTCACCAGTGGGAATAACCAATATCCGAGCAGTCCATCTTCAGTTCATTCATCACCACTAACGCTCAATACGAAATACAACGAATCCTATCCGGGGTATTCAACCTCTTCCACATCTTCTTTGCCCTCGACACCGACGAGCCTGCGATCTCGCAGCCCGAGCATTTCCTCGTTGGAAACTATTCCTGATATCCCGGACGCTGAAGCCGCAGCTATCGAGGCTGAAGCCATCGCAGCTGCAAAAGCTACAGCCGATAGACCAGACGCAACAGAGGATGAGTATGGCCCGAACCGACGACGCTGGCCGTCAGAAGTTGCTTCGAGTCCCGCTGGTGCGTCCACGACCGTGCGACCTGGATTGGGATCGTATGGCTCCAGAACCGATAAACGGAAGCGATGGAGTGTATGTGGAGCTGAACGTCGCCAGGACCTTGATTTGGAAACAATATGGGAGGATTGACTGCAAAATACAATCCACATAGCTAGCTCTTGGAGACAGTTCAGCCATGTGCGTGTCTGCTCTTCCAGGAGCCGCGGCCTAGCTTTGTTCCTTATCACAGACCGATTAGCGCAGCGTTCGTCACTTTGCGCGGGAAGCAAAGAGTGATATTTTTTGCATAAATATCAATCGCTCTGCTGTTGCTATTGGCATTGGCGATTGCACAAAACTGACCGGTTTCTTCCAAGCAAGAATTTCAACCTTGACTGTATAGTTGCATCCGCAGGGTCTCAACATTCATTTGGACTCCTGTTATGTCGCCATCTCCGGCTCTCGTCTTGCTTGAAGCGAACGCGGACCGTACCGGATTCGCTGTGAGATGAGGCTGGGAAGACTACCCCTTCTGTTAACTTCTTTTGTTTGATAAATTGATCATGGATACCCAGACTGTCTACAAGCATGTGATGTTTGTATATACTTCTTTTTTTTTTTTTTCTTGGCTTTGTGCGGTTTCCGGAGTTTTCGGCTCACTCATACCCTCGGTGGCACCTACAGGTCTGGTGCTAGAGGTATGCATCATTTCAGCTTTCTGCATCCTCGGTACGGTACATCTTTATCAGCAGCTTCTGTTTTTGCTTTCTCACCGTCTTGTCCATTTCTTTGTCTAGTTAAGTTCGTCCTGTTCTGCATATTTCCGTTTGTTTCTTGTGCTATATGACCGAGCGGGTTATTTTTTGAGACTCGACGAGACGGCCCGCATTCTTTATTGCTGTTTCATTGTTTGCATTTAGGGCCACGCTAGGAGATGCTTCACTTACCCTCACCGGGTCATTATTATCTTGTACATTACTGTATGAATAGTTACGCAATAAGGCAAGTCTACAAATATCGAGTTCATATTTACCATAACTGTCAAAACGGGAGAGGCCAGAAACATGCAACAATATTATGCATTGCAAACAATCATAACCAACCGGGAACCCCAGTCAGTTTGTCTGTCTGTTCTCTCTTTTTCTATGCTAGATCTAATCCAGAAACTGGCACTGCAACCCGAAGACGTTTAAATCACAGAAGCACAACCAATATAATCAAATGGCATGGTCCAAAATAAACAAAAAATAAAATCCCCTCCCCTCCCCAAAAAAATCGACCAAGCCACTCAACCCGTCATAGCAGGAACGGCGGAGTCGAGATGAACCCTCTTTTCTGCAGCGGAAGGTAAAGAGTCATCTCTTCCCAACCCGATCCCATCCCTAGTCAAGCCGTACAGATCACAGATCTGGCCAGCGGCGCGCTCTCCGCTCCAATAAGCGCCCGTCGTGGTCCCCAGCGCAACAAACGGGGCCGTATGTTCACCAGCAAACCAGATGCCGCGGTCAACGCCTAATCCGCTTCTGAGCGTTTCGATGTCCTTATCGCCATTCTCAAGGCCGATCTGGAAGTTGCAGTACGACCCGTTCCCTGCGTACGGGTCGCTCTGCCACTGCGTTGCGAGGAAGGCGACCGGCTTACACGCCGGCGAGGACGGGGAGTAGCCGTTCAACCGGGAATAGAAGGGGTGGAGGAAATCGTTCAGGAAGTTATAGTACTCGTCTGATGCGGGCAGGATGTTGGAGAGCTTGGAGACGACGTGGGTTGCGCATGGCCCGTAGGTGTAGAAGAGGAGCGTCGGATGGGCGCATGTATCTGGGAGGGCGGCAAGGGAAAGGCATTCTTGGTTCCAGATGATGCCGTTTGGATGCTGCACGTACGCGGGTTCTAGGAATTGGGCCATCGTGGGTGGTAAGTCAACGGCGACAGGTTTCCGGGGGGGTTGGTCTGCTCCTCCTCCTCCTCCTCCTCCTCCTCCTCCTCCTCCTCCTCCTCCTCCGTTCACGGCGATGGTATGATGATTTGATGCAGCGGGCGGCGTGGTAGTATGCCAAAACGCCTCCGGGAAGGTAACGTACACCTTCTCGAGGCGACCGTAGGAGATGTCGTCGATGGCTTTATGGAGGCGCTGTGGCAGCTCCGGACGGAATGCAGATTTATTCTGTTTTAGCCATCCCAGAGGACAGGTCACCACTACTTCATCCAACTGGTAGCTCCCCCCAGTTGCCGTGGTTAATGTTATTTGGTTGCGCTGACCTGATGGATGAGGCTGAGCTTCGATCCCCACGACGGGTTCATTTAGGTGCATGTCAGCGTGTTGGAGAGCTGTTTTAGAGGCGTAGTCCAAGATATTCTTGTATGTGGAGGCGACAAAGAAATTGTCTGCAGAAGGTTGTGTCAAAGCGCAGGTTTTTTTTAAAACCGAAAACGAGTCACTTACTGCCATCTATGCATTCTTCAAGACAGAAGAACTTCAGACTTTGTCTCTCGACCGACTCCCCCACATACGCGCCCCATAGCTTGCAGTATTCCAGGCAGACTTCTCTTTCCGCCGGAGTGAACGCACTTTTCTCGATCGACTCTCGGAAAAAGTCTAGGAGACTCCGATCAGGAGAGATGGTATCCTTGTGCTCGTTGCTATATCGGAAAGCTTCGTCTATAGACGTCCACAAAAATTCAGAAATCTTCGTGACCAACTCATTATCCAGAAGCTTTCCCTCGGAAGAAAACACGGACTGCAGACCATCCCAATCAACTGTGGTTGTTGACGTCAACTCAGCAATGTCAGTAATAGGGTTCTCCCGAGTGCCATGAATCCAGTTGGGTCCGCTTTCGAGATATCAGCCAAGGCTGTTGGAAACAAAAATCAAGAGTCGGAAGGGGGGAAAGAGGAAGAGAACGAAGGAGAAACTGAAGATGTCACAACAGCACTCACAGGTCTACAAGATGACCACCTATCTCCTCCTGGAACACCTGCGTAACAGTTAACTACGTTGGATAGATAATCGGCACTCCACCTTTACAGTAACGTACTCTTCCCCCGACTCTATTCCTGGCTTCGAAGACAGTAACTTTCGCACCGTTCTGTATTAGAATATCGGCACATCTCAATCCTGCCAAGCCGGCGCCGACGACGGCTACATGGGGCTTCCTAGGCATCTTGGCAAAATTATGAAAGATGGTGGGAACACTCGATTGACGGTGTAAGGACAATTGTTCAGGTTCAGCGCCTTTCAGTGTAATTGAATAGTATTTGAGAAAGTTCTGGATACTTGATTAGCCTTGGAATTCATCGTTGAGCATAAGGGCTGGCCCAAGTTAACGGCTGTGTCACAGAACATAGGAAAAGGTGACCAGAAGTGACAATGACCACCATTGTTGCACAATGGGTAGGACTAGGACCGAAGGATAAGGCAGAGTAAGGCAGAGCAGGTACAAAGAAGCAACAACACACGAGCCGAGTGTATAAGACATGGTTTGACGAAGGCTCGCCCCAGAACAGGAAGCCGAGGCGTGCAGCTGGAGATGTAATTGATATATGACTTACGCGAAATGCCCATAGCAATAGCGAATGAGAACAGAAAACAGAAAAAGAGACAGGGCACAAAGGGAAACAGGAGTATTTTCTATAGACCAGTATGGTACATCCTCCGGGACTGACGATCTCTGGAGGCGATAGCCAGATATCCAGAGGCACCATAGAGCAATAGAAAGGGATATAGGGCAGATGAAAGCAGGACCAACTCACCCAAAACTGAAAAGATAGCTGCTTCCGGCGGGGTTTCACTGCCGACAGCAAAGAAAACATACAAGCTGGCGGGGATAGACACGGTCGACTTCGAGGTCAGGAACGCTTCTACTGGCGGAAGATAGTTAGTTAGGTTATCAGGAGATGGACATGGT
The DNA here is from genome assembly GCA_002242795.1 of Byssochlamys sp. BYSS01. NCBI lineage: Eukaryota > Fungi > Ascomycota > Eurotiomycetes > Eurotiales > Thermoascaceae > Paecilomyces > Byssochlamys sp. BYSS01. The sequence goes on from NIXA01000013.1 coordinate 526,953, forward strand.
GACTAAGCCAAGTCGTGCAGCCCACGTGATGGCTGCCTGCAGCCCGCCACCTGATGGAACGGAGTGCTGATTACTATCACGATTCCCAGCATTGGAGAAACAGACCATGTCTGCGAATGGAGTACATTGGCGACGCAGCTCGACTCGCGCATTGGCCATCGGGCTGGCGGGCGCCGGGCTCCCGCCATGTGCAATATCATTTGCTGTTAGGGCTGGGCCAAGAGCCCTCCTCATTCATGAAAGCTCTGGTCGACGACGCTGCTGTTCTTTGTCTCCCAGTACTTCGTAACCATCTTTTCTACCTCACACAATACAAGAGGTAACTTTCACTGCCCCAAGGATATATTAAAGACTAGAATATTCTTTTCGAGTGCGACAATACTTCTAGGGGTGCCTGTGGCACCACAATTGCCGAGAGAACACGCAGGGTTAATATACCATGCCGTCCTACAGCTGTCTGCTCACAACACGGTTGCTTGCAGCGTATAAAGAAGAGAGTAGTGCAATCTGTTTGCAAGCTATATACCTATCATGCCCTGTATCCAGGATTTATCTTAGTAGGAAATTCGTAAGTTAGTGCTCAAGTTCCGAGAATGAGCAGTCTCGAAAATCCCGCCCCCATTCGAGATCAGTCCGTGTCTTTGAAAGCAGATGACGTGGATGATGTCTGCCTTCAGACCAGAGATCACGAATACTATCTGCAATAAAGTTTACCCAGAAAGTCCTTGATAAGCAAAGATGCAGAGATAAGTCGACTTGCTTTTTCTTTTTCCGAGTCCTATCTGCGCAATGCAACACCGTACCCCCTACTACGACCAATCCAAGCTGAGACGTTATCTTTTCCATGCCCTGTTATTCGGCCAAAGCATCTCACATTTCACAAGTGGATGCACAGCTGCGAGGGAAATGCAGTGCAATGTCCCAATACCGTGTTCATAATGCACATGGGCCAAGGAATTCAAGATGGGCCAAGCGGGCCGAGCCGAAGACTGTCCTGTTCATTTTATTGTACATCTACCGCTACATGGTTACGCAGACCAACATCTCCAATCAATCCAAACTTGACACTAAGATTTTCTCAAGGCCATACCTTTAATGCGGGGTCTTCTGAAGCTAGGCAGCCGTTCGACTCAAACAGGTACTCAGGACACGCCGGTTGGACCGCGAGACGATGGATAGCAGTCGAAGACGAGAAATAGCATCATTCAAGTATCGTTACATAAGCATTAAAGTTTGCTTGCCGTAACTTGATCTTCAACATCGGTACGTCGGGTAAAGACAAAGGAAAGGTGAACAAAGGAAAATGAGCCTAACAAACACATAGGAACAGGGTTGCTCTATCTCCAAGCACCCTGACTCAGTGACAGCAACCCCTGAATGCAATCGAGGTCTTCCTCCTGACTTGGGCCGTTACCATCGGCCATAAATTCAGAGACATCCGCGCTTAAATGTGGCTCGTGCCACTGTCCTTGGAAAGTTCGAGGAGGCTTGTCGGTGGATACTGGATTCATATTCATGCTTATATTACCGGCTCGCGCACCTGAGTCTTTCAATACCCCCCGTCGCTTGTTGTCGGGGGCTGCGCGTCGACGGACACGTGAAGTTCGAGTGCCCGGTATCCAGTTTTCCTTATCTGAGTCGCCGAAGTATTCGTCATTGTCATCCAGACCTTTCTTGGTATTTTTTAGGGCTTTTGATTCTTTCAGAGGACGAATAGGTCCCTGGCTGTTGGAGACGCCAGGCGCCGACTCTAGTCTGCCCAGAGACGAAACTGTGCGGGACAACTTCCTTTTCTTGCCTCCATTCTGCTGATAGCTCACTGCGCTGGGCAATTCAGTCGGGGCTGGTACAGTGCTATGTCTCCCCGACAGACTCCGGTTTAGTGAACGCTGGCTCCGGGAGCGCGAAAGGCTAGCCGAGTCGGTTCCCGAAACCGGTTGGGAGCAAGCCGGAGTAGACAAGGCGCTTCGCGCGTCCGTGTCGAAGAAGGACTCCCAGTTGCGGGGATCGCGCGATCTACCGAAAGTCGCACCTGTCCGCGTCGTCCCGAGGACAACAGCACTACTAGTTCGCCGAAGGCGTGCCAGGCGAGGGTTCCTGGTGGAGAACATTGACACGCGATTCTTTGACGGGGAAGGTTCACCGCCAGTCCGAATGACTGCTTTTCCGTCAGAAGACATTGCAATTCTCAGCGCATGCCGTCCTTTATGGGGAGATGGAGACAGTTCATCGCCTTTCCGGACCATCGCTTCTCCGTCAAACGACAAGGATAGCCGCAGCGACGGCGGAGATCTCACCGTCGGCGGTACGTCCGTTCTCCATTGTAGTTTGCTTGATTCAATACCTTGAAGATCTGAAAACGCACGCTTCATGGAGCATGGCCCACTTGTCAAAATGCTTTCCTCGCTACGCGCTGTTCCAGCCGCAGCCTTATTCTCCGGTGCATGTTGTTGGCTGTTTCCTTCAAACTCTGTTGCCAGGCTTGTCTGAGTGCTCGGTTCTTCGGATTCCTCTTGGTCTCCAGACAGACGCTCTGTCTCAAAGGACGATGGTCGATATTGGCCATCTGAAAATTTTTCTCTAGAAGCTTCGTTGACGGTGAATTTGCCAAGATATATACCCTCTTCCGTCTTTCTCACGGACATGTTGTCGTCATCCTCGTCGTCGACATTCTGTCGAGAAGGGTCACCCGCGGTGATACCGGACTTGGGACCGACAAGTTCGTGAGGTTCGAGAGGTTTCGACCTCCGACGATCATTCTGACGACGGTTTTGAAACCAGACCTAGACGACGCATGGAACCGAAGCGGCCGTTAGAACCAACTCTTCGCCTTTATAGAACGCAGCCGAGAAAAGGCAAGATCCGATTTCCAGAATGAAGAGAGCATACCTGCACCTCTTTCTCCCCCAGGGATACGCGTCTGGCTATATCCGCGCGGGTAGCCTTGTCAGGTTTCGGATTCAGCTTAAACTGCTCCTCGAGAATCTCTTGGTCATGAGGGCTATGGGTCAGAATTGCAACACGTCAGCAGGCGTAACACCAAACGACGGGGGGTGGGTGTGGCTGCCGGAGTTATAACCTATCGGTAGGTATTGGATGAGTGAACAGAAAACACATACCTTGTCCTCCGGCGTTTGTGACGCGCCAAGAGCTTGTCATCGACACGCGGAGGTAAGTTCTCCGTCAAAGTTTTCTGTGAATGGACCAAAAACGCGTAATTGAGAGCAGCATTCTCGGCGGCAGTGGCCTGTGGTGGAGTTGAGGGGCGTGTCGCAGCAGCTTCAGCAGAGTCCACGATAGACAAAGATGATGAGCGTGCCGCTGCAGCTGCCGCAGGTTCGAGGTCAGACATGTTTAGAATGGGAAGAGGGCGTCATTCCAACTAGAGGCAAAAGAATAGGCAATGCACATAAACGGAATAACCAAAAAAAAAAAAGACTGAAGGAGGAAAGGAGAAACAAGAAGAAGCGGTAAATAGAGAGCACTGGGGCCTACCCAGGCATTAAGAAAGTTAAGAGAGAGAGAGAAAGAAGGGAAGAGGTTGGAAGTGGACAGCTGAGAGAAAAGTGTCAGTTCATCGCGTCGCGGTGTGGACGCGGAGAACGCTACCTTGCACTTGACGGGACGAGTATCCACCCTGGTCCCGCAAAACGGACGCCGGTAAGGAGCCGGCTGTCTGTGAGACATAGAGAGCCTAGGTAGATATGAATCTTGTTTCAGTTACAATAGTTTTGGCGACGTCACCTTTCTATTGGTTGAATTCGACCATGAACCACTACTAGTACGACTAGGAGCATGCAGCTAGTTCTAGTGAGGGTTCGCGCATCGCGTCTGTGGCTGTTTACCAGAGTATATTACTGTTCTTTACATCTCTATCAGTCATTTCGCGAATGTCGCAGTAAAGAACAGCTCGCGAGATGTCTTGAGAGACCGTCACTTGTTGGACTAGGACAGAGAACATCCATGATGCGACGCGAAAAGCGCGTGATCCCGTGACTTGTAACTTGTGGCTGACTAATCTCCGACCGCTGACCACGAGGAGTCCGAAGCTGTGAGAGACCCTCACAACAGCTTCGCGAGCATCCTTCCAGTTGCGTCTTTTTTTCTGGGTTGACGCTCAACAGGACTGTTGGTAGGTGCTCATTTCGACTCTCGCTGGCACCAATGCGATAACGCCCGACTGTGAGAACTAGTTAGATCAAGACTGCTGTTTGGGATACCTTTTCCTACAAAGGGGAATATCTCATCGTTCGAAGAACAAGGGAGAATCTTCGGTCTCTGGTCAAAATGATGGTCGCTTATTTCCACTGACACCTTCGGTGCAGGTGTGCAAAGATTCTTCTAGCAATACGGACGTACCGGTACCAGCTTGAAGGTGCTGCAGTGCCCCACACCTCGGCGACAGATGTTATAAGCCGGTGGAAACATCATTGTCGACAGACACTCCCACGTTCTTAGAACCAGTGTAGTTGATGCTCAGGAGTCCTAGTACAGCTGAAGCCGCTATCCAGGCTGCCTACTTGCAGCGATGACCCTGCTAGTTCCTCTTTCCACAAGAATGGACATAGTGCTTCACAATCTTGCTGATCTCTATACATGATCCTCATTTACGTCATCACTAGACAAGCGCGCAGAGCTGTCTTCGCAAGCACTAGACCTAGCAGATGTCGAGATATACTTTCCACTTACCTCGGACTATTAGATGCAGAGATAGACCCCAGATTATCCTGTATGTCTATCGTACTTCGCCTCCTGTTCGGAATACCCTTATGGAAGAATGTTCGCCTGGATGTGTGGAACAGCGAAAGGCTAGTTAAACGACAGTAGTCGACACAATAAGCCTTTAAGCTAGCTGTCTCACCAAGTAAGTGGTACCAGTCATTTCCCTAGAACCTTACCCTCCTGGTCGGACTCCAGCGAGCCGGAGACTTTCGCATTCTCTTGCTGGAGCCAGGTTACCGGTGCGGTGTGACTATCAATTCTTCTGCATGCTGGAGTATCCCGTAGGATGAAAGATAAAAAGACAAGGTACCGTGGCCGAAGGTGTGACAGGACCAACTGCTGCGAGCCATTCGATAAGTGTTGTTGTCGCAAACGACTCTAAATTGGGTTTCCCGGTGGCCAGTGCTCTCGGGTTCTCCTCATCTCTGCCTGCGGGGTATTTTCTCTCGTGTCTCACGCGCTGAACGGAATTCGACAGGAGATTGCCAAATCAGTAATTATTGCCTGAGTGCCGTAATAATGACCCTCGTGGCCAAGGACAACTGTAGACCACCAGACACATTCGTAAATATGGTACGATGCGTGGACTCCCCAGCACCTGACTGCCGAGGCAAGCAGACCGGGTCCAAGACCTTTTTCCGGCCCTGGGTAAGAAGTCCAATTGAACGGGTACGAAGGTTAATGATGAGTTTGCTCCTTGTTCGGGAGGCGAAAGTGGGAAGAACCGAAGATAAGAGAACTCGTGTTTCTATCGCGTACCACTTTTCGGCGGAGAGGACCTTGTCTGTCCAGTTAGCGAATATCGGAGAATTGGCCATGGAATGGAGCAGAGTAGTAGCATCATCCAACCGTCTCGTCCTTGGTTGATCACTGCCTTGAATATCTGTAATTAGCATGGGCGTTCTCGCCCAGACTTGAATCCCACTCCGCCCCGTCAATCACATGATGGTCGTACAACTGGAAACGCTCGTCATCTGCCTCTCGTATAAGTTATATATCCGTTGCCCGGTTCACAAGACATTCTGTTCTATTTTCCTTTGATTCTCCCCAATTCAGGGCCTTCCGTCCATTTGAATATACTCATATTCCAGATGAAGCATGATACCTAGTTTATACGTCTGCATGAAAGATGTAATACGGAAAATCACCAGTATGGCCCTCTTTTCTTCCAACCGCAACCAACGTCGCCGGGAGCCCAACAAGGGGACCGTGGAACGATTACGCAAGTTAGACGCTGTCTCACCCATTCGCACACTCGAGGAGTGGTGGTCAAGCGTCAAAGGTCATGTCGATGGATCTGAAGCAATCGACAGCCAATTCACATGGTATGTTCATTCACCAATATGTATGCTCTTTGTTCCCCTTGGCTGTTTATCAATTTTCATGTATCGTCAAGTTCGCGTCTATTCGATGCTTGTGTTTCTGTTCTTCATCTTCATCTTCATCTTCACCTTTCATTTTATTTCATTTTATTTCATTTTATTTCATTTTATTTCATTTTATTTCATTTTATTTCATTTTATTTCATTTTATTTCATTTTATTTCATTTTATTTTCATCCTTTTTCTTTTTTTCTTTCTGAATTCGAACTCATTTCTCGCTAGCGTCGTCTGCCTCGACCCCGTCCTAGGCTCTCAGGAAATTCACGAACTCAAATGTTCACACGTCTTCCACAAAGAATGCCTGGAGAAGTGGTTCTTGCAGCACCATTTCAACTGCCCCCTTTGTCACAGGGCTTACTTCTTTCGCGAGCAACGTCCCACCAGCACCGACTGGTTATGGATGATATGACATGATGCTTCCTACATGTGCTGTGCACCTTTTTTTTTTCATACTTCCTTTTTTTATTCCTTTATATTTTATGAGATGACGAAGAAGTTTCCATCCTTTTTTCGGGGAATGGAGGTGTAGGCTTCTGGGTTTAACGTCGGGATTACCAGCCAGTACTTTGATTATGAGCGATACGCCTCTCAATGGATTCCGGGATAGCTGCGAATGGATATGGATTACTTTAGAGAAGACGCGGGCTGTTTTCCCTTGCGCCTGGTGTTGCGAAACTAGAGTTGGGTTGTTGAATGGTACCAAACCGACGAGTGTTCTTCCGTTGTCCAATAAAGATGCCAGCGACTTGACCAGTCAATCTGCCCTGGCTTTCCACAGTACCGATATGCAAGAAACTCGAGCAGGAGCTATTAATACATTCTACTGCAGGCCACTTTTGTTTTGCGGTTCACATCGTCCATTAATATGGTTCTATAGTGCTGTATCCGTGGACACGTAAGGCATCTCTCGGAATTCATCAACCATGTCCTCACCAGGACAGACATCATACTTACAGCGAAAACACGAAAGCAATCAACTTCTTAACGGCAACAAAGAACACCGCGCTATCAGGCATGAAATCGGAACAAAAGAGTAGATAGGTGCAGAAACATCTCGAGCGACTGGTGAAGTCCTACCTGATGCTAGCCTTTGAATCATCCAACCATAAAAATACTGCAGCCGTACGCCGTGTGCCCAAACCATCAGCTATTCCAACTGGAACAATGTCATCAAGAAGCAAAGCAGCATGAGAAATACGCAAAAGCGATTTCACAACAGACGAACCAAAACAACCCCGGAATCAGACAACCTAAGACGATCATCGCTCGATCGTATGGGTATGCAATACCGTTCCCAGTCCAACTGAAACATGGGAGGGATCGGGAAGAATAGATCACAGAAAATAAAAATGTAATGCGAATATGATATAAACCGGGAACAAGTGACCGTCCGAATGTAAAGAATAGAAGCAAGGCGAAGGATTCGAAGGCATGAGAAGACTATTTCACCCTTGTAGGGCTGGAAGTGATACCAATCCGGCTACTGACTTTGCGGATGCCTCTGGATTCGCTTCTGCTATCTGTTGCCCTCCTGGCAGTTGATCGCACTTTGGAAACAGAGATCGACCCAGACCCAGATTTTGAGCTGATGGGTGTCTTGGGTGCTCCGTACCCAGATTCCATCCAATTCTCTCGGTCACTTGTTTCATCGGTCAGAGTGTAGCTGGCGGTCACGGTTGCAGAGTAGCTCATTGACCGTTGACCGGGAGATGCAACTGGGGATCTGGAGGGGCGCTTTGCAAGCATACGAAGTTGGATTTCCTCTTCACTCTCGCTGCAGTCATTACTGGGTCGATGGCTCTTATGGGTGGTCTGATCTCCGGTTTTATTCGCTTCCCTTTCCACTGCGAGGCTGCCAGATACGGTGCGAGCGTAAGGATGATGCCGAGAATCCTTTCTGTGGGACTTCCTGGGCTGACCAGGGGTAGGCGCCGGCAGGTGATCATCAGCATGTGGCCCACCTACTTCGTTATGGTCGATTTCCCCGAGGGCAGCGCGCTTCGGGCTACAGTTGTTCGGGGGTGTGGCCGTCGCTCTGTTAGTAACACGCTTTGTGGTGGAAGGCCTGCCAGGGGTGACGGGGGGAGCAGCCAGAGCTAGTTTCTCTCGCATTGTATCCTCGAACCACCACTCTCGGAAAGACCCCTGGTTGAGGTGCAGCCAGTGCTGCTGCGGGCCAACAACCATACCAGGTCGCATAAATCTCATGAACGCAATGACCTCGTTTGCTATGAATCCATACCTATAGATCAGGTACGCGCCGATCAGACATCCGGTGCGGCCCAAGCCTGCTTTGCAATGAACAGCAATTGCTTTGTTTTTGATGGTGATCATTTCATGCGCCATCCTGATGAACCGCCGAACCAGTGGCAAGGGAGGGCAAGTGCCATCTTCGAAAATCATGTCGACATGCGCAATTCCCAAGGCCGTGAAGTAAGACGATGAATAAAGCTCTGAATTCAACCGCACTACCAGACCAACATTTCGAGATGCGAAGTGCGCCAGTACGTTTTTGAACGGGACAGGCAATTTTGAGGCAAGTATTTCTGGAACCGTCGACGGCAATGCACAATATTCAGGAGTGTTCGGGGCAATAGTTGTTGTTGGTTGGTGCTGTGGGGAGGCGAATGCGAGGAATCGGGATGTGATCCAATTGAAGTCGCCCATGTCAACTCGTTCATATCTCTCGTACCTGAAGAGTACTGTCAGCACCACTTAACGTGGCTAAAACTGTTTATACCGGAATTCAGGTACATACTCCTCCAGATTAAAGTCTCTGAGCCCACAGAGTGACTGTTCCTTCGCTCTCCATACTCCATACACTACGTCCTGGATGCTCAAAATAAAGTCTGCCTGGCTGTATCCAGCATCACGGAACGGTAGGTACGGAGGATCAGCCTGGGCTATAGGGGCGAGGGCAAGATGCGGGGGCCACGACTGTATTAGGACCATGTAGCAAGCGACCAAGCAGGCGGCATTTGCGCGACTCCTTGAATCGGTCCTGCTGTAGAGCACCACCGGTCTATCACTATTAGCAGGATCGCCCAGGACTTCATGAAAATAGACTGCGAATCGGTACAGGTGACCGATATGAAGGGGTCCAAAGTCTGCGTGGAAAGAGTTGTAGAGCAGTGTATCATCAATCGTGAAGTACACGGGAGCCCGTCCTTTGGCTGCGGCGGCATTCTGGTGGGACTTTCCTGACCGTTTACTGGGCGATTTCGGTTGCTCCAGCGAATACGGAAAAGGACTCGCCGCATTTGGCGGCGAGTCATAGGATGCGAGGTACAAGCGATCTATTTTCATTGTTCGTAATTGTCAGTCGACAGGCAACAGTAAGTAAACAAACGAAAATGTATGCGGGTACAAGCAAGAAGCAGAACAAACCTTGAATGTACTCGATCACCTGCCCGCTATAAGCAGAAAGCATATGCATGTTGTTGGAAATTTGTAAAGTACAGAGTCGAACGGCCGCAAATGTAATGACAGAGGGTGCGATGGGAACAGGCCAATGCAATGTATCGCTAAAAAGATACGCCCGCAATTGAAACAGAATAACGGCCTCCGAACAAAAAGGCAACGAAGATCCACGTAAAACTATACAATCATAGTCTGGACAATTCAACGACGCTGGACCATGCGCATGAGCTTCGGAGAAGACGAAGCAGTGTGTAGGGGTGCTTGACGCGAACTGTTAAGGATAGCGAGGATGTACACACTTAAGAGATGTTTCAGTCGGAGCAAAGAGAGACGAAGGGCAACAGAGAGAGAGAACCAGACGGGAGCATAGGGGAGGCAAGAGGAAGCAAAATAAAATCGAGGTGTGAGGAGGAGAATAACACTAATATGTATGATGGGGTCGGGAGCCACTGGTGGGAGCTGGCCTATTTCGGCAGCTGCGATGCACGCTAAGTGGCTGTTGTGTTGTGACGCTCCCGATCGGGATAAGCGCGGCCGGTTGACAGGACAACGCTGAAGCCTCAGGCATCGACAACGGTTGACACTGCGGATCTCTCATTTCTCATCTCCACCCAAACAATAATAATAATAATACAAGATTGATCAGACACCACAGTAACGGTGATAATTGCCTCAACAAAAACAACAACAAAAACAAATAACACCTCCACCATGGCTGGAGATGTCAATTTTATGTTGGCCGCCATCACATCGAGAATCGCGCCCCCGCCCCCTCAGATCCTAGATGTATGTCTTTCCCCGAATCACATCGCTACGTTGTCCTCTCGTTTCCTTCCTAGGGGAGGGGCACATTTGCACTTTCTCCATGAAACTCATGATCGGTCAATTGAAAATAATATTGATGAAAAGTTTATCTTAGTAAATACTGATTAATCAAACACTACCTCGTATCTTTGGCCCAAAGAATATCCTATCTGTTTGTTCGCCTTAGCAGGAATCTCAACCACAAAGTCAAGAAGACAATGGATGGCCCCCACGGATGTAGAGTGGTCAGGAAATACAGATCTAGGAAGACAGTAACAATTCCAGATCACTGCAGAGCTCCATTTCCTTTCCACTAAGGTTCTGGCCATAAGCCCATTCACTTTGTGCACTTCCTTTCTTTTAACGCAAGGGGCAGGAACGTCGAGCCCAGAGTCTGAATCTCACTATTATTGACATTGTATGTGACCTGAATTCATGACCCCAGCCCACAAATGCCCTGCAAGCCTGCAGGAGACTCGTGTATCTTCTTCTGGCTCACTGTTCCTTGACGACATTGTCTGCTTGCTGCTCCTTGACCACCATCTGGCATCCTCAGCTCTTTGCGCACTGGAGGTAGATGCTGAACTCTCCCCATTTGTGAGGTGCACTCTCATCCCCGTCACACCTACAGCCAACTTCCCACTTGAACCAGTGAAGTGGGAGTAAAGCAAGGCAGCAAAAACCATTTTGAAGTCACATACTGAGCTGTAAATTCTCTAGATGGGCTGAACTTGCGACCGCTACCTCAACCACAATTATTCTCCGCCAATTCTCTATATTTTCCTACAGAATGAAGCTGGTAGTCATATTAGTATGTAAACTGTAATTATACCAAAAGTTCGTCCAAAAAAACAAGCTTGTTGTGGAGATATTTGTGGTTGAAATAGTCAGGTTGAATGTGGCATTTGAAGCATAGTGCAAGCTATGACAATTTGTGAGCGAAAGCTCAGCCCAGATAATTAGAGGTGTGCCAAGCGTAGTCTCTACCTTGGTACGGGGTAATACTTGAGTGATGAGCCGAACCAGCGCGAAATTCTATAGGTGCCGCGAGGTTTCTCCGGGGTCGGCCAAGCTGATACCGGCCATTCACGGCTTTGTCTGCGCTTCACTTATCTTCGCTGCTGCTCTTTGCTCCTTGTCTTTGATATCTCTGGCCAGTGCCTCTCACATCTCACTAGGCTGATCGGGTTACCTGCGCCTGCTTTTCTGTGCCATAAGATGGAGGAGCCTTCACTTTCGTTGATAAAAGGAATCGAGGGTCGGCGCCCGACCGATTCCAAAGACCCGAGACGATCCTATTCTCCAAAGCAAGACACAGTGTCAAGGACTCAGCATGCTGACCATGCTACTAAGCCACTGCGCCAAAAAGGCAACAGAGTAGTAGCCGCTAGGCTACTACCGGTCTGCACCACCTATAGACTAACCATTGCTGTTAGCTGTGCTAACACACAGTTTTGAATATCATCATATTCTACTTCGAAAAAGAAAAAGAGGAAGAAAGGAAAGGGGAAGAGGAAAAGGAAAAGGAAAGAGAAGACTGACGCGGAAACGAAAGCGAGCGGGGAAAAGGGAGCAGAAGACGAAAATGACGAAGCCGGGAGAAGAGAGCCGCGAAAGAAACGGATTTTTAAGAGGCTCTGATCGCGAAGCTTCTCACGTCTCCTCTTCTTATACCAGAAAGTGAACTTCCTCCCGCGATGCAACGGAAAAATTTCGGACTCCAAATATCTCGTTTACAAACACTCTTTCGCGAAATTTCGAAGCGCTTGAAAAAATCCCTCCGAGATATTCATGGTGAAATCCGAAGATCCAAGTCGCTCCAGCTCCTCTACGAACGCTTATCGAATCTAGACCCAAATGATGGCGAGACGGGGGTTGACACCTATTTTCGAGACATAATCGCTTCTCTGGAATTTACCTATCTTTTAGCCAGCGATGGTAAGACTTCCCTCAGGGGAACTGTTCCACTACCTTGCCTTTAATCTCAATGGCTTGAATTCTTGTGTTACCAAATTATTCAAAATGATACCCTTGTGGTCATACTTGTCAGAATTGATAGGGAATACGGTTAGTTAAAGTATTGGTATGATTATTTACTTATCACTAACGGATCTTAGCAGAAATGACATATCACTATTTATGGAAGGTAGCCATGGTCACAAATTTGATTTGTATTCTCTTGGCACTCGCATCATCACCACGGATGCTGAATTACTTCTCCAAAGATAAGGACTTGGAGATTGTCACCGTGCAAAATCCCAGACAACCACTTGAACTTCCCTACCATAGGAGGCCTCAAGAGCATTGGCCGCTCTCCAATCTCAAGGTGAACACTTGAACCCAGATGCCGATCGTTGTCCCCCGCGTTCAATGTCCAACGAATACGATAGTAGCATCGGAAATGGCCCCGTCTATCAACAATCTGTGCATTGTGAATGTGCACTGATCTTGCTTGTATCTCCTGAGCAAGCGGGTGTAGGAGACTTAGCATGCTGACCATGCTACTAAGCCGCTAGGCTACTACAGGTCAACACCACCTATATACCAGCACTTTAGTGCTGCAGCTTGGTGCCACCGCTACATGTTAGGCGCGCTGCACCTAACAGCCGGGTCCCGAAAAGCCACGATTGTCTTGCATTGGCGTCTCAAAACTTTCTTGTATTTCTTGCTGGAAGTTCATTCAAAGCATATCCAAGACTGTTGCCAAGTGAAATATCGTGTTAGAGGAACACATTGCAAATTGTACTTTCCTTGGAAGTATCCAAATAACGAGATTAGCGAGTCATTGTCGAAAGAGACTGGCGATAATATACGCGCCTGCCTTTCGGAAAAGCTTGCCAAGCGATACAGATTGTGTCCTTGTAAGCCGCTATGAGCGAGGATTGGACAGCTTTGATGGGCTGAGAGAGATTGTGCTAGAATACCCAGATTGGAATGACTTTGTGGAAAACTATCACCAGGAAACACTAGCGTGCACTTGAGACTCCAACTTTGGCCTTTTCTGGAGACAGGCGTGTCCGTCAAGATTGCCCACTGCAGTAGTTGCTCTGATATATCCTCCCTCAATGATCATGACCGGGTGTGTAAGGGAACAGCTGGGTCACCTTGCGCTCCCATGCAAGGCCAAAAAGACCGCTATTATCCGTTAACGCAGATAAGACCCGGACTCGATACATCATTGTTTTTTTTTTGTATGGGCTAGGGCTCGGCTTTTGGACTTCTACTAGCAGTTCTGTGCATCTCTGCATAACTTAATGTGCCAAAGCTAAGCCACTATGGCGTCAAGTACGCTTCTTGTTAGCTTGCCTATTATTTACAGATAGGATTAAAAAGGGGGAAGCAGCAGAGTTCGGAACTTGCCCCTCTTTTCTCCCAAACAGCCACCGCCACACCTACGAGTTATCAAGCAATTGACCAATTTCATCAAGACTCTCTCCATAATTGGTCTGTTCTCATCACCGCTACCCTTGTAGGACCTAAGGAGGGTCAGCTTTCTGCTTAAGTAAACGCTGGTGCACCGGTGGGCGCATAACTTAACGTGCACAAAGCCACGACAGGCATCTACCCAATGAAGCAATCTTCAGCTGTACGACCCGTTATTATTAGTACTGCAAAGTGCTCCGTAGTCCGTATTTGCCCTCTGCTGGTTGGTCGATTTGATTAATAAACATTTTCACTCAACTAACTGACTCTGTACTGGTAGAACAGGCCATCGGGTAATTGTCTCCGACGCGACAGTCGAGACCCTGCTCATTAATAATCGCTCGACGTTGACTCAGTGGGGTTGGGGACGTACTTATTTGCTGCTTCGACTTCAATCTGTGGATAAACGTGGGGCATTATTACTCGTAGAGTTGAGTAACAAAAAAGAACCCTGCATGCATACTTGAGAAGGGGTTGAACTGTCGACCAAAAATAGGCCCCCTGCCTTACATCATTGCGCAACCCCCGCCCCAAACAAGTCGTCAACCAACTGCATACCATTCAACTTCTGAAAAGAACAACCGCCACTCGAGATCTAGCACTGATATCTCCCATCGAAAATGTCCTCCGCAACGTCATTCTACAGCTTTGAGCCTGTTGACAGTATGTTCCCTATGAACTGTTTTGTTCCTTCATTCCTCGTTGGCGATCTCAACCGCGCATTCACCTTCTAAAACATAACGCGCTGATCTTACTAACGTTGACCTGTAATTAAATAGAGAAGGGTGAACCCTTCCAGTTTTCCTCTCTGAAGGGCAAAGTGGTTCTCGTTGTCAATACGGCCTCTAAATGCGGCTTCACTCCGCAATTCAAAGGTCTCGAAACCCTCTACGAGTCCGTCAAGGGCAAGCATCCCGACGACTTCACCATCCTCGGGTTCCCCTGCAACCAATTCGGCAGCCAGGACCCTGGCTCCAACGATGAGATCCAGAGTTTCTGCCAGGTCAACTATGGCGTGACGTTTCCGGTTCTGGGCAAGCTGGATGTGAACGGCGACAATGCTGCGCCGCTCTTCACCTGGTTGAAGGAGAAGCAGCCCGGATTACTGGGGTTGAAGAGAGTCAAGTGGAACTTCGAGAAATTTCTAGTGTCCGCGGAGGGAGATGTAGTGGGCAGATGGGCTAGTACTACCAAGCCTGAGAGTTTGGAGAAGCCGATCCTGGAGGAGATTGAGAAGGCGTCGAAGAAGGGAGTTCTGGCATCTCAAGCCAAGCCAAACTGAGCCGGAGCAGGCCAAGAGTGTTTTGCTATTTTGATACTCATGGTCCATTTGGACGATGGTTCTTCCTTTTTTTCCTTTTCCTGTTATCCCTTTTTTGTATTATTCCCTAGCCTTTCGTCGTTCAAATTCCACTCGCAAATCGCAGTCCCTTCAAGCAGACCCACTCCCCTTTGGGATCAGGTTTCGCAAGGAGAGATCGTATACTACGTCTTCCACTTTCTTCATCTGTACGCGTGAAAAAAGAGTTAGTCTTCTGGAGCTTATACATGGTCTCGTCTCGGAAACGAGAGGCAACGAACACTGTACTTAATCCCGTCGCTTCTCTTTCGCAGAATGTCGTTCTTCAGATTCAATAGCTGGAAACCAGCGAACAGATCCTTGATGAAATTGCCAATTTGGACCGGACGCTCATAGTCGCCCATTGTAACCGAGTTAACGGCAAGACGGGACTGGTACATAAATAAGCGTTTACTATTAGTCTTGCATATGAAACGTCCAACAAAAGGGAGCCAGCTCACCAATTCCTCGACCATCGAAATGAGCGAAAGGAGATATTCCTCAATTGTAAGATGAAAGGCATCTTGCTCCTTGAGGTTAACAGGAACTATATTTGGAAAGGACAACTGTGAGCACCACTCGAGCATTATTTAGGGAGGAGCAGCAAACTGGTTGACGGAGATTCACATACTGTCCAGGAATCTCCCGACTTCCTCGATCGTCATGAAAGGAGCTGCACTAGCGCTTTTGTACTCGTCCAGCCCTCCCAGCCATGCACATAGCTCGATCGAAGATACCTATCCCGGTCATATTAGATGTGCTGTTCCTGTTTATCGATCCTTTGGGAAAATGAAATACTGCGTAGGCCTGATTGAAAATAGCCCCCTTGGACTGGGCTTGACCTGAAAGCACACTAGCAGCACGAAGAAAGGGAAAGTATGCGACTGACAAGATTTTGTAACTCCCGCGTCCAGCACCCATTATACTTGTAGAAAGGATGTTTGTCCGCTACAGCCCTGAGATGGGAGACTTGTTCCTTCTGGGCTAGGATCTCCTCGGTCGCCTCATCAAGAACAGGTTTTACTTGACTTGCGAGTTAGCAGCTAGGATGTACGACAATAATATATTCATTTCAAGGTAGACTGGTGCTCACGTTGCCCCGAAGGCGTAGAATGTGCTCTTGAAAGTATGGCCTGTGTAGATCTCCCTATAAAATTGGAAATCAGCCGGGAAATTCCTTCGCGAGAAAGAGACTGCTAGGTTGCTTCCAAGACAGCAAATGGGATCATCCACTGTGCTGTAAAACAACAAAGACATGATAGTACCAAACCTTTTCTAGCAAGCGTCTGGACAATTTCAAGAAGCTCCTACAGCGACTTGTAAGTCTAATGACCATCGTATAGAATATGCGTTTAGGAAGCATCTTTGAAAAGTCCTTACATCGCGAACAGCAGTCTCCTCATCAATCTTCGTCTGCAGATTCTCAAAAATGGTGCGGTCAATCATTGTGAATTCCTTGGTCTGGGATCTCTGATGATAATTTGCGAACCAGTGGGGTATGACGGCAGCTTCGTCGTGCCAATCGGGCGGTCTGGTTGCGGTAGCTTGCTGCCGCACTTTTGCTTGCCGAGTGGTGAGCAGGAAGTCTGACGGCGGTTGGTCTACATTCAAACAAGTCGTCCCAAAGACAAAAATGAGCCAACTAGAATAATACTAAGGATAATCTCCTTGACCAGAATTAGGTATCCGCGATATTCGCCAGGACACCCTCAGTTCACACTCGAGATTCCTAGTTGTACAGTGGTGTAGCAGTAAGGCGATCTAAGTGACCATATGCGTCCATTCAGCAAGGTAAGCCCAGAAACCTTTGTTTAGGTCGATATGTGGTCTTGCTGGGGACTTGGGGCCGCGTTTAAACGCTCCCAAGCAGGACTTGGCAGATAGCTACGAAACTTTGCGTACTACTTGATGAACTACCAGAGTTGTCCCGTACCTTCAGGCGAGACCAGGACGGTCGCGAGTCCTCTTTTGCCAGTTCAAATACGAGAGCCTGCTTGGGGTAGGGGGTGCAAAGGGATATATGTTAGAAGAAAGCAGTTCGGAAGGCACCTGCGACACTCAAATCTTCTTGATTAATAAAGACTATGAAATCAACCGATGTTTCGAGAATGACAAGCTTGCCTTAGAAACCAAACGCCCGTGCACCATGGACCTCGTATCACAGATGTAACGAACTCCCTCTTCCGTTCCCCAGAGAGCCTGCAGAGACGCAGTAGAGCTGGGGGGAGAAAGCGGTCAATACCTGTATCGGGTAGAGTAGTCTTCAACATCGTTAGCATTTGTCATTAGGTGCAAAGGAATCTCTCTGCCTACCTTTCGGACTAACAACCAGACCCCGCCCTTTCTTTGCCCCCTTGTAGATGGTCTCGATGATGTCGATCAACTCTTGCTTATCTTCAAGGACCCAGTTGAGCTTGTTGTTATTTCCGGTTCCAAAATCGCACATCATGTGTTTATTCCGGTAGAAGAACATAATGGTCATCGGATCGTAAAGCTCGTACATCGTATTAAACTCGGGAACCTCATCAATGTCGCATAGGTAGATAACGGCGAAGGCTAAAAAGGGTGAAACGTCAGCATGCTGAGTGGCGAGGCGAGGGATCTTAAACGGTAGATTCACTTTTCACCCTCTGCGCTATCTTGTAGAGAACTTCATCTTGACGCATGCCTGGTACAGTCTATTAGCAGCTTCCGTAGCATATAGTCCGAAAGACGGAAGGGAGTTGTACAGTCAACATCATGGTCACGACCGAACCTGATCACAACGAGCCTCTCATCCTCGCTGAGGATCGCCTGATCCACGTGCCATGCGGTTCGAAGATGTGGAAGGACGACGGAACCCATGGTCTCAACGACAGAGTAGATTTAATTTGCAGCGAGAATTAACAGAGACACTAGTAGAGCAATCACGAGGAAGAAAGATAACAAGGCAGATTAGAAGGCAGTAAACAACGGACTGTCCCGTGAGCGTTGCCACCTCACAGAGTTCACGTGATCAAGCTGTTTGTGGACGAAGCGCCTGCCTGTTCCCCATCTTGTTACGACGCGTTGGGGGCTCTAAAGCTGTCTACATCATCCACTTACGTCGCTTAACCAGGTGTTCTTATTTAACAGGAACTAGCTTTCTTCTCCAAGCAGTCGGACAAGCCGGCCAAATTGATGAAAAAAAGTGTTTGTTCGCGTCTATCGGGGGTAGTGTAAGCCCGATGACACAGTGCGAAAGAGTATGCGCAAGCGCAGAGGCTCAATCGCTGGATCCAAAAATGAGATTAATCAATGTTGTGTTCCTTAGAACACTTTCAGAGATTAAACTGAAAAGAACAGATACTACACTTGATCTAAGCCAAATGGCAAAGAGAGCTGGAGAAGAAAAGAAGAAAAGAAAACCAAAAGGGCAGGGGGGTCGAGGGATATTTATACCAGAGCGTAGTTGGTCCGTGAGGCACTAGCGCTAAGCGACGGCGTTGCCTCGTTCTGATTGGATGATATTCCGTGGTGGCTGCAGTCAGATGAACATTGGTGCCCTTACAGTTTTAGCCCTATTGGCATCCCAGTTTGGTAGAGCCACCCACATTCCGTCCACCTAGGGTTTGTCTCTGTGGACTCCACACGGACTCTGGAAATTTTTCGACCGTTCCTCGACGACTGCAGCAAAAAAAGAAAGGCGCAGGATATTCACCTCTTTGCGACCAGATCTTTATTTTTCTTTTTAAAAAAAAGAAACAGATACCCCCAGTCCTTCAAGATGGCTCCCGCTGCTGTATGTGCTCTTGGTATCCTTTGGATTTAAATCGCTTTGCTGTTCCCCCGAGGGCAATGTTTCTACGACTTCTTCTGTCGACGACGGGATTACATTGAAATAAATGTGTCCCTGGAGACAGACGCAAGAAGGAGAAGCAAGACCCATTGGGACCCGACACAATGGAGCAGTAGGCTAATTTCAATGTTATTGCGGTATATAGACTCGTGGTCGCAAGGCCCAGAAGGTCACCAAGAAGGTAAGCTTATTGTCCGAAATCGCAGAATGAATGAGCAGTAGAGGACTCGTACTGACTTTGTCCTGTTTTTAAGTACATCATCAATGCCTCGCAGCCTGCGAGTGACAAGATCTTCGACGTCTCTGCCTTCGAGAAGTTCCTGCACGACCGCATCAAGGTCGAGGGCCGCGTTGGCAACCTCGGCGATAGCGTCGTGATCTCCCAGTCTGGTGACGGAAAGGTCGAGGTCGTCGCTCACATTCCTTTCTCTGGTCGATATCTCAAGTACCTGTATGTTCTGCTACTGTCGAATTCGACCGCCGTTGCCCGCCTGCCGCTGGTGAGCTGACCATTATTCTACCTCTACAGGACCAAGAAGTACCTCAAGAAGCAGCAGCTCCGTGACTGGCTTCGTGTCGTTTCTACCTCCAAAGGTGTCTACGAGCTCCGCTTCTACAGCGTCGTCAGCGACGAGGCTGAGGAAGAGGAGGAGTAAGCGGTTTTCTCACCATTACTCGAGATTGGCCTGCGCTTCCGGATGGGTCTATCCAAAAGTTTATGGGGGGCAAGAAAAGCCTGGGTCGGTAGAGAAGCATGGATGCATTCTTTTCGTCGACTTTTCACTGGCCTTGACTATCTGTGTTTGTGAGGGAAACGGGTTGCTCTGCGGTCTGTTCAATGGCTTGCGTGCGGCATTGTTCGCGCATACCAATTGGTTTACTCTTCCACTCATGACGTTTGACGTTTGAATGGTAGATACGAATAGAGCCTTTCCATCAATCAAAAATGAAGAACAGCAGCCATAACTAAAATGTAGGCTAAAATCGGTTTGCCTGTCATGCGCCGTCGTAAGTGTCGTAAATGCGAATGTATTTTGTGCTTATATACTTTCTGGTCCTCTCCACAATATGTCAATTTTGAGTAGGAACCATGGCTTCATTTCCTCTTCCTGCCTGCTCCCGGCCCGAGTGACCTGACCGCAAGCGCATCGCTTTCTTCCTCTCGATAACCCGGCGGCGGCACCAACTCGCCGTCGCGAATGTGCCATCCTCTCCCCTTGAGAATTTTCCATGTCTCTGCGGCCTTGACCCTTACCAAGTCACCAGTGGCTATGGAATCCTCCCTCGAATCATGCCCACGGGCGCCTCCCGTCTGGATCTCCCTGTCGAGATACTTGCGACTAAGAGCTTTCAGGCCCAAGCGGTTAGGCAGGCCTTTCGGATGTGGATAGAGTAGCACCGTATCAATGATCGTTGAGTGGATGACCCGGCAGGCATTCAGATCGTTGTCAATGGCATGTCCAATCAGCGGGGTGTCAGGCCGGAGTAGCTGGAGGAGTAGTTCTCGGGCCGCTGCGGGAGACTCGACGACTTGTAAGACACGGGGAATGGTGTCGGACCCATCATTCTCCGTGTTGCCACAGCCTTCAGAGGATCTTGAAGTAGAAACCTCATGGATAGCACCGGAAGCAGAGCCATACGGTATGGCATTCGCGTAATGTTCAGGGAAGATACCAGAGTAGCGAGAATTAAGATCCAAAACTTCTCCCATCGGTTTAACGAGGACATCAAGCAGTTCCTTTCCTTCAGGCCAGCTTACTGCCGTGAGTCGGATCATTTCCAGGCCAAGCGTAGTATATCCCATTTCGCAGTCGAAGCACACGGGCTGTCGCATTCCTTCTTCCGACGGCGTTGATGTCTCCTTAAATTGGAGAACCGATGCGAGCCGCTTCGTCTCTGAAACTTTATAGACGTGCGTCTGGACTTTGGTGCAGCCTGCCGAAGTCCCTACAGTCTCGTTGCAGCAAGGATAAATCGCGTCTCTGGGGCCGGTGATATGGTCTGTCGGTTTTCTGGGAGGATAAACTGCCCGGGACGGATGGTATGTACACGGTCCTCCACTTGTTAACGCTCCATCCTCGCGGCGGCCAGGGAAGACCTGAAAGCGCCCACCGCATCGGTCGCACTTCTCCCAGCCTCTGGACTCGGCGACGCCTTTGCTCGCACTTTCTATCTCCTCCTTTGTTGGAGCTCTGGTCACGTATCCGAACTCCTCCAGTCCCTTCAAGGGGGTCACGAGTTTCTCGATGATAGCCATCTCTTCTGCCACGCTTAGGCCTGTCGTAAAAGGCTTTGGACTTTTGTTTGGTGGTCGAGTGGGCTCCTCTTTGTAATATCTCGAATTCAAATGAGCCTTAACCTCTTCTAACCAAGCTTCTTTAGTCAATTTCGAGAGCTTCACTATCCGCAGCTTGACGATATTTGCGTATATACTTGAATTCTCTTTTGCAGCCTTTTCTTCTTCATCCAGGGCCATGGTCACAAGCTCATTCGCGGACAGAACTAGGTGTCTCTCCACGTCTTTGTCATTCGCCACCTTGTCATTCAAAGACGACATAGCGGCATGGAGCTTTTTCACTATGGACGCGCGAATTGTGTGAGACGCTGGCGCCTTCGCCAACATACGCGGATTTAATGGCTCCTTGGGTGCATTCCTTGGAGGTAGACGACTGCCGGTCTCTCCAACATCCTTGGGTCGGGCCGTCTTGATTTCTGACCGAGAAACGGGAGGCGATACGTCTCTTGATGTAGATTGAAGTTTCACGGCACCTTCATCCGGCTTTTTGGGCTTTTTATTAACCGCTTTCGCGGTCGCATCTGTCGATAGTCGAGCCCTGCCTTGGTCAATGGCGCCGCTTCTTATTGGTGACCATGAGGTCTTCTGCGTGTGGCTCTCATGAACGGGATCCAGTTTGATTCTCTTAGCCGCTGGTTGATTTGGCAGGTCTGTTTCATCAGGAGCTATATGTGGGTTTTGGAAAGCCGCCTGCTCATCCGACGGAGAATTGTCGATGACATCGTGAGAGAATATGCAAGTCAGTAAACCGCAGTTCTGGCGTTGGGGACAAGAGATGTCCTTGAATAAACCAAGCGGCGCGAACATCGCGACCATGTGCGATGATTAGATCAGTCGACTTTAGACTGGTTACCAGGCATCGGATTTGGATACGTGAGTTGTTGAAGTGACGGAAATGTCAGGTTGGCGACGGGCTGATTCCTGGGGATTCCTTGGCACCGCCCGCGACTGACTACTCGCAAAGCGGCGCAGTCCGTAAGGCGCATTCCCCGGGCCATTTTCAGGTTTGGACTACATAGTGCAGATACAACAGATATAGAGGCTAGTTGCCGCTTGAAATCTGGTCCTTCCAGGGGGAGGAAGGCAAGCCAAGGCGATTCTCAATAGTAGCCGAGGAACGTCTACGTTGATTTCAAATCACCAATAATAATCCGGAAGCGATGAGTGCTTCACGATTTTCATTGTCAGGACAGCTCCTTGGCGAAGGGTATGTCAACGGCCGGTGAAGCGACGAGTCTCGCCTTTGGTTCGAAGAGAGTACCCTTTGATAAGCTCAGCCCTTCCTGAGCTGTTATATAGACAAGTTGCTGGCAGCCTCGCTCCTGGGAATCACTTCCAACGAGACGTGAAACTCGTGCCACATAGAAAAGCACAACGGGAGATTTGGTTCAGGATCACTGTGACTTATCAGACTTGATATAAATGGCTTTGAAGGTGGCTCCCAGGGATCGGTGCAAATTAAATATGATAATTCCGGATATCCTGCAATAACAATTAATAATTGTCCCGCGGATATGGTAGAACACAACAGCGACCCAAATCCTTGGCCAGTTCTTTGCTCACCGACTAGCTTCGGGGACCACTGATAAAACGCTGTTCATGTGAACGACTCAGTCGCCTTATCTGTTTCTTACCGTCAACAGGGAAATGGTCCACAAGATAAGATCGGGGATGCTGGGTTACTGTACAACCCCTTGGCCAAGGTGTAAAGAGATAAGCTGCGGCCAAAAAGGGAGCAGTTCCTCCCGCAAGGCATCCCTGACCCGGGTATAAAGAGCCGCCTTCGATCCTCTCGGAATTCTGCATTTGCCCACGTCCTCCTCCTCCTTCGTGAGGCGTATTTGGATGAGTAGCTCTTGTGATTTGTTTCTGATCATCCGGTCAAAGTAGTTCCTCTGTGGTGGCTGACGCGGTCATTTGCCCACGACTGGAGCCTGCAGGCAAGGGACGACGGCAGGTCGGACCAGAGAAAGATAAAAGAGACGGTTTGTCCCGAGCGCAATTCATATTTGAGCGTAGTCCTTGGACTCGAGTAAACGACGACAGAAGTGGAAGAAGTCGACTCGCCTCCTTGATTCTAGGCCGACAGAAGAATAAGCAGCCTGGAGTGCCAGGCCCATCACGACTTCCCCTCGTGACATTCTTGAGTTGTTTCCTCTCAAAGAACGATGGAACAAACTGACCAGTTTGTTGCTGGCTACCATCTTTGCGTCCTGGTACATGGGTGAGCACTGTTTAATCAGTACTGTCTCTCAAGCATCTCTCAACTGTGTTACTGATGTTCCGCCCGGAACAATCGACAGACTCTGGGGTAATCCATCGCACCTAGCCTATCTAGCCTCAGCGTTGAGGGACAGATATCCCGATGACCGTTTCCATATCCTCGTTGCGAAAAGCAATGCAGGAACCTTCACCTACGATGGTATTGAGCTCGGAGGAGAGCGAGTGGTTTACGAGATTGAAGAGACACTCGAAACACTGGCCGAGAAGGGATGCAAAGTCCAGAAGTTGAGTGTCGTGGGGTATTCCCTCGGGGGCCTTGTGGCCCGGTACGCGATTGGATTACTGGAGGCTCGAGGATGGCTGGATAAACTAGAGCCGGTCAATTTCACTACGTTTGCGACGCCGCACGTTGGTATAAGGACCCCCCTTAAGGGCTTTCATTACCACATCTGGAACGTGCTAGGTGCACGAACTATTGCAAAGTCCGGACGGCAGCTCTTTATGATTGATGCTTTCAGAGAAACAGGGAAGCCTTTGCTCAGTGTCCTTGCGGACCCGGATACTATTTTTATACGGGCCCTGGCTAGATTCAAGCGCCGAAGTGCCTATGCCAACATCGTCAATGACCGCTCTGCAGTATTCTATACCACTGGCATCTCGAACACCGATCCTTTCGAAGACCTTGGGAAGAGAGAACTGCACCTGAACTACGTCAAAGGCTACGAACCCATTATTATAGACCCTGATATTTATACTTTCCCCCCTGTCAAGGATAGAGTGCCGGCGACCTTTGGCTTAACCATTAGAACGAAAGCAGCGAGAGCCATGACCAGGCTGCCTTTCTGGATCGCCTTCTCGTTGATCATGCCGATTGCGGTGACAGTGTTTCTGGTAAACTCAGCCCTGCAGAACTTCCTCAGTCGTCGGAGAATAAGGCAGCACGAAGAGGGAAAGACGGGTATTCTCTTTGGAGGCTACAGAGTACCTCTCATCATCCAGGACATGAGAGACGCAGTCGAAGATGCACTCCAAGACGTCAACCCTAATAAAGACTTAAATCATGTTTCTGCGTCTGGCACTGGCGGATCCAGGTCTGAATACGGAACTGGAGAAATGCCACAAGCGGGATCTGCTGCAGCGAAGGACCGTGATGACGAGACCGAATCACCACTTCTCCGAGAGCTAAGCGAGACAGAGGACATCTTGAAAGCGAATAAAACGGATATGCTCGATACCAGTGATAACAGTGATGGCAGCGGCTCACCAAAACTAGCCCTGACGCTGGCACAGTTTGCTATCATTGACTCTCTCAACGCAGTGGGATTCCGTAAATACCCGGTCTACATCCACAATCACCAGCACAGCCACGCCGCGATGATTGTGAGAATGCCCAAAAAGGGATTCGAGGAGGGCAAGGTTGTCGTCAAACACTGGCTGGACAATGAGTTTGAGGTATAATAAAGGAGGGTGGAGCCGTGAAGGTATGGTCCTCGCGGAGGAGATGACGTACAGCGTCGAGGATTTTTTTTTTTTTTCATATAAAACTCCTTCGATAAAAGGTTCCTTCGGAAGTTTTCAGCCGGATTTTCAAGGGCTAGGAACACCATGCCCACGGTTCAGATTGGCGCCACTCATCCTTTTCAGCCTTTCAACCCCAGATTAACCCGCCTTCTTGGTTAAGTTGAGTGGCTATAACGGCCCATGACATGTACTAACACAAATTCGGGACATCTTGGCTCCCTTAGTTCTTTGACCCTCATCGTTGACCTGTCTGGCCTGACATTCAAATCCAAGGCAAACTTAGAATCAAGATAGGAAAGCCGAGCGAACGACGAAAATTCCTTGTTTCTGAACAGTGTCTGCGATTGATCCAACCTGGTCCATTCACTCTCTTGATACGATTCCGTTTACCCCTCTTACAAGAAAGGTGGATTGTGCTTTGTTTCGACACTCGAGCGATGGTGGGTAAGACGTTTCGGGATGATCGACTGACATATGTTTATGAACATTCAATATGACGTAGCGTGGAATTCTTCCTGGACCGGTGGTACTCTTGTTCTGTCAGTGTATGCGAAGGTGATTGGACATTCTCTTGCGGAGATAGTGGGCGGGGAATACGTCGAACGCATTACATAGCTAAATAGAGAATTAGAATTAGAACTGTGCAGGGATGGCAATGAATTTTATGCTTCACGACTACTGTTCTTCTCTCGGGTTTCCAAGTTAAGATAGCCGGGGCGAAAGCCCGAATACGGCGATGACGTTGAGCTAAGGCCAGAGCCAAAGTCAGTATCTAGACTCTTCTTAGGATTGGACACGGAAATTGCGGATGTTTTCCAAGGTAGTAAATACACGTAGGCAACATGCGAATGCAGCGCCAGATATGCATGATGCATTATTTTGAGCTCAAGAGGGAATGGATTTATCCATCTTGTGCGCTACCGAGTTCTGAGACAAGTCTATGTACATAGTAGTAGTATTCCATATGCCAGCATATAGCTCAGCTGCCTGCTTAGGCAATGTAAGACAGAAAACAAAAAGAAAAAGAAAGGAAAATTTTAAGCATCTAGTACGGCACTTAGGGAATCTAGAGACATTCAAGCGAAAGCCAACGTGGGAATCATCAACCGCCAATAATGAAATCAGAAACGAAGCAGAAAAAGCCAAGCTCAGCGGATGTTCTCTTTGAGAGGTAGATGGATAGACAGATAGGAAGAGGCTGCAGAGTCTCAGGATGTCGGGGAAAGTAATGTCTATAAGGTGGTACCCCAAGGACAGGGTAAGATATCAAAAAACGAAGGTCAAAAGGTTCAAAAGAGGTCAAAAATCAGATAGGCAAAGCCAAACAAGTTAGTTGTCCCAAGCGGCCGGCTTATCGGCATCACCAGCAGCTTCAGCGATCTTCCTGCTGTATTCGCGTTCCGTGGCAAATTTCACTGCATCCAGAACATCCCCGCAGGTCTTCTTGGGCGGGTACCGCGGGATGGTCCCTTCCTGGTATACACCGGTCTTAACAAGGATGGAGAACCAGGTCACGTCTTCGCTGGTGTGCGACTCGTTGAACTCGTTCGTGCCTCTTACGTCAGACTCGGGAGTGTCACCGACGAAGTAGACCGTGCGCGGAGGCGTCTTGATGCCATGGCTCTCCTCGCGCCATTGGCCAAGCAGGCGCGTCGCGAATTCGAACGTGCTCAGTTGGGGTTTGCCAAAGGAATGGGCCGAAGTCAGTTCCTTGCCTGTGACGCACTTAAAAAGCGCCTCCAGCGACGCGCGAAGAGCGCCCATGCCAATGCGCGAGTGTTCGTGGGAAGTGGACCAGACAACGTCGTTGTGCGAGAAATACACAGGCGGGCCCTCGTCATGAGTCTCGGAACGGGTCCCCAGGCGACCGTTCTTGGACATAAGCAGATCAAGGATGATCTGCTGGTCGCCGGCCCAGTCTCGGCTGTCGGCGAAGACGAAGATCGCTTCGATGTTGACTTTGGTAAAGTCGCGGTCGCGTGAATTGTGAAACTCGTCGTCTGTGAGCTTCCTGAACGGGGTGGTGTCGTGCTTGTGTTTGATGATATCTCCGGGGGTGATCACGTCCTTGAAACCGTAGCCTTCTGCGACGACCCGGCATTTCTCTCCTTCACCGCCGACAACGAGGACGCTGTGGTACTTCTCAGTCATCTCCCGCATGGGGGTATGGCCGCATATGAACTGTCCGGGGGAGACTTCTATATCGAGTTGCCGAGTGAGGTCTTTGCATCGTTCTGCTTCGGTCTTTCCTCCGCCATTTGTAACGAATATGTACGGACTGGTGAAAAGAAGAGTTGATTAGCCAAGTTGGATGCCAGGTAGATGGAAGAAACCAGGAGACGACTCACACCTTGATACCGTACGGATTGTCACCATTGATATACTTCATCGCTTGAACGGCAGCCGGGATAGGGTGCCCACCGCGAATGAGCACACCATCAATGTCGAACGCAAGGGCAAATTCATCGGCAGTTGTAATAGGCGGTCTGTGAGCTGGGGTATTCACTCGGGTTGATGCCTCATCGGACGACACCTCATCGTCAACACGCATTCTAGCTGCCTCCATAGTAGATGCGAACTCCTGGGAGTCGGGGCTAGCCATTAAATGCTTGGGAGGCACCACCACATTGGGACCGCCGTAGACCTCTCCAGGAGGGCCATCTTTGGAAATTCGACGGGATCTCTGATCTCCAGAGGTATCGGTAGTTGTAGCCATTGGTGTTGAGTACGCGGAGCTCAACCCAACAATGGAAAAAAAAAAATTGGAGAAAAAAAAAAAAGGCAGAAGGGGTGTATCAAAAGAAGACGAGGAGATAAAATTCGACCAGAGGGTAGTGAATATTATTCCACCAACAACAGAAGAAAAAGCAGTCAGGTCAGGCTAACAACCTGAGGATATGTAGAAAGTAAATGAAGGCGAGAGAAGACTCTGATAAGGAAGACCTCCCAATAGTCCTTCTTTTGTAGAACATGTGGAGAGGGGAGGAGGGGCCCGTAGTAGTCATCCATCCCGATATATCACCGACCAGCATGCCTCATTCGTAGGCAGTGGCCGCGTCGATGCTGGAAGTACCCACACTTGCGGCAATAATAATACCAATACGGATGGGTGAATTCAATCATGCATGAAACAGCAGTACAGCAAATGAGCTCAGTGGGCTTACTGCGGAATGATGTCTGCACCGCGGCCTTCTCTCACAGTCACGGATAGGATTTGGAGTTTAGCACTTGCTTCGCTGGCGCAGAAAAAGACGCTGCAAGCCACCGGAACCGTGTTTGGGACTAGCGGGACGGTTCCCTGTAATGGCACCGAATGAGGGCGGATCTCTCCGGCCTGAAACGCGGACGAGGGCGAGAGAACAAGGTTGAAGGCGGCCTCTCGTTGTTTTCTTCGCAAGCTGAGCTGGACGACCCGTGCTCTTGCGGCTGACGCCATTTGCGCAGGCCGTGATCCTCGT
The DNA here is from genome assembly GCA_002242795.1 of Byssochlamys sp. BYSS01. Taxonomy (NCBI): domain Eukaryota; kingdom Fungi; phylum Ascomycota; class Eurotiomycetes; order Eurotiales; family Thermoascaceae; genus Paecilomyces; species Byssochlamys sp. BYSS01. The sequence goes on from NIXA01000013.1 coordinate 555,358, forward strand.
CTCCTCTGGTGGTTGACGCCGGCCCTTTCACGTGATTGCGCCGGCGTCCGTCCGCACTGCCCAGACGTGGTTCCTGTCGCCCCCCGGGCCAGTCAGGATCTTCCCAGGACCCCCCCTTCTCCAGTTACAAGAATTTAATTACTTGCCGTACGCGCTGGAAGAGTTCCGCCAGTCACATCACTCGAGTCGGTTCTTTCCAAGGCGTTATACGCCAATACTTGATCGTCCCCGTGTCATCCTGGTTATGATGAATAGTATGATTGTGATGATGAGGAATGATGTTAATGCCGATTGTCAATATTCCGCCCTCGGAACCAAATGCACAGACACAAATCTGCCCACTGCTCATAGGTACTAGCACTGTGCAATATGCACAAGAAACGGAGCTAGTCGGACACGATGCACGTCAATGGGCCCGCTACGCAGGACAAGACAAGACGCTCTGTCTGCTGCAAGCATCAAACCTCGGCATATCACCACCACTCACGTACGGGGACAGGGCACACCGCTCGACTCCGCTGCTCCTAAGGCCCGCATCGGACCGACGTGACAGGTTCTCTTAGCCCCCACAGATCCTCTGTTTTCGTGGCGATCCTCGTCCTGGCCTTCATCCAACCGCAGGCAGTCTAAGGGCCATGCCCGTCTCGAAGAAGCGCTTCTCTTCCTGCCAGCTTATACGAATGTAACTGACCTTACGTGAGACTCGCTTAGGGTAAGATTGACGAGCATAACTACTGCAATATGCCGAATGCCTGGGTGCTGTCTCAGTCAGTAAGTTGACTGGTGATTGTCGCTATTTGGCGTGCGTCACTCACTTAAAGTTGCGGCTGTACAGGGTGATCAGAGTGATCTCCAGTCTGGGGCGTGTGGTCCGTGTGGTAGGTAACCTGGAATTTTTGGCTAGTAATTATTACTACATGCCTGGGCTCCCGAAAGAATGGTATAGAATGCTTAAGTCGCAGTCAACATATGTTGATGTGAAATCTAGCATCGGATACCTTTATTCTTGTCATTCCTCGCTCTCAAACATGTATCGCTAAATCTCCACATCGCCGCTCATGCCATCCGCGCCGTTGTAGAGTCAAATCTAAGTTCATGATTCGAGGTGTCACTGTTGTTCGTGCATCTTAGTGAGAAAGGAAATTAAGAACTACCGAGGCAGGCCTCATATCTAGAACTCTCTCCAACATTATATACATCTTTAGAGACATGTGAAAATTGACAAGTTAGCTGGAGACTGCGTCTATATTCCGAAACTCTCGAGAGTCAACAAAGCTGATCAAAACACCCAGCTGTAAATGTGCACCACCAGCAGCTAGTAAGTGACTTTTACAAACGCCACGCAACACTCATTCCATACTGCAGGCATGGGAGCACAGAATAGACCTTGCCGCTCATACACAGAGAAAAAAAAGGAAAGGAAGAGAATGTGCGGAGGTTACTTGTGGGTTCAGGTATCCAACAAGATACAGCCCAATGGCATTGACATCTTGGTGCACCTGCCTAGGAGCGAAGGAAGCCATCGGCGGTACAAGGAAGCGTCGGCGGTCCGGCTAAGGGGGACCCCGAAAAAAGATCATACGAGATTGATAGCCCGGCCAGCGAGTTAATCGACCGTTAAATTAAATCTGACCCTCTCCACAATGTTGTCAGACTGCGCTCCAGATGGTGACTGTAGTGGTGCTTCTACACTGTCCCACGGGTCTTTCGATGCAACATTCATTCCTTCTTCCAACTGTTCACCGCCATAAAGTCCGTAAAGTAGCGTTTAGGAAGCATCCGTGTAGTACTCGACAGTTCAGAGATGGACAATTTCGAGCACAGGCTGACGTTCGCTCTGGTATTTAGTCAGACGATCGCCGCCTAAACCTCCAGACGTTGCATTCTACGATGATGGATCGCGAAAAGGCTGTGGAACCTGTGTCTCGGTGTTCTGCCGCGGGAGTCGAGACAGTCTCCAGAAGTCATCTGGTGAAAAGGGATTTAAGCTGTCGCTTAATTGCGGCCGGCCCTGACGGACCTCAACCCTCTTAATATCATCCCCTCGTACAATTCGAGGCCGTGAAACAACTTCCAAGGATGGACCGACTGAATCGGAATGATGTGGCCACGCGGGCTGTCGGCCAGCAAGATCGCCATGATTTCCAATCCTAAATATTCCAGCTGGTGTCGCAACTTCCCTTACAGGGGACAGTCGCTCCTTGGCGGCACCGTATGAATCATGGTGAGATCCATGACTCTCGTTGGCATTGACCTTGGATCTTGTGTCTGCGCCGGCATTCACATCCGGTTGGAGTACCCGGGGGAGAGATATTTCTTGATAGCAAGCTCCTGAAGATGCCCAAACAGGATCAGATTTTCCTCCGGCGCTCATATATACAGGCGTGTTCTGCTGAATCGGACTCTCCATGACCGGCACTTGCCCAGTTCTTGAGCTATCTTTCATAGCACGAGGATGCGCGGGCAGTCCGACCCTCAGCGACCTGTTGGACAGACTATTTCTAGCACCTATTCCCACCATTTCGGTGGTACCCCTGGACTCATTTGAAGAATTTGGAGGGCCACTAATGCGTCCTGGCATATCTTCTTCAAATAAGGTCACATCACTGGTGGGTCTAGAACTTCCTCTAAGCCGACTAATTCTCAATGGTCTCGGGCATAGCGAATCCACTGATTCGGTAGGGAGCAATCGAGACACGGTTCTCTGAGAAGACGAACCCGGGGAGCATTCTTCAAGATCAACAGGCATTGGGAAGCTTGCGTGTGGCTTTCCATTTATTCCCACGGAGCTACTCCCAGGCGGTAGAGTTGCAAATGGATCCTGTGTCCTCGGCTGAGAATGGGGAGCCATTGGGTCCGAGGTTCCTTGAGTCCTATCATATGAACCCGCTGGCGGTCCGCGGAGTCGAGTGAAGTATCTAGGGGGCGGCGTGGTTAGATCAGGAGGCTCCCACAAGACATCTCTAATTTCAGAGAATTCTCGATGTCTTGGTTTTTGATCCTCTTTCTTCTTTTTTCCGAAGCAATAAAACAAACCAACACCGATCAGGAAACAAGCAGAGATTCCCGAAGGAATCGAAATCCCAATAACCGTGCCTGAACCTAATGAGTGCGAGGCTCCGGGGCTGGACGAGGGGCTGGACGAGGAGGTAAGACTTTGGTATGTACTACCAACGGTGCTTGAGGACGCTACCATCGTCGTCAAATGTGTTGATAAGAGAGCTCTAGAAGTAGCAGATGCATACCCCGAGGGGGAGTTGGTGGTAGACGAGCTGGGGAAAGACACAACACTTTGGGACGTGTTACGTGTACTTGAGGGTGTTGTCGCTGAATCTGTGGATAGGTGTGTTCGAGAGCTAACAGATGAATATTGGGCAGAATCGGTGGAGCTGGAAGACAAAACAGGGCTAGGACTAGGTGTCCCGGTGTCTGACGCTGACGACGTAAGCGCCTCTACGGAGTACACCGTAGCTGTGATGGCGGAATGCGTATTTGGCAGAGCCCCAGGAATCGAGTCACACATATCATACACGCTCGAATTCGATTCCACGTCATCCGAGCAATGGGATACTGTACACTGTAAGGCGGCTTCCCCCAACGTGAATCCATTTGCGGCATGTGTCGTGCAAAGGCAGTCCATATCAGGGTCACCAACGCAAGCCGTGGTCGCATATTGTGATTTGACAAACGCTTCAACGCAGTTTGACGCGCATAGTGGAACAGCTTCAGATGGAGCCACACCGTTCGCGAGGCGCACATGGGCGACAAAGAGCAAAATTGAAGGCGCCCATCGAATCAGACGGGGAGGCATGCTGTTCCAGCCCTACAATAAGAAGTCAGCGGCAAGCATGACAAAGAGATTTGGCGAATCTCTGCAGAATTAACAAGAGTTTAGGGAGTTGATATGTCTGGCTTACCGGGTCCGGGGACGCAAAAAAGATAGATCACCCCGATATGCTGACGCAGTTGATTAAAAGCATTATTATCCCCCCAGAGAAGGCGCGTATAAAACAGCAAAAGCGAAGACTTTGGTCCGACGAGACGACGTGAGCTCTACGTGAAAATGCGATAGTAGTTCAAGGCACAGGAAGAGAAGACTCCATGACACGGAGGAAATCGAGAAGAGATGAGACCAAAACGAGAACGTCCTATCTCATCTGCCCCCCGTGACAGGACAAGTAAGGGGATTCTTCCTGCCATGATGCAAGTGAGCGCTCCTAAAGGCCTGGTCGATCATAGCAAGTCGGCACTTTACAGGCGCCGTGATGAAACACGGCGATAGCGCTTAACTGCACGAAACTTGAGTGCGCACACGACAGAAACTGCACTGTTTAGGATACCTTTAGCAAGGATGGGCGGTATACACGCCGTGTCGGCGCTTGGGTCGCAAGCATCATTGGATGCTGCGAAAATCACGTGCTGCAGCTGGAGGTGCCCATCACCAGCAGCTCCAAGCTCACCAAGTGTTGACGAAACGTAGGCGCATCGAGAGGGCTCAATCCAGTCTCCGTCAGCACCGGTAGCAGCTGCTGCTAAGGGAAGTAGCGATTTCGACAGCCGTGATTAAAAGGGCTTATTCTCTGTAAATCTATTTTGAGTTGTACCAAAGGTTCCACTACATTACCATCACGCATTAAACCGACGACGGAATCCAAAATTACGTACACAAATGATAGGTATCACCTGGAACGAAGAAGACGACGAGAACAACAGCCAATCGAAACTAGAAGAGAAAAATATAAGACCCCAACCGCGCCGGGACCCAGAACAGCAAATACACCGCAGGCCATTGCCCTTGCCAGAATCGAAGATCGGGGATTCTAAGATAACCTTTTCCAAACAGCGATTTCCATTCTAGGCGAGATCGTTGGAGTCACCTGTCTCCAGGCGTTTGCGAAACCAAATAATATTCCGAGATATGGTCCGCCTCGGAAGGCGATTCCCAAGGAGAAAAGAAAAAAAAAACCAGCCAGATCAAAGAGAAACGTAGGAAAGCGAGGCAAGTTATTCAGCCAGGTCGAGTGCGATCAGACTGCACTCATGCGAAACGGACAGTCGAGGAACTTAATATTTGACAATGATGTATCTGTACGCGGGCTGTTAGTCTGTTTACCAGATACAACCAAGACACGACGAGGCAGAAAGAAGATAGCGTACAGAGCATGGATAATACCGGGGATATAACCCAGGATTGTCAAACAGATGTTGATTAAGAGATCAGCACCGCATCCTCGCTCAAGAAAGACACCAACAGGAGGCAAGATAATGGCAAGAATAATCTTGCAAATGTCCCTGTGCAGATAAGAGAGCAGAGTCAGTTGAGATTCGGGCCAGGCTACGTAGTTGAACCTGGATAGAGAGAGGAACAGGCACAATTGGCCGAGAACTGTACAAAGTGGCCGTGGGGTGCCTTAGGGGGAGGGTGGGGAAGGCGGAGGAGGGGAGTACTCACGAAGCTGTGAGAGGCATATTGAGGGAAGTAGCAATGCTAGGTTTGCGGTTACGTTGTCCTGACTGATCGGAACGCAATGTGGGGATATGACAGCGCGACGGACACAAGAGTGCGACGTTGGAGAGAAATACAGGGAAAGGAAGAAGAAAAGGGAGCCGTGACAGCCGCAGTTAGGAGAGATGCTTAAATAAGAGTAAGGGAAGGCTCCAGTGCGCCAAGTCCGGCGGTTCCATAGGGATGAAAGCATGCCTGTCATCCCAGTATTTATTACACCTGTTACGGTATCATTATTATCGTGGCGCCTGGCCCAAGGAGGCGAGCAAAGAGGCGACAGACGTCATGGCCTGTGGCTCATCCGGTGGAAAAGCCTTCGATTGGCCTTCCCCAGGCCGTCTCCTTCGCCAAGCCTCGCTGCGCCAGCTGCAACAGCCTTTGTTGCTGATATCACTGCGGATTTGCTTCGGATTCGGATATGGTGACGTTGGGGCAAACGATCCTTACGGGACTAGTGTCCCCCTGCATCGAGGCTGACGTTCCCTGCTTAACCGGGAGCTGCGTGTACCGCGTACCGAGATCGACAAGGGATACCTAGGTATTATTCAGCAGAGAAGGACGGTTGGTAAGATCTGTACCATTCCTTGTCCCCCGGTCTGTGTGTTGCGTTGTGGGACCGATGTGAATGCTGTTCAGTGTTTCTCCTCCAAGTCACAAGGCGCCTTGGCAATGGGATTCCGCGGACTGGAATTAATTACCGTATGCTGCGTACAGAGTACCTACCTAACCTATAGCTGCGCCCGCCGTGGACGTGTTGTCGCACAGCAGCGAAGTTGGCGTCGCGAGAGTCCAGAAGACCGCAGCATTGCCTGTCCGTCACGAGGCAGGCAGAGGTGGCTTTCATCTTACGACTCCCAAGCATTTGTCCGATTATTATTATTTCCTCCCACTCTTTAGGCAATTTGCGACGGCGCATCAGAAGGACATGCACACTGCACAGTACTGCTTCTATTAATAGGAATGTGGTCTGCCTCCGCTGTTCTGCCTTGCGACCTGGAACCCATCAAGGGGACCGGGCCGTGCCTGATACCCCAGAATTATTTTGGGCCGAATCATGACTCTGCTTTTGTGGCTAGTCGTGCTGTGTTTGCTCAGGGATCTTGATGCCCTTCGATCTAGAACAAGGCCTTGCTTGGTTCCTGAGAGCCTCACGTGATCTGACCGAAACATCAGCGCGGAGGAAATTTCCGCAGAGCACCGCCTTAGGCAGCTATGCCTGTGGTACCTTGAGACCTCAATGCCAGGTCGAAGTCAAGAACTCATGCCCCCATACTCCCAGTCGCCCACTGGTTCCATGTCCCCATGTCAACCGTAACACCCTGGCGCATTGCGCGCCTGAGACAGGCGAGCCAAGATATCTGGCCACGGTCGCGCCGACATTTAATCTTTACTCGGTGGACCAGGCCAAGTACTTCCTTGCCACTGACAATTAATACTGGACAGAGATGCTACGGAACAATAGCGCAGGCCAATGCTGACGGTAATCCATTCGCTTTCACATGGACCACGAAGATGCCGGGAGCCATTGTGAATAGTAGCGCCTCCTTGTGCTTCTGCGACATGTGCTAATGATTTCCAAAGACTCCAGATGATATCCTTTCGTGCCTCCATCCTGCCCGGATCTCGTGTGATCAGCGACAAACTATTCTCCTCCTTGCTACCCCCAGCTTTGCTTCGTGGATTGATCCCACCAGCCGCTTTCTTGAACAATGCGTGGGTAAAATATACGGCGCCGACGATTCTCCCTTTCCAGACTCTGTTTACGTCATTACCGCGGTTGTTGACGGACTGCCTGATCCCCTTGTCAATACCGGCAATACTATAGGATACTCGACTTCTCCGGAGGGCATCTCACTTTTGCATTTGAAATGGGCAGATGTGCTGGGAAAGGTGACGCAGGCCCACCGCTTCAGAAGCACTGGACATGAGCAGTCCACCCTCGCGTTATCTCTTCAGACTCCAATGTCTGGCGGGGCAGATGGTTCATTAAATGGCCCAATTCATGAAATCGGGCTTCGTCTCGCCAACACGATGTTTGTCAATGGCAGTGAATATACTCTTTTTGGATCACACTGGACTTATAGCCGTACGTCTCACAAATTCGAAGTGACCGGATCTGTTCGCCTCGCGAGCTGCTTAGTAAAGTCCACTGCCAGCTCGATCAGTAACTCCTTCCAATTTCCACTACATCCTGTATCTCAGCGAAGGAAAGTTGTCTCTTGCATGGGCAACATCTTGCGCCAGGTGGCGAAATCCATCGACGACGAGTCGCTCGGTCCAATGCCTGCTTCAGCAGAGTTGGAAAAGGAGCTTCCTAGGTATATAGCTGAGCATAACATCGTCGATCAAAGAGTTTCTGTCTGGGCATTGCTGGAGAAGCCAGATTGCGTCGTGCCAACCGAAACGAATATTCAGGATCGTCTGGCAGAATCGCTTCGAGCTGGTGGTAAACTATTTCGTGTCATGAGCGGTGGAGGCGGGTGGGGAAAGAAGCAGGGCTTATTATCGTTGGATCCGGAGACCTGCTTTGCGGAAATATCAGATCCAGGCGATCTTTCTGATCTTCATGAATTGATCCATGCGTCTGATACATGCCCAGAGCCTGTTTCATCTTATCCATTCGACGCGGATGCCAAGGCAGATTCTCTTCCGTTTCTTACGCAGATTATTGAAGCAGGGGACTACATCCAGTTCTTTGTCTCTGTGGAACCCAAGGCCACACGGACTTGCCCCTCAGACTACCAGCAAGGGGTAATTTCGTTGAATTTCGGGGTCGTATCTGATTTTGACAGTGCGCTTAGAAGTGGCACTGGAGCGATGCATCAGAAGGACCTGGTGGCTCAACCCAACTACTTTGGAGGTTTATCTGAAAAAGCAATTACCTACTTGCAGCCTACAAGGCTCGGGTCTACGAGCAGGGTGGTGGAGTCTATCACGAAGCTGGACGTGCCTGGCTCTCGGGTAGAATTAGCACTTCGATAGTGTCTGCGACTTTTGCCATATAAGATTAAATTTGAGATAAAGCAGCCTCTGCTTTCTGGGAATGTTGCCGTGCTTCGAAATGGGCGTATCAAGACCCAATCAATAGTTATGAGCACTGCCTGGCAGACCTAGGAGTAAGCCACAGGGGTGGCTCTCGCCAAGCCAGATCACGTGTGTAGAGCTCGCATTCGGAGCAACCAGCATGTTGTTCGCTTTCCACCGTCTTCATCTGTCTTCAACCTCCAGCATCCCAAGTGTCGTCGCAAGGCCGCACCCACGACCATCAGCTATTATTCTTCTCTCCTTCGGGTAGTTACAATCTTTGTTTTCTATTCTCGAATCCCCCCGGGGCCAGTCTAGTCTTCCGAAATGAGTTCCGAACTTTGGTAAGATCTCCCTTCAAGCTTCTTTGGCCCTAGTGATTGGCTGCGGCTGCTCCTCTTTCTGGTGCGATTCGTGCTTTATGCTGATACTTATGTGTTATAGTCCGGTGTACGCGGTAAGTTCTCTTGTTCTGGCGTAATACTATCGTGGCGTTGGCCGTGCATCCTACGGAACCCCGTCGATTCCAATCTCTGTGACCTCCTTGTTACCATCGCACTCGTTCCTTTCCGAGTCAACTGTCTCTTTCATCGAGTCGTGACTGATTTTGAGCTATGTAGCCCTTCTTCGGTGCTTTGGGTTGTGCTTCTGCTATCGTCTTCACCTGCTTCGGAGCTGCCTATGGAACTGCTAAGGCTGGTGTCGGTATTTGCGGAATGGGCGTGCTGAGGCCCGATTTGATTGTTAAGAGTATGCGAACGAGTTCATCCTTTTGAACTTCTCCAGAGGCGACTTTGTAATCTCTGGGTAGTCATGATCTGGTGACCGCTGACTATGTCCTGATATAGACATTGTCCCCGTCGTCATGGCGGGTATTATTGGTATCTACGGACTGGTCGTCTCTGTCTTAGTTGCGAACAACTTGAAACAGGAGCTGGCCCTGTACACAGGATTTATCCAGTTGGGTGCGGGTCTCTCTGTCGGTCTTTCTGGTTTGGCAGCTGGGTATGTTTTGCAGTTGTGCAAGCATGTTGCTCGAGGGGCAACCCCCCCCCCCCCCCCCCCCCCCCCCCCCCCCCCCCCCCCCCCCCCTAAGACGCCGTCCGAGACTAATTATATGACCTAGTTTTGCAATTGGTATCGTCGGTGATGCAGGTGTCCGTGGTTCGGCCCAGCAACCCAGACTCTATGTGGGAATGATTTTGATTCTTATTTTCGCTGAAGTATTGGGTAAGTCTTTGCTCATTCCGATCTCTTTGGTATTACCCATTCTCATGGACCTGCGCTTGTACTTACACCTGTTTCTCTTCCGCACAGGTCTTTATGGGTTGATCGTTGCTCTCCTCATGAACTCCCAGGCCACAACAGGCGTCAAGTGCTAGATGCCGGCCGCGTTATGGCTCGAAGCGACAGGGCAATTGGGCAGCTGCAATGAAGATTCTTGTCTTCCCAGATTTCTGCGACATTGAAATTCGATCCTGCCTAATTATCCGTCCACGGTGCATTACTAGCTGAAAACACAATGGCTTGTGTAACTCGTCTCTTAGGGATCTTCATGCGAACGATTAGGGGGTGCAGGACTCTTTCTGTTTCTCTTTTTGAATACTCTTTATAAACGGGCAATGTTCATAATTCCTAAATGTGGTCGATTGTGGGTGTAGATCAAGATGGTGGAACAGGGGGGCTGCGCTCATGTCTACATTCACAATGTCTGGGTAAGTCTGAATGTACTGTACTTTATTGGCGTCATATCGATCCTGCTCTGTCATGGAATGGATTGTCATACTGCAATGCTGAAATGTTTCTGTCTTCAAATTTTCTTCTTCATTGATTGGCGTCCCTTTTTTTTTTCTTTTTCCCGAGGGCTTTACCCAGTCAACGCGCGACGAGCTCGTCGAGATGGCGATCGGAGAACGAACCAATCGTGAATCCTGGGGTTGGAAATTGAAGTATTTGTCGTTGCACCCTTGCTTCATTCCCATTTTTACGCTATTCTAATTGTATCTATCACTTCTGCACTACCTAAGTATTTGCTTTATGATCACTACGCGCATTACGTCGTTTTACATAAATCTGTCAGTAGAGGCAAAACGTGACCTCCCTGGTTGATGCACGCCGCACAGTTGTAGGAGAGCTGCCAGCACACTCCACTGACACTGTTCGCGTGAATCTTAAGATTAATCAAAGTTTGAAATGGTAACTAGCCAGAGAATGCAACATTTGCACAATAAGCATGCAGGATGATTCCGCAACATCTGTTTATATTTCTTTGAATTGGTCGTCTATCGAGGAGGTAAGGTCCTAGTGAATGCATACTGTGAAAAGTCCAGGACATGAGACATACAGGGGAGCACAGAGAAGAATAGGAACTGTGTTGTAAACAGATAGACAGGAGAACGAGAAGGTGTGCGAAAAAAAAAAAAAATCTGGCCGCAGAGGCGGTGGAGAAGAAACCTTATATTCTTCCGGATATCCAAAACTGACAACAAGCTTTCGCGAAGAGGAAGAGACAAAGAAGATTTGGAAGAGTAAAATATGAGGAAAAAGGAAGACCCAATTGCATCAGGTTTATGCTTTGTCGAGTTTCCGTCTCAGCGTTCTCGTCCTCCGCAACAGTTTCTTGAACTTATGCTTCTTCATCTTTAACCTGCGTCTCCTCTTGGTGCTGATTGCATGCATGGTGCTGTTCTGGTTTTGGTCCGGGCCTTCGATATATTTAACACCGGACTTGGGCACGTCGATGACGGCGTCGGTATTCAAAGTGGCAGGATCGTTCATTTCTTCTATTCGAGATAACGGAGTGGTACGAGCGTCATAAGTCTTGAGGCAGTCAGCATGCATAGATTCGTGAATTGTCAGAACAACAGAATAACTGGAAGTGTCTTTGGGTGCTTTGTCCTTGGGTTCGACTTCGCTTACATTTGTGGGTCCGTCCAAGGGAGCCGGTGGGGGAGGTGGGTGGAATGGACGCAGGCGCTTCGTAAACTCTTCGACGGACATATTCAAATCCGCCAGATTGATCACGTCAAGCTGGTTACCATCCACATCGGCGTGGTGCAGAGAACCTTCCCCATTCAACATGCTCTGGAGGTCCTGTTGAGCCGCGTTCTCCATGGACTTGACTGCAGAAGATAAAGTGAAAATCACATCTCCTGGAGCAGTTTTATTAGACCGCTTAGAGGAAAAAAGAGAACCAAATGCTTCGGCATTTGAAGTCGGAGGAACGCTGGCCGTGACGGATATGGGTCTGTGGATAGAGAAGAACGACGCCACGTGAACATCTGCGGCTGGAAAGGACAGGACGGATCAAATTAGCCAGAATATCTCACAAACAGCAGATCAATCACGAAGTTATAACACTTACCATGCGGTTGGAGGTGTTGTGTTGAGGGAACACTGGGAGGATTGGAGAAAGCAGCATGTCGGTTCAACTTTGAAGATCCATTATGCCGGCTATGATCTCTCCCCCGCCGCCTGGTTGCTTTACCCTCCCGCTTCTCCTCAGAAGTACCAACACCCTTTGCTGGAGCTTGCGACGAAGCGTAAATTCCATTAGACCCATCACTAGGTGGAACTGGGGGCTTCGAAGAAGAGTACCGCCGCTGGTGCAGAGGCCGCACTGCATGGAATAGCCCGTTCGAAGAAGCAGTGACGACCTGCCCAGAGGAACGTGAAATTGACGATAACGACGCCATTGGCGTCCATGCCACCCTGCGTACAGAAGACGACAGCATTCCAGTATCCGTTGAGCTCCTAGAACTGGGCAACGGAGCTGTTGAAATGGTTGAAGTCAAGAAGCCGCCGGATGTCGTCGACAGAGTAAATCCCATTCAGGTCCGGCGTCACTTGACCGCCGTACTTATGTAATCAGTCCTGATGTGAATAATCATGTGATCCAGTTGTGATCCAGCATCGGCTAGATCCAGGCCGGCCAGATGTCATTATTAGTTATTAAACAGAGTGCACAGGTAGTTAACTGATCAGATTCCCACAGCTCAAGAGGGACAAAGAGCCCGCATATGTACCTACATTCCTTTCTAGAATAAACGCTGACAAGTAGAAAAGTTCTCTTTCAGCTTTCCACTTACACATACGCACACATACATGCAATTGCCTCTAACCTGTCCGGAAAACTGCAGGGCTGACTGCGACTACCTGAAAATAAAAGAAAGACAGAAAAAATTAACAGTCAAGGAAGGGCAAAATATACTAAGAATGGGGGTAATCCATGCAAAGGACAAGAATCAAGCAGGAAAAAAGGTGATAGGCACAATGAATCCAAGGCTAAGAGAAACATATGACGATCGTCAATGATAAATGGCCTCCCAAAAGTGAGAAAGCAAGATCAAAGGCACAAAGGAAAGATTAGTAGTAGGACATCACAAGTAACACCGCCCTTAAGACCCAAACAGTGCTAGATAAACAAAACATGTATGTCAAACTGAGAACCAAAGAGTGCTGGAAGCTGGTAACAAATTTTCCCACCAACATGCCTCAGAAGAGAATATAAAATGAAATAGTATGCTGAAGAATATACAAAAAAGAAAACTCGGCCAAAACTGGTGAGACGCTGGATACGGAGCGGAAGATGTTCGGTAGAACGCTTGGATCATATACTATTTCGTGGTTGGCGTAAATTTTAATCAAAACACGACACCATTCCTGAAATAGAGCGACCTACAGGATAAGAGTGTGCAGATTCTTTTGTATAATCATGTCTTGCACCGAATCCATCGTCGCTTTCAAGAGTGTTGTGTCGGTTGCGTTCGTGTAATGAAGATAAATTTCACGATCCGGTACGCGATTCAGGCCCCGGAAGCGGTCGGCAAAATATTTCGCAGCAGCATCGAAGTCTGTGTTCGAGCCAGTGTAATCAGGGAAGTGTTTAGACACAGCCGATATGGGAAGCTTTTGCTTGAAAAGGTCGATTTTGTTCAGAAATAGAATGATCGGTTTCCGCTTGAACCACTCGCCATTAACTAGGGACTCAAAGAGCATCATTGCTTCGTGCATTTGGTTCTATTGCAAAGCACCGTCAACATACCAACCCATTCAGGAGGATAAAAGCTCACTGTGGGAAGGAGTGATCACTTACAGCATTCTGGTCTTCCACGAGACATTGGTCGAAGCCAGATAGTGCAACCATGAACAGGAGGCATTGAACGCCTTCAAAGCAATGTATCCACTTCTTTCGCTCCGACCTTTGTCCACCAACATCCATCATCCTGAAATTAAGCTGTCCCATTTCGAAGAGGGTTTCCGTAATTCCAGTGGTCCGTAGACGAGCTTGCAGCATATCTTGGTTGTTGGGAAGCCATCCCTGTTCGAATATACGGTCGAGCGAGTTGAAGAAGCTAGAGGAGCATTAGCTCGGGACAGGGTACACAAGCGCACACTAGTACATACTATTGTAAATTGTCATGAAGTGCAAACTCATGCCCCCGAGCAACAGCTTTTTGAACTCCTGCATCTTGCCACATCTCCTTCATGGCCTCGCGGACTTCAAGGTCTGCAAATGCTTGGTCCAGTTCCACATCCGAATCTGCGCTTTCCAAAAATGCGGCAAACGGCTGAATCTCAGAGAAGTAATCAATATCAGCCTCGGTGAATAAAATACGATATAGCAACGGCCTCGGGGAGAGAGAATGCGAGACTCGGGATGGTTTACCCTTGTATTTTCATGTTCATATTCTATATTTTCCGCCTGTATAATATCCAGTAATACTTTGAAGGCAACAAGGAGGTTGGAGTAGATGACTGCTCGTGTCTGGTATCGTTCATCATCGGGGAAACCGCCCTTGTGTATGATTCGCATCTGCTTTATAATAGTCGATTTTCCAGACTCTCCCGCACCTAAATGATCAAACGGAGCTCAGCGCTGACTCCAGTCAAGGATTTGCCGAACACGTACCAAGCAGAAGAATCTTGACGGTTCTGTCCAACGCCTTTTTATCATTTTTCAGGGTCCTGTCTATCTTGGCATTCCGTTGGATAGCTTCCTTGTCTCCCGGGTCGGAGGCCTTTGAACCGATACAACCCATAGTCCCACACACGCGTTCGGCAACAGGAAAGAGACCTACCAAATACAGCGCTTGTTAGTCAAATTGAACGTTAGACTGCGAATCAAAATCCGTACTTGGATTGGGATACGGTATCCATGCACTCGGCACTGCGCAAGGCACCAGGGGAAAAAAAAAGGAGATCAGGTAGTTATCACGTACCAGATATTCCAATGCCAAATCTTTTGCCTCGTATAATACGAATCGGAGAAATACCTCAAAATAGGCGCATGCCAAAAGACAATTCAGCAGGGTCCAAGGGCGCCCCGGTGGACAGGGAACAGGCCAGCCAATATCGACTTTCCCAGAACTTTCTATTCGGCGGTCGTTCCTCCGGAAAAACTAGTCGCCCGGAAACTTTGAATATGCCTAACGAAATATGGGGAGTATGGATCTAAACAGCGAGATCGGCAGGAGTAGCCAGATCGAAAAGGAAAGCGGGATTAGAAGGGTGGTGTTGGAGCTGTCGTCGCCGAAGATCGATTCATACAGCAAAAAGTTGCGGAGGAGACCCTGGGTTGAAGAGAAGTCCAGGCGCGGGATCCACACTCAACCAAGGAACTAGGGGATAGAAGAGTGCAGTGGCTTGCTCGGGATGGTGCGTCCAAAAGGGTAAAGGTAGTTATCAGAAGGAGCGCATGTCCTTGTGGTACGGAGTGCAGCCAAAAAGATAAGACTGCCCAAGAAAGGAGCAAAGAGCAGCAAACCAAAAAATAGGAATAAAATAAATAAAATAAGAGGGCAAGGATAAGTGCAGCAAGAAAAGCGATAATACACCAAATAAAAGAAGGAGAGAAGGACGAAAACAAAGGAGGTGGGTGGAGATGATTATGGACAGGAGCAGGAGGATCCGCAATCATGGGAAGAACAGGACCGACCCGGCAGATTATTACTACGCGCAGCAGAGGCTGACAAGTAGTACCTATGGAATGCAACCATCTCCTGAAGAAATTAATCTTGCTTCATGGTGCAAGATGGAACTACAACTTTATCTAGTGTTTCTGCGTATCCCATATGGACGCAGCTCCGACCTTCTACATGCAACCGAGAGGGATTTGGGCGATTCGTGCTGTTATTGACTGCTCCCTGAAAAACGACTGATATTAAACCACAGACTAAACCAATGCGGCTGCAGATTGCTCCTCCAACCGGACAGGCCGCCGGAGACTCCCGCCCGTCCTTCCCGTGTCGACCTTATCCCTGACGCGGCCACCGGTACAGGCTCGCATGGTATAGTCACTCCCATGCCACTGGGATTTCCAGACTGGAGGAGACAGAAAATACAATTGTAGCATGTTGAGGAAGGCAATCAAAGAGACGAAAGCAGAGAGATGACTCTGCTTAGAAATGCGACCTGTCTTCGAGAACGTCGACAGAGGTCTAGCCAGGTTTGCGTGCAGTCAGCCATGTGCTTCGGCCAGCGACGCCACAAGGTTAGTTTGCGACGGTGGATGGAATAATACAGCGGTACATGATTGTACAGCCGTGTCGTCTGTCGAGTCATCGATCTCTAACTAGCCACTCATATCATGTACACGGCGGAGTTTCTGGATCTTCCCGCTTTTGGTGCATAGCGTTGTACAACACCCGTATCGAGGTGGGGTCTGTTTCGAAAATGCATATGGCGTCCCGGTTGGCAAGATGCTTGGCTTGAAAGTGGGATCATTGGTTGACATGCACTGACAATACCCACATAAAAAGGCAGCGAACATGTTGAACCTCATTATTATTTGCCTTCGCACAGCGCTCGGAAAGCTGAAACGATGACAAGCTTAATCAGGCCTCTCGACTCTTACAAGCCACGTGTCGCAAGTTATCAGACAGAGCGGATCCAGATACATAGATCCGTGCCTTTGATTTTATTAGTCTAATTATGATCAGCATGATCAGCGTCCAGGGCACCTGTTCTGTGCTAGCTGCACCGTACCGTCTGTGGCAGTGTCAACTGACCACCAGAGTTCGAGCTGGACTGGGAGAGTCACGGTTAGCAACGATCATGAATCAATACCTAGGTAGTACCTAGTTAGGTGGGTTGGGGGACTGCCCATTGCCTGGAACGGTGCAATATACAGCGCTACGCAACGTTGCGGTCTGTGTCTGGCCGGGCACCGTTGGAATAGTCAGTTACTCACTTAAATGACGCCTTATGCACAAACAGTCCATTGTGTTTATTATCCTGCCAGATTATGGTTCTCATTTGCCATGTAGTCCACTTCTCGCTACTGTCAGCGTACTCAATACTAGGTCTTTACAACGCAGATACTTTAGGTTGGTAGGCAAGCCTCAATGATCTACTCGGAGAGTCGCGGGTATAGAGTCTTGCCAAGCCAGCCTGTCTCCCGAAAGCACTGTATGTGCATAATTTCTTGTTCAAAATTGAAATCATGCTTTGAACTACCACTGTATGCCTGTGTATTTGGTTGGCAGAGATGCTTACACCGGGCGCTACCTAGTTTCCGACATGGCTCTGCGCATGGAAGTACAACATTCTGCGACCCATGCGTCCATATCCGGCTCCTTTCGGATTTATGACAAGTAAAGGGTCTCCGCTTGGTAGATATATCGGGGGAGGTCCTGTACTTCTGAACAAGGTACTTTGCATGCATACAATGTATGCCGCGCGGTGCAGGTGTACAATGTACAGCGCTGTAAACGAGGACATGGCAGTGAAGATCTTCAACTCTTGGCTGGTTTTCAGGAACACGGTGCTACGTCGCCGCTGCCGTCTCGAGTCTCGAGCTCGTATTCTGTCATTTTTAATCTCGTCTGTCTTGATTAGTACGCTAGAGCTCAAAATTGGCTCCCAAACCAAACGCAAACAAATTCGAATACAATGGTCGCCGATAATGTAGAGCCACTTAGCCGAGATAAGCTAGGTAGTCTGAATGGTGAAACCTTCCAAGGTTGTTCCGGAAAAGTACCTAGACTACACCCGCATTATTAATAATTGTACAGTCTGAAGGGCATGATTAAATAATGCAAACTCGAGAAACAATGAAGAGTTGGATTTGGCAGTCTGTGTAAAATGGCTGTTCCAAATCCTGCATCTTGCAGAGTGATACTGCAGAGATACGACACTTTCCTAATGGTAACACAAGCAGAATGGACCGGGTTCAATGACTGAAAAAGCCTTGCTGAGTGTAATGTTGATTAATCTCCCTGATCCAAGTCATCTCTGATCCAACATATCTTGTCACAAGAAGAAGTCCTGCGTCTAGTCAGTTCAGTTTTGTGATTTTGAGTCTCCATGAACTTTGATTCCACGCAAGTTACTATCAAAGTTCGCGTGACTGATATTGATGGCAAACCACAGCGACGTCACGACACCCTTGGGCAGGCATTCTGCAAGCAGGTACTTGGCCGCGAGTTCCATGCACAGCTTCAACCTACAGGCTATGACCATGTCCATATTCCTGGTGAATTTGATTTTTCTGAACCAAAAGAGAGATGGCCCATCTTCCACTTCAATGTCGCTTGGAAACTCAGTGACGAGGTTGTTGCACAGATTCCGCATTGGATTTAACTGGCTAACCGCAGGGACAATAACTGGTAAGATATTTATCATATTACCATGGATAAGCAGTCTTATGTTGTTCCTACAGAGAATTCATTCTAGGCGGACCATGGGTACATGAAGCATGAAAATGAACTTACAGTACGCTTGGGGTGGAAAACTGGAGCAAAATATAGTATCTGAGATTAGGAAACAAATGGCAGTTGAAAGTATGGAGTGAATTCTTAATCTGGCACGTTTATCACCCCAATCAAGGAGTCTCAGGTGGTGTCTCCCCTCTCAATGCTAGACGGACGGCTTTCCTCATCATTATCCTCTTGCCAGTCATAAACATCTTCTCAGACGTGTATAGGGCATGAAATTTGATTCTTCATGTCTCTGCACCTCCCAATGTATACGATTGCTAGATGACCACATCTGAACCGACCTCTCACGTTGTTACACGTCTACCATAGTCAGCGTATTCAACTGCAGGAGCATGAAGGCATACATCAGACTGTATGTGGAGGATAAATAAACTTGTTGCTTCAATACCTGGTAAGTGCTGTCAGTGTTGCATCCTGAATAGAATGTAAATCGTAATACACACCTTCGGTAGCCCTTTCAAGGATGCTGGATTGTTCATACAGAGGCAGAGTAGTTAAAACGAAAGATAGTATGACAGCAAGGTGGGGAAGATCCGCTTGTGCGGATCTTAGACTTTATAATGGATGATTGATAGATAATGGCAATCAGAAAACGTGTCAGTCCCACGAGTGCAGTGCGTATTGATAGAAGCCAGTTACAATTTAGGAGTATAAATTGAAGCCGTTGCCCGGGGCCCTTCACCCAAAAATCAACTCTCTTGACCACCCCTGTTGATTGCGTGGTCACTGTGGCGGCATGAGGCTCACTTCTAGTCAGTTTGCTTATTCAAACCGCTTACGGAGGTATGTGACAAAAGAGGAGGTGGCATCAGCTGGACATGTAAAGATATGGATGGGAAAGGATGATGCCATTGTAAGTGGGGGTCTGTGACAGCGTGCTAAGCAAGCTAATTACGGGCAAGAATCATGAGAGAAGCAGTGACGTTGAGGTTATGAAGAGGAGAAGAACATAGGGGTCCCTTTGTAGAAGAACTAATTGCTGAGGATTGTACAGCTGTGTATGATCCTCGCCTAAGATATTCTATGTACACGTGACTTGTATCCCTGGGGCTGTGGACGCCGGTCTCAGGCAGCGAATTTTACATGCCAGTTTTATAAGGCCGCAAAGGCCGGGCGGCCTTACAATTATCCCCCCCTTAGGCGGCTCTGGCCACAAAATGTCAAACCTTGGCAGGTGTCGCGGAGGGTAGTTAACTTCGCACGCTAGCTGCCCACGCCTGCGTTGCGCCGCCTTGCGCGGGATGTTGACGATGTGCCCCGGGCCCGTGACCGAGTTGAAGTCGGGCTCCGCTTGATTGCTCTGGGCGAGGCTCTTGAGGGTAAGTCCTCCAACAGTGAAGTTAGCGGGGCTAACTGGGACTAGAGTACGATCGGGCTGTGCGCCGCCGCCTTCGTGAGGCGCGTAGTGAGGCTTAGTCGACTTCCGGCAGCGAACAGATTGGGGTAAGGTGGTGGCCTAATACGTTTGTTTTCGGTTTTCGGGTGTTCGTGGCGCCATTGGGGGCGCGGCGGACTTAGCATGGCGGTTTTGTTTTTGTTACGACAAACGAATGACGAGTTGATGCGCCAATGACATCGCCATCGTAGTTGTAGGCATCGCGTAGTATTGTGGGATCCTGCGAAGTTCGCAGGTTGTCAGTGTCGGGTTCATTTTGTGGCAGGTTTCCCGTGTTGTCGGTCCCGGAACTCCTGTAGCTTCTCTGGGGGGCCCTTGAGGTCTGCAGCTGGCCCCGTTGTGTGAGGATTGTTTCAACTTCCCATTCTTGCTCATTGTCAATTATCTCTGGACCCGGGCGGCTAAAATAGCCTTCCCGCTCATGGTACAGCTCCAGAAGATTCACATGGAAAACAGGGTGAACTTCACCATATTGTTCCAGCAGGTTTAGCTTGTAGGCCTGTTTGCCCCAGGCATCTATAATAGTGAATGGTCCGAGATATCAGTCATCAATTTTTTTGCAATTTTTTTGCTTGGCCATAGCCAGCGGATGTTCTTGGCATTGAGCAGTGTAAACGCGGGTCTGTGACAGCATGCTAAGTAAGCCGGGGCTACGGGCCGGACTGTTTGACCTTCTTGTTGGCGAGCGTCGGTGTATATCTGCCGTCTTGTTCGATATTTTCCATATTGTCCAATTGGTCCCGCAGGAAGGTTGTGAAGTCTTCCCATGTCTGTTCCCTAGGCGTCCGAGTCACATGGTCCATCCATTTTAGCACGAGTTGGTCATCAAGGTGCGCGACTCCATCCGCGACCTTGCGATCTTCGCTGGCAAACCAGCGGGGGTAACGATAGAATCGATTGGACATGCGCAGGCCCCATATAATGTGTTCCCGCATGGAGGTTCCATGGTAACGTTCTGATTTGGATGGTTCCGGCGGCGGCCATCATCTTCGGCCCTGGCCATGGGGTCCTGCGAAGTTAGCAAGCGCAGGCTGGCAGGATCGGCGCTGACTGGCATCGTGGCGTTTAAATCGGCGGTTTATCCAGGGTTGTAGTTGCTTGCATTTGGTCCATTGCCCCTGCGAACTTCGCAGGGCAACAATCAACGGCGGGCCCGCTTCTCTGCGGGTTTCTCACGGTGGCGGGCCCGAAATTCCCGTAGCTTCTCCGGTGCCCCTTTGAGGTCAGTAGCAGGCAGCCACTAGTTTTCAGATAGGGGTAGCGTAGCCATTTAACCAGATACTGAGTCTTGCGGCCTTGGCCCCGTTGTGCCAGGATGGTTTCCACTTCCCCAGTTTTCCGGTCAGTGTTGGTCCCCTGCGAAGTTCGCTTATCACCACTGCGAACTTCGCCTTCAATTTGCGGTATTTTTCCAGAGCATCCCTGCGGGTCCTCATGTTGTTTTCAATCATCTGGAGGTGATTTACATACGCATCGTAGTCTGTGGGCGGTTCTTGTCCGGGCTAGAAGGTTGTAGGAGGAGAGAACTGTAAGAGCGTTGTATGTGACAGCGTGCTGGTTGCAGATACGGCAAGGTACGGCTTAGAAGGTCGTAGGAAAAGGGAACGTAGGGGGCTCCTAGTATTAGAACTAATCGCTGAGGATCATACTGTTGTGTGCGATCCTCGCCTAAGATATTCTATGTACACGTGACTTGTATCACTGGGGCTGCTAAGTAATTACGCAGTCCTCAGACAGCTAACTTAGCATGCCGGTTTGCTAAGGCCGCGACGGCTTGGCGGCCTTACATGGCGTCTTCTCCCAAATGCACATGGCCAGTATCTTTGTCTATTAAGATTCAAAACAAACAAGACATACTTCCTAAATATATGTGGACATCATTTTAGGGTTCGAAGGAAATTTGTTTGTTTGATACAGAACCCAGTTTCGGGCTCTCTGTACGCTGTTGCGTTTCATAGACAAGGGCAGTTTTCATATTCGAATCTTCCCAACTAGCTCCACTGCTACTTCTCATCATGTGACAGACCCCGCAGATCATCCAAACTCTGTCATCCTACTGCTGTATCTAACTCCATCTTGTCGTTTATCCTCTACTTGTCACGGCTGCCCTGCAATAAAGCTACAAAAACCATGCTACAGAGATTCATATGCTGGACTACAGTCGCATCTTCAGCGCTATTCAGAGTCTCTCGACTTCGACATACCACCTCGTTGCACCTTCCCTACTGATCAACGGTAGCGTTCGCCATGACTTGAACAATTCCGGAATTAGAATCTGATATAAGACGGACTACTTGCACGTCGAACCAATGGATTTGCACCATATTGATGTTTTCTCTGTCTTTTTGTCAAGGACTTAGCATGCTGGCCATGCTACTAAGCCATTGCGCCGAAAAGGCAACAAACTAGTAGGCGCTAGGTTACTACGCCTAGCACTTCCTGATGTGACTCCATGCAAAGTACACATCCTTTTCCTTATCATACTCAGACATTGCTGATATTATAATAGATATGTGGAGCACTATCTACCTCTCTCGTCTGTACCATTGTCCTTACGGAAATACCCTACCGTTAATGATCTAGTTGAAGCGACATTGCGGCAGTTTTGCTTCAGAAACCTTTCTTGCGAACCGCGACTAGGGACTGGGGCCATTGTCCGACCAGTGGAGGCAGCGTACCGAGATGAATTCTATCGGGCGCTGTACGACGTACTTGGGTTTTCCCCCAAAATATGTAGTGAATGGTCAGGTGATGGAATTGGCCGAATCGACTTCAGGCTTTCGGACGTTGGATGGGGCATAGAGTTACTCCGCGAGGGTGATCGGTTAGGAGAGCATTGTCGGCGTTTTGTCGACGACGGCAGTTACACGCAATGGATTCATGATGGTTGGCTCAAGGACTGGTTAATCCTTGACTGTCGTACTTCAATGATTCCTCAACCATATAGTAAGCTTTTGCCGCATATTGAACTTCCATTTCTTATTGATGGCCAGATGTTGCGAGCACAAAACTTTGGCGAGCTCTGTTTGCGACAGATTTTTCCTCGATTGAGATCCTGGATTCCTCTAACGAGGTTGTTGTTCCGCGGTTTGTGTCAGGGACATGAGCTCAACGGATAGGTTTATAAGGGGCGCTGACCCATAGTAGCCTTAGCAGCGACTATTCTGTTGCCTTTTTGGCGCAGCGGCTTAGTAACATAGTCAGCATGCTAAATCTCTGACAGTTTGCTCTGAGAGCCTAATTAATTTCATTTCCTCAGTGAAATGAGATTGTCCGTGTCGCTCTTATTGACTCGCTTAATATGATCCTTTTCTAGTTTTAAAAGTGAATCCGCCATCATTGAACAGGCTGTCATTCTCAGAACCCACATGCTCTTGAGAGTAACAGAGGGCTAGAGGCTATGGAATTGAAAAACAGAGTCAAGGAAGGAGAGGGGGGTTGGGGGGTGCAGCCCTTTCTATAGCCATTCTTTCTCTAGGCAAATTACCTATAGAATCATCTTGTGTCATGCTGGACCAGCTGATTAACCTACATCCAGCTGTTTATGCTCGGTTCAGGATAGTTATTGGGAGGCCTATATTCAATTTAGTCAGCATGTATGATGCTGCGCACATTTCACGCTCCGCTAGTTCCTCTTTAATCTTTTTTTTTTTTTTTTTTTTAATATCCTCTTCAGTTTAAATACAGCATCAACCAAAACTCACTAGATAATTGAGAACAATCCTAGTACGTTTACTGCATCGTCAGAACTAACACCTCCAGCACTGGAAACCCCTTTTGTGCCAAGACTCATAAAGAACAGTCCATATTTTAATAAGAAGGATAAGCTTAGATCAGAGAATCCATCAGTATGCGGCTTCCTCTGTTTGACTTATCCAGCGTCCAAGCACAGCTTCAGCAAGTCGTGTGCCACATAAACGCGGCGACCTACATCAACCGGAGGGTAATGCGACACAGTGGCCACGCTCCCTGGAGGTCAGGCCTATGGAGTAAGGCATTGTTGAAAGTAGCAGGCCATATGAGCCTTTATGCTGACCCCAAAGCACCAACTGATCCCACGCTAGTAAGCCTCATTGGCTTCTTGATTCTCTCAGTCAGGAGGTTCGGGAACAATCAAGGAGGCTGAGGAGGCTGGTACCGACAGTATCAGGTGTACCGCTCTGTGGAAAACAGTGATCAACGTGGTCGTACCTCTGGAAACTAGCCAAAGTCAACACCAGGGAGGAGTTCGCCAATACGATCAGTGCCATCTAGATCAACTCGCAACTGAAAGATAAAGGCCACTCTTTCATTGACTTGGCCCCGGAAGTCTGGCAGCCCGACCCTCCTATTCTCTGGAGGAATTAGCCGAACTTATTTGCGTTGATATGACCAAGTTGAATAACGAGATGAAACTTAAACTCCGGCTGTTTACGACACAAGCGATTATAACTCTAGGAAGGAAAAGGAGTTCTACCCGCTAAAGGCGATGGCTAGGATCATCGCCGACAACTCCCCAAGACATGTGGCAGAGACCGGTGCTTCATGTGTTTCTGGGACGAGACGGCGCTCCTAAGCAAACGATTTTGCAAGTTTTTCTCCGCTTGTCGAGCAAGGGATCATTTCATCCCTCTGCATCTAAAGGCTTGGCGAGCGATCTGTGCTGTGTCCGGTGCCCGAGCGTAAGGAGAACAGGCTGTTTTCGTGGACATGAACTGCTTGCAAGGTCATTTGGCTAAGGTCCAAAAGTAAGACATCTTCAACCGATACAAGGTATCTGTAGAGCCGTTGGCTAACACGTCTATGAGGACCAGTCTGCATGTAACAATGGCACGGCACGCTTGCAGTGTAACCACGTCCTACCGGTGTGGCATCGGCGGCAATAGAGATGGTTCATTCCTATCTAAGGACACCGCCACAAGGAGTACTCTGCGAAGGCAGTCCACTCGTCATCAAATGGTTCCATTACTTTATCAACCCACCCAGCTGCCCGCCATTCATGAGTGAATTCAACTCCGTACAACAACTTACAGTACTCCCAGTACTCTGGATACCAACCAGCCTGTTCCCAATCTACGATACCCACGATCCTTTTTAACCCAGGAACGCCCGAAACGATAATGTTCCCGAGGGTTAAGTCCCCATGTGTGAAATATATATTACCACTATCAGGGAGAAAGTCGCGATACGGATCAGCAATGATGTCAGGCCCAGGCGTTTGACGAGTTGCTGCAGCGAGAAGCCAATCATTGAACGACTTGATTGTAAGGAATGGTCCCTCTTCATAATCAAGCTTAAAGAATCTGTCTTGGACAGTCCCGCCATTGACAGATCCTAGAATTCGGTTAGGTCAAGACCAAGACAATAGATAGAGCGATGTACCAATAAAACGGGTAGGTGAGTTCGGCGTGATCCGCCTCAGCGCCGTAATAATGCGACTCAGCTCAACACATATTGACGTCTTCTCCGCATTGGTAAGTGACGCCCACGCCTCTCGCAACGTCTGGCCGCGAATTAGACTCATATATATGAAGTTTTGGTCGCCATGCTTTCTCCATCCAAAAACCTCTGGCACAGGGACATCGTTGTGGGGAAAGGCTTGTCTGATTGCTCGCATCGTCTGTGCCTCTTCCAATCTGAGGTAAGAAGAGTCTCCAAACTTGACGGCAAGGTTTAAATGCTCAAATTTAATGACACCAGATCCGAGATCTGACCATTGTGGAAGAATCGAAGAAGGCGTCGGCAGCAGAGGAAATGGAACCGAGCTGGATTGGAAGAACGAAGAGTCATGAAAGTCTACCTCTGACTCTGAAATGTCTGGTAGAGAGGATACATCGATGCATGGCTGGTGAGTGTCTTTCGCCGCCATTACGTAGAGTCAGGAGCACAACAGGAATGTTGTGAGGGGAGAAAGAAACTCGGACAACTCAGGTGCTTGAACTGGAAAGTTCATTGCGTAGTGGACCCACCACCCCCGTCGCCGCCAATCACAATCGCCGCCCCGTCGGAGGCTGACCACACAACTGCCAATCTAGGTACTAACGTTAGTAGACTGCCGCACGCTTATCAAACTATTTACAGCACACAGCTCCAGATCCAGTAGTTTAAACGCTAACTGCCAAACAGCAAGCACATAGCGAAGTTCTGTTACTGGTTCAATCTATGAGTGCTCCAGATGCAAGCCAGCACGAGACAGAATTGTCTGGCCACAGAGGAATGTTTAGAATAGAATGCCGCGCGCTTGCCGATCTATTTACAGCAAGCAGGTTAGATCCCCGGGGCCAGTGGTTTAAACGCTGACTGCCAAACAGCGCATAGCGGCGTTAAGTTACTGGCTCAGTCTATGAATGCCCCAGATGCAAGTCAACATGAGACAGAATTGTCAGGCCATGGAGCTATGTTTAGAGAGATCCTCATCGGTATGGACCGATGCAGCCAGTCTTCGCCGATGCATGGCGGATACTCGAGAAGTGTTATCCTTTTTCAAGTCTACTTAAAGCGGGCATTTCGTCTTCTCCCGTCTGAGTACAATCTGCACAAGCCCGTTCAGTTCAGCTGCGCTCAGCCAGTCGCTACGTTGCTCTTGGTCTTCGCAACTTTCCTATCCCAGCAATCTGTTCTTCTTGTTAGTACTAGCACGTCTTCGACCGCGAGCCATCATCCGCTCTTCCACCATGGTCAATCGCTCAGCCTATCTTGCCAAATATCGTGGTTCCATAAACCAACGCGCTCATTTCGCTATTTTCATTCCTAATGCCGCTGACAACGGCAAAAACCTAAGTCAAGATTTTCGATCAACTTCATGCAAAGGAACAGTCATTCACGTCGTCGGCGAGCCCGTTATGAGCGGATATACGCTCGAATTCAAGCGGAACTACGAATGCAGCTTTTCGAGAGACCTACAGGCGATGGTTTTCCTTGGTAATGTTGACTCGGCCTACCTCTATAACCCACCCAATGCGGGGTTCGTCAGGGAAAACATGCCAGGGCGTTTTGGAACGAGAAGCAGCCATGGTCCCCCCGCCCCGGGGCGGCCAGAACATCCGGGCTCCTATTGATGGGGTAAAAACAGACGCCTGGAGTGACATCTACGGACATTACTAACAAGAGCCTAGGTTAATACCAAACGATGTCAAGAGTGGACTATGGAATATCTTCATAGGCTTGTGGGTCGAGGTCTCATCAGCTCTGAGGCTGTCAGTATTACGGAGAGTCAGCGTGATCCGCCAAATCATGGCATATTTGGGCAAAGAGGTGCAGGCCGAGGGCGAGGAGGATCTGGCCACCAAGCCGCTGGCCGTGCTCACGCGTCTCAGAACCAGGGGTCAAATGTTGGCAGAGGCAGCAACAGAAGACATGGGTGAATTCACCAGAGTCGACTGTATAGCCCGGGCAGAGCCGGCACCGCGTGCCGTAAATCGGGTTGCCGTGACAGAACACTGTTAGGGCTGGGTGATCAGGGTCTTATGGCGCCTTGAATCGCGGAGCAGGGCGCAGTCACCATATTGGCAGTGTATATGGAACCCATTAACTGAGATGGAACTGGAAGGCCATTTAAGGGAAATTTGCGAAGACTGATGAAACAATTTGCCTATTTGTCTGTTGTTTGTTGTCATTGTTGTTGCTGCCTATTTGTCTGTAACAGTGTGCACAATTTTATTCCTCTAGAAAGATCTGCGGAAACTTAGAGAGAACAAATCGTTGCAGACTTGAAAACAAGGTTGCGGGTAGAACTCAATACTTTGAATTGTGTAGTGTAATCATTCTTCTTGTTTTCTTGAGAAGTACGAGTCTTGAGTACTTTGCAAGTAATCAGCATTTGAATTCGGAAGGCCGTAGAGACGCTATTACTCTGACAAATCGACATTATGGCCTGCCGTGTAATATCCCCCAAATTTCTTTGGGTGGGAGAGGCGGAATAGAAGCGTATCGAAGGTCACTATTAACCTAGCATCAACCGCCTAGAGTTGCTGGCAACCGCCAGAGCAGCGTTCGTGAGTCACCAATAACCTTCGAGCTCAGTTGATAGCAACCGCCGTGACAGAGTTAGTGGTAACAAAACCAAGTTACAGTTCGTGTGTGTCGCCCTGCTAACTTTGAATGGTCCCGCAGCAAGACCTTGTCCATGTAGGTCAATATAAGGCTGCGAACTCCGCAGCCTCGGCCATAGTGAACCTGGCAAATGGATAATGGGTCGACATACCCCCGGGGGTGTTACGCCCTGGTCTCTCTGTTTAGGCAGGGAACCACTTGACACAAGCTACCAGGAGTCACGCGACCTGACCTACCAGAAGCATAGCATACTAGTATGGAACCCTAAGACCACCGTGAATACCATGGAAAGGTATGCCGAATGATGGATATATAAGGACGCTCATTTACCCTAAGAAGATGAATTTAGAAGAGTGTGCTTATCGTACTCAAGTTACTTGAATCCCTGATGTACTGTAGAATGGCTCGTGCAGTCAAACAAATCACTTGCAGGATACCAAGATCTGATATTGCAACTGCTCCTGTGCCAGGGAGAATGAAAGTGTGCTGAGCAATCAAGCTCTATCAGTGTGCTCAGAATGGAAATCATGACTGCCATCCAACATAGCTCAAGACTTTATCAGCTACATCTCATACAAAACACAGCGCCTAGGGTCTTTGGTCCTCAATAGTCACTCATACCCAAGCAAAGAACTAAGCATGATACATACCTCCAGTTTCAACACCTTCGGGTACAAAATGCTGTGTCATACAACCAATGTCTTAGGCAAGGAAACCCATATCCAGTGTCCCAAGACCGCAGTTTACTGTCACACTTGGTTCTGTGACCATGGTCCTAGGACCTGCAGATCTTCCAACCTGCTGTGTAAGGAAACAGCTAGTCCCAGTGTGCTACATAAGCCAGATGTGGGTCTTATTGCTGATGCAGATAATGGTTATCTTTCTGGCCTTGAGAGGGAGCACACTCACCCCTTGGTCAGGGAGCAGCCTGAGCAGCTCAAAAAGGAAGCGATACAACATTGGTAGAATAAAAAGTACATATGTAGACAGCATTTTAGGGTTCGAAGGGAATTTGTTTGTTTGATACAAAACTCAATTCCCCGGGCATGCTCTTCTGTATGCTATTGCGGGAAAGATTTTTTACTCGTCCATGATATGATTTGAGACGGTCTAAACTGCGTTTCCTTCTGCCGCTATTGGGCCAATTATAGCACAAGGCATTGGAGTGTCATACTAGGAAATCCGAATCGGTACAAGAAGATATCGAGATTTTGGATGGCATGGCAAGCATGAGGACTATGTATCAAAGGCCTCAGAGCAATTTGATCCCTAGTGTTAGCGCTATTATTTCCTCAGCGGCGTTTAGGACACTCAGTTTACGTCATAGCGCACCCTACATTATTGTAATACAAGTATAAGAATTGGAGGAATACCTAAGGACAACTGGTAAGTGAGTGGATAATCATTAACAAGTGAGCCGGCCACCTTTGTATTCCATATATAATGGCACCTTTTGGCACCTTCAATATCTTGACCACTAATAAGTGTAGAAGATCACCAGTAATATATTATAGAATCATACCTTTAAATATTTTAAATTTGTAAACAATTTTTCTCTTCAAATGTTAGCATAACTAAACAGCTGTAATTCATCTTAACTAGAGAAATAGCTATTACAGGAATCTCTTTGCCTACTGTATATGTACAGCACTCAGTTATCCTGAATCTAAAATTTTATGCCTGCTGAATGCTTCATTGTGCAGATATTGCGGCCGCAAAAAGTGCCATTTTATGTAGAGCACAGGTCGGCGCCGCTTGGTGGTGGAAGCCACTCAAATATGCTGACTCACCACCACGTACGCGCCGACAGTGACGCCATCCTGAAACCCAGAGGTGATGCACCAACTTGGCGTTTACTGCCAACAGGCCAGGTGTACATCAAGACGCCGGTTTCTTCCACAGGCGTTGTCTTCTGATGCTATTGTGACGTTGACTCACTGCCTAGTCGATCGACACTTGCTATCGAGCTCTGTTCTAACCCTACCGACCCTGCAGTCAATGGGACGAACGCATCATATTGCAACATGGCCGTGCTTGCCGTAAGAAGGTCGACCTCCCAGCTTAGATGTTCGCTTGAGAATGACACTGATACGTGTACAGTAATTTAATGAAATCTGGACAAGGATATGTCCCTCTCGAATCGTCCACTTCCAAGTTCACCGAGGGCCAGTCACAGGATGCCGATGGGGACTTCGACGACAGGGGTGGCACTTGCAAGAATCCACTGGGCAACTTGTGTTTTCCAGCGACGAGAAAGATAAAGTTTGCGGGAGTTTCGATTCTGGCTATAATTTTGGCTCTCTATTATATTGTTGCTGTGCGACCGAGTATGTACCCATTATTGATCTTTTCTGTTCCTGCGATCCCAAGCTCCCAACTGATACAAGGTGAAAAATGTTAGCTGCTCCGTCAGATGGCTCTACCGTGGAAATTTTGGCACCGCCGCTCTGTGAGTCGCTAGAATGCGTACATGCTGCTTCCGAGATTCTCTACAATCTAGACCCGAACCATGCCGAGATCGACCCCTGTACCGACTTCGATAGATTCGTCTGTGGGGGATGGAGGGAGCGCCACGATATGCGTTCTGACCAAGGGGCAATATTTGCTGGAACAATTATGTCTGAGAATGCCCAAGTCCGGCTCCGTCACATCTTGGAGCCTGAGCGAAATGAACCCCCTGAAGAGTCGTCTCCCGATTACGGAAACTTTCATAAATTGAAGGCAGCTTACGACGCTTGCTTGGAAGAGTCTGCTGTCAAGAAAAGAGGCACAGAGCCCTTGGATGATGTTCTGGCTCACCTAGAAAAGATATATTCTACCAGCTCCTCATCTGTCAAGGGGCCTAAAAACAACTTAACGAATGCAGTGTTATACCTTATGGAAATTGGCGTTGAAGCACTAGTCAGTTCCTATATTGGGGTGAGGGAATCCTATCTGATATCTGACCACCTACGTCATTCACTGACCTTGGAAGCCTGATGATCGCAACCCGGACTCGGTTACAATCTTCCTCACTCCACCTCGTGAGATTGGACTTCCGGCAAGGGAGTACTATAACAACTCGGAAACCGTAAGCGAATACACATCGGTGGCAAAGAAAGTTCTCCCGGATTTCAGTGATGACAAGCTTCGCAATCTGATTGGCGACGTCGTTACCTTCGAGGCAAAGCTCGCGAATGTTACGCCGGACACGCAAACACAGGAAGATGTCACAAAGTATTATAACCCACTGACAATTAAGGAGACCCAGGAGTTGCTTCCGGAGGTCTCCTTTGCTTATATTATTTCCACACTAGCACCATCCGGTTATGAAAACGATCGTGTGATAGTAGGCTCACCGCCATACATGAAGGAACTGTCGAATATTTTGAATGAGACATCCAGAGAGACCGTCGAGTTATTTTTCAAGTGGAAAATAATTCAAAAATATGCATACGCTATCGAAGACCCCAAAGTGAAACCGGTCCGGGAGTTCACAAATCGCTTAGCGGGGAAGGACCCTCAAGCATCTGAAGAACGGTGGAGAAAATGCGTCAAGGTGTTGAATAGAGGTCTTGGTTGGAGCTTGAGTCGATTCTACGTTCTCGATTCCTTCTCTGAGGAGTCAAAGAAACTCGGGGATCAGATTGTATCAGACATTAAGGAGCGATTCATTTTCACTTTGGACCAGGCATCATGGATGTCTCCAGAAGTGCGGGAACTAGCCAAAGAGAAAGTTGGGAATATCGTTCAGAAAATAGGATACCCTACCAAGAGTCCCAATGTTGCCGATCCCGAGGACGTGGAAAGATATTACGAGGACCTAAAGATATCAAGCGAAACATTCTTTGAAAACGAATTAGCCGTGGCGAAATTCGACATTCGCAGGGAATGGTCGAAGTTGGGAAAGCCGACTGACCGTGATGAGTGGGGAATGACAACGCCAACCGTTAACGCATACTACAATCCTCCTGGAAATGAGATTGTCTTCCCTGCCGGTGTCATGCAGCCTCCAACATTTTATGGGAGTGGTGCTCCCTTGTATTTATCTTATGGGCCGTTTGGCTCAGTTAGTGGGCATGAGCTCTCCCATGGTAAGTGACCTACCTGAGGAAAGGACCTCTCAGAAATGACTTGACCAATACTTACGTGCTATCTCAGCATTCGATTCAACCGGTAGGCATTATGACCAAACAGGAAATTATACGGATTGGTGGGATGACGAGACGGTCGAAGCCTTCAAAGAGCGGGCGCAATGCTTCATCGACCAGTACTCAAACTTCACGGTTCAGGGAACCGGGCCAGAGCCACTTCACGTAAATGGTCGCCTCACTCTAGGAGAAAATATCGCAGATGCAGGAGGGCTCTCGGCCGCATTCCACGCTTGGAAGAAGCACGACGAAGCCTCGCCAGATGCTCATCTACCGGGTCTCACAGCGTTCAGCAAAGAACAGCTCTTTTTCATCTCGTACGGAAATTGGTGGTGCAGTAAGACGACCAGACAGGCGGCAGAAGAGGCTATCTATAACGACCCCCATGCACCTAAACCTGCAAGAAATAATGTGAGTTACCGCATCCTATCTATGCAGCTATCAGATTGAATGATTTTATCCCCTCGACATGAAGGGCTTGAACTAACGCAGTCAACACTAGGGTACAATGGAAAACTCCAGGGAGTTCAAGGAGTCTTTCAACTGTCCCACCACAGAACCAGTCTGCAAACTTTGGTAGCCACATCTGCCATACTGATGCAATAAGGCCAGCATGCTTTGAATAAGATCAGTTTTTGACACGCAGTTACAGTAAGGAAAAGGGCGTTTGGTTATACATTTGTACTTATATCTGAAATCCAATTTGCACGTCGTACCTGTAACCGAAGGTGAGATGTATGGTGTATGCTGCTGAGTGGGTGCAGGTCAGGTGTGAACTGAGTATTTCACAGCAGGGTCTTCCTCTAGCGCTTTATCTCATTGTGACTGAGCTGAAATGTAGAGGGACGGCTGGCCACCTGTGTTCCCATACATAAGACCTCTGTAGCGCGCTGAGGACCAGCTGTTTCCTTACATGTGTCACTCAAAATAGGTGTTGGCTTGCACAGCAGGCGCTGCCAATGATACCTGAATGGCGCATCATGTGAGAGGGGAAACAAGAACTATTACCTCCTTCCCAAAAATCTACCAAGAGATCATATTTGGTTTAATGGGAATGCCAGCACAGTTCTGGCTTTAATTAAACACCTAGAACATGGGCTGAGCCAGGCAAGCACTTGTCAACTTCTATTCTGTTCATGTCCCTTGTTTTGCTCTAGTCTCTGTGCAAACATCTGCCCCTCAGGTATCAATATTTCAGGATATACTACTGGATTATGTTCGGCACTTCTCCTATTTCCACTTCAAGTATCCCCCCCGAGCCATTAATCAGCATGGTTGTGTTCATGGACCTGCTCTTTCCAACCCCATTGCCGTTCAAAAGTATGTTTTAGTGCAAAACATGCCACCATATCAACACCTTGTATCAAGCAGGCATCTCTCCCTGGATTGACCATTGTCCCAAATGACTTCAAGGCAGTGCATTATCAAGATGTTAGTGAACAAAAGAAACTCACTTCTCTGCAGCAATCTGTGCTGTTACTCCAGCTCCTCTGCTTTAGCGACTCTTCTCTGTACTCTCACACAGGAGAGGCACCGCCGAAGCTTTGGGAGGATCTGCGCCTTCAATGGCAGAGCCGCGGTCCGGGATACTAAATTATTTGATTCTTATGAGAAGCCTCATGCTCTAGTTCCGGGGAGATTCGGGGGAGTCGTAGCGAATAGAAATCTGTTCCTAACTCATTTGACTACCAGTTTTCCATATGCTGGCTACCTCGTACGTGCTACCAGAAGCTGAAGTTGAAGGCAGTTTGTTGCTCAGGCGAGTAATCGAGGATCTTGGGAAGGAAGAGTGGGGCTGGAAACTGTACTGGCATCCCCAAATCCTCGAATCCTTCCACGGGCCATTATCTGAGAGCGCAATGAAGTTGGAGCTCCCATGCAGGTGAATTGACTATGCGGCCTGGTTGTGAAGGGTGGGTAAGAGGCCAGACGGCCTAGAACACGCAGCATAACCGTCCCCTGCGCGGCGGTGAAGTTTCTTCCAATTTATCATTAAATGACGCATCTGATGGATCAGCTCCGCATGTCCAGTGGTCCTAGGCATAACAATAATATCCCCGACCTCAGCAGTAAGCTGCAAGGTGCTCTGAAGCTGAAGCTGAGCCTACCGTAAGATAATGGATACACCGGTTGGTATCTGCTCAGAATAGGCACTCTGCCCGGCCCTCTGACGTAAGTGATCGTTAAAAACGAGCATTACTCATATGAGATTTGAAAATAATGAATAATGTGTCTGGTCCGGAAGTGGAGAGCAAGCCGGGGATCAGCAATGTTATGAAAATCAGCTGATCAAAAAGGACCCGATTTACAGTCGAGCCGCGTCCAAGCTCCGTGGGCAAGCCCGAGTAGGGCTTGAGTCTTTTTTTTTATTTTTATTTTTTGGGGGGTGTTTTTTTCCTCTTTGACGCGTGTTGTAGCTAATTTAATCTGCTCGACAATTTCGGAGCGGGTCGAGTCCCAGCCACCATCTAACTTTTGTAATTTTGCCAAGCACTGATCATTGTCTAGGGGTTTCCGTCTTGACGCCCCGTCACACAGTAGAGATGTGTGATTGGCACTCTCGAGCACTCTGCCACGGCTTCTTCCCGATTAAATCCCCGTTGTGCCGCAATGCTTTGCTCTCTGAATGAAGGGGACTTAATTTTGGAGAGCAAAAGGTGGCCAGAATAGCCTATCAGCAGTTGGCCGATGCTGTTCCCTTCGGTGTCGGTCAGTCTGCCCGGCCTTGCATGCTCTTTCGACATGCACTAGCCATGCAGGAAGCCCGAATCCGCAATTTCTTCAACTACCAAAAGAAAGAGAGTTTCATGCAGGACACCTGCCTCGATATCAGATAAACTAGGCATCGCCGTAAAAATTGAGGGTGTTTGAGGAATCAGTAACAGTGTGCCGCTCCTGCGCCCAACCAGGCTGATGATCTGCCTGTAATTCCGAATACCTCAATAGGGTTCACGCTAGGAACTTAGTAGTGACTAGCATTAAATCCGCAGGTGCGACACTTCGTGCTGGGCCATCTTATTGGATTGGGGAGTGCAAGGGTTCAAAAACGGTTCCCGGTCGTGGGCCAGCACCTCAGATTAACGGGCCAGTGGAATGCGTGGATGGTGCTGGTCATAATAATTGGAATAAAAAAAAAATTACAAGCGCGATCACAGGGTTGTATCCATTTTTTCCAAGCGTTATTTCGCTATGTGCGGCATGGCGCTGCATGAGGTCATTGCGCGGGTGGCTCTTTTTTCAGCTGCTCGAGTCTTGCGGTTTAATTAGCTACCTACGCCAGAATAGCTCCAAATAATGATGCCACCCGGTATGCACGTCCACTGACCTATGGCCTCGTCGTAAACTGGGAACCGCACGTGGTATTGATGCTCTTCGAGGTTAAATGCATTTAACTTTGCTCAGGACCATGGCGACGCTCAGCGGTGACCGTGGTACTGGGGAGAGTGCTTGGGTTGGGCAGGTCAGGCAGAGACGGAACCATGGTTCGAGGGACCGCATCACGTGCAAGTAGAGTTACATCATTGGCCGCTGTAAATTACAGCGTAAAGGAGGTACTGGTACTCCGTACGGGACGCACCAACGGGATCGCCCCACCGCCGTTGTACCGGGCTGTTGGGAATGGCCGGACCCGAACCATGCCTAGGCAAGCTTGCACCGCGTCTTCCCCAGTTGCACTAGCCAGTGTCCTCGATCCTCTCTCCTCCATTCCTCGTCCTTCGTCTTTCCCGCCGCAATATCCTCTCCATCATGTTAGCCATGGAGATCATCCGCCAGTCATTGTCGTGCTAGAGCGGGGGATCTCGGTACCTGTTCGTTCTCCTTCGACTTGGTCATGTCGTGTTGCAAACGCACTGCGAATTCTCCCTGTTTGGGCTGCCCGTGTGCGTCTACACCATCGAGTCATTTACACTCGCTTTTGGATTGCTCCCCATCCTCCGCACTCTCGGCTTTGTCCCTTCGCAAGAGCACGACGCCTCTCTCTCTTCCAGTTGGGTGATCGATTGGTCAACGAAACCTCAGGGGTGCTTTCTTCGTGAAAATCCCCTCCCTGCCCTTCCACTATGGACCTCCGCCCGTCAAATCCTCACCATGCTCCCACCAAGTCGGATCCGGTCAGTATCGGTTTATTCCGTATCCACGATGAGCCAGACCTCGATCCAAGAACCCGCGATGATGCAGAAACCGAGTTTGTGACGACCGACTTGCGACGTGCCCACACAGTGGCTCAGGACAGGAATGTGAACAAACGGAATATCGGGCCGGGAAGAACCAAGCAGCGACTCGCAGGCGCATTGCTACGTGCCAAGGACAGCCATGACTTGTTAAACCAACGCTCCTTGAAACGTTCTAACGCCCATGGAACGGGGACCCCTCGTGATGCGTTCGCAGCCGCAAGGGAGGCGAGGAACTTCACAGTAGGGAAAGTTGGTCACAACGGAAGAATATATCTTAGGTATGTGCGGTCTGTGGTCTGTGGTGTATGAATAAGTGATCCATACACGGGAGATGCAGAGATGTGATGCGTGCGAACACCTTGAATTAGGATCTAACACGTCTTCCACCTTAGGCCGATTGGAGAGCTGTCTCGTAAGGATCCCAATTCGTCTCCTACCGTGCAGCCCTTGTCCAGTCAGCGTAAAGATGAACCGCCTAGTCAGCAAAGGTCTGCTCATGTTGAAACCGACTGGATGAGCTCTTCGAGCTCTCGGTTTTCTGAGTCATCGAAAAGGCTCGACATTGAAGAAAGGAGTGAGGATGACGATTCTGTCGCGTCCGGTTCGGGTCAATCGGGTCATGTGCATAGCCGCCTTCATAAGTCACTTTCCTTTTCCACCATTCAAGATCGCCGACCGACATCAGAATTGAGCGAGCCTGACGAACTTCGGATTGTCATCCATCGGCCCGACGACAGACCAAAAACCGCAGATGGGTCTACGTTGTGGTTGGAGGTTCCGATCCCTCATCATAGACTGGGAAGGCTTCAATTCAACAGTCAAGGCGATGTGGCTCTCCATGAATCTATCTACACGAAGACATCAGGCTCAGATAATCCGCTGCTGTCGACCACACCTCTCAGGGAAAACTCGGCAAGCTTGCCTTCCGCCTCTCTGAATGTCAACGCTAGCGGTTCACTGCTGCCGGATAGGCCGTCTTTCATTGAGTCGATGTTCTCCGGTATGGCTGCTGCAGATCGAAACAGGAGATCAATGGCCATTCCAAAACCAGTCTTCTACAAGATGAAGGAGCCGGTAGAGCCGTCCATATTTGATTCCCTGCTAAGGAGCATGAACGAGCCATCCGTTGTCAGATACATTCCAGGAACACGGAACATCAGTGCTGCCAGTCCTGCGCGTATCGTTGCCGAGATTTCGTCTGATTCTTTCATGGATTACGAACTCGTTTCCGACTTTTTCCTGACCTTTCGCACATATCTCTCTTCGAGAGATCTCCTCGCCCTTTTGCTTGCCCGTTTGCAGTGGGCCATCAATCGCCTGCAAAGCGACGGGAGAATCATCCGCATTCGAACTTTTGCTGCCATTAGGCATTGGATCTTAAATTACTTTGAAGACGATTTTGTTCCAAACCATGATCTTCGCGCTCAGTTTTGTTTGGCCATCAATGCTATGTATGATGGCATTAAGGCCCGAGAAGATATGAGTGCTAGCGACTTAAAGATCTTACTTGATCTTAAGCGATGTTGGCAGGGAAGGTGCTCTGTATACTGGGGGATCCCAGATGCGTCTCCTTTCGAGGATCCGGACAACCCTATTGTCCCCGGTGGTCCAGCACCTAGTCAGGCCAACGGTGATGATGTTGACGAAATATATCACGATACCCCTGTTCACCCTGATTTGCCTACTGATACAGCTGCTGCTGGTCCGCCGACCGCCCTCGATGGGTATGAAACTGGGCATTCATCCCAGCACTTCCGAAAGGCCTCATCAACCACTGCCGAAAGCATACCTGTTTCGATGAGCAGTGACCAAAGTGTTCAAGCGGTCTCCTGTTCTTTACCTCCCAGATCCCCGAAACGCTGGTCAGGCCTCAATGCAGGCAGGGCACCACATCCGGTGCCTATCATGCCCTCGAGATTTACTACTTTTCCAAAGGACCGCTCTCTTCATTCGCCAGTGAGACCGCGTAGCCGTCCGAATTACGGCCACTCCCACAAACGCAGTGGAAGCTTCTCTGACTCTGCACGGGTCGATCATGTACACCAGGACCAGACGGGTCTTCCCCCAACGTTGGAAGAATCGAATCTCGCGAGCCTAATACGTGGGAACCTGTATCCACCAGCTGAGCCTTACATGACATTCGTGGCTCCGCCGTCTCCGTCTTTATCTTCACATAACCTGGACACCGCCTCCAGTCGTCAACGAGACTCAGATGGGAGTTTCAAACCCGTCTCATCCATCGGCGTGAAAACGATAATAGGATCTATCCGTCGGGCTCTCCAAACCCGCAATGGGATGCAGAATCCTGAGCGGCGTGGCGTAGGTGCGACATCCCGCCAGTCGGACCGGGGAAAGACGTCCGCCTTGCCCGCTAATCTTGCCTTCGGGTCCCGGCTTTACCGAGACAGAAGGGGAAGATTGATGGCGCGGAAGGGAGTAAAGATCGATGTTCTTTGCGACCAAGTTCTTAAGCAACATCGTCTGGCAATTTCTGACCAGCATCTGGATGGAGACCAAGATTGGCCGATCCCGGCTGCAAATACCCAATTCCAACCTCCCTTGCGGTCTGAAGATGTCAGCCCCGCACCTCAGGTCGGCGGACTTCGTCCGGAAAGGTTAGACAGCCGGATAACTGGAGGAAGTCAGTCTATTGTCATAATGGATGACACTGGGATGGGTGCCCCATTCATGTCTGGAGCTCGCCCTGGGCACGGCCCCAATCGCGAGTCAAATTCTTCCAGAGTCGTCTCCTTGGGGTTCCAATCTCGAGCCTCGATTCGGGTTGAGAATGGACGCACCTCTTTCCCAATCTACTATGATGGTGCTGGCTCTCGGCTGGCAAGTCCTGCGCTGTCCCAACCTCTCAATTCCGCTGCTCAAAGGCGATCGTATTCCACTGGACGTAAGTCAGGGTTTCGCAAAAGTATATCGCCGTCACTTCGCCTGCGGAAGTATGCTTCTTTCCAGAGTGTTATTTCGAAGCAACGCCATACTCTGCACAGCGAGGTGGCCTCGTCTGAAGCCGTCAAGGAGCATGACGACGAAGAATCAGGCAAGCAATTTGGCCGGATGCTTCGCCGACGTCCTGGCGGGGATTTAAAGAGGATGCGAGAGGACGGATCTCAAATTTCTAGTGTCTCGCGCCGCAGTTTCGTTTCTGATAGCTCGACCACCACACAGAGTCGACGTGGTTCCACGCCTGAGGCACCAACCCGTCCTGTTCCTTCGCGATTTTCGCTGATAGAGACATCTTCTGCCCAGAATATGAGACCCTCGTTTGAGGAAGCCATCGCGCAGTTTGCACAGATTCCTGACGACGATGATGGCGGTATTGAGTCGACCTTACTCAAGCTTGAAGGTAAATGGAAACGTCAGTCCAGCGATAGCCCTGGAGACGTGTTCTCTGAAAATGGGGATCCCTGGCGCGTCGTTGATCGAGATGAATCCTCACGCCGCCCTCGACAGTCGCTCCATCGGCATCAACCCCTGGTGGGCAGGAATTCGCACAGCAGCTGGGATGACCACTCCACACGGCATGAAACAGTTATTGGTGACAGTAGCGTCTACTCGCAGGTCGAAGGAAGGCTAGCACCTCCCCGACCTTACTCTGAGTCCGTTATGGGATCTGAAGACTCGTATTGCTCAATACCACTTCTTGAGCGAGGGTTGACCGATGAGTCCATGAAAAGACCTAACTTTAGCCGGCTTATTTCTACTGCTGTTGCAGCACCTCGCCCTGAGCCAGGCGAAGATACAACCCGAGATACACCCAAGCCGGAATCACCGCATCCATCTTTCGACGTGGTTAAAGTAACTGAAAGCCTGAAAGCCATACCCCTCGGTTCGACGTTTCCCTCCAACCCTTCAAGAGATTCGAGACGATCATCGGATGCTTCTGTCGACGTTATAGATCCACGTGAGGTTGCGGACGAAGGACGGTCAACAGCAGATTTAAGTCTAAGCGAACTGAACTTTGAAATCCCATCTCATCCGCTTGCGCATCCTCCTTCTCCGCCATTAACCAACTCAAACCCTGGCTCCACGACTCCGCGTAACACGACTCTCAATCCAGTCGTATTCCAGGCGCCGCCGCTCACGCCCGACCCGTCGCCGCATTATACAAATAGGGAACGAGGCAATAATGCGCGGTCCAAAGACATCCAACAAGTCTCCAGTGATGTCCTCATGAGGTCAGAGAGGGACAATGTTGGACAGCACCTTCAGCAGCAACCAGACGTTGAACACGTACCTTTTATTCTTGCCTGTGAATCGAATGTCCTTGCTCAGCAGCTAACATTGGTGGAGATGGCGGCGCTGAGTGAGGTTGACTGGCGAGACTTGGTTGACCTGAAATGGAGTAGCGTGGCCCCAGGCACATTGAATTGGGTCGAATTTCTTTCCAGCGGGGAGCGCAGAGGTATCGACCTAGTAGTGGGACGCTTTAATCTCATGGTGAAGTGGGTACAATCACAAGTTATTCTAACTGAGGACATTGACGAGCGGGTGCGGACAATCGTCAAATTCATCCATACCGCTGCACACGCAAGGACCATCTGCAATTACGCGACGACGCTGCAGATTTGCATTGCTTTGTCCTCAATCGATTGCTGCAGGCTCCAAAAGTCTTGGGCGCTTGTACCAGCGAAGGATAAACGCCTACTGAAGGATATGGAGGCCTTAATCCAACCCGTCCGAAATTTCCATGACCTCCGTGTGGAAATGGAGACGGCAAACTTGCAGGAAGGCTGCATTCCTTTCGTTGGTAAGCTCTTGTTTTGTTGCCCACTTCTCGCCCTTCTCCCCGGACATATATTACAATAGTACCCCGACGTCGTCAATGGAGTTTCGACTAATTCATAACGTCTTATAGGCCTCTACGTACACGATCTTACATACAATGCCCAGAAGCCGGTGCAAATTGCTAGCACCCGCGACTCGGAGCCACTGGTTAACTTCGAACGGTATCGTCGAACGGCTAGAATAGTCAAGAGTCTCCTTCGATTGATTGACGCGAGCAACAAATATAATTTCGAGCCAGTACCGGGAATTATAGAGCGGTGTCTCTGGATTGCCTCTCTCCCTGATAAGGAGATTCGGGCTCGAAGCAAGAAGTTGGTGTGAGGCTTGGGATGCTTCCTCACCCGGCCTGTTGCTGACCATGGCGCCGATTGCTGTTCATGAACATGGCTTGATTTTAGGAACTGCGTAAGCTATAACGCCATTTGCCTCCCTTATATGTATTGCTTGTTTTGTGTTGGTTTGTTTTTTTGGGGGTGGGTTTCTTTATTATACGTGCTATGCATAGCGAGCGAGTACTATTGTCTAGTTTCTTGATACCTATATTTATGTCAGTCACATTGCGCGATGCATCGTCCCTAGCGGGGACTGCCACAGAACCTTGGAATTGAGATTTGAAAGACTTTCTGAGAATATTCAAGCAATCGGCGAATAGAAAACTACCTAATTTACAGTGAAACGTAGCGGGTGAATAGGTAGCGGGTGCCTGCGTCATCGGGGAAGAATTGAAACCTGCATGAGTAGGCGGCTTTGATAGACGTAGCCGGGCCAAGCTTAATCCACCATCATCAACCCTCTCCCATATCCATGCAGACAGTCCTGCAATCTCATCCTTGTCTGACTCGGGGAAAGATCCTCGGTACATAACTCCGGGAATCAGTGCCTCTTTTCCAGATTCGCAAACAGCATCCCCCAAATGGAGCAACTGTTGTGCCTACGCTCTCTAGTCGGCTTTTGATGTCCCTCCCTAGCTCGCTTCATTTCTCACCCCGCCATCGCAGGCGTCGCCCATCAGAGTAGTCGCATCTGCCGCTTCACACACATTCACACCAGCGCAATAATGGGTGAAGAAGATACCCGGACGAGAAGCTCAGAGGAGCAGGATCGCAATGGCGCCGCGGAAGCTGCCACTGAGTCTCCGGAGGGGAACTCAACGGCCAGGCCCAACCCCAGAGTTCTTCCGGATGATTTACCCAAATCTCTAGATGACCGTCGGTCTGCGCCGGTGTTTCAGTCGGAGACTGAGATGTATGATGCGTGGCAAGGTCCGAAAACTTCTTCCTATTCTTCATTTTCGTTTCTTCTTTGGTATTCCCTTATTTGCTTAGGGGATGGGTAAATGCTGATAGGAAAGTGCGAAACCTTCCTTTGTGACAGGCCAATCTCAATTTCTGACTACTCCCTTGACTGCGAAGCCCTTGAGTTTCAATTTGGCCCTTGACGACCAGTTGCACGATTCCGAAGACGAACACGACCCCCCGGTTTCCGCGTATACCTCCCGTGGTTATCCCGGGGAAGACGATGAATCTACCACCACTGCCCGGATTGAGGATAGCGATGCGCGGCTGATGGAGATGCTGGCCGCGCAGGCCGCTCATCGGGAGGTGGACTCCCTCGCGGCGGACGAAGATAGCATTGCTGCGGACGAGAAGTTGGCGGATGGTGAAAAGAAGGATATCCTGCAGAGGAGCTT
Source organism: Byssochlamys sp. BYSS01 (assembly GCA_002242795.1). Classification (NCBI taxonomy): domain Eukaryota; kingdom Fungi; phylum Ascomycota; class Eurotiomycetes; order Eurotiales; family Thermoascaceae; genus Paecilomyces; species Byssochlamys sp. BYSS01. The sequence continues at coordinate 597,829 of NIXA01000013.1, forward strand.
GAATATGGCTGCTAGCAATGGTGATGTGGCTCGCGTGCAGAAATTGCTTGGGGGTAAGGCGAAGGAATATGTCGATGTGAATATGCCGGATGAAGAGGGCACGGTCCCATTAATCTATGCTAGTTGCTTTGTGCGTATTCTACCCTTTACCTTGAGGAAAAGCACTCTGGAGGAAGCGACAAGAAGACCGAAAGACGAGGGAATGTACAGAAAGAACGGAGTTTCTAACTTCGAACTAGGGCCACCTAGATGTCGTATCAGCGCTCCTCGGTTCCGGGGCTCTCGTCGACAAACAGGATCGCAACCAATGGAGTGCGCTTATGTGGGCAATGACGAACAGACATAAGACCATCGCGAAGATTCTTCTCGACCATGGAGCCTCTCCTGATATCAAGTCGTCCTCTGGCGGTACGGCATTTGATTTTGCTCAACCGGGGAGCGAGATTTCCGAATACCTTCACCAAAATGGTTATCATCTCGGTCCTAGTACAATAGAAGACGACTTCTACGACGATGGATTTGGCACTGGACGTTTTGAAGAGGAGATCGCCGAGAACGAGATGAAACGGCGGATGATGATGGAAGAGAGTGCTATTAACTTGGAGGTCGATTTATCAAGTCTTGGGCTTGATGAGAAAATGGAAGTAAGTGCTCCCTTTTTTTTCTCCACTACAAAAAAATTTGAGCGATGAAGATTACTTACATGTGCCTCTCCGAAGCAATTTGATGAGGAGGAACTCGAAGAGGAGCTGCAGGAATTTGTGTGGGATCGATGTTTGAATGATCAGATGTTCGTGTTTCAGGAGAGTGAGCTCGACCGGATATTGGATATCATTATTACGACCATGACACCTCAGCGATCACCGTCTCAGAAGCCAGTACCTGCCAATCTCCTATTTCTTAGCGCACGGTACGCACACTACCATGCGAGTCCAGAGTTGCTGGCGAACCTCCTGATCACGGCGACTGATAAGATCAACGATGTTGTCGAACGCCATCAGTGGGATATGACGATACTAGCGTTCTGGATCTCGAACGCAACTCTCCTGCTTCATTATCTCAAGAAGGACCCTGGGTTGTTGGAGGCCACAGTGGAGTTTCAATTGCACCTTGCGGAGTTGATTCAAGAGATTTTCATTCTCATTATCCGTGATGCGGAACGAAGGATTAACAAAGTAATTGACGAGGCAATGCTAGATCATGAAACGATTCCCGGCCTCGAGGATGTGCATTTCCAGAATGAATGGAAGATCTTCCGGTCGAAGGCGAAAGCAAAACCTCCGGAGCCTGCAGAAAAGCGTTTTCGACCACCGTCACCCAGACAGAGAGCCCAGGTCTCACCCAGAAATGTCACATCTCTATTGTCGTCAACTCTTTTTGTACTAGACCTCTACGACGTGCACTCGGTCATCACAACACAAATCCTCTCACAACTCTTTTACTGGCTAGGCGCAGAGCTATTCAACCGGATCATGAGTACCAAGCGATACCTTGCACGGACCAAGGCAATGCAGATTCGGATGAACGTGTCGACATTAGAAGACTGGGCTCGCGCGAATAACCGCCAACCGGAACACTATGAAAACGGGTCGACCACCAGCACGGGAGAGAGCATCATGGATGCTGCGCGCGAGCACCTTGGCCCTGTCATCCAACTGCTTCAATGGCTGCAATGCTTTTCATCGCTCGGGGACGACTTCGGATCGCTGGTTACCACTTTGTTGCAGCTACAGCAGCTGACTCCTGCCCAGCTACTTCACGCGGTGAAGTCATACCGACCCGAAGTAGGAGAGAAGGGTCTTACAAAGGCGGCCACAAAATTTCTCATTGATTTCCAGCGAGATCCTAGCTTATTATCCCGGGAACAGTGGAAACTGGACATGGAGGAATTGAAGAAGAAGGGGGTAGCGGAGAAGGAGCTGCCCAAGATTCCGACGGAGTCCGAACAACAACAAGGACAACAAGAGCAGCAGGCACCACCGCAACCAACACCAGCACAGGAGCAAAAGAACGCCCCGTCTATAACCGATAAGCCGCAGACACAAGCACAAGCCCCTACAACCACCCCTCTTCCGCCTCCACCTGCCTCATCAGCACGCCCGGCCTCGTGGGCAAAACTCGACATGAGCTCGACGAGCGTCTACCTTGATCCATCGCTCACCTTACCCTTCTCCTTGCCGACCAGCACCGACATGCTGATCAGCTACGGTGCGGGATGGGGTGGAACGAACCGCGAGCGTGCCCGGAAATATATCCCAACTGTTCCTCCGGAGGTTCTGAGTCGATTTGATCGGTAAGCATGATTGACGATCGAGTCAACTCGCACGTATGTAGCGCACATATTGGCCTGGGACACTCCGGGAAGTGGGTGTCTGATGATGTCCTGGTTGAGCGATACCCTTGATGTTGAACTAGTCGCATTGCACTGGTTGTGGTTGGATTAAAAGGACAACCCACACCACACCGTCTTGATATTGCTATAATTCACGGTATATAGCTTGTTCGTGTACCTAGGTAGGAAGTTAATGAACCCTTCTATGACCGGAGGTGTGTATGTATGTACGCAGTAGGTAAGCATACTGTACGGATCAACCAATTTCACTCTGGCGTCTGAAAATACATAGCTCCACGCTTATGTTGTAGCGCAGTCTTTGTTACTTCTAGCGAAGCGCAGATACTAAAATAGGGAAACGAGTCCATGACAGAACATCATATCGCGATTCGACATCACAGTCCATGCCAAGCTACTAGATATATGCTAAGCAGAATTAAATTTCAAGATAGGGCGCGGATTTTTTAAAAAAAAAAAAAAAAACTACCTTGCGATGGAAACATGCGGGATTGATCGTCCGTCAGCTTTGCGTCGGTGCGAGCAAAAGCGGGTTCGACGGCCCATGTCCTATTGTCTCTCGACCGAACCAGGTTGCCCCCCTGACAAGGATCGTCGTCTCCCCTGGGCGATATACTGGAATTAATTGTGACATGAGCTGCGGCTGTGCAACTGCGCAACTTTTCAACTTTTGCCATCGGCATTTACAGTTGCAGTGGGTACTTCCTGATCGGGCCTAGCGGTGCCGCCCGGCCGGCGCTTTCCGCTTTTAGGCAATTGGCGCACGGCCTTCCCAAAGGCTTGGGCAACGGCCTTCCGTTTTGGGCAGTTCCTGGTTATTCCATCCCAAGGTTGACGCCCAGGTGTATGTATACTAATACGTACCTAGGTACTTATGGTTTGTTTGCGCTGAGGGAGGCCCTTTCTTCCGCTCTTTTCTCTGTTTTTCCCTTTCATTTTTCGCCTGTCCTGTTTTGCTGTCTGTCTTCTGTTCTCTTGGAAGCGCCGTTGTCAACTGTCACCGGTCGGGTGTCAGATTTGGATCTATCAATAAGTAATACAGGAACTCAGACTGCCGGGCGTTTTCCGGTTCATTAGGACTAAGTTCACAAATATAATCACCTCCTTGACTCCTGCAAGTCTGTCATTCTATCATGTTATTCACCTTGAAGCCCTTCGTCCAGAACGGTGTCAAGGGTGTCCGTGAATACTCAGCCGTTCAGTCCTCCTCACCACCAGTCCTTACTGAAAGCTCTCCTATTACCGGACACGAATCATCTTGTCAGCCATCAGCGGCTGGCGTTATGTCCTCTCCGGAAAGACAGAAACTGCGTCCCTTGACGCCGCCAACTGTCTTACCTCCCCTTGACGCAGGCCGTCCCATCACTACGACCACAGCCCCAGGGAGCCAGGTTCCGCCGCCTGCCCTTCAATGGCAAGGCGCGGACGAGACAATGCGACTATGGCTCCAGGCAAAGTCGGACAAGAACCGGAAAAGACAGGAAGAGGAGAAGACGCGCCAAGAGTCTCTGCGGCTCGAACGACGCAGGGTCGAGCACAGCATGCTCCAGAGATGCCTCGAGGCTGGTATCCCGTCCCACGTCATTCCGCTGCTCTTCACAGATATCGCTGGAGGCCTTAGTGGCGGTAGTGGCCTACCCCAGTTGAGTCCAGAAGTTGGATCGCAGCGCACGCTCTCTAGTGACCAGACACTGAATCTTGCTCCGCCATCGTCAATTGCACATCACATTAACCAGTATGATGCTCGAAAAAGCACACCCTCACCTCGTCCGTATAAAACAGAGCTAGCACAACCGTTGCAAACTCAAAGAGCCTGCGAACTCAGCTCCCCTTCACCAGCGGAACCGTTTGGACGATTTTCAACTGGGGACTCGGTAGGTCCTCCTCCAACGACGCACAGCCTATCTCGCAGCGAAACCGTTGTAACTCCTAGACGAGATACGCCATTGCGTACAGAGCCCAGCAAGGCTCAGCACATTCCCGGTCCTTCTTCGTTCTCACTTCCTTCACCATCAATTCCAATAAAGGCGGAGATGAAAACGCCGAAATCCTCGCCAGCTATTCGCTTCCAATACTATGTGCCTCGTGACAAGGTGCACTCCGGTGGCAGACAGCATAGTGAATCCTCCCCTAACTCGAATTCGGATCAGTCTTCACGTGGCCGGAAAAGGAAAACTGAAGAGCCCCATCGGCCTGTCCCTCCCCCGTGATCAATTTCATGACTTGCCCGAAACACTTGGACAAAAAAACTTCTACTAGGATGTCGATTGGGCTCAGTTGCCTTATCTCTTTGGTGAAACGACGCTCCGTGCCCCAAAGCTGCTTTCCAGACCCAGAGGGAGCCATGTTCGGCGCCACGGGACTTGCGGCAGTAGTCAGAAACTTCGATTCCGAAGATCGGGCTAGTCTGGATACGATATATACAGTATCTCCAAGAGCACAGGCAGAGGGACCAGAGAAAGCGAGTCTAGAACATCAGGATCGGTGAGTGATATAGATTGTTTGGTGGCATAGACAGTCGACTGAAACTGTGAGTGGAAGTTGTTGCATGACACTTGATGGAAGGTCCTTGGGGTCTCCCAACTTCCTGATCATACCTACTTCAATTAGGGATATTCTATACCATTTCAATCTACAGCCAACCACAATTGAAGAGATATTCCTTAGGACCATGATTATTAGCCTTGTAGGATCTCTGAACAGATGTGTTGTGTCTTTTGTATCTTCAGAGATTGCGTGCCATCCCTTTTTTTTTTTTTTTTTTCAGAGCTTTTCGCCGTCATGCAACCTCCTTGCTCATAATCAAGATATAGCCACAAGGAAAATAAAGACGAGCTAAGCAGATCCTGCTAGACAGCATTATGAGGAGCCACTGTCTCATCAACAATAAAGTATTCTTAAGTGATGACCATGATTAAAATTGGGTGAAATAAATAAAGCTACATAGAATACACAGGTCTGTACTTGTAGACTCAAGCCTGAAATGTACAGGTATGGGCTGATCAGGATCGAGGATCGAATAGGATACCCAGGAAAATACAAGGATTATGTCTGAGTTGAATGGTAATAATAACGGTGTTATGTATAAGACTGGACGACATGGTTCGTTGGATTGAATTGTTCGACGAGAAAAATTAGGATGGTCGGCGAATGTATTCAGAAGTAACGCCGGTAGGGGTATGAGAAACAAAGTAGATAATACAAATCTGTGCTCATCAAGGCGAGTCGGGGGGTATCATTGACTTGCAGCAGCTGGATCGAAAGCAAACCGGCAACGAAGAAAAAGAACCAAGGAAGATGGAAGTGGAATACAAAGGCAACATGAAGGAAAATTAACTGGAAAAAAAAATAGGAAGCCGTTGTAAAGCGACATACACCAGCGACGTAGAGTGAGTGCCGCTCACATTAAGCCAGCCTTTCTCCGATGATGGACCTTCCATTCCGTTTTGGCAACTCGCATGAACAACTCCACGTCTTTGATAGGGACCCAGCTAGTCAAGACCTTCATGGTGTTCTCGAAATCTGATTCGAGGATGATGCCTCGCATGCCGTCGATGAGAGCAGCGGAGGTAGCATGAAGAACATCAAGGCCAGCGCCGAACGTGCTCGTCTTGGGCTCTGGCTGTGTGGACTTGGGTTTCGAGTGTTTGTGGTGGGAGCGCGTGATGATAGGATCTTCAGGGTCTCCGAGGAGCATAAACACGTCCCATACGCGAAGCTGCGCGGGGAAAGGAATGGCGTAATTGAAGAGGGTAAGATACCAGCGGGTGCCATAGGAAGTTGGCGGGATGCAGAGTTCGTTCTGAATAGGTCAGCAATGTCGTTTCTCTTCCGGCAAACATCGATGTGTTCGTACTTACCAGCTTAGCAGCAACTTCTCCCTTTGCTAACCACTCTCTTTCAAAGTCGTCCAGTGCTTCCATGAGGCCAGCAAACCCAGACTTGTACAGCTGTTCTAACCCTCTCAGTTGCCACAGTCGAACGAGCATGATGAACGCGCGCTCCTCGTCGTAATATGCCAGAAGGGTAGCTGCTAGGGCCGCCATGCCCTGGACATAGCCAGTGTCTGGGAAATACAAGGACATCGCATGCAACACGCGGAACAGTAATCTCTGCCCTCCCCTATAACGCCTGCGAAACATAATGTGACTTGAGATAGTCCGTGGAACATCAAGGTCTATTTGCACGTCGTCCGGCGACGAAATGTACTGGAATTCGTAGAATTCTTCAATGAGTTCCTCCTCTCCCGGGCAGTTTTGCCGTCGTTTAGCACTAGCGTCCAGGAAGGCATACCAGGCCGCAGCCCGCCATCGGTCGGGGATGCCCTTCCACGTCCGTTCAACAAGCTTCGGGCTCTGCGTGTCAAACTCATATGTCGTTCCTCCTCCGGCACCATTCTGCTTTGTAGGCTTGGCCATTTTTGTCCATTTGTCCTCCCTCCGCCACTCTTTCTTCCTCATGGAGCGTGTGATCGGCGTGTCTTGTGCATCTCCATCGTTGGTGATGTCAATCGGGGCAGTAAGCATGTTGCTCGCCTCGTCTTTGACCTTCCGATTGCGGTTATAGGGTAGATAGTTCGTGGCGGAGCGTAATCGAGACGTATTGCGTCGTAGCGGAGGACTGTATCCGCTTTGCGACGACGTCGGACGCATGGCGGAAGGGTCTGATGCCTTCCGCGTTGGAGAGCGTGCTGGCAAAGAGCGATTGCTCGAAATGGCCGACGTCGGCCGAATGGAACGTTTCCGCCGCGGAGTTTGCGAGGCAAGGAGAAGGCTCGTAGAAACCCGCTGAAGCGGAGAAGGGTCTCCGGAATCGCCAGAATTCGGTGCTTGCCGACGGATGAAACCGTATCGATCTACGTCGCCAGCCTTTATATTCTGCCAGTATTCTATCCCTCCCGCAAGCTCATGAGCCTCTTTCGGGATGAGTGTCGGATTGTCTCTGACAGAGGATGAGGCGACGCTCTTGTTTTCGGTATCGCCGGTGCTGGTATCGACCTCTGTACTGAGGCGTGGCGTCTCCGGATTCTCTTCCCACAGCACGCCGTTTTCCAGGGCAATGGTCTTTGCCACATCCGCATCGCTCACATCTTCGACCCCTTTCTCATACATCAACCGGACGCGACGTGACAGCATATCTTCATCTGCAGAAATAGCTCTAGGGACAACGCTTGTTCGCCTTGCGCGGAGCGAACCACCTCCTTTCCTACGTCTCGTACCGTTTCTTTGAACACCGTTCTCAACGTCCTTCTCTTCCTCCGGCGCAAGCGAGGCGGGTGTGGACTTTCTGGTGATACTTCCACGCTTGGAGAAGTTCGGGTATTGAATCTCACCAAGCGTAGCTGCTGGTATATCGAGTGGGATCCCGTTGAACTTTTCATCCTCCGGTGGCTGAGACGACGTAGTCTTCCGGTCAGAATCACCGGACTTCTTCCGCTGTAGACTAGCCCGTATACGCTCTGATCTCCGAGAACTAGGACGAGACCCCGCGTCACTGATGACAATGCTGGGGATACTGGGAATGTTGAGCAGCGACTTAAAACTGAGCGTCGCGTGGTGGCTCTCCGGTGCCAGGAACGCTTTATCGTCTGCCGCGATCGCAGTGGCCGGTCTTTGACTGGGCTGCGGATCGGCATGCGATTCGGACGCCGTCTTTGACAATGGGCCGTCGATGCCATCACCATTGGATGCGCTATTTCCACCGAGTAAGTTCCCTTCTGACGTAGCGGGGGACGATGCGACAGGTTGGAGGGGCGACGGAGCTGTCGCAGCTATGGTCGCCTCGTCGGGAAGAGTCCGAGTCGTTGGGCTAGACTCCGACATAGTGGATGGTGATAGGGAGCGACCAAGGGGAAATTTCGAACACCATCCAGGAGTATCCGGACATCACTTTCGCACTTAAATCGTTCTTCCTGCGAATGTCGAAACCCGTTATCGAACGACTGCGGAGGACGGACCGGAGGGGAAGACGAGAGATGACGAGTCACTTCGACAGCTGGCGAGTGCGGTAGATAAGTTTCCAGACTCAGATTAGCAAATGGAGGCCGGTCCAGACAAGGCGACGATGGGAGGCGAGAGCAGAGAGAGTACGGAACCATGGAACCGAGAACAAAAACCAGGAACTTTTGGGGGGGAAGTTGGAAGGAGACGACGGTGCACAGGGGCTTGGCAGGTGGCCCAAGACGAGAACGGCGCGCTGCCACCAAGGATCTCACTGCTTCTGCAGTGCTAATTATAGCCAGTCTAGTCACGGAGACGCTCTTAGTTTTGTGCCTGATCAACAGGAAGAGATGTTCTAACCCTGAGATGGTACAGCGCTGTAGTAATTTGGTCATTTCTCCGCAGCCCCGGCGCAGTGCAGCACTGGCTGCCCATTCGTAACGCGCTGCTCGGTGGGCCTGTCAAGTGGAGTCTGATTACTGCTGGGTTGGTAGGCCGCCTCTAGTTGCAGTCCTTGAAACGCTTTGTCTAACAAGAGTTCTTTGCTGCTTTGCCAGTGCGAATGTTGGCGTCTTTGAGACTCCACCGTGCACTCGAGTGTTCGTCCGCCGCTTTGGTCTCCTTGTTCTTCTCTTCTTGATATTGCGCTTCCATCGACCACCTGAGACTCGAATGTGGGAAGATCCCTGTGAAAAGAGGAGATTAGAACCCAAAAAGGGCAAAAAGTTCAAGCAGTGATCGTCACTCTGCATTATTATCTCCTTCCTGGCCAACGTGGTGTCAGCCCACAGATTACAAATAGAATAAAGGATCAGAGGTGCTATTCGTTACCGGGGAAATATCTACATTTTCCTTCCTTTTTTCTTGGTTCTTTTCTTATATCCTTTCATAGCTGTCTACAGTGTATCTAGGCATTGAGTGTAGAGCATTGTACATGAATGAAACTCCTGGATCGACCAATGCAAACCCTCAAATAGAAGCAACTCCGCGAATCTTTCGCCAACAGACCATCAATTATGCGACCTCTGAGGCGCAAGCAAACATCCAGCTGGCGCTCAAGAACTCAAACAGAAAAAGGAAAGGAACGGGAAAAAAAAACGACTGTTGGTATCATCATTAATATCGTCTCTCGGTAAGAGAATGCAACCAGATCCCCACCTCAAGCAACCGCTGCCGCATTCACACTCGATCTAGACGGCTGGGAAGCTCGCCCGGGTTCAATTGGTTCATTGGGCAGCATCTCAATCTGACGGAGTAAGAAGATCTTCTCGTCCGAAAACTGGTCATCATCCGCGCGGTCCTCGAGAAATTTGGGAAGGAATTTCAAGAGTCGGTCTCTATTGTTGATGAGGATCCGCTGCACGGCTATAGACTTGTTCGGATTGGCAACGAAGACCTACACCGTAATCCGGGTTTATGGATGTTAGCCCTTGCACATAGAAAGCCTAGATAGATTGAATGGCGCGTACCTTGAAAACATGGAATCCTTCGTACTGCACCATCTTTCGCTCATCCCTGAGCAGTCTCATGCACAGCTTCAGATTTTCCCCGCTCTCAACATATGCCATCATTACGTTATAGTTGGCCCTGTCCAACAAAATCTCGCCAAGTAGTTTGATGCCCTGTCGTTTGGTCACGTATGAGTCCGACTGGACAAGGACCTGGTTGAAAGTGGTAAAAAAGCGATCAAAGTTGGTCACTAGATAGCCCGTGATGAGGGATTTGTGGCGAGTCAAGATCTCCTGCGACAGAGTCAGTCAGTGTTGATGATAGACCAGTGCAGGTTGCGTCCGGAGCACTCTTACCCTGAAGGTCGCAAACGCGTCGGCGCTCACTTCAAAATTGCCTCGGTCTATCCATTCGAAAAACTTCCAAAACACACCTCTTCCAGTCTGAGGGATGCCTGGTTGGAGATTGGTAAGTCTGACGGCGGGTTCACCTTCGCCGGACTGGTCATATAAGACGATGGCTGTGATCACGTCGAATTTCAGCGCCTCCCGCAGGATAGCACCACAGGGCATCGCGCTGTGGCTAGCTCCATATCCCCGGCACAGCTCAACAATGATCTCCGGTCGGTTGTGGACAATGTAAAAGATGACGGGTGGGTCGACGCTGGTTGAATTTGCCGGTCTGAAACGGAGGACATGCGAAAAGATCGTCTGCGCATCCTTTCTCGATTCGAAGGCAAGCAGGTGAATGCTCCGCGAAAGTTCAAAAAGCAGGTCTTCATGGATCATAGCCTGAACTAGTGCCCCAACCTGCTCTGGGGACGAGTCGACCTCTGTAGATAGGGAGTCTTTGTCAGTGATACGGAAAGCCTCTCAGCTTGTTCCATTCACCAACCTTGCGTCCCCTGGACAGTCAATTTCAACTGAGCTATTTGCTTGGACAATTCATCTCCAGCCTGATCCGACCGTGACCTGAGCGTCAGCGAACTTTCCCTTTCGCGGACTGGAAACTGGGTGCCCTGACCTTGGCAGTACTGGGGAATTCGCGTAACCTCAGTAATTGTTCTTTAAGCGACCTCACAATTTCTGAGGGGTGTCGAGGGCGGCCTCTATTAAAGAAGAAGGCCATGCCTGTTGACACTGATGAGGCCACCGTGAAGAGGATCAAGAACCGGCCTTAAAGCGGCAGAGGTACTGTGAATACAGGAATCGTGAAGTCGCGTGAAGGAACGCTAGAATATTGTCGACACAATAAGTTCAACAAAGAATTGGACAAAATACCACACTGAGCGAACTATCACTTATTCTTCTGCAATGACAACACTGCAGAAAGAAAAGAAAGCCATGGGCCAGGGATGATGGGAGTTGGAGATGTCTGAGGAACGATAAGAGACCAGGATCAGTGAATAAACAAACCCAGGGCGGGGCAACCGGAGTACTGGATATTTTTCTTTCAGCCACACTTACGCACCTAGGCACACCAATACTTTTACTCTCCACAGCATGCCATTTTTCTCACCAATTTCTATGCAAGTACCAGAGTTATTATTCATTATTTTGGAATATTGAAGAATCCAGTGGGTGTTTAGCAGAATGTCTCCCTCGTCCGATCGCCCTCGGGGGAACGAGGACGTCGCCGATTCGCACTCAACAGTGTCTTCGGAGGACTCACAGCTCAGCAACGAAGAAGGATGGGAAGACGCGGAACCTGAGGACGATTCACAGCCCGTTGTCGGCCTGTTTACGGAGAAGGTTTACCCGGACGTGCTCTCAATGCTGAGGGAGACTCAGGACAAATTCGGGTTTGACCTTCGGGGAATTCGTCAGGAGCTTGGTGTGTAGTCTAATGTTGCCTGTTGCGTTGTCTTATACGTGTGCGCGCTGTCCATGGAGCCATGTATATCTCCTGCGTACTATCGTATTGTTCTATCATCCAGCTAACCGGCTCTTGCCTTGCTTTACTTTACCAGACTTAGATTTTATCGGAACCGTCAAGTTGGTCAACTACATCCGGTCCCAGGTCAAGATTGGGAACATGGCTCCAGATGTGTCGTCAAAGGAGGCTTTCCAGGATGACGTCTATCTGAAGCCTGTGCTCGAAGACGATGCTCTTCTATATAGCTTGGATGACATTGATGGTGAGGAAGGCGCGGAGGATCAGCCATCGGAAGCTGCTCGCTCCTCAGGTGCAGAACATCGCATACTAGAACTACAGGAGGAACTTGAGCGCCTACAGGACCAATTCTCTGAATACAGAATTGCTGTGCAGAAGTCAATGGAGGAGCAATTGTCTAAGGAGGACGAGAAGTTGGAATCGGCAGGACCGTCAGCAAAGGCTCTTAAGAAAATAGAGGATGCGGACTCTGATTACTTCTCATCCTACTCTTACAATGGTATGTATTCTCAGCGAACCGTTCGCCTCGATCTAGACTAATCTGATCCATCTTCGCAGCCATTCACGAGACTATGCTCAAAGATACTGTCCGGACTGATGCGTACCGAGACTTCATCTATGACAATAAACAACTTTTCAAGGATAAAATTGTCCTTGACGTAGGATGCGGAACGGGCATCCTTTCGATGTTCTGCGCGAAGGCAGGTGCGAGGATGGTGATCTCGGTCGACAATTCGAATATCATCGATAGGGCCCGGGAAAATGTGTATGAAAACGGCTTGGGTGATGTTATAACGTGGGTGGCCGATGCAATCAAGCGCAAGGATCCGTTTTGGCTGCTAACTTTCAGAACTCCAGATGCATTCGGGGCAAGATAGAAGAAGTTTCTCTTCCCGTACCGAAAGTCGATATTATCGTCTCCGAGTGGATGGGTTACTGTCTACTTTTCGAAGCGATGCTGGATTCGGTCATCTATGCCAGAGACCGTTATCTAGCTCCAGATGGGCTGATGGTTCCCTCTCACGCTACCCTACGTATTGCTCCTTTCGCCGATCCCGACTTCATCGCCTCCCATATTTCATTCTGGAATTGCGTATACGGCTTCAATATGTCCAGCATGCTCACAAACATCTATGACGAGGTGCTCGTTCGTGATATTCAGACGTCATCCATCGCCGCCGATTCGACAGTCTTCGTGCAGTTGCCATTGCATACCGTCACGGTCGACCAGCTCTCCTTCTTGACAGACTTTCAAGTCGCATTGAAGCAAGACATTGACGCCCTTGACGGTTGGGCTGTGTGGTTCGATATCTTCTTTATGCCATCATATAAATCTACAATTCCCGACGACGCTGATCCGCTGGAAATGAAGAGCAAAGGCTTCGTCGCTTTCACCACGGGACCCGATGGGCCAGAGACTCACTGGCAGCAGGGTCTTTTCCTCATTGACCATGGGAAACGTAAGGCTGTGCCATTGAAGAAAGGGCAGTTAATAACAGGTAATGTCGGGTATCAGAAGAAGGGTGAGAAGTCCCGGTCGTTGGATATAGCAATACAGTGGGACGTGCATGCTAGCGAGAAAGGTTCTCAACATTGGAGTCTTCAGTAATGGACTCACCACGAGATCCGCTAAAAAGTTTTTCTGCGTTATGTTTTCCTCATTCATATTTCTTTTCTTTTTTTTTTTAAAAAAAAAAAGTGTCTCCAAGATGTTGATAGCCTTTTTTGGGTGATAGATAGTTTTCAGAGGTATGACTCCGCGCCGTCTATGGCACTTTCGTCAGCCTAGGATATAGGCTAGTGGCTACTCCGAACAATGAGATGAGTTCAGTATAAGAGCTGTCAGCTAACTGCTTGTTCGCGTTTCGAATGGGCATGGGATTTGTGGCGATACCCAAGATCCTCGCGCTCGTCGAGTTTCTGACTGTGACGCTGCTCGTGTCGGTGCGAACGAGAGAGAGAGCGACGCCTTCTGTGAGAGCGATGGCGATTCTTATCTCGGTGATGCCGATGCTTGCGGTCATGGGCTGCCCGATGCATATCCGGAGAGGAATCAAGTCTGAAGCCTTCGAGGCTATCCTCAGACCCCAGTCTCCTAGACTCTGGCTGTTTTCGCTGCCCGTGGTTAGAACGCTGATTCCCATCAATCTTTAGTGCCTCTAGTTCCTTGCTCCTTTCTTCCTGCCACTCCTTTCTTTGCAGTTCGACAGCTTTCAGTTGTCGGACACCTTTCCTCATGGCGGCAAGCGGATCATTTGATTCAAGACGGGCCATCTCTCTCTTGCGTCTCATGGGATCTTCATTGCCCCATACATCCTTTTCAGGTATGGGCTCTGGTGCCCTCGCATCAAATGCGGAGGATGAATACCACGGTTTCTTGCTAGCGGACTGGCTAAACCCCGCAGCATTGGAGAACCGCATAGTGTATTGATCTTCATACTTGCGGTCGTTCTTTTTGGACTCGGCATCTGCTTCCGCATTCTTTTCCGCTGGCCCCTGAACGTCTTCTGATGGAAACAGGTTGATATGGCCAGCGTTATCTTCCAGCGGCGCATCGTTCCGACGGTGGAATACCAGTTCTTCCCTTTTCGCAAGCGCGAACACTGCATCCTCTCTGGCGAATCTGATGTCGCGATCGGTGTCATCTTCACCGGCAATCCGTCTCCGTTTCCTATACCTTGAAGCTTCATCTCTTTGTTTCCTGTCCAGTCGATCGGCCAACGGCTGTGACGGTTGCGGAGGTGGCGGGGTGGAAGGTCGTTCGCCACGTAGGATTTGTATTCGTCGTTCCGCGTCAACTTCTTGCATACGACGTTCCTCTTCTTCCTCGCGCGCTTTCGCTTGCGCCTCGTCGCGTTGAACGCGGGCGATGTTGCCTGGATTATAGACGTTCCATGACTTCTTACCCAGTAGATGGCTGGTTCGGGCAGGCTTTAGCAGTGTGGACTTCTCCGTGCGATGGTGGAATACTCACAGTGGCATTTTGATCTTTCTGTGCAATTAGCTCCAAATAGTAGTAAAAATCATACCATGATTCGCGAGAATGTTCACGCTTGCGGTGGTGCGAGAGTTCTCCTTACGTGTCTGCCTTATTCAGGTTGTAAGCGCGCCACAGCAAGATCCGCGGTCCAGAGCGGAAAGACAGACGCCACTCGTCCCCCACAGGAGGGCTATGTAAAGCTCCGCCTGTCTCCAACTGTCCTCAACACTCCAACATTCTGCGTTATTCTTTCCTTCTTAATACTGACTATTACCTACGTTGGTTTTACTAGTCGGCCTTTCATTGCCTTGGATTTTTGCAGCAGTTTTGGACGCACCTGACCGTTGTTCCAAGTGGCAACTCCTGCCACCGACCCTTGCTGTTACTTACATCTGAAGAGCTACTGTTGCGCCTTACTACAGCCGACTTCATAAGTGCTGAACACTTGTTGCTGAAGAGTCTACTTGGTATATTTGTCTTATGAAAGACAACACATGAATCGCAATGTTCAACCGCAACAATTTCTCCGTGCCCTTTGGGTCTAAACCGGAAAGACGGGATGGCTATTCGAATCCTGGACAGGGCCATTCGCCATATCCCAGCTCGGGGTATGTTACTTTCTTGAATCCAACACTGTTCTGTAATGCTAGAAGCGACTGACTCTTATTGTTTATTTAGCGGCTATGGCGCTCCACAACCACCTCCGCGACCGATGCCACCTCCGCGAGCCCCTGTTGGGGGACGACCGGGCGGTGGCCAAGTTTGGACGTTGCGCCCTGCCAAAAGTCCGGATAACCTCTATACCTTTGGGAACCTGTAAGTGCGAGTTAACGTTATCGAGTTCGTTCCGGACACTGACAAGTTCCAGCGTTGCGGTTTCAGCACAGGAATTCCCGCCCACTAGAGATGGCCTCGACATCTTGCTCCTCATAAACGACTTTTACGTCTTTTCGGCACGCCCTCTTGAGGGATTTCCACCGGGACAGATTAGCATGTCAGACCCCCAGCGGACGTGGGCCGGTGTGGCGTTCACAGATACCGTTAAGGTGCAACTCTACGATCCCTTTAGCCAAGGGGGGCAGGCCTATCTCGGTTCTGCAGATATTGAAGTTGGATTTGCTGGGAAGAAGAAGGTTGAAACTCCATATGACCAGGATGATCTGGCAAATGTTGTCATCAAGGTTCGTTGTCGCTTGTTCTGTCCTTGACCATGTTCACGTAGCTGATCTTTGAACAGAACTTTGAGAACCAAATATTTGCACCGGGGCAGAAGATATTGATGGACCACAGAAGCATACCGTTATTGCTGTCTGTCAAGACTGTCCAACGCGTCGACTTGACATCTGAAAAAGCCGATCTTGCGTCGGGACAAGTGGAAACAGATCCTCTGTCCCGTGGCATTTTGACAAGGCATACTCAGATCAACTTCTTCAAAGACGCGCGAACTGGCATCAACGTGAAAGCTTCGAATCGTCGACCAGCTGCCAATTCCATAATCCAACCGAACTTCAAGTTCGAAGACATGGGTATCGGCGGATTGGATTCAGAATTCAGTACAATCTTCCGCCGTGCTTTTGCATCCCGTATTTTCCCTCCTGGGCTAGTTGAAAAGCTAGGCATTGCCCACGTGAAAGGTATCTTACTTTACGGTCCTCCCGGCACGGGTAAAACCTTAATTGCGCGGCAGATTGGAAAAATGTTGAATGCGCGAGAGCCTAAAGTCATTAATGGCCCTGAGGTGCTCAACAAGTTCGTCGGTCAGTCGGAAGAGAACATTCGAAAACTATTTGCAGACGCGGAAAAAGAATACAGGGAAAAGGGAGAGGAGAGTGGACTTCACATCATTATCTTCGATGAACTCGATGCAGTGTGCAAGCAGCGTGGTAGCGGAGTCGCTGGCGGGACTGGCGTGGGCGACAGCGTGGTGAACCAACTTCTCTCGAAGCTCGATGGTGTGGACCAACTCAATAACATCTTGCTTATCGGTATGACCAACCGAAAGGACATGATCGATGAAGCTCTACTGCGTCCTGGGCGACTTGAAGTGCATATGGAAATCTCCCTTCCAGATGAACACGGCAGGGCGCAGATTTTGAAGATTCATACCCAAAAGATGAGGGATAATAATGTTATGGATCGGGATGTTGACTTGGCAGAACTTGCTGTTATGACGAAGAACTTTTCCGGTGCAGAGATCGCTGGTCTGGTCAAATCGGCATCATCTTTTGCGTTTACACGTCATGTCAAAGTCGGCACGATGGCCGCACTCAGCGACGACGTCGTCAATATGAAGGTTAATCGGGCCGACTTCCATCACGCGCTGGAAGAGGTACAGCCCGCATTTGGTGTGTCAGAAGAGGAACTCTCAAGCCGGATTCAGTACGGCATAATTCATTACTCTTCTGCAATCAATGACATCCTAAGAGAAGGAGAGCTATTTGTCAAGCAAGTGGCTGATTCGACTCCCCTGTTCTCGGTCCTGTTACATGGGCCAACTGCTAGCGGCAAGACAGCGCTTGCGGCCCGAATAGCCATCGATTCCGGATTTCCTTTCATCAAGCTGATCAGCCCTGAAGATATGGTGGGCTTCCCTGAGCTCGCTAAGGTCCACCATATAAGCAAGATCTTCGATGATGCATACAAGAGCCGAACGAGTGTTGTTGTTGTCGACAATATTGAGCGAATTATTGACTGGGTCCCGATTGGTCCTCGATTCAGCAACACCGTCCTTCAAACTCTCATGGTCTTCCTTAGAAAGCAGCCCACGAAGGGACGACGGCTTCTGGTCCTTGCTACTACCACTGAGCGTGCCATCCTCAAGCAGCTGGATGTGTACAACTCGTTCAACGCCGATCTCATGGTTCCTAACGTCAACACCCACGATGAGTTGAAGTACATATTAGAGCAGTCAGGTGCTTTCAATGCCAGCGAGATCTCGGCGGCTCTTGAAGGCATTGGTAGCATTGTGGACAATAATAGTCCGATCGGGGTAGGTGTCAAGAAGGTTTTACTGGGCATCGAGACAGCCAAGCAAGACCGCGACAAGGTGGGCCGGTTTGTGCGTGTCATTAACCGTGCCATTGACGAGGAGCGCAGCTTCGCATAGATAGAGTAAGCGCATATATACTTGGGTTTGGACAGGATCGATATTTGTGGCGCTGTACTGCTACGATTACCCGGTGGATACTAGTAACATTGTGTCATCATTTATACCTTCGCAATGTATTCCTGACTTAGTTTTCCGGTTTCCTCGTGGCGTAGTTCTCGGAGGAATAGATCATGGCATATTCTCAGATGTGGATTGATCTCAAGACGTGAGTCAGACTGCAAGAGAGGATGTCGGTGAATTGGGGAGCATTCACAGCGGAGAAGTCATCTGCTCCTCGTTCGAAGAGGCAGGACCCGCAAGGACGCTGACCGTCCTTTCTGTATTCCGTCAACTCGTGTCTGTCTAACATCTTTCTCTTCAAGGATTCTGTGGAAACTGTCTTCCACTTAGTCAAAGGCAGGAGAACGACTCACAGTATCCACCTCCGTCAGCTACGCTTGTTCAAAACATCCACTCTCCAAAACAAATCGAAGCACACTGAAAATGCCTCAGATACTCTCCTCAAAAGACAAACCACCCCGTTCCCATACCGAACCACAGAGAGATTCATCGAAACCGGATGAAACCACCAACAGGAATGTCAGAGGCGATTATTCGGTCAAGATATCGCCAAGAACGCATCGTGGAGCGAAGGGACAAAGCCGCGGTGGTTCAGACGCTGCCGGGCTTCGAGGAACGGTGAGAGGGGCGCACGCCTCAAACCGTCCTCCTAGGAGCACTGGGAGCAGTATTCCTGTTACGACTCATCCTGCGACCGAGTCGTCCGATCCTGCAGCTACGACAGCGACTAGAGAAGGTACCAAAAGTACCATTGGAAGTCACAGACGACGTCGTTCTTCATTCCTCAAAGAATGGGCTACTCCCGTGAGTCCTGTTCGGGGTACGACTCCAAGGAAGAATAGGCAAAGTTTCAACTCGCCTGATAAGCCATCTTACGGTTCCGTGACTTCTCTTCCGGCTCCTCTGGCGCCTCCTACGGCTTCTGGGGTTATGTTTTCGAGGCAATCTGCTACTGGAATGGATCCTCTGCCCTCTCCTGCTACGATTATTAGGAAGAGTACCATCCCAGCATCTGATGCTACCTTTACAGTTCCCCAGGCGGCACCTGCAACGGTACCTGCAGATGTTTCGGTTTCTGACACTTTTGCCTCAGCCACCAATATCGATCGAAACACAGAGCGCACTACGGGGCCTTCTAAAGTTACGAAGGCGACTGCATCCGCTGGTGCTGACCCGGCTAAAGCTCTTGACCATGAAGATAAAGATGTACAGAGCTTCTACCGCTCTCTCAACGAGGGGAAGCTGCCTGCGGTAGGAGACGGTCGTTTGACTGTTCGAGGTAAGTGACATCCCAGTGCCTTCACAGAAAATGCTGGAGTATTTTGATGTTCAATGATAAGAAACTTGCCACGACACTAACCCTTCACCGTCGATGTCCAGGTCGTAAGCCCGAACCAGCCAAGCTACCCTTCCGGTCAGCTTCTGCTGGCAACGTGACGGCGAAAAGAGAATCCAGTTCTAGAAGTACTGCGACGCGTCTGCAGCCAAGCATCCCCGAAGGAAGTTACAGAGCACCAAACGGATCTACGATTAGTAAAATCTCATTGAATCGGCTGTCTGGCGGAGTGAAGAACGCCAACAGGGACACTGTTTACTTCCGTGTAAGCTTCGTGGAGGACCCCTGGCAGGGGCTGAAGCTCGTCAAGACTGCTTGTTTAGAGCGTTGGTGGTAAGGTCATTTTCTCCTATTGTTTAATTAATTAATTTATTTTTGGGTTATATATATATAAGATGACACTGACCTTAGTCTGCACACAGATGGTCGAAGCTCCCGTGTTCGCAGTGGGTAGGGTAAAGGATACCATATCTTGCAGCACAAAGGGAGAGCGGAGAATTTTCTTTCGCCCGCTCTGCTCTTGATGGCTTAATGGCGTAAAGAATATTTCTTTGTTGCACTTCTATTTTAATGCTGGCAAACTTTCGAAGATAACACGGCTTTGCTGTATGATGGTGCGGACTGAAGTTGTCGCTGTAACCGCGGTTTGCGGAAGGTAGGCGTTGATACTGTCGTCATTATAACAGTAATAATAATAAAAAAAAAACCAGATAGACTAGGGTTGAACTCGAAATGCTAAATTAGCAATATTGTCTAATTCCATTGGACGAACCTTTATCAATAATGATAGCGCGGGGGAAAGTTCGCAGTTAGCATGGATGGACATCCCTTACTATTTCCGATATGGTTAAATTAGGGCTCGGGCAACCTGAAACCTGAAATGATCAATGACATCCTGGCAGCAGCTTCCCCCTATCCTGCTAATACAGCATCCAGAAAAGATCACCACTGACATCTATCTATTTATTCTACTTTCGTAGAGTCCAATGCAATTCTACAGGCTACAGATAAATTCTCATCCAGGTAGAGGAAGGTAGGATCCGCAGCACGTCCCCGGTCCAACACGCACCTCATTTATATGGCACAAAACGCGCCCTCGCACGACGGATACAGACGCTGACATTGCTACAAGCGCCCCAGACGAATGACAGAGTCCTGGAAAATGACGAGCATGATTCCTCCATCCGGTTGCGTAGGTCCAGTGAGAGAAGAGGGGCACACGGGACATTACTGTCTACTACCTAGCAAGTGCCCCGAACTGCGTCTCTGGACGGGGCTCAATGTGGTAAGCGTGATCAGGGCAAGCAAGGAGCTCGTGCAGCAGCATGGACGACAAGCACGTGGACTAGATCTGGAAACTTGAGAGAGGGGACAAAGCATATGGTAGGCGATGAAGCTGGGTCAGCCGCCTGATCCGAGCGGAGCAAAAGTGCCCCCCCTTGGTTCAGGCGATGGGGGGCCCATCGTACCTAGTGCCTTCGGCTTACTACTACCTATGATACCTAGATTGGACGTTACCAGGGCATCATCTTGAAACTACGGTCGTAAATGGCATGTATGATTGTATGTAAGTAAACGCGTGCAATCTGTAATAATGGCACTGCTAACGGGTCACGCGGTTGAAAGGGAGGAGAGGCAAAACGAAGCATAGTAGGTAATATTCACGTCCCAGAATACGCCTGCTGTCACGAAATAAAAAAACTAGCATACAAGCCTAGCCCAAGAGATTAAAAATCGCAATTTGTACGGCAAAGAGAAATTCGTCATCGTCATGATTACAAATGGCCGTGTCTTCAACGTGAACGCAGCAAGAGTTCGAGGCTCTGCTGTCTCGAGCGGCGAAATCAATAGTCATCATCGTACGTGTATTTCTTCGTCGCACGCCGATACTCGTCCGGGTGTGCTTTCTCGGCCTTGGCCTTCAAAGCGCTGTATAGACGGTCTCTGGTCAGTCTACTGCTCTGATTCGTTCTAGAGGGGAAAATACGCGAAACCGCGGATTCTGGCCTGTTGGCCGCCCGCTAGACTGCCAAGAAAGCCGTTTGCCAGCGGAGCGCGGCGGAGGCCAGAGTTCCGCCCAGCGGAGCGGAACCCTGTCCAGACGTCTGCCCTAACTCGCCACAACGCTTGATGCTGGAAAGAAGGGGAAACTTGCCTCACGCGCTTTTGCGTCCACTCAAGATCACGCTTCGTCTCTCTTGCGGTCTTGATTCCCTCGTTGAAGTTGGAGCGGACGCCTTTTAGACGTCGCTGAGCCAGAGCTTGCAACTCCATGAGTTCTCTCTGCTTTGCATTCAGCTGTCCGGAGCTGTTCAAATTTCTGGTTAGCAATTGAAATTCTTCAAATAAAGACAATGCTGTTTTTGCTGAAAAGAAAGTATGCCGAGATTTTGGCAAATGTGGAGTGAATGCCACCTCAACGAGACAGCGCGGGGAGACGTACGTTTGCGCCTGTGTTGCTAGGCTTCTGTCCAATGGAGTCGGATCGAACACATTTTGCATGCGATCGCTCAGGACATCCACAACATCGACTCCTGAGTATGACATGGAGCTTGAATCGTAATCTCCACTGGCGCTCCCGGAAGAGAAGCTAAAACCAGAGGCACGACTGCCCCCGACGGTGCTGTTGTCGGAGACCTCAGGCGGCGAACCAGCTACCCGGGAGATAGGGTAGAGGGCAGGGCCTGTAGGAGCCTTGGATGGAACGTTCATAGGAACGCTGGAAGGTTGGTAGTACTGATGTTGAGCAGCCATTGCTGGTTTGTGTTCTCAAGAGACAAACAGGAAGATGATAAGAACAGAGGATGACAGTGGACGACAACAGGTCGGTAAGACGTGAGGATTTCAGAAGAAGATAAGAAATAATAAAAGGCAGTGTGAAGAACCAAGAGATCTTGCTAAGAAGGTCTAATGTTATGTGATGAAGTCCGGAAGGGGTGGTCGAGGTCCGTCGGGAAGGTCTCGGAGGAAGCTGAAGAAGGGAGAAATAAAAAGAGAAGAGGGAGGAAAACAGACCTCGAGAAAAAAGAAGGGGCCTTTTATAGCCATGATCGGAGAGTCTTCCATCCGGCGGAACGTCCTTTGGCCTCCTCCTGGAGGGAGGGAGCCGGCGGAGGAAGGGAAGGGAGGAGGGTGGGAAGCACGCGTCCAAGCCCTCATCTTCCCCTTCACTCCCCCAATCCTAACTCCCGTATCTACCTCTGCCTGTTTTCCTCACCCCCAATTCGCTCCCTCCAGAGCCCGACCCCGCTCTGTTCGGGAAGAAAGAAAAAGGAAAAGGACTAGCCATTGTCGTTATCGTCATTCCTCCTCCACTAAGACTCCGTTCCGCCTCCCGTACCGCGCGGCATTGCTCCTCCGTACCCTGGGAATCCGAAGTTTCATCCCAACGCTCAATCACATTTGGGCATTCAAAAAAGAAAAACAAATTAAAAATAAGGACCCAAAATTACTAACCTCTTTAAATTAGAAATCCAAGGAAAGAGACGGAATAAAGGGGAGAAATTTGTCTCGCGCAATTTTCCTTGTCTGATAGTTCAATACGGGCTAGGGACAACATAAAAGGCCCGGTCCCCCCTTCCTCTTATTCTCTCTGCATCTCTATCATGGATTTCTCCTCTCCACACCCAGGCCTGCACCGCAACATTCCTTCCTCATCTGGAAGCCAGAACCTGTCAATGTGCAAATATTGGGACAAGAATCGGATGCCTTTCAGCGCTCCAAAGGTTGAAATAAACAAATAAAAGCCTGAAGAAGACTGGAAACTACAATGCACAATGGCATATCTGGCATATTAATTGAGGATCAGCTGGTACTCAGGATATATGCCAGCTGTTGAGTTGTCTGTGGCCCAGTTCTCCTCAACTCTGTGGCTGTCAGTCAGCCATTGCAGCCTCCTCTCTTCTGTCCTGGAAGATACAATCTCGGTTCGATATGTTGTCATATCATCTTCCACAGTTCAGGGCACATTAAATATTGTGTCTTAGCCTAGTAATCCCTCGTCACTTTATCAGAATGCTTCTAAAAAAATTGTGGACTTGATGAGCTGACAAGTTAAACAGGTCTTGAGGAAGTAGAGAAGATGAGGAATTATGTATCGGTGGCTCCACGTCGCGTACTGGGGATCAGATACGAAGGAATCGAGTTCTTAATGCCATTTTCGATTTGGCTCAAGCTCCTCAACGCTGGAAATCTGGTCATTCCTGGAGCCACCGGCGCCGGGCGGAGTCGGCGAGTCGATTCGAAAGGAAGGGCAAAGGAGCTGTGAACAAACCGCTACTTTATCAGTATTCAACAACTATTCAAAGGCCCAAGAAAAAAAAAGAAAAGAAAAAAAAGAAGGAGTGAGAAGAGTGGGGAAAAAACGAGAAAAAGAGAGAGGCGAAAGTGAGACTGTCGTTCCTTCAGCCTCCCCCCGCGAAAGAGATTCAGAAACGGAGAAACGCCGAGACGACTTGGGAGCGAAATGCCGAAAGACACTCCAGTCGCCGGGGCTGGGAAGAACTTGGTTCGGATATCGGGTATGGAAGATGAATATATGACAGCCGCTGCACGCAACCAGTCGTAGCGAGCTGTTTGCGAGGCGCCGGCGACTGCACCGGCGCAGGCCCAATTTTCAACGAGGCTGGCACAATTTCCTGACGTATTTGATAGGGAATATGTACATGGTGGTATATACAATCGAATCGACGTTTCGGGCAAGAAATGATGTTAAGTTGAGCATCATTCTCGACTTGCACGGACAGGCTCGGATTGGAGAAAGCAGCGTCTTGGTGCTTACAGGGTCGGCGGCACCAGTGGCACTCCAATTATTTTCTATTCGTCTAATGCAAGAACGATCATTACGGCCTTACCGCACTTACTTCAGTGCTCTGTTTCGCTGCCTCATGAATCCAAGCTTTTTTCATCACACAATGCTCTCAATTATACGACCTTGCGCCACCCGACGACGGTCCTCGGAGAAGAAGAGACATTCTTAATCGCATCTAGACTGATCCTGTTCAATTCGTGTGTGCGGTGGCACATTGTTCAGTACAAGGTAACCAGCGGCGACGACTTCTGGCAAGAAACTTTTAGTCCATATGTCCGACCTCTGGCCCGCGTTGCTGGTCCACGAAGACTTCGGCTGTTTCGACGAACAGAAAAGCCCCCATGCCCGATCCTGACGGCTGCCCGCCCAGAACCTACCCTACCTTTTTTAGCATTGCATCACTGCACTGAAATCCTGCTAGACCCACACAGGCTGCTTGTTACTTGCGGTGTCTCCTACGCAACCGCTGCTCTTATGGTTTGACTGCCAAACCTTCGTTGACGCAGCCTTATTCAATGATCACCCTGTCTACCCTTCCTTCTATTTTCGATCGTCAATCGAATTTCAGCCCAACGGAATGCATGGTTGCAGCTCATACTCGCCGTTGGCACTAAGGTGAGAATGTCAAGACCGCCACACCGCCACCACCACGACACTATGCATTCACTCATTGAGGACATAGTATCATGAGACGGTCCGCTATGCGACACAAGGGAAACGTTTATATATTTTCTTTTCCCAAAATATATATATATATATATAATATATGTTCTTACAATTTTTTTTTGGGCTCCAGGATCTGTGGGGTTGAGGGGCGATTGGCGAGATCCTCACCTATTGCGACGGTGCATCCATCTGGCCGTGCTTTGCACCTTATGCATGTCTTCACCGCCACAAGCCAGACTCACGTACGAGAATACTAGTATGATACGGGGGGGTCCGGTAGCGCTGCCTAACTAGGTATTTTTTAATCCTAGACCCTGACGAAAAAACGCAAATCCTCGTTACGACCAATACGGATGCCCGGTGCACCGAGTATTAATGCATCGCTGCCCGTTCTAGCCCTGGAGCTCCCGAAGCCTGCTGACCCCCCCTGCAGCCGACTCTACTGCCCACAATGAGTACTTACTATCTAGTACAGCATCGAGTTTGCTGTCATGTCGTGGCATTATTACCGCTCTCCAAGCTACCTAGTACCTAGGTAACTGTGCGGTGTTTGATATGGACAAGGAAGGACGTCCGTGTCATTGAGGGATTCGCCCGCTCAAAGACGGTCAAGCACCCTCCTGCAGTGCATCCGTTAGCTCCCCATGTATATGTATTATGTACATCCCCTCTTTTGTCGGTCCCTACGTGTTCTTTGGGGAGGTTTGGCGCTATGATTCGCCCGTGCTTCCTCACCTGCAGAGACGCAGGATGTCTGTCGTGGACAAACGGGTACCATCGCGGAGACCAATCTGAGTAGCCATAACGGAATAGGACACGTGCTGTGCTTCTTTTCTTTTCTTTTCTTTTTTTTTTTTTTTTAATTATTTTCGTCCCCTTTTTCTCCAACCGTTAAGAACCGTTTTCTGTCAAGTCGGGAAACCAACGTGGTTGATATGTCAATTGTGGCAGGAGACACCACTATGTCTACACCTACGAAGGACGGGGGAAAATAAAATAGGCTTAATTGATTTTCGACTGGAAGTCGACGTCCTGAACTGTGCCTCGACTCTGATCCGGCCCCAATAATATCTCGATATGCTCAACGCAAGAGCTAAATATTATCTATCTCAGGGTAGACGTCAACTCGGAGACACCGGCAGACCAGTAAGCCTACCATTGTCACGAAAAGGAAGTAAAAAGGATAATAAGAACACAATATCAGAAGCAAAGTGCTGCACTTTAGAAACGTGCATTCTATACTTCCTGTAATTTGACTGATCTCTCTGGAAGACATGGCCAATCACACTTTACAAGTCTGGCATCGGACAAAAGTAGATTATATAGTAGAACAGAGAAGTAGGAGCAAGGGAATAAGACACAAGAAAGAAAGAGGAAAAAAAAAAAAAAACAAACAAAAAAAAAATTAGCAAATCCATTAAACCTAATATTCCTTCGCCACAATGCTGATGAACCCTTGGTATCATCACCTCAATTAAAACACCGAGTGAAATGCAATGGGAGGCCTCCCTTCCCGCCGAGGTATGCGTAATGGCCCAAAACCATGAGGAAAAGAAAAAAGAAAAAAAACTTTCGAAAAACGACGTGTAATGAGAGACCGACCAAGGCCAAAACAATTCCAAACGCGCCTTCCCTCCCGGCCCCCGGGATATTACCTCTTGCACCGTAACAACAATGAAGAATAGAAAGGCCTTTAAGGCCCCCGTGTCCATAGTCCAGTTAATACAAGGTAAGTGAAAAAGGTGTAAAAAAAATATTCCAGCGCAGGAAAAACGTCAGTCTGCGGCTTAGAATAGATCGTATTGTTGCATTTGTCACGGCTTGCTGCTGATATTGAAACGGTCTTGAAGAAGGACTAGTGGCCGATTGGGATCGAGCATTCCCATTATCATTCTCCCCAGTTCGTTGTGCCTGATTGGTTTCGTCACATAGTCGTTAAAGCCCGCGCGTGCAGCATCCTCGATTTGATCCGTCATCGCGTTGGCAGAGAGAGCCATGATCGGAACTTGAGGGTATCGATTTTCCTGCTCCCACGCACGAATCTCACGGCAGGTCTCGTACCCATTCTTTATAGGCATCTGGATATCACACTGTTACGCGAAGGTCAGTTACCATATACTGTGCGTTGAGGAATCGAATAATGAGCACACTCACAATAATGAGAGAGTAGTATCCGGGTTCCTTGGCAAAGACCATATCCGTGCATTCTTGTCCATTAGACGCAGTCTCGGAGATCACCTTGATCCTGTCGAGGTATTTCAACATAACCTATGATCAAGTCAGCCAAGGAAAGGACATTTCGACGAAGAGGAAAGCAAAAATGCTCACCATGCGATTGGTCGCTTCATCCTCAACAAGCAGCACCCGATGTCCCTTACTACCAACGACTGACTTCACCATCTTCGTCACGGTTCTAAAATTATCGTTGATTTCCCTCGCCATATCTTGGTTTCGATCCTTGCTCAGGTCACGTCGGTTGCAAGGGTCAAATATCGGTGAGAAGGTAGACGGCTTCAGAGGTTTGGGAACGGTATACACCATTTTTCCACTGGCGTTCAACTCGACAATCTTCGACTGGACTTGACGTTTCTGATACAGATCGCAAACGATCACGAGAGTGGGCACCTTGCTACGCTCACACGACGAAACGTATTGCATGACATCCAAAACGTCATCGACCGGTAGATTGACAACCAGATGGGTCAGGTCGGAGGGGGGGTCATCATCATTCATCGAGTCTTTCCATTCCTCGATATCTGCCTGCGACACGATCGTAAGACTGACCTCGTGCGGAACCACCTGCTCGATGTGCTGTTTGATAGCCTCGCGCGTGTTGTCAGGGGAAGCCAATATGAGAATCGAGAATGGGCCGCGACAAGATTCGGGTAGTTGATCCAGGGAGAATTGTGAAGCCGACAAATGCGAAGCAGCAGCACTTGGAAAAGGTGAGATACCAGGAGATAACCTATCATTAGTAGACATCACTTGATCGAATTTGACATGCTGATCAGTGGTATGGAGATCCGGCGTTTCGAGCGGCGAGCGTATCACAGGAGCAGAGCTGGCGAGCTGATACGGAGAGTCATGGTCAAATCTACGGGAGCCACTATACATTTCCGGGCTCCTGGAGGAACCATCCAGGCCCATAAGAGGTGACTGCAGCCCGAGGTATGAGGCAGACCTGGACAAAACCACGCCAACTTCGGATTGACTCGACACCTGTCTGGAGAGTTGAAGTTGCTCAGGATCAGTAGAAGCGGGAACATCCACGACCACATAGAAGGAAAACTGCGCCCCTTGTCCTTCTTTACCAATGGGGACCAGTGTGCCACCGTGCATCTCAACGAGTTGCCTCGACAAGAACAGCCCGAGACCACTGCCCGCATGTTGCTGAGAGCTGTTCGTTTCGAGTTGACTGAATCTCTGCATTAGCCGCTGAGAGTCACCGGCACTAAATCCCTTCCCGGTGTCCACAACGTCAAAATTCAGTAGCATCTGCGACGGCTTCAGTTGAACAGAAGGATCACGGCGAATGGAGCACGCGGCGTAGATCTCTCCATCGGACGTGAACTTGACCGCATTCCCAATAAGATTGATGAGCACTTGCCGAATCCGGAATCTGTCTCCGATCACCATAGCAGGCACCTCAGGATCCATCAAGTAGTTGATTTCGAGACCCTTGTCCAACGCTCTAGATGCAATTGTATCGATGACATCCTCGATCAAGGACCGTACGTGGAACCACGAACTGACGAGGGTCATCTTCCCCGCTTCGACTCTGGAAACATCCAAGATATTGTCAACAAGCTCACGCAGATTGGTCGAGCTGTTTTGGATAGTGTCAAGCATGCGCCTCTGGTCGCTGTCGAGTTGGGTATCGAGGATGAACGGTATCGTGCCCAGTATCCCGTTCAAAGGCGTTCTGATCTCATGAGACATATTACTGAAGAATTTCGTCTTAGACTCCATTTCCTTATTCAATCGCTGCATGGCCTTATTGAGTTCTTTCTCGAGAAGCTTCCGGTCATTAATGTCCGTGCACGTCCCGTACCACGAAGCTTCCCCATTGCCGAAACTAATGGTTTCTGCTCTGACAAGTCGGACCAGATGCCAGCGATAGTCGCCTCCTTTGGAGCGAAGGCGAATCTCAGTTGAGTAGAATACGCGCCCGTTCTCATCCTTTTGAACGGAGATGACTCCTCGTTTTAGAAGGTCACCCAACGCCGGTGTAACAGCACGAGGGACCTGCTGCCCTTGAGGCTTAGAGTCGGGTAAAGTGTCTGTAGACTCAGGGGAGGGAAGGGAGAAAAGGCTGCATTTCCCGAGATCATCTGGGTGGACATGTTTTGCAAAGCCCAAGTTCAGTGCCTCTTCTATGGGCTGGCCGCTATACAAACGCCACTGGTCGTTGGCAAATATAAGTCCGCGATATTCGGCAGCTTCAAACACCACCTGCGGAATTGAATTAGAGAATGCCCGGTATTTGGCGTCTATCGCAAATTTCTCTCTCTCTTTTGCCGCTTTCATCTCTGCGACATGCTGCTCATGCACATCAAGGAACGAACCGATCCAATAGAGGACTTCACCCGTAGCAGAGAGAAGAGGATTTGCCCGAAAGATGAACCATCGATAAGACGATTCATCATTGAAGCGCTTGACTCGCACCCTTTCTGTAAACTGCGAACCTGTTCGCAAAGCATTCTCCCAATTGCCAGCTATAGACTCTAGTTCGCTGCCGTGTATATTCTGCCAAGGATCCCTCGATCTCTGCTCTTGAGGCTGACTTCGTCTATACGCATCAAATTTCGTGTTTGTCCATATGACTTCGCCACTTTGAGGCTTCGCGAGGAACAAATGCAGAGGGACGGAATTCAGCATTAACTGAGCCACCGTGTCCGGAAACGGGCGTGACTGCAGTTCGCGGTGTAGCTGAGAGTAAAAGGAGTTGACCGACGTGTGGCGTGAGGAGGATCCACGCCCCGAGGACATGGCAGGAGTGATCGGAACACTCTCTTGGTTGGCAGGTGTCACGTCTGGATCGGCACCCTGCTGCGCAACCTCTTCGCCCGGATTTCTCCAAAAAATTCCTGGGGAAGGAGGGGGGGAAGATCCAATGCTCTGCTTCATCTTGGAAGTCCTGTTCCGGGACAAGCCAGCAGTCTCACGAAGACTTCGGGATCGCTTGACATTAAAGTAGCTGTCCGCGGCGTCATTGCCATGTTTCGCTGCAGCCCCCGGAGAAGTTGCCTGGTTGCCCGGGGTCCCATAAATCGTATTACTGAAGCCAGCCACCGGGCTATTCAATTGAGACAGATAAGGACTGAATTTAGTCGAAGCCGACCGATCAGCTGGACTAGGAAACCCAATATGAGGTACTGGCGAAGAATCGTCCGATAATGTGGTACTGACATGACCACTGAGGCCGGCAGCAAGCTCTAGCTCGCTGTTTTCGCTTGAGAACGTTCCGCCGAGTCCCAAGAGTTGTCCAGAGCGAGAAGACTCGACTCTACACGTGACCTGTCGCTCTAGCTGACTATACTGCTGGGCCAGAGAAAAAGAGGTTGCCAGATGTGGCGTGAGATATGACAGAGACTGCCGCAGATTGGCAGGATACGGCACCACGGGAGACAGTATTGACAATATAGCTACCGGGAACCTCAATGTCGACGAGGACGCGTCTGTCGATGCACGAACGTGGATGAGAGGAATATGGACGACAGACTTTGCTCGGTCTACGCCAATGGCTTCCAACGGTTCTAGCTTGGAGTAATCATGCACTGGTGGATTCTTCGAAAAGGCAGCCTCGTCGACAGAAAGCGTAGTGAAGAAAGGATTTTGCTCTGCATGCGCACGAGGCGCTGGTGACGGAGCTGGAGATTGGGACCAAGGAGACGGAGGGACTTGCTCGTATTCCTCGTAGGTTTCCATCGGTTTTTGCGTGGTCCCTTGAGGGGTATAAAAGGGAGTGTGAGGATTGGAGATGGATCTGGCACGCGTCGAGCGGAGATTCGGTTGTTCTGGAACCTGGGGCTTAGCACCTGGAGTGATTTGAACCTTATCGTCGGGGGTTTGTAGGACTTCATTGTCGCGAAATCTCGAAGGCCCAACTTGGTCCTGGGAGTATTCTCGCGTCAGGACAACAGGCTTCGTTCGCCCGAACAATTTAACAACCCCGGTTCTCTTGATTAACGGGTCCGTCTCAATCTCCAGAGGTCTCGGCATCGGAAAGATAGCCTGACGGATCTCTTGTTGGGGGCAGCCCAACGGGTCACCAGGTTGCTTCTCAAGTGTCGGGCGGTCCCGGCTCTCAAGTGGCTTCTGCGTCGACCCAGGATCTGCGCCGGCACTGTCCCCCGCAGATACACCCGCTGCTTTCAGTCTAGCCAGGTTCTGCAGCCGAGGGGCGTCACGGCTAGACGTGGTTCCGAATCCAGCAAAGGAATGTCGCGAAAAGAGTCCTGGCCGCTTGGAACGAATGGTTGGATCTGGTCGCGCCGTGTTCATGACATCTGCTGTCTGCTCTTTCCTCTCGGTCCTGCCGACGCCGGTCGACGTAGTATTATTGGTGACAGATCCTTGTTTCCACGGCTTGGGTTCATAGGCAGCATCGCTTCGACCACTGAAATTCTGGTTGAAAACAGCCTTCTGACTCCAAGGCACATTTTCAAGATCCGTCGAATCCCCCGGGACCGCAATCGATGCTCGCTCCGCGAAATAGTGCTTCTGCAAAATATCCACCAAGTTTGAGAACCATGCGTCAAGTCCCGGGTCAGAATTGAGCTTCAACAATAGATCGTATAGATTAGGACTAGGATAATTCGGGTCTTCCGGGACCTGCTTGCTTTCGGGAGGGAGAAAGGTAGTGTGTGAAAATTGGTTTTCTAGATGGACTTCATGATCTTCAGGGATGGAAGAGGGAATCTTTGAGTCTTTGAGCTTCTCCACCGGGAACCTTAATTTGAACGATCCGCTGTGAGGCTCGCGTTCTCGCGGCACGTTGGAACCCTGATGCGACGGCATCCTTGGGAAAGGATATGCCGGCGTTTGTCTAGAGGACTGGTCTGTCCTCCCACCTGCACTTGAGTCGCCCCTTAAAGTAGCATCGGAGCCGGTTGAGTCTGCGGCGGATGGAAATGATCCAGCTTCCGGTAACGTGGTTGGAGGAGTGGCGTTCGGGATACGAATCTTCCTTGCAACATCATCAGGGAGTACAGGCCTTGTATCCTTCTGGGAATGATGTTCACGGCCAGTGGGTTGAGGAGACCGGCGTTGGCCTTGCAGCTGTTGATGGGCAATTATTCCCTCCATCTGTCTCCGCAGCTCATTGACTATCTCGAGGGTCCTGCCATTATCTTCATTATGCGCATCACCCGACAGTGCAGGGTGGTTTTTAGCCAAAGCCGCAAACGTGTTCACTGCGGTGTGGTCGAGCCCGTGTGACTGAGGGTGGAGGGAAGGGCGTGCTGCTTGAGATTGAGCTTGCGGTTCCACCGGCCACCAACTATCCTCATGGCTCATGTCGGAGGAACCTGAACTGGCACGGCGGTCAATACGCGTCGGTGTCGACTGGGAGGAACGGGGATTAGAAGGGAGAGCGGCTATGGGATCCTTCGCCTCACCCGGCGATGGAAGCGGAGTCGTCTTCATACCGAGAAAGTCGACCTTCGCTTCTCCCTCCCACCGCCGGTAGACAGATCAGACTTCCTGAGTGAATCCAACGCGTTGACGGTGAAACAAAATGCTCATATCTCGGTGGAAGCCAGCTCTGGACAGTCAGATACAACCGGATGAGGAGAGGAGAGGAGGAGGAAGAGCGGGGGGGAGTGGGCGCGGGGAGTCGCAAGCCACGAATATTCGGGGATCTG
Organism: Byssochlamys sp. BYSS01; assembly: GCA_002242795.1. Lineage (NCBI taxonomy): Eukaryota > Fungi > Ascomycota > Eurotiomycetes > Eurotiales > Thermoascaceae > Paecilomyces > Byssochlamys sp. BYSS01. The sequence goes on from NIXA01000013.1 coordinate 630,286, forward strand.
AAGAAAGAGCGCCAAAAAACGGTTGACAGGGGAGCGGTGTGGACGTGGATCAGAGGGCTGGGGGAGACACGACGGACAGAGGGTTCGAGGACGCGGTTGAGTCGAGGAGATATGCGCGAGCTGGAGATACGGCAAGCAGTTACGAGTCGCACTGGTGATGTACCGACTGTGCCGAATGGGGAGAAGATAGGAGAGGTTGAAGGGAACAGGATGGGCGAGAGTTGGAGCGCAAAGAGCGTCTGCAAAGATCGGAAATGGCCCACCACCTCTGGGGAGACCAGCCTATGACGTAGCCACCGCACGGGGGAAGCACGGTTTGCCTTTCGGGGGATGTGACTGGGGCTTCACTAATTGCTACTATTTCGTTTCTTTTCTTTTCTTTTCTTTTTCTTTCCCAGAAGCAATTTTACAAGGGGAAAGAAAAAGAAAATTAGGACAAAGGGCATTATTCAGCATGGACGATTATGATTGCTATGGTAATTATTACTATTATTACTGCTTCTTATGACGGCTCTGAGCCTTTGAGTGCAATGAGTGGGGACCGGGAAATATAAGAAGAATAATCTCCTGGGGCAGTTATGACTATTATTATTACTATTGAGGCTGGGGGGACGTCATTTTACAAGGAAGCCTGGTGGTGGCTACAACCCAAGCCTGTATGTACATAGAAGCTTGTCGAGGTTTGCGGGACCCGATAATTGCGATAATGAAGCAAAAGTCGACCAGTGTAGTCGGCGCAGTGAGTCACAAAGAAAGAAAAGACCCCGGCTGGAGTCGCGCACAACCGCCACGAGAGAGAAGCGAAAGGATCAGACGAAAGGGAAAGGAATGGGTGAAACGAAAAGGAGAGCGCGCGTTCCCAGGGAATGGCCAGGTGGGTCAACCGCGCTTCTGGCCTCTGTTCTGGAATTTGCCCTCCAACTAACGCTGCGCAGTGACATCACTGTACATGTCAGCCTCACTGCATTGAGGAGTTCTTGGCGAGCACGCCCGTGGAGAGTGGCCACTTACTGACTGACTGACTGCAAGGGTTTAGGTTTTTGAGGTTTGCGTGCAGAAATTTAGAGATTCACTTTTGCCCCTTCTCCGATTTCTTCCCTTCTCTCGTTTGATGTTTCGGTTGCCCCTCAGATCCTCTGATTCGCAATGCCTGTGCAATTCCACTGGCAGAACTTCGGTGGAACAAGTCGGATGTCGGGTCGAATCCCGCCATGTGACCTCGGGATAAAACCCCCACTCGGCCCTTCCAGTCCAGTTGGCAGGTTTCTGGTTCGTCGTCCCGTAGGAACAATCCTGTCCTCCGGCGTACAGGTCACCGGAGTTCTCCGTACATGGTGCTGTGTTGTGTTCTGGTCGACGGTCCCCTGGGTCAGTCACCGTCGTTGTTTGTTGTTTGTCATGTTCAGCCCCCAAATAATGAGAGACACTGCATCTCCTTTGGATCTCGGTGACACCATCTGCTTATTGGCCCCCACTGGGGACACACACACACGTCAACACACATCAAATGTCCCGGACCCCTGCAGAAGCTGCTCATCCAGATCGGCCACTTGACTTGTTGATACCTGTATTATTGTCATATCAAGTTGCATGCATGCCATGCAAAGACCGGCTTCCAGTTCAATAATACTATTATTATATTGGCTGATGTCAAGTTGCCAGTTTGCTGGCCATTTTGTTATGGGAGAAGAGATCCCCACAACTTCCTTGTATCATTGGAGCAGGATTTCGGTTGCGTACATGAAGTTGCTGATCCGTATACTGCTACCAGTAGTATATGCTAATTATACGTAGCCTGCCATCTCAATCAGTCGTCTTATGGGCACTACCTGCCTAGCGCCTACTAATACCTAGGTGGGTATGTAGACGATGTACAAGGTGCAGCACCAGTAATAATAATACAATAATTATTATTATCCCAAATGAACCGTCCTCTCCAGGGCTGGAAATGCAGGGCGCTCGGGGCCTGCTGCATGACTTCCCGACAGCGCCGATCAGCCTTCTTCCTGCCGGCGCGTGGCTCCATGGCGGCCTGTAGTCGAGCCAAGCTGTCGGATGCCGCGCCTATCTTTTCTTCCCTGCGCCGGCCGAGCAAGAAGCATTGCCCATTCTTATTTCACTTAATTAATTTGCCGCCCGCTAAAGAATTTTCCGCGGCAGTTGCTTCGTACATTTTCACCTGACTGACCACGGGGAAGTTGATTACCGTATGATTAAAACGGTTGTGCACTCAGTGATGCCCCATTCTGCAGACTAATTATCACTTCAAGAATCTCTTCAATTCATCCACTCTGGATCAAAATCCGCCATTCGGATGCCATAACGATGGCCTGGGCTCCGGAGGGCCCGGGGAAGAACCTCTCCCACATTTGGCAGGTTGGGTCAATCGCCGCCGTTTGCCCCTCGAGCCGGGAGGGGAGAAGTCAGAACACTGGGAATGGGCCTCATCCGGTATTACTAATACAGCGGGATCCGGTCCATGGGAGCCAGTCACTGGCCGAACCGCTGGCCCAAAACCCCCCTCTCCCACAACCCCCGGACATTGACATTGGTGCCCGGGTACATTCGACAACTCCCCCAAGTAGAACTAATTAACTGTTTGACATATGGAGACGCACGCCTGCCTGTTTGATACCTAGAGTTCGAACTACTTAGTATCCATCTCCTAATTACAACAGTTCGTTCCTCATGACTCAAATGGACGACATGGAAGTCGAGCCTCTGTTTCATAGCATACTTCAGTGTCGTTCGTTTCAGGATAGAAATAAAACCAAAGAATCGTAATCTTCAAGAAGCAAAAGGAACAAGAGATAATAAGTAGCGAACCGAAAAGAGAAAGAGCAGAGAAGCAAAGGAACCTGAAGAAGCTGGGAGACCTCGCCATCTGACCTCCTTTGAATCCTAACTCAGGATCAAGACCGACCGCTGACTAAGAATTGGGCATTTTCCAAGATGTCCTGCTCGTGGGCTGCCACGTCCTGGTCATCGTAGTCGTCGCTCAACTGGCTCTGCTACAGGGTCACCGGTGCTCGGAGTGCGTTCATCAGCACGGTCAGCATATCCATCTCCTTTTGGCGATCCCTGACCTCGTCTTCCTGTCCTCTACGATTGCATCGATCACCCTCCCACCGCCGTCTTTCTCCTGCTTGCGGTCTCGCTCCGCAGATGGGAGTTGGACGACTTCCACGGGCCGTTTCGCACTTTTGCACAACCCCGCTTACCAGACATTTTTGCCCCGTCCTTCCTCTAGGAATCTATGGCCATTCTCCGGGTTGGCTCTGGATGAGGTTCTGTGAGAGGTTTTGCTAATACTTGCCCGACATGTCGTCGTCACATATCTTTGCCGAGGACCTACCGATTCCGCCAGCGCGACTCTTTGAACGATTAGCCCAACTGCCTGGGTATACTTGGGACTACGCAACAGAGCCATTCCACTCTTCTTATAATAGTTGGCACGTCTGTGGCCTGCGCCAGTCTGTCGATTCCGATGTCTCCACCCCGGCTGCCACGTCCTCTGGACCGTCCACCTCCGCTAAGAAGTCTCCTCGAGCCGACTCGCGACCTGCCTTTCGCCATCAGTGGAGGAGTAGCCTGAGCGAGACCAGCAGTGATCTATCCTTCTCTCGTGCCGATAATGAATACGTCTTGATGCCCGTGATTGCTCGGGTTTCGTCACAGGTCGTGAGGCTGGAGCGGGAATTTCACATGCTGAGGTCGATCGTGCAGACGTCTGATCCCGACTGCAACCATACAATCCGGCCCGTAGATCTTATGCGCCTACCGCCAGACCCTGCCGAACACACCCCCCTCTTGGTGGCCATCTACGAGTCGGCCGGGCGTAACATGCTGCGCGACTTTGTCGCTTTCGGGCCCGCTTGGTTCACGTTCGGTGACAAGAGCGATAGCAACAGTGCGACTCCGGGTGAGCAGGTTTCTCTTCCGGAATTCCTTGATTTTGCAGTCGGAGCTTGCGATTGCCTCGAACTCTTACATTATGGGCTCAAGGCGATCCACGGTGAAATTCGGGGTGATGCATTTCATTTCAATCGGGAAACTGGAATGGTCAAGCTTGCCAACGCGGGAAATGGTGCGAGATCCTTCGACAACGTCCTCAGCGATGGATGGTCCGCTGTCTCAAGAGAACTTGGCGTGAAAAACAAGCTGCAGTTCATTGCCCCAGAGCAAACGGGAAGAACGCCAACCGAGCCGGATAGTCGAACAGACATCTACGCACTGGGGGTGCTCTTCTGGACCATGTTGGTCGGGGAGCCCGCATTCAATGGAAATGATCCTTTTGAAGTCGTGCAGAATGTCCTAGGCAAGAAGCTGCCTCTCGTCTCAACAATAAGAATGGATATCCCTGACGCGATTTCGGCTGTCATTCAAAAGATGACGCGGAAGTCGGTCAATGAGCGATATCATACTATTTCGTCCGTGAAGAGGGATCTCATTCAGATTGCAGAACTCCTGGGCAATGGCGATAGCGAGGCGCTTGCAAACTTCGAAGTTGCTCAACATGATGTTTCATCCTTCTTCACACTCCCAACGCGCATGTTTGGCAGACATGAGGAATATGACAGGATCATATCTGTTGTCGAGAAGGTAAAAATACACCAGCAATATGCTCTTTCAAGAGCAGCCGCGCACGGACACAATGGACTTTATACCACTGGCTCATTCACTTCTTTGTCCGAGATGCGACAGGATAGTTTCGAAGTTGCCTCCATGTCCAGTGAGTCCTCAATGCCGCTCGCCTCCAGAACCAACTCCAACAGCGGACCCTATCCACTGGGGCGCGTTATCACGCACGACTCGATGCAGAGTAATGAGTCGTCTCTATCTACTCAGCGGCCACTGCCGAGCCCCAGCAGGGCAAAGAGTTCAGTTGGTTCTCGATCGTCTTTGGATAATACCGATCGAGATAGTCATCTGTCCCCAAATTCTATCGCTCAGAACTCCATGGAGTCTGGGAGTTCTCTGAGCAGGCATACAGCCTTGCCCAAGCCCCCGTATAATAGCTGGACAGAGATTATCACAATCAGCGGCGCTGCCGGTCTAGGAAAGACGGATCTTCTAAATCGCATTCAACCGGGCATCCGCAAACTAGGTTACATTGCAGTTGCCCGCCTGGACCGGGCTCAGAGGGTGCCTTATGAACCTTTCGCTAAGGCTCTGGCCAGCATCCTTCGTCAAATATTTTCCGAGCGCGATGTCAACACGGACTATCATGACGGTGTCCGCACGGCCTTGCGGCCCATATGGCCGTCCCTTCATAGAGTTTTGGGCCTCCCGGAGCACCTGATGTCTCTGGGAGGGAAGGACAACCAGGCGTCGTCCAGTGCCTCCGCCGCTCAACACCTCTCGAAGGAGGGTACCACGAAAGGTGAACCTTCTAAGCGTGTCGGCATTCCCGTCTTGAGCCGTGGCCAGAGCTGGTCCGATTTCTTTCTTTCGAATGCTGCGTCAAAGAACATGCGGCTTATGGAGACCTTTTTGGAGATTCTTCGGATGCTGTCTCAATCCAGATTGGTGTGTGTGTGCCTTGATGACGTGCACTTCGCTGATGATGAAACGCTCGAATTGGTACTGGGCATTGTGAAGGCGAAGTTGCCGTGCATCCTTATCCTCACGAGCAACCAAGCTGAACTTACCTCCGATTCTATCGAACCACTTTTAGATGCAGCCAGTCCCCACGTTACACGGATCTCGCTCCATCCACTCGGGGAGGATGAAGTCATGCAGTTTGTGGCAGCAACAATGCACTGCGACCCAAACCCGAACTTGACTCCTCTCACCGCTGTGGTTTTGGAGAAGAGTGGAGGAAATCCGTTCTATGTGCGGATGATGCTCGAGACGTGCTACAGCAAAAATTGTATTTGGTATTCGTGGAAGAATTCGAGGTGGGAATTTGATCTTGATCGGATATTTAGCGAATTTGTCTCCCCGAGGTACGGACAGGGTCTTGGGCTATCCTTCATCGCGAGGCAACTTCAGGAGTTGCCTCCTGCTGCAAAGTCGATATTGGTTTGGGGTTCATTGCTAGGAAACCCTTTCCCCTTCTCCTTAGTACAGAAACTGCTTACTAGTGAGTTTCTGTACTCAAGCGAAGATGATGATGAGGTCGACCTTACTTGTCCAGGTAATGTGGACCTCATCAGACTATCGGAAGCCGCGATAGTCGTTGGCCTGCAGCACTTAGTTCAAACGTATTTCATTACTCCTGGAGAGACAGATGATGAGTTTAGGTTTGATCAACCCCTATGCCCTTGTGTTCGTGTGTTCGTCTATGCAATGTTCTCTAACTGTGTTTGACAGATTTGCCAATGATCGAATTTCACAAGCCGCCGCATCCTTGAGGGAAGGCCGCAACGTGGAGAAAATGCACTTTATCATTTCTCAGACAATGATGAAGTATTATCACGATCACCGAAGTCGCTATGCGATAGCTCGTCATATAGCGCTTGCCTCGAACCTCATTAAATCACGTGTTGAGGAAAGGCGCGATTACAGAAAGATTCTTTGGGATGCTGCGCAGACCCTCACTCAGTCCGGCGCACGACGCACGGCCCTTTCGTACTTCCGTCACTGCATAGATCTTCTCCAGGAGGACCCCTGGGATGATAGCCGACTGGATGTCGATTATGATGAAACGTTACGTCTGTATGTTGCAACTGCGGAAATGGTATGGTTACAAAGCCATGATGACGAAGTCATGGAACTGTTAGATGCGATTTTCAAGCACGGCCGAAGTCCGGTGTGCAGGTCGAAGGCTTGGATCACGAAGGCCAGAGTATATGGACGGAAAAATGATCATTCTAGAGCGTTGGGTTGCCTACTCACCTGCTTGGAAGAGCTGGGCGTAGAAATTGGAGGGAATACAACTTATGAAGAATGCGACGCGGTTTACAAGAAGATAAAGGCGCATATTGAGACAAGTGACCTCGAGCAACTTTGTGGCACGCCAATCTGCCAGGACATCAACATGGTCACTATCGGGGCAGTCATGGCAGAGGCGATGACAGTCACTTTCTGGGGCGATGCGCTGACCTTTTACCGAATGGCAATTGAGATGATGAACATGTACTTCTTCAGAGGTGGCTTTGTGGAGATCGCAATAGGTTGTTCACACCTATCCATGATCGCCTTGAGCCGATTTAGGGATCTGGACCTGGCAACAAAATTGGGCGACTGTGCTCTATTATTTATGGAGCGCTGCCCGGATCCACTTACCCAGACAAGAGCGTCTGTCACCCAAAATCTCTACGTCAACCACCTGCGTATCCCGATAGCATCGACCCTTCCGGCCCTCGAAGCTTCACTGGAAACATCGCTTGTCATGGGTGATCCGTACATAACATTGACAAGCATCTGGGCAATGGGGATGACTCGGCTTTATTTAGGCCATGATATGGCACAAATTGAAGCTTTCTGCAACGACAGTCCCGAGGATCACCAAGGTTGGATGAACAATACCGGTGCCGGTGTTTGTATCCTTGCAACGAGGCAAGTTGCGCGTGCTTTGCAAGGGAAGACCTTCAGCGGGTCTCCCGAAGGCGTTATGTCGGATGAGGAGCACGACACGCTCGATTTCATTGACTTTTTGAACAACAACGGGAGCTTTCCAGAGTGCCCTCGTAACCTCTACTGGGGTCTCGGCATGATACCTCTCTTCATTTTTGGGTACAGAGAGAAAGTAATTGAAGTGGGCGATCGAATGTTGGACAGCCTTCGCAACTTGTGGTCAGTCCGAGTCAGGTACTCTGTGTATTTCTATCTGGCATTGTCCTATCTTACGCTACACGCCGAGAACCCGACGGCCGGGTATCTCGATGAACAAAAAATGGATCTAGTCATGAACTACAAGGAAATAGTCGACTTTGCGCGGACTGCTTGTGATGCAAATTATGGGATGTGGTCGTTATTGTTAGACGCCTTAATTTGTGAGATTGAAGGCGACTATTCCTCCTCTATCCAGGCCTTTGAGGTAAGCAAGCTATGGTGACAGTTATCATGGAGCCCCCGCTAACTCGACCACCAGGCTGCCGTCGATCATTGTCAGGTAAATGGCTGGCCGTTAGAAGAGGCTCTCGCCCTAGAGCTGCAAGGTATGTACATTGCTTGTTGATATTGCCTCCCTACCAATTTGCTTTATGCGCTTGCGTCTGATAGATCGCAGCGGAATTCCTCGTGCGACGTGGTGCCAAGAGAGCTGCGCGGTCTTTAATCCAGGAAGCTAGTACCGCGTGGGCCTCGATAAGTGCAATCGGCAAGGTGATGCAGCTCGCAGAGAAACACGAGTGGTTACTGAAGGCGGCTACTACGTCGAGAACCGTTGACACTGGGTGTCAGACTGTGGATACCGTTCTTGAAGTCAATCGCGACCCTGAGCCAGACATCATCCACCACCACGACGTACTCGCTCGTACGAATGTGGAAGAAGATGCGAGAAAAGACGCATGGATTCGGCAAAATGGGTCAATACCTGGCTCGGGTCCTTTTGATATTTCTAGTGTTGGACTGGGTAAGTTGATCCAGCATCGGACGGCACCCGCTTGTTTCTTGCTCGCCTTTTCTCCCTTCTCCCCTTCGCCCCCTCCACTCTACTAACATGCGAACAGATATTATCGATTTATCGAGCATACTCGAATCCAGTCAGGTCATGTCCTCTGAACTTCAGATAGACAAACTCTTCACGAAGATGATTGAGATCATCCTGGAAGCTTGCAACGGGTCTGACTTCGCGGTCATCGCCACCAACTCGGACTCGGATAGCAATGACTTGTCAATAGCAGCTGTCGGGGATTCTGAATTGGGTATTAAATCGTTCGCCGACGGGATTCCATTCTCCCGAATTGAGGACAAAATAGCTCAACAGATCACCGAATACGTGCATCGCACCAGAGAGGGCGTTCTAATCCACAATGTTCTTGAAGACGAACGCTTTGCCAATGTCAGCGAGGCCTATCAGGCGAGATACCCACTCGGCAGATCAATCATTGCTCTGCCTATCGTACAAGCAGACAATCTCCTTGGAGTAATCCATCTCGAGGGCAAGCCTAACTCATTCACTCAGCGCAGTGTCGTTGTGCTTCATCTTCTCTGCAATCAAATTGGCATCTCTCTATCTAATGCGCTACTGTTCCGTGAAATTCGAAAGGTCAGCGCTACCAATGCGTCTATGGTTGAAGCTCAGAAGCGCGCTGTTGCGCTGGCTCGAGACGCGGAAGCAAAAGCCAAAGTTGCAGAGGCAGAAGCTAACCACAATGTCAAACTACGGGACGATGCGGCAAAGGCGAAGTCAATTTTTCTTGCCAATATATCACACGATTTGCGGACCCCGATGAATGGGGTCATCGGCCTTTCTGAGTTGCTCAAGAGCACCCACATGACCAAGGAGCAGGATGACTATGTTGAATCGATTCGCGTCTGCGCTGACACCTTGCTTACGCTGATCAATGATATCCTTGACTTTTCGAAATTGGAAGCTGGAAAGATGAAGATTTCTACAGTTCCTCTCAGTCTGAGGGAGACTATCTCGGAAGTCGTACGTGCTCTCCGATACACACACCGCGATAGAGGTTTGGAAACTATCGAGGATCTGGAGGGTGTCCCGTCCGACCTCGTTGTGCTTGGTGACCCTGTTCGTCTGCATCAGATCTTCATGAACCTGCTTAGCAACAGCTACAAATTTACGCCTAAAGGATCCGTCACTGTTAGAGCTAGTGTCCACCGTGAGGGTAAGGCCCGTGTCCGTTTGGAGTGCTCAGTAAGCGACACCGGGATCGGCATTTCCGAGGAACAAAAATCACGACTTTTCCGGCCTTTCTCCCAAGCGGACAGTTCCACTGCCAGGTCTTACGGTGGGAGTGGGCTAGGACTGAGCATCTGTAGGGCGATCATCGAGGATGTTCTAGGCGGCGCAATCTGGCTAGAGTCGACACCGGGCGTTGGCACCACGGTGACGTTCCATTTAGTTTTCAACAAGGCTCCCAGGGAGAGCATGGTGACGACTCCCTGGTCACAGGATTTGCAACATCTAGAGAGCAGAGGACCACCCAAACCCACCGTCCGCGACCTGACCATGATTCCCCGGGACCAAATACGTGTTTGCATTGCCGAGGACAACCCAATCAACCAGAAGATAGCTGTCAAATTCGTCAAAGGCCTTGGTCTCCAATGTGAAGCCTATGGTGATGGACGGCAGGCTGTCGAAGCCTTGCGCGCGCGATCAAAGGAGGCGAACCCATTCCATGTTGTTTTGATGGACGTGCAGATGCCGGTTCTAGACGGATACAACGCAACGCGTGAACTTCGCGATGACCCGGATCCCAATGTGAACGAAGTTCTAGTGATTGCCATGACAGCAAGCGCTATCGAAGGTGACCGGGAAAAATGTCTCCAGGCCGGGATGAACAACTACCTCCCCAAGCCGGTCAGGTCACCGGTCCTGAGTGACATGCTGGACAAGTATCTTGCGCCGGCACCGTCGTTTCCAAAATCTAGATTGGCTATGCGAGGCAAACGCATGGGCAGTACCGTCGGGGATGCGGCTCTGTCTAGCAGCTTCTCATCTAGCTCGTCCGGTTCGTCAGGTCTATCGAAGGTAGACGGCAGTCCATCCAGTGCAGGGGTGAGTACGCCAGGTGAAGACAAATCGCCTCTTGCGAACTCGGAGACGCCATAGTGAGGACTCCACTTTTACCCACGGCGTCCTGAAATATACATTCCTACCCTCTTTTTTGGACTTCTGTTCCCCCTTTCTTTGTACACAACTTTTGTCATTTTGATTTTCGTGTTCTGCTCCGCTCTCGAAACTATATAATTCGTGACGTCTGTACTATCTTGCCATCAGATATCCCGACAGGTTCCTGTTTTGCTGCCATTTTTCCCTATTTGTCATTTTGTTATAGCGTCACGAGTATAGATGGGTGATTATGAAGACATTCACTGTTGAACTGTAAAAGTTCGATCTAATACTGTGAATATGTCTGGAGTCAGGAAATGTTGCTTTTGGTCGTTCTCGGTTGCGATATATTTTGTTTGTCCACGCTGATGGTTGTATAGTATTTACTGATGCCGTGTTCAGCTTTATCTAATGATATTATTACACATGTGGATTTAGTTTGTTGCTAGGACTCAACTCACTCCCTCGAGATCTGTCTTACGTTTTAACCATACTAGATATTATTGCTCAATTGTGGAGGTAGAACAAACCAAGCGCGCGGGCTCAGGTTGTATCAAAACATGCAACTATGCACGCAGCCACAACTGACAAGAATAAGAAGCTGTTCCGTGCAACGTCCCTGAAATTGTCACTGGTCGAGAATGGGAATCTTTATCTGGGTATAATTATCCCCATACAGAAGAGTGGAGGCAGACGGAAGATAACGACGGGAATCCTACCAGATTGCCGAATGTCTCTAATAAACCAATATGATTGCGGGCGCATTGTCTGATTCAAAACTCACGGGTACACGCAGGAAGAACCTTTGTTCTCCTCCACTTCCTATTCCGGGTATTTCGGTACGGAACAGGATGGATGAGGATGCTTGTGGGTTGTTTGGGAGGTGTGCTATGTATGCTATGTTGCATAGACCCGGTAAAAAAGGTCCGTGGCAGGACAGGGGTGTTTTCTGTTCTGCCTGCGGTCAGGGACATGTTTGGAGGCCTTTTTCTTTTCTTTTCTTTGTTTTTTTTTTTTTTTTTTCCTTGAAGGATTTTATCCTAATACTCCTTGAGTCAGGCGGGGCTGGCTTCTTATTGTGCAAACAATAGTCTGTCCCTTTGATCCATTCTTGCGACTCTTTGTTTGTCGATGCAGGGCCCAACTGAAAGAAAATTACTACCCTCTGAATGGACGAGGAGGGGCATTGCTGCTATGTACGATGGATTAGATGGATTGTCATACCGTCCCACCAAGCAACGGTGGGACAGAATCCAGACCTATTCCCAGGATATCTTCGCGAGACAAACAAGAGGGAAAAAGGGAAAGAGCCAAAGACAAGCAGAGAGATAGGGGAAGAGAGAGAGAGAGAGAGAGAGAGAGAGAGAGAGGAACAAACACTCTGGCCATCTACGTGAAACAAATCAGCGCATGTCCCGGAGGCTCCTCACTCTCCTCTCACTTTTTCTCCACCGTCCCCTTATGCGTGCAATTTCCCGTAGCACCTTCTTGCTCGCTTGTTCGTTCCATCGGTCTGTCCGCTGGGTTGATTGCCCTAGATGATTGATTGACCGGTTGGATTGCTGCCACGGGCCGTGGACGGCGAGAAGAATGGAGACATTTCTTGCCCACGTATAATAAGCTGGATCGAACCTCTTGTCGCCCCTTGATCTTCTTTTCCTCCTGTCAACTATTCGTACAAGCATAACCGGCCGGTTTCCATCGTTCTAATTAATTCTCCGGTCGAAACACAAGGGACTGCACGGTCTCCATCTACCCATCTTCGACAGCTTTCCCAAGCGGCAAGAAGTTCGTCCATATAACCGCCGTAATACTGCTGTTCGACAACCCTAGGAGCAGGTCGTTAGAAAAGGAAGCACCGCAGACGCAAAACCCAGCTACCACAGCACCATGCCGTCCTCCTCAAAGCCAACGTACCACGATACGTCCCTTCCCGAAGTCCAGGGGCTCGTGTACGACGAGTCCGAAATGGCGCTATTCCACGCGAAACTGTCCTACCACTCCACTGTCGACGAGCGGATGGCTTCGAAGGACACGAATCTGGCATCGATCTGCGAGCACCAGGCCCGAATCCTCAAACGGTGGGAAATGCTGAAGCAGACGGAGAAGGAAATGGCCGACAAGGGCACGAGTCTGTCGCCCGCCGAGAAGAAGCAATTGGCGCAGTACGAGTGGCGGTACAAGAGGTTGGAGGAATTGGCGACCAAGCCAGCTGGTAGCTAGCTGAATAGAGGGAGGGCGTTTCCTTGGTCCGCTGCTATGAGTCGGGGCAAGTTGCATTATCACGGTTCTTGGGGCATTGACGCGGGAACCGTAGCGGAGTTTTGAGATTCCACCACCATCATCATTATCATCATCATCTTAGATTAGACGTTGGACAGTCCGCGATGCCGACAATATACAGTCCGGATTCGTTTCTGGATGGCATTCCAGAGCTGCTGACGCTTTCAGTTATTCTTTCTGGTCTCAACTGAGACGTCTTCTTCCCTCCTGCTCCCTCCTTTGTACAATGAGCGCAAAGTTCAAGAAGTCTTAGTTCCACCGCCAAAGACCTGTAGACAGCTAGCTGATAGGTATTTCCTCATAACCACAGCTGGGTTCCGGAGAGTGCTGTGGGAGTTTTATTGCACGGGACAGGACATTTAATCGCATCTGGCCGTCAACTCTCCCCTCGTCTGACGTCTTTTCTTTTCTTCGGGCGACTGCGGCGTCGGAGACCTCCGAGTGGGGCAGCTCATCGCGTCTTTATCGCAAGTGAAGCATCGATGATGGCACAAGCGACCTCGGAGGCTCCAGAGAATAGCGAATTGGAAAGACAGGAACTGGATTGAATTGGACGAATCAAAGCATCAACAATGCAGCTGCTCCAGAAGGCGGGTTGAGCAGCAGAACCTGGTCGATAATTCGATCGAGTAAGATAATGGAGGCAGTAACTATCTTATCGATTGCGTAGTGTAGCGGGGTCGTCAGTTGTCGTCAGTTCTCCCCATTATAAGAACCGAATGGCTTCACCTGCAGCCACTCTCATTCGGCCTCAATTCTCCCTCTCTTCACACCCAGGGCCCGCATCCTCGACCATGGCGGCATCTTCAGCATCCTCATCCCAAATCCCCTTCATTCCTGCAGAGGAAATTGACCGCGTCTTCGAGCGCACGACCAACCTCGCCTCGTCCGCCCTCAACAGCAGGATCGTCGCGCGCTCCAATGACTACTTTGCTGCGGCCGAAAACCTCCTCACTCCAACTCCCCCAATCCACCGTCCCGGCGTCTTCGTTCACACAGGTGCCTGGTACGACGGGTGGGAGACGAGACGACACAACCCCAATCCCTACGACTGGGTCATAATCAGACTGGGCGTGGCCGGCGGCGCTCTCAAGGGCGTCGAGGTCGACACGGCCTATTTCGTCGGGAACTACGGCGAGAAGGCTGAGCTCCTGGCGACTTACGGCCCCGCGCTCACGGACGAGGAGATTGCGGATCCGAACTATGCCCATTGGAAGACCCTCCTGCCCGCTCAGCCATGCGGTCCCTCGCAGCGACGCGCATGGAAGCTGGACGGCTTTGACCCTGCCAATCCCACTCCGTACACACATGTGAAGCTACACATGTATCCCGATGGCGGATTTGCCCGGTTGCGCCTGTACGGATACGCGATCCCGCCAGCCCTCCCTCCCCAAGCGCCGGAGGAAAGCGGAGGTCTGCTACCACTAGTCGAAGAGGAACTATCATCCGCTCTACTCGGTGGATTGGCGCTCAGCGCCTCGGACCAACACTACACCCCGTGCTCCAATCTGCTCCTCCCGGGCCGAGGCAAGGACATGGGTGATGGATGGGAGACAGCGCGCTCCCGCGCCCCGAATCACGTCGACTGGGCGATTGTGAAACTGGGCCTGCCAGGATCTATAGGCAAGGTTGTCGTCGACACGAAAGATTTCAGGGGCAATTTCCCGCGTGCCATCCGGGTGCATGGATTGCAGGCGAGTAGCAAGGAGCAGAATCCGGGCCCCGACCATCCTGGATGGGTGGAGATTGTCAAGGGCGATCAGCCCTGTAAGGCTGATACAGAGCATATCTTTGAGGACACGCACTTGGCGGTGGGGCACGAGGATACTCGTGTTTTCAGCCATGTTAAACTGACTCTTGTGCCCGACGGAGGAGTCAAGAGGTTTCGGGTTTTTGGTAGGAGATTGGTGGCCTGAAGGGGCTTGGGCTTGTTGAAAGGCTAAAAAGGGCGCACGCAATATGTACATTATGTACCGGAAAATCAAGAATGCTTCACAGCTTTCCATTTTCAGTTCTGGTGCCGTGTTCACCCTCGCCGTTTCCTGCTTACTGAGTATAATATCTGATGCCTTGAGAATGGCGTTCCACGAGTCAGTCAGACTACGTCAACAACATGTCTGCGAATTGAAGACTTCCGCCCTTATTCTAAGTATTACTAGTAAGTACTTACGCCTGACTACCACCGGCCGTACCACCTATCTCTTCAATGTCCTCTGCTACAGGGCTATTTTGTCATTATTCCTCATCCACCGGTTCCTTGGAGTAGTGAACCGGCCGCGAAGGACGATTGTTGACGCGTAGGCTCAGCAGGTCAGGCTGACTGTAGTGAGTGGACCGCGCTGGGGAATACTTTGACCTTGAGGGTGTCCTCCAGGTCAACGTCAGCGTACAGGACGCCCTCCTTGCCTGGCGGGAGGGGTTGGTATAACAACAGCGGGTTTCACCTGGAGGAGTCAGACTGCACTAGAATATACTCAATCCGCGAAGTGACGACATGTGCTGAAGTATGTTGACTTAGGTACGAATTCTATGGTGCCCCGATGCTAGTTTGTCTCTCTTCTGTTTGGAAAATGACTGTGATCAGAAAACACGGCGCGCATTCTTGTCCGTCCTATCTTCAAGAAGCTGACAAGACAGTCGAACAGTAACCCCTCCAGTTGATCCATTTGATGATACTTGACATGACATGTAAAATGTTATTAGGTACATCTCCCTTACAATTCCCCTTTTCTTTTGACAGTACAGCATCGTCTTCATATCCCACATTGACACAGGAACCCTATCAGTACAGAAAGTTAATCACGTCCCAAGTAGCTTAACATCCTCTTCATCCTGGTCAACAGCACACTCGACAACCCCAAGGCATACAATCGAGAGACTCGAGGTTCTCTCCACCGTTCATACAGCGCAGTCCATTTGGCAGCCAAGAGTCCATAGCTCGTCTTCCAGTTCGTTGTGTTGAAACCAAACAGCATAGAGACCCTTTTCCTCCTCCGCAATTCAAAACACGCAATAGTCGACAATTGAGTCCAATTTAAGCCATCCAAGACGAGCCAACGGACTAGGTGCTACTACCGTCACAGATTCATCCGCTGAGGGCGAGGCAAAGGCGTCTGGAACAGGACGTGGCGACAAGCCACAGGCACAGACCCGGACCCGGACCCGGTAGTGGAGACTGCTGAACTCTGCTGCTCATTCTGTCGACGATTCTCGCCTTCTCCGCCGCCGGCATGGTGGGAATCCGCCTCCGTTGTCGAAGTAGCGGCCCGAACGGGAATTGGGGGAGGTCTCAAGAAACACGCACCAGGGTACGGACTTCCGGGACGTCTATGACGAGACGCGCGTGGTTGGTGTCCGAACTCGTCAAGAAACACTTCCCACATGTCGACGAAGACGTTCTCGCCTTCCTTGACTATGCCCTTTAGGACCAGGAGGCGATGCATGTCACGGTGCAGCTTGGCGTATTCCTGTCCCGAGGGTCTCTGGGGGACGACGCGTCCGGCGACGCTGAGGCGGAGGTAGGTGTCTGTGAGGCTGGAGATGACTTGCTGCATTTCGTTTTCGGCCCTGGCCATTTTGGTTGGTTTGTTAAGCTGGCTGGATTGAGTTGGTATGAAACAAAGAGGAAGGTGGTTGTCAATCTTTTGTTTCCCTTGCTGAAGTGAGGGTTTCTGATTGGGATAGTGAGGGGAGATTGAGAAAGGTGGAGAGTTTAGTCGTCGACCTGGAAGTGAAAAGAGAGTACACCTGCATCTGCTGGCACACATGTGAAAAAAAAAGGGACAAACACAAAATGTAGTGAATTAGATATCTGACTCTTTGCCTTCACTGGCCTCTCGTGTTTTAAGTGTCAGGAAGTGAATGCAAGACTTAACTATAAGGGTAAAGTCCGAGTTGGCACCTCTAGCAGAGATAGAAGAAGCAGGAGAAACATGGCCATTGCCACTTTCACTGGGTAATTACCATTTTAGAAATAAATATTGCTTCCCATTCTGCTTCTCAAGACTTTAACTCGCATCAAAACTCGAATATGGCATTCCAATGCGTGAAGGTGGCACTACAAAATGCTCTTCAGGTTGTATCTGTCAACCAACACTCCTCTCTTCCTCGTTCAGGCAACCCTCAGTATCATAATCTAATGCTGGAGAATTTGTAGAGTAGTATACTCAGATCAAAGGATAAGTCATCTATCTATTTCGTACTCGCATTGATGTTATTAGTAGAACTCGTATAAAGTGCTACCAGGTGCCGGACTAGGGCTGAGCGAACCAGAAGCTGCATCGTCTACCATGACCAAACTTGCCGTTCTCCGTCTGCAAAGCGACTATCTCCGAATTCGACTTCCTCCTCGAGTATCCACTCTTTTTCGTTTGTTATAGTTGAGTACTCGAACTCCCCGCACGAGTCGGAAGCCGATGCCGTTCCCGATTAAAGGGCTCGGAGGGAATCCGCCGCTAAGTGAGGGGCTGGTTCCAGTATTTTAATGCTGGATCCTGATAAGAGGCAAAATTTCTCAAATGAGCAACAGTTGTTTTCGCTGTGGTCCTTCCCGGAACTAACCATTTGATCACCATTGTATGTGGAAAGCGCTGGAGTGGTGAAGTTGGTGAAGTCGCCAGTCGCGACACCGTCAAGATGTCTCCTCTCGGCCCAACAAAGCTCACCTTCAAAGGAACACCAAGAGAAGTAGGACTCCCATGCCCGCTCCTAGCTTTTCCCTCCGAAATCATCAGTCGCAGTTCTGACCATCCATCTAGATTGGCCTCCAACATGGCCGTTCACTGCACTCCCAGATCAAATCCCAGATCGCCATCTACACGGACATGTTCGCGTACACGTCCAAACTCACCTGGGAGGGCGTCCGCACCGCAGCGGAAGATTTCCGTTCTACGATCGAGACATCCACTCCGGCCATCTACGAGGAAATCGTCGGTATTGCCGAGGGTGCAGGACTAGATGTCCTGGATATCGTCGCGCTGAATAGTCGCAGTGAAATTGCGCTGGGGTTGTTCTCGGATGGGTGTACCAGTCTTTCCTGGAAAAAGGCTGACGGGCGCGGACGACTTTTGGCTCAGAATTGGGACTGGGTCGGTACTATCAAGGAGAATCTTGCCTTGGTGTCTATCGAGCAGGATGGGAAGCCTAAGATCTACATGGTCATGGAGGTGAGTTTCATTCTCATCCAGTAGGATACCTATATACTCTGTATATCTTGAAGGATATCTTGCTGATTCGCGTGTCTATGTAGGCTGGTATCGTCGGCAAAATTGGCTTCAATACCGCTGGCGTCGGAACCTGTCTCAATGCTATCCGCGCCAAACCAGTCATCCGCTCCAAGCTGCCCATACACGTTGTTCTGAGGCTCTTTCTTGAGAGTACTTCTGTCGAAAGTGCGATTCAGACTCTTTCTTCTCTCGGTGGTGTTGCGTCCAGTCAGCATATCCTCGCTGCAGATCCTGCGACATCGTTGGGGCTTGAGCTCTCGCCTTTAGGAGACGTGCATCTGAAGGAAGATGAATCCGGCATTGTCACTCACACAAACCACTTTGTCGAAAACCGGCTTGTAGATGAATCACCATGGCTCTCTGGGTCTCCGGTCCGGCTGGAAAGAGCCAGAAAACTCTCTCGGCAGCTGATTGACGAAGGGAGGACAATCACCCCCGAGTTACTCAGAGAGAGGATATTCTCCGACACTTACAACGCACCTCAGTCAATCTGCTGTCTTGAAGATAATACCAGACATCGTGCAGTGAGGTCTAAGACTCTGTTTAACATTGTAATGAATCTCGATCTACAGGACCTTTGGGCAGAGGTTGTCTGGGGACAGCCAGGGATTGGGGAAGAGGGGAGTACCGTTTATAGAATGCCGTGGCCTTGAAAGTATTCTAGCTATCACAAAGTATTGTGATTGTTGAACGAAAAGGACAATGGAGCTGTTCCTGAGACAATTTGCATCACCACCACCATGTACCTGCACACAGGCCAAGACAATATGGGAGTGGTCATTCAGATCCAAATCAACATTGATAGACAAGGGGCATTTCCAGTCTCACGAACAAGCCTTTTGTTTTCTGGCAGGATATATAACACGATGCCCATGGCCGTCATCCCGGTCTTCTACCGTCAAGAATCCTGCACCCATACATAAATCCGGAATATACACGCGCAGCAGCTTCTTGTGCTATTACTTGAAGCCCCGAATATATTTCCCTCTTATCACCTTACCAATCTTCCCTTCTAATCGCACTACTACTACTACTACTAAACAACATGGTGATCCTAACCAAGAAGAAAACCCCGGCACCGACGGCCGTGACGGCCACGACGAAAGCCACCCTGAATCCCTTCAAGCACGACTTCCACCGTGCTCTGGCGGGATACAAAGCTAAGCTCAAGGCTATATTTGGATATGCGGAAAATAGCCGCATGCCGATTATTACTACTAGTAGTAGCACTCCGGCCGAGTCGAACTCGACCGTGAACGCGCACCTGCAGGAGCGATTCTGCACTCGCTCCAAGGGCAACCCGAAGCGCTCTAAGAAGAAGCAGCCTAACAATAATCAGAATAGGCATGACTCTGAGAATTGCCGTCTGTGTTCTGGGAATTGAATTGGAGTTGTTGGGGTTGAATGCATGTGGTTTGTGGTGAGTTCTGTACAGGTAAGGGCTATCTAGTAGGTTCTTTTGTATCTTTACCTGTGTGCTGGTGAACTGCGCGGAATGCCTGTCCTTGTCTGTGAATGTCCGCTTTACCTGATTTTTTTTGGCTATATAGAGAAGTATTGCTGTATGGAGAGTGCAGATTACGGTCAATGAGGTCTGGTGGGGATTGTTGGATCCAGTACACGATGTTGAGCCAATTGTTCCCAACTGCTTCTTATAAGTTGAAAAAGTGCGGCCAATGAGGTACAATATTATCAATCAATGTAACCATCTTCTTGCTTGATCGTGCATCAATTTATAATATCATGTCAGCGTGCCCCTCAGTATTCTCCGATTTGCAATCTGATTCCCCGCTGGCGTTATCTGACGCTGCGGGGAAGCGGAATTGCGCCTATTATGTATCTGCTTATCGCGCATTCATCTATTTCTCTGCCTGTCTTCCTCTATATCTGATCTTGTCCATATCTGATCTTCTTCGTATCGGATCTTGTCATCTTATCGTTGCAAGATCTGTCGTTGGGACCGCGCAATTTTCCTGCATTTCAGTCGACAACATCATGCCAGAACAACAGCAGGAGCAGCCATATCCAACAGAGCAGGACCCCTTACTCCGCCGTCCGGAAGATGTTCAGCATGAAGAAGAAGCAAGGATCTGGTGGAACTTGCTCCCTGGTAATATATATACAGACTATAGTTACAGCTCGTGCTGATTCTGACTGGCATGTATAGGAACTGCAGCTGTTGCGCAGGCTGGAGTATTGATTGTGCGTTTCCACATCTTTTGATGCTTGTTCCATTACCGCAAAGAGTCCAATCGAGAGATATAACTCGAAGCATACGGCTGACTTTCTTAAGCTGGTTGCGCTCATTTGGTCGGGTATATTGGCAAATCAATTGATCTTCTTCTCTCCCCATCCTGTAAGTACCATTATGATCACTCCGTATGCCTCGCGCGAGCCTGTCCTGTCCTAACGGTGCAATTGAAAAAAAAAAAAGCTCCTCAATTCCTTCGCTCTCCTCCTCCAGGTCCAAGCCATACTTATCCTCCAACCAACCTCCACATCGACACCCCGGAGTAAGCTCCTCGGAACCAGAATCCACTACGTGCTTCAACTCATCAGTCTCCTCGCCTTCCTCTCCGGACTGACCATCATCGAGATCAACAAAGGCCGCCATCCACGCTTCACTTCCTTCCATGGCGTGATCGGCCTGATCACGTACATTGGCATCGCCTTGCAGGCCCTGTGCGGCGTGATCCAGTACTTTCTCCCGGCCCAGATTCTCGGTAGTGTGGAGAAGGGGAAGCGGGTCTATAAATACCATCGGTTGTTTGGCTATGCGTTGCTCGTGCTGGAGCTGGTGACTATTTCGGCAGCCACGCAGACAACGTATAATCTTAGCGTTTTGAAGATCCCCTTGTTCGCTGTTGTCGGGGCTAGTGTCCTGCTTCTTGCGGGTGTGGCGAGTAGGGTTAACAAGCAGAAATTCCAATTCGGTCTATAGGGCTCTCTGCATAAGATGGTTGTTGTCATCTTCTTCTTGGAAACTAAGTGGACATAAAAGAGCATTCCAATGAGCAATACCGTTATGGCGGGCTTTGGTGGGCCTAGCTATGGTGGATGATTTGTACATAGACATCTAGCTACTGTTTATACTGCTGAGCATCTGGGGTTAGCAGACTGATCTTATACCGCATGCATTGAACTTGAATTTTATACTTCGTCTCACTCGGCGCTTTCATGCGTCAATAGAACGACGAAGGCAAAAGTCATTTACTGTGAAGAGCAATGTACTTGGCCAACTGTGTAAATAGTAGTAGTCGCTTTGCCGCTTCGGCGGCTGCTCGTCACATTACCGAAATCGGAAACGGGCCGAACGAATATTCACCAAATTTCCTGAGGATCCGCGAACTCTTAACCAATTCAACTCTGCCCGGCACTCCAACCTTCGCTCCCGGCCCATTTCATATGGCGCCCCCTCAAGCATCATACGTCTGCCTCGATTGCAGAATCTCCAACAGATTACGTCTTCCCCGACCTCCCCGTCGTAGTTTCGCCGTCTCCTCTCGTCGCCCGGAGAACCTCAACAACCTCCGACCTTCGACCGCACCCAAACAAACCCCAGATGTCAAACACATCCGGCAGAATGCAGATCTGCACGCGAAGAACTGCATCGAGCGCAACTATGGGTCTCACGCCGAATATCCCAAGAAAATCCAGGAGCTAGCCGAGGAGGCTCGACGGCTCGATCACGATCTCAAAGCCCCGCGGACTCGAATAAAGCAGATACAAAAGTCGATTTCGAAACTAGTTTCCGGTTCGATTGCGACAGGGAGAATTGAAGATGGTGGCCACCGTACCGCTGTTACTGCTACTACGGAGGACGGCGCAGGCGATGATGACAATCTGGCCACTCTGAGACGAGAAGCACAGCAATTAAAAGACGAATCCCACGCGATGGCCACGCGACAAGCTGAATGCACGGAAGAAATACACCGCCTGGCTCTGTCCCTGCCCAATCTATCGTCCCCTGAGACGCCCATCGGCGACGCCCCGAAGTTGGTCGGATACATTAATTTCGATCCTGATTCCCCTCCTAAATGGACCGCGGACGTCGAGCAGGCACGACAACGACGACAACGTCCCTCGCACGTCGCTATCGGCACGTCACTGGGCCTCCTTGACTTCACGTCGTCGGCGACGACGACCGGATGGGGCTGGTACTTTCTGACGAACGAGGGCGCATTGCTCGAGCAGGCTCTTGTCCAGTACGCGCTGAGCGTCGCACGCCGACGCGGCTGGAAGATAGTATCCCCGCCGTCAATCGTGTACTCGTACATCGCTGAGGCGTGCGGGTTTCAGCCCCGGGATCAGAATAACGAGCAGCAGATCTGGTCCATCGAGCAGAGCGAGAAGGACAGGACGAAGCCGCAGCGGTCGCTGACGGGGACTGCCGAGATCCCGCTGGCGGCCATGTACGCCGGTCGCGATATCGATGCGTCAGAGCTCCCCATTCGGCTCGTGGCGTCTAGTCGGTGCTACCGAGCAGAGGCCGGGGCGCGCGGCGTCGACACAAAGGGACTCTATCGCGTGCACGAGTTTACCAAAGTGGAGCTTTTTGGATGGACGGATAACCTTCCCCCTTTAAATCCCGACCCAGAGTCGTCCCAGCGGCAGCAACAGCAAGGAGAGACATCAGAGACCCTCTTCGCAGAACTCCTAGATATCCAGCTTGAAATCCTCACCTCGCTCAATCTCCCCTGCCGAATCCTTGAGATGCCCACGACTGACCTCGGCGCTTCCGCAACCCGCAAACGCGACATCGAAGCCCTATTTCCTTCCCGCCTCCTTCTTTCCCCAGCAGATCGCAACGACAAGGAACTGGATCTGGAGACCGCCTGGGGCGAAGTCACCTCCGCCTCGATCTGTACGGACTATCAGACGCGCCGTCTGGGAACCAAGGTTCGTGGCGGTGCCGCCAAAGAATCCCGGTTCCCGCACACGGTCAACGGGACTGCCATGGCCATTCCTAGAGTTTTGGCCGCTATCTTGGAGAATGGGTGGGATGAAGATCGCCAGGTCGTTGTCCTCCCTGAAGTGCTGAGAGTGTTTATGGGTATGGACGTTATTGGGGGCGACGGGCGTTTGTAGATTCTTAAACAGTGTATAATTAATTGTGTTCTTTCCTTTGTACTATATCAGATTTTCCGTTCTCACTGATGTATATATATAGTATATAATCTCAGCTCATTTAGGTAAGATGCATTGAAGTAGTGCTTGCAAGAGAACGTGAACTATAATAGGATCATATGTTAAACCAAAAAGGATAACAGCATCATTAGGTATTCATATTGCAAATCATGAATCATGAACACATGGAAAAGGGACTGGAATACAATAGCTATCATTGCTTCATAAATAAAAAAAGAAATTGACTCAAAAATTCATCATATCAAAAATATTTCATCATACCCTCACCATGGCAATTGAAGCAAATGAGTAGCGGAAAGATGATAACGTGTCCGTCCATTAGGGTATCAAGCCGACAGAAACCAAAATAAAATAAAACCAGAGGGAAGAAATGGGAAGCAACAGAGGGTCACAGGACCGGCAACCAGCACCATCAGTCCCAAGGGAGATCCTCGTCCTCGACTCTCGTGCAAGTCAAATACGGCGGACCGTTGATCACAGCGTCGCCGACTCGGTAGTTGCCAAGTTCGCCACCTTTCAGGTCCAGCTCGAGGAAGTTTCTCAAGAGTGGCTTGACAATCTCACGCGCCAGTCGTTTGATTTCGTCCATTTTTCGTTCGAAACGTTTCAACACCTCGCGAGTATACAGGCAGTCTGATGACGACGTGGGGTGTCGTTTGAGGAATCTCTTCAATTCATCGTGCGGTAGGTACACCTGCGACGAGGGGGAACCGATGAGACGGTAGATCCCTGCAGTCGGTACCGAGGAATTAACGGGAGCAGTTGCCACCGTCGACGACGTCGACGCTTGCGAGCGGTGACTTGGAGTATGTGCCGAATGGCTGCTGTGGGACATACCGTGCGAGTTAGAGCCCTTGAGAATTGAAGCAGGGGGCGGCGTGGTATTGTCGACTAGCCATTGCCGGAACAAGGACACGGCCAGCCAGTCGAGGTAAGCATTGTTAGGATTGACGCGCTCCCCTCGAGATGTGGTGAGAGTAAGTCGGAAGAGCTTTGACTCCACGCGCGCTTTGAGATCTTCCAGGTCCTCGAATTTATCCTCAATGAGGTCAAGCACTGAACGGGGGACAAGATTGTAAGAGCCGTCGCGTAAGTGAGGGAGGGCCGCAGGCCACTGTCCGACTACGTGAATAAGTGCTTCCGTGAAGATGACCCGACTCCGCGCCAAGTAGCCCAACTTGAGGTAGCTTGGAGGATATTTCGCTATCTGCTTGAAGAGTCGAGATCCAAATCCCAGGAGATGGTGATCGACTCGTGGCCCAGTTACAGGTAACGCATCGTACATGTCGGCCAGCGCCAGAAGCGACTTGCACTCTGTATAGGCAGAAGCGATGTTGAAGCTGTTCAAGCTGGGGGCATAATTATAGAATAGACGGAAGAGATTATCGTAGTCGCGAATTATAGGATCTAGGTTCACGTTCGCATTATCCGCGTTACTTGGCAGGTTCAATGCCGATTGCATCCCCGCACGATGTGATATTGATCGGAAAAAGCCCGCCTGCGGAGCAGAAGGTTTCGTCATTAGCGGTGGAGAAGCAATTTCATTGTCGAGTACAATAGGAGAGCTAGGTTGCTAGATGCAAAGTTGAAAATCAGCAACCATGTTCCCTGAAATGAGCTTAATGCGCAGTAAACGAACCCTCTGAATAAGTATCGGTTCCTCATCTTCCGCCTTGTTCTCCCAATCCAGTTCATATCGCCACTTTCTCTTTCCAGGGTTTTGAAAGGTGACTCCATTCTCCGATTGCACTAGAGTAGAGCCAGCAGAAATGGAGCCATCTTCGCTAATCCGCGACAGCGCGCCCTCTGGTTTGGACGTCCCCGCGACGAGACTGCGCGACCACTCTTCACTCGTACTCGCTTGGAAGAATCCAGAACACTGGGAGAGTATCAAGCGATGCAAGAGGTATCGCCTCTCCTGTCCATTGGTACGAATCACAATCTCCACGTCCCCAGTATGTGTAAAGATGGGAAAGTCGTTCTGCGACTGATGCGTGGAGCCCCCGTGGTGCGAGCGACCTGAACGGTGTCGACGACCAGAATGGGACTGATGCGACGAAACCGACGGCGCAACCGACGGTGGGCCTCGGCGTTCAAGAACTTTGGTTTGAGAGACCATTGGCAAAAAGTGTTAACAGGACTACCAGTATTACCCAGCGGGATGATTCGCAGTAGGCGTTGGAAGCAAAGAGTGTGGACGCGACAGCACGGGATATGGCGCAGAAAGCAACCGATGCCAACAGCAATGCCGCGTCTGCTATATTCATCCACTCAGAAACAATTGCAGACAATTTGTTAGCAGGTTCAAGGCAATTCGGGGACACCACAATCGGCGCGTTGAAGTCGTTGACGCGACAGAGCACATGCAGGGATGGAACGAGGGACCTGACGATAATGAATGATAGTGTTAGACCGATAGGAGGCGCGGATCAGCTTTAAACTTCGGCGCTCGCACGCTCCTAGTTGCTGTCCGCAGGCCAATCAAAGCAAAACACAATGGCTAGGCTACTAAGGTCAGGAACCCGATCCGAACACGAAAATGCATTTCAAGAAGAGAAACGGTAGACTTCTGCATCCGCAGTCGTATCTGAACGAGCGCGAGTCGACGAGCCTTGAGTCCGACCGGTTTTTGCTGCGCCTCTCTCGATCACGTGTGGGATGACTCAGCGACTCTTATCTCTGATGTTCTTCGGACGCTTTCAGGATGGTAATCGGGAGCTTCCATCTTCAATCTTGTTCTGCAAGAGAATTCCTGTCCTCTCTTGCTCTTGGTCCTGTCATCGATGCAGCCGCCGGCATTCCTCCGATTAATGAGAGATCCATCCGGTCAACCCTCTCATATTTCCGGGTACTCTCCTGACCCTCGATGAGGATGGCGAGTATTGTGCTTCGACGCGCAATATACTTAAATGCCCGAATACGAATAAACTGGACATATAGTTAGAAACGAACTTACCGTCGGATCAGAACCATGGTTGGGAAAGGCTGCTATACCTGTCGCCGTCGGCGCATTGTCTGTGACAATGGCCTTCCTACTTGCCGAAAGTGTCGCAACGCCGGTAAGGAGTGTCTGGGATACCAAAAACCATTGGTCTGGGTCAAAGGAGTGGCGAGTCGCGGCAAAATGATGGGTCGCAGTATTGACGACGTTATGAGCTCCGAATCTAGAGAGGGCTCTAGCGATATGCAGAATGTTGGCGACGGAGCCGGATTTTCACCTACAATAGCAAACCGCCTCATCCAGATGGAACCAGACAGCTCGGCTGCATTGACTCCGAGTTATGGAGAGCCCATGTTGATCGAACCTAGGGAGAATGATGGGACTGACGACCCCGGGGACTATACCTCAAGGCACATTCCTACGCCTTGGGGCTTGGTTGATCCTCTGTTTAAGGACTTCAGTTGGATCACAAGGTCCTATATGTTCCACTGTAAGCATCTTCGCCTGCTTTTATATAACTTGTTCTACATAAGCGTCATATTAACTGTAGCATGCTCCCCGCAGTCAGTCAACATATGGTGGTCATCCTTGCGCTATATCCGAATGTTAAGAATCCGTACCGTGACCTGACGCTGTTGGTTGGCGACTCTCCCGTGCTTGCGCATGCTCTGTCCGCAATCGGAGCTCTGCATTATGCGCTTCTTGCCAGCGGAGATTTCGCGTCTATCCCATGGGCTACGAATGACACGGGCATGACTGGAACGCTTCCGTCAGCCAGCGCGGTGGAAAGGTTGACGACAGTCTCTACTCCTACAAGACCGATCCCAAAGGCATATGAGCACTTCTTATGGTTCAAACAGCGGGCTCTCCATCAATTATCACTCGATCTACGTGACCCCGCAAAACAAAACGATGATCGAACTATTGCCGCCACTATCACGCTCGCCCTCCTGGATGCTGTCGAATCTGGAAGCGGAGCGTGGAAGTACCATTTAGAGGGTGCCAAGAATCTGTTAAAGGATCGGCAAACCGGGACCAACAGTAGTAACAGCAAACCCCGGGGCCTGGTCATTGATGGACTAGATAACTTTGTCGTCGAGGGTTGCCTTCTTTTTGAAATAATGGGGTCGACTCTCGCGAGACCTGGTTCTCTATCCGGGCCGTTCTACACCGCATCCATGGGACGACCGGAGGTCCTGAAGCGTCTGGAACAGACCTCCTTCGTAGGCTGCCCTGCTTACCTTCTCGAAGTGATCTTCTTTGTTCACGCTCAATGGTACTCGGAATCGGAAGATCTCGACTCAGACGCTGGCTCCGACTCCCCGCCGTCACCGTCCACCGATGCCGCCTGCGCACCTTTATTTCTCGCAGAAGGGTCGAAGCCGATTCGGACGCCTTCCGCTCTATTGGAACATATCAGAGCCTTTGACCCCTCTGTCTGGGCTGAGGATATGCAGTCCTTCCACTTCCTGCCGAACCTCTCTGCTCGTATTGGCCTCGCAGCAGCTTACAAGGCTGCCGTCTACCTGTACGTCAGTCGGGTGCTGTCCCGCCCGCGATCCAGCTCTGCGACCGCATCCTTCCCAACCCGTTCCAGCATTGCTCTCCCAGCAGACCACAAAGCCGTATCGGACACACTGATTCGTCAGCTCTGCCTTATCCCGAGAGGAGACCAACACTTCAAATGTCTCTTGTGGCCGACGTTCATCGCGGGCGCCGAAACGAGGTATCCGTCCCAGCGAGGCACGATCCTCGAACTGCTCAGCGGCATCTATCGTGCCATTATCAGCGTCAACGTTCGGAACGCCGCCTGGGTGCTGTCCCTCATGTGGCAGAAGAAGGATCTGAATCGTCAGCAAAGACGTGGTAGGAGGCAAGCAGCAGACGATGAACGTCAGCAGGGTAGTAATGACCGTGTAGAGACTGGCGATGGTCTCGATGATAATGATGGTAATGACTATGACGAGGAGTTCGACTGGATTCAGGAACTCGATAATTCTCAGATCGACTGGCTTTTCATATAAGTTTAATGAATTCAAAAACATTTCAAACACACTGTCTATTCTTTCATACTTAAGTACCCTTATTATATTATATTACTCTTCCCTAAACCACTTCCGATGTGTCAATGGGAAGTCCCGGACGTTGAATTAAGGACTGAACCACAGCCAGCCTAGATGCAACTGTCTATGAGAAGCCATCGGATGAATGCAAGAAACTCCTTTTCGACGTCTCTCCCCTCGAGGTATTCTACGAGCTCCGAGCCCTACTTTCCATCCAGCCAAGGGGAAAAGCTCACCATGAAAAATAAAAGACAAAGACGGAATTAAAATGTTGTAAAATTAAAAATAATAAAAAATAAAAGCTGTTATCGCATGATATGAAGTCACCTGATAGCATCAGCAACAGCAGCAAGAGGTTAAAAGAGCCCGCTTAAACACAAAATAGCCAGAAAATTGGGAATACTCCTTAAATCAACAAAAGAAAGGTCATGACCGAAAATTGAGGATAGGTAGGGCAGATCGACAAGAAATGCGAACAGCCAAAGTCCGCATAGCGCCTGGTACGAAATTGAATATGCATATTATATACGGCAGCGACTGAAGGGAATCAGGGTAATGTTAATGCTGATCGGAAACAGGCATAGTAAAAACACATCGTTAATCACGGGCAAATGTGGTTTCCCCGCATATGAAATCCAAATGTACGAGACGCGAGCCAGCTGAGCCTTATTGTGGCCAGGGAATCCAGAGCCTATGATAAACCAAAGTAGCAATATATATCAAGAAAAGAAATGGAGAAGGAGGTAGAGGCCGAAAAATGAGATTGTTGAAGGTGCCCAAGAAAAAGAAACAGGCCGCGGCGTACGAGCCGTTCTTCCAAATCTAGATGCAACGGCTTCTTTGAGTAAAAGTGAAAGAAAACAAACACGCTCATTCTTGCAAAATGCAGAGAGAAGAGGAGGAGAGACGCCATATAGCCAGCTGGGACAAGGGGAAACAAAAAAAAAGAAGGGCGGCATGGGAGGTAAGGAAACGGCTATAAACTTGTTAAGGCTCCACAAGAAAACATCACGGATATCAAGCCGCATCCAAAACTGAGAAGATATGACAGAAAGGAAACATCGCGAGAAATAGTCAGTGTAGTGCTGGGATGCAAAATGCAATGCAAATGAGATATAATGAGGGTAGTAAGAGCTGCGCCAGTTCCTAGAATGGACTGTGCCATAGCAGCAAGGAGAAGCAGATAAAGGAGGAGAGTATTATGGAGCACGAAAGAATGCAGAAGTCGAGTAAATTTCAACAACGCTGTGATCAAAAAACAGCTGAGAGGCCATTCTTTGAATGGCGCCTGCTGAACCTCTTTCTCCCTTTAATCGAGTCTGAGTCGGCAGGCTGGGGTTTTACCAGAGTGGATCTTCCAGCATACCCAGTATGTGGGCTTTCCAACTTGGCTTCGGAGGATTGATTGAGTGTACTGGTGTGACTGGACAGCCCAGACGGTAGATCCCGAAATGATTCCTCGACGGACGATCCACTAATCTGCTGTGCCAAAGCTATTTCCCGTGCCCGGTCCAATATATCTAACCATTCTCGAACTGACAGCGCTGTCGTACCAGATATGGTGGATGACGGCTTGGGATCCTCGAAGACGAAATGTTTCTCCTTCTACACAAAGAGGTCAGATCCGATCCCAGCTTCACTCCTTCTATAGAAGAAAAGCGATTACTTACTGTATCAACAACCAGCGAAGCAAAGCCCTTCGAGTCCGTTACGCTTCGATACTGTGTCCCTGGTGCCAGAAGTGATATTTCAAACTTCGCCTTTTTGTCGTCACCTCCAGCTGCAGCCACGATTATGCGGGCATGAGTGGTAACCATCACCAGCCGTTGTCTCTTTTTGGTGGTTCCTGCTCCAAAAAACCGGGAAAATTTCTTTGTCGTCTCTGACTCTCCACCATTCTTGGAAGCATGGTGTGGAGCTGATGATACTGAAACAGTCAGATTGGCTAGCTTCAGTATTCTTTCATTGGATTTCGCTAGTACGGGGGACCACTCAATGTCGAGTTGGCTCGGAGGCGGTAACTCTGTCACAACTCTAGGGAGCGCTCTCAGGTTGGCATTGTTATTATTTGATCCGGCAGTTGGGACATTCGGGGGTAAACTGGCGCCGTCGCTGGCACCGTTGAGCTTAATTGGATCTCGAGGGGGTGGAGCGTAGGCCTTCAGACGAGGTGCCTTTCGCTTCCACAACTCCGGGCCCCATGTCATGCCCCGAAAGAACTCGTGGTTCTTGATATGCTCTATTTGGAGGCGCCTTGCTGGATCAAGAACGAGAAGGCGTTCGACGAGATCGCGAGCAACGGGAGGAAAGCCCTGGGGGAATTCGTAATCAAGTGCGACAATCTTTTGAAAGGTTTGATACTCGTTGGCTGCTTTGAAGGGAGGGCGGCCAGCAAGAAGTTGGTATATGATACATCCGAACGCCCACAGGTCACTTGCTTTGCAGGCATTCTTGTCTGTCAGAAGTTCGGGGCTGACATACTCTGCAGTCCCAACAAACGAGCTTGCCCTCTCCGCCTCCGGTGGCTCTGTGGGATCTAAAGGTGGTGTCTTGGAGGGGCTATCATCTGATCGTTTCGGGGTGTTGAGAATCTTGGCGGTTCCGAAGTCTGTAATTTTAACATGCATCTGGCTGTCAAGCAAAACGTTCTCGGGTTTTAGATCACGATGAATAACGCCGCGTTTATGCATGTAGTCTATAGCGTCGAGGATCTGGCCCCCGTAAAATCTCGTACACTCCTCATCGAAGGTCGTCATCCGTTTTAGAACGCCTAACAGTTCACCTCCCTTGCATAAGTCGAGCACGAAATAGAGTGACCGCTCATCTTGGAAAGTATAATATAGTCGGACGATGCCGGGATGTTCCGTGAGTCGGTTCAGAGTATCCTTTTCAATATTGACATATTTGACCTTTTTCTCCTTGATTATATGCCTCTTGTCCAGTATTTTGATCGCATATTCTTTCAGGGTTTGACGATCAGTCGCGAACACGACGGTACTGTAAGAGCCTTCTCCGAGAGTTTGGCCGAACGAAAAATCACGGACTCCCTTCTTGATATACCGCATCACAGGCTTCCCATTCGTGTCAAGTTCTTGTCGGACTGTGACAGCCGCACCACGGTCTTGCCATTGCTCGCTGCTCGAAGGAGGCCCATTCTCCAGTCCATAAGGTGAACCATGCTGAGGAATGCCACGGCCACGGGCCTTGGAGGCCTGGCGCATTACAGACGGTACACCTCCTGGTGGGTGTTGTACGGGCCCATACGACCGATCGCTATGGCTGTCATCCCGAGATGATACGCCCGCCTGCAACGCAGAGGGGACGCCTCGAGACTCCAAACGAGACTGGTTCTCGGTCGACAGGGTGGAATCCGTACGCATGGGGTATGTGGGGTCATGGGCTAGCGTCGAGTTTGAGCCGTTCAGGTACACTGACCGGTTGGAATTCGGATAAGAAGAGTAAGGTTGTGATGCAGCAGCCGTATACTGTAAGTGCTGGTCCTGATACGCATTAGCGGCCGACGACGTTCTCAGGTCAACGGAGGAAGTGTATGATTCAAGTCCCGTTAGCGGAGGAATAGTTAGCGGAGGAATAGTGAAAGGATCGTCAACCGATGCGAGTATGGATGATGTCGAAGGGGTGGAATTTCCAAGCTGGGGAAAGGATGAGGCGTTCCTCAAATCGGATGCGGCAACGGACTCTCCAGCAGCTGTCAAAGCTGCATCGTCGGGCGCATCATCCGGATTGGCGATACGTAGGCCGCCTAAAGATTGGGAGAGGCTAAGATCGCCATCCATGACGGGTATATGGGCATCAATCCGCACGGAGAGATATGAGAGACAGAACACGGAGTAGCAGAGCGCGTAAGGAAAGGAAGAGTATCACGCGCAGCGAATGGTAGGTAAGATCTACACTGCAGGCGTCTGATATAGTCGTCGAACGTCGATGGATTGTCAATATTGAGGGAAGGCCGACAGACTATGGCGGCGATCGGAGGTTCAGATGCATGGTACGGGGACCGATGCTAAAAGACAGACG
This sequence comes from Byssochlamys sp. BYSS01, assembly GCA_002242795.1. Classification (NCBI taxonomy): domain Eukaryota; kingdom Fungi; phylum Ascomycota; class Eurotiomycetes; order Eurotiales; family Thermoascaceae; genus Paecilomyces; species Byssochlamys sp. BYSS01. The sequence goes on from NIXA01000013.1 coordinate 662,668, forward strand.
AGACAGCAGGGGGTGGGGGGAGGACGCGAGGAACGAGAGAGAGTGGAACTGAGCGAAGGAAGAGGGAGACGACAAAAGAAGGAAGTAAGCCCTTTTTCTATTTCTTTTCTTGCGGCGTAAAAATTCGACTTTAGATTATACTCTCCCGAGAAGCAGAGAAGCCATTGCAGAGCGAGGGACGCGAGGAGAAGTTGAGGTGGAAGTCGAAACGAGTCGGCCCCGACCGCCTTGCCGGCTGCGCATGTGGTGCTGTGCGTGACCGTACCGTATTATTGCTAGCCTATTTATTACCTACTACCTACTTAGGTAGGTAGCTAGGTACCTAATTTAGGTAGACCTGTTTGTTCTCTTCTATCTATTCTTGTGTCTGCCTCTGTTTCTACCATCTCCTGTACTCCACATAGTCCGGAATCTGACTATATCGGATGTGCAAGGTGGTGGTGCGTTGAGCGGCTTAGGTACTTGTCTGCCCCATACGCCCATAAATAGTAATAGCACTAGGTTTAGGCTCAGTTGCGCTTGCTGGAAGCGATGAAGCACGCACTGAAGACCGCCTGTTGCCTTGGCTAGGCTCCTCTTTCCAGTTTGGAAAACAGAAGGTATAGCGAAATGTGCTCAGGATACGCGTACAAGTAGAACTTTCCAGTTTAGCTCCTCTGTTCGCGGCGTCGTACATTGCATACAGGCACTATCCAACATCTCTTCGCGCCTCAATTTCTATTCTAGATCCAAATCTGTCCAAAGCTGCGGTAGACAGAAGCGCCAATTTTTATTTCATTTACAAACAAATAAAGGAACGTTGGAAAGGGCCAAAAATATGATTCGATTGCCACCATCAGGCATCTCCGTTACTGAAGATGATCTTCAGTGTCACCTCCAACGAGTCCTGCTCCGCCACACCCTAGTTGAATCGTTCGGCAAGCTATGTATAGATTCTGGACATTGCTCCCAAGAAGAGCCAAGAGTGTGCAGTACACCTAGGAGCTTGGATTCTCCTGTCAATGGACTGGACTCGAACTGTCAAATTAGTCCGAACCCTACGCTTGCCAAGAAACTTCCACGGCCAGACTGTAGAATCGATGAGAGAGACAACGGCATCAGATCATTTACTGGCTGGGAGAAATACCTCTACGGTGTCTCCCAAAGTGCAATGGAGGCTGCTCTTCTCAACAGTAATCGCGAAGGGGTAGCAAAAGCATCAGTCTCCAGCACTGGCTCTAGCCGCTATAGTTCATTCGCATCCAGTGAGTTCAACGCAGTGAATCGAGCGGGTAAACAGCAACATTCACCGGACTGGTTGGTCGAACCTGCAAGTGGCAAGGCTGAAAGAGCTCTCAACCATCATTCACCACCAGGGTGTTTCGAGACAAGCGAATTTGTCTCATGGGAAGGTCATCAACGCTCAGCAAGTATTTCAGACGGCCGAACCCTGATGGTCCGAGCAACACCTCAATTTGAACCTTGCGGAAATACATATCTTGCAGAGATGCCTCTACTTCGAATCTTTAAGAGTGTGCCTGGTGACGACGAGAGACTCCCCGTAAGTGCAATGCCTGTCGGCTGTCTATTGGCTGAAGGCATAGAAAAAGAAACTGGTACGTATTGCTCAACCAACTGCAGAACTCTTCCTTCCCAGTTTCCCAGTAATCAAGCGAACTCTGTCCTAGACACACAGAAGACGGGATATGGAGCTTGCTGTTAATCGAGATACAGAGTCCCCGATACATGCTCATTCATATCTCGCATGCCCAACAATGTCCGCGCAAGAAAGCATCGAAAACAGAGGGAAATCGCGGAATTCTGAATCTCCACGGATAATAGATGGCACTTTCCCGGGATACCAATACACAGTGGTCAACAACTCTCAGCCCCAAGGCTATCGCTCAGTCTCCAACTCCCCAGTAGCAAAGGAGACCATGTGTCTCTCCAATAATCCTCACGCGAGTCCTGAAAGCCACACGGATGGAGAGCTCCACAGATCCACTAGAGTTGCGACTAGCGTCGTTGACCCATCTAATAATGAGTCGGAACCAGAGAACACGTCGACTTTGGTCCCCACAGTTTCCGTTGACCAAGAGGCGATCCGAAGCGAGACGGGCCTCTATTCTGGGCAGATTCTACAGTCCACAGAAGGTGACCACCGCATTAGTAACCGGATAACGCGGGGTGTCCAACTGTGTTTTGGAGGGGACGGTGCCACCGATCATGAAAATGTCTCTCGGGTGTCTACCGTTAATGTTCCCGGTTCACGCGATGCAAGAGTGACCGATGACGTCTCCGTGATACCTGCTTTAGAAGAAAGTGAGCAGGGGGAGCCAACCACTTCAGGAAATCAGTGTGGATCAGGGAACAATGGTTTGCATGGGGAAAGTTTGAATGGAGGCACCGCAGTCCCGGTGCACTGTACAGTCGCACTGGTATGCGTCGATCTTGGTTAACTCTTGGGTTTACGGTAGGACAAAACTAACTCGAGATGCCTATATTTTCCAGCACGAACATACAAAAAGACGTCAGACCGACGCCTCGTCCAATCAGAAAATGATCGCCGACAGAGTGAGCAACTCGCGGCCAGAAGGTCAACAAGAAATACAAACCGAAGACGCGATGCGGGCGTCCAATAGCGATGGGCCGGACCTTGACGTGCGGACTGAAGGTCTAACATCTCGCAGTGACGATTTTGAGGGAACTGTAAGTCCTTCTAAGCAGATCCAGACCCTTACCATGCATACTGATTAGGATATCGGGGGTTTACAAAACAGGTCACTACAACGAAAGAGTCCCGGGAGATAGCAGAGGAAGCACTCGCTTTTCAGAAGCATTGCAACGAATTGATTGCGGAACTGGACAATGAGGATGACGAGGCCGATGCCGAAGCATTTGGTTTAGCTGAAATCAGACGCCGACCGATGGGCGAATGGTACCAATTGTGATTTGAGTTTGTGGGCATTGTGGTGGCTAACGTCACGAACCCAAACATTGCACAGCCTTCCTTGACGTGGTTTCCAAAAATAACCTTGGAAGTGTTGGCATTGTGCAGGATTACGTAGGCGTTCGCGACGTAGATTCAAGAATTGCGCAGCATACAGCTCTACTGCAGCAAATTCCACTTCCATCAATGATGCCGATGCACATGAGCTATTCCTGTTATTATCTTTTACTGCGCCATTGAGGCGGAATAATAATAATATGCAGTGGCGTTTATGAGAAAGTAGCCAAGCGTAAGAGCAAATAATAATAAACTGGCGTCTTGTTAATACGAAGCAATTCTACCACTTTTCTGCCACTTCAATTCGGAACCCCTCAGGATGTGTCCATAAACACAAATTCCGCGATGGGGCACAATATCCAAGACAAGAGGAGGCGACGAGGCAAGGACCGCAGGGCCTCTATCAATCCATTACAGACTTGTCAATGAGCGAGGCGACCAAGCGATCCGACAGATGCAAATCAATATATTCCAGGACAAGTGCATGTATATATACACCACTTTAACCAACACCGGTACGTATATGACAATAATCCAAAATGGGTACTCGTTTTTTTGATGACTTGGCTTTTTCTGCCGTATCGAGAATAAAAAGAAAGGAAATAAATACCATACAAGGACATAAGATGAGACGAGGATAAGAAATAATTGAAATATCCAGCCTGTGGATGCGATGTGTGATTTCGGTTATTAGAAGATGGAACCAAATCCCAAAAACAATGCATGACATGACTATGCAAGACGAGTAAATGCCTCTGAGAACCTACACCCCCCCCCAAAAAAAAAGAAAAAAAAAAGCGAGGGTTGATAATTTTCAACTCTACCAATAAATAATAAAGCATCACTGGTGATATCAATTAGAATACCGAGATGAACATGACTGCCACCACGAGGGCTAGAGCAGCCAGCGAGGACCCCCCGACTAGACGAGGGGCCGCACTGCTGCTCCCACCCGTGGAAGAGGTTGTAGAGCCCGAACTGGAAGAGGTACCAGTACCGCTCGCTGTCGAGCTAGTGGCGTGGAGGTCGGCGATTTTGGCGCCCTTGCTCGAGAAAGGAACGATATTCGACGACGATGAGTCGAAGTTGGCCGCCGCTAGGCCGACTTGGTTATTCGCCAGGTCGTAGACGGCGTAGACGGAGCGAAGGAAGGTGTCGCCCAGCGTATATGTGTTGTCGGTGGTGACGTCGAAACCGAGCACGCACATGGTCCGGCTGGTCTGGATGAGGAACTCGGAAAGATTGACATCGAGCGTCACGGCGGAGGAGCCGTTGCCGAACTGGAAGGAGAAGGACCTTTCGGATGTGCCCGCGGAGCAGGGGACGTAATAATTGCCCGAGGACCGGGTGATGTCGATGTTGCCAAAGGCTTGCAGGATGGCAGAGAACACCGTCCTGGGGACGATGGTGAAGGAGGTCCCAGAGTCGAGGATTGCCGTGGAGCTGCCCTCGCTCACGGTGGTTGTGCTCCCAGAGTCCTTGTAGGTGACGCTGTTCAACACCACGGTGAAGACGGCGTATACGCCCCGCGTGGGCTCGATGTCTAGGACATGAAGGTCGCCGCTGAACTTGGCTGTGTCAATGCCGCCGAATAGGATGGTTCCGATGTTCGAGTCTGCACACCAGGTTAGAAGATCAGGGGAGACTGGAGCCATTGGATGATAGTTCTTTCGGGGACATACTTTGATCGTCCAGGTACAAACTGTATGCCGGGGACTTAATGGCACCCTGGCTGACCAGCTCTTGTGGGAAGTTGGGATAATGGAAGTTCGGGTTCGACTCATCTGCTACGTACGCAATGCCGAAGACGCCCGAAGCTTGACCCTGAGCTTGATTGGTGAGCTCCGACCCGAGCGCCATGGTGAAATTCTCTAGCGTGGCTGCAGCAACCTTGATGGTATCGGTGAAGTAGTCGCCAGAAGCGCCGGACGAATCGGCATACTGAATTGAGAACGTCTCATCGGTAATCTCCTGATATGTTGAAGAGCTGTTGGGGTTAACTGTATGCGATAGACTGTTAGCTGTGGCGTCTCTCTTTCTGACAGGTCTAGACACCGAGGGGGGGGGGAATAAAGTAAAAAAAATAAACATAAAACAAAATAAACAGTAAAGAAAATAAACAAAGATAGACAAGCATCACGTACAAGAACCATATGGACACTCATTAGAGGACTGACAAGCGGTCGACGACGGGAACCACAGATCACTGCTCCCTGTGTCTAGAATAACCTGGATCTCCTGCGGAGGCGTACCAACAGACACATTGACCATATAAGCGACCAGTTGATTGGAGAGGGTGACGGAGACAGTGTCACTTCGTCGAGCTAGGAACTTGTCGACATTGTTGTATTTCGTTACTGGCAGCTTAAAGACGCCATCTTGGGCGAGGGCGGTTGTGAGAGGTAGCAGCAAGGCAGCTAGGCGAGCAACATGTAGCTTCATTTTTACCCGCAGCGACAGAGAGAGGACCAGTACAATTCGATGACGGTGATACGTAGGGAACAAAGGGGAAAAAAAAAAAGAAAGAAAAGCAAAGGGCCGGTTGATCAAGTAGGTAGTAACGGAGGCAGGGGGAAAGAAAGACAGAAATTAGTAACAAAGGGATCGACAAAATTGTTCTCCTAGGAAGAAAAAGCAGACCTGGGGAGATAAACCCAGGGAAATAATAATGAGTAGTCTACTGCCGCAAAAACAGGGACCACGACAACGGGAAGATAGATATACACAAGTGATCGGAGCAAGCGGGAGATGAGAATGGCAAAAGAGCAGCAGCCTGACCTCATGTATTATTCATGATTATTATTGACTAAAGCCTTGAATCTCCGCCGTTTCCACAACCTGGAGGCGCGGCAATACTCATGAACCTCGTCTAGCGCCTTGGGCGGGCCGCTCACGGTATGCTATTGGACCTTACGCACTGTGCCCAGAAGGGGGGATCCATGGCTGTGCTTGGGGTTCGAGTCCCGTGAAGGAGTCTATTTACCGATACAGCCACAATCTACAGGAAACAAGAAGACCAAGAATGCTGACACTAAGCACTGATGACGCCGATGTTGCTGGGACTGCGACGACTGCTGGTCCAACTGATCCCTGCATGCACCACGGCGTACGTTGACGGCCGCGCAACCCCGGGAGCAGCAAACAGCAGACACCTCGCCATTTGCCGCTGCCCCTTGGCCGCGTGGGCTGTGGGCTGCAAGTGCCAGATCTCATTCCGGTTGGCGTCTAGCGTCCGCGCGCAACCGAGCAGCGCAACCGCGCAGCGTGTCCGCCTGCGGCTCGCCCCTGTTGGGCTGTCGGCCTTGCTCGGCCTGCTCGGCACGTCGCCCGATCGGGGCTAGCTTGTCTTGCGCCTCTGAGCTCAGCCACTGCCATGCTTCTCGGCAACTACACCGACAAACAAGAACTGCTTTGGACACCACCTGCCATCCCCATAGGGCATGAGGCGTCTGTAGTGGGCTATTATTAATATGATATCTTCGGGGTTGTGAAGCAGAGGTGGGGCCGCAAAAAAGAGACGAAAACAGAAAGAACGCAATCCAAAGGCCGAAACAAGAAGTGCGAAGTCTAGCAACAGTAGAATTAAAAGCATCGTCAGATCACTGTTATCTGTGAAGAAAATCCCTGTACCCTCTCCAGACCATTTATTGCCTCAATGATACCAATGTAGATTCGCGTGTCCTCCGTATATTCATCACAATTACCCAATACCTTCTTTCCTATTACGTCTATTGTGCCGCCTTCTTGGCAAATACCTGAGCTCCATCAACTAGGCGTCTCTCGGTGTTCTTGCGTCCGTTGACAAAGTCGGGGTAGTTGAGTGTCAGCTCAACCGCGCCATTCACAATGTTATCCACCGCTTCCACACCCAGCATGAAAGAGTGGTCTTGGTTGCCGACCTCGTAACGCCAGCTGCCAAAGCGGCCACGAGACCAGATATTCTTCTCCTGCAGTTTCGGCAGGATCTGGGTGAGGGCTCCCTCACGCTCCAGAGATGGTGTGGGGTAACCGTGGTCGAAGCGACGGTGGTAGGTAGAGACAATCTCATCCGTCGGCTTCAGCATCTCCGTGTTGACGAGACCCTGGATCGACTCCGCCAGGAGAGTGTTGTGGTTCACAGGCTTCAGTGAAGACTCGGAAACTTCCAGCATGATGGACCAGTAAGGACCGTTCTGGGGCTCCGTGCTCTTAGGCTTTGAGCCGTCTGCAAGCTGCAAGGTAGGCAACTTCTTAGAAGCGTCCGGCTGGTTGTAGGGGGAGTAGTTAGAGAAGATGGTGGCCCTGTAGAAGGGGCAGTCGTCTTCAGGGAAATAGAGCTGCACGCAACGACTCGTTGGTTAGCTTCCGAAAATCCGAAATCTTCTATCTAGGAGCCTTCAGTCTACTCTCCTATGCACTTACCCAGCACTTGTCACCAATTCGATCGGGACGCTCTCCGCGGATACCAACACCAATGACATGGGTGGAGGAGTAGAAGAGTTGCTTGCTGAGGTCGATAAGCTCAGTATCACCCAGCTTCTCAGCCAGGAAGTCCACCGCCATAGTGGAGACGAGCTTCTCGTATCCGATGGTGGTTCCGTCCTGCAACACGACAGTTCGGTTGCTGGCATTCACTTTGGTGACATTACCCTTCTCGCCGAAGCGAGTCTTCTCCTTAGGCAGAGTGTCCGCGACAGCAGTCCAGATACCACCAGTACCGCCACGTGCAGGGAAACGGAAGGTAGCATTGGGACCCCAGTTTCCCGCAGTCTTCTGCAGGATGACATTGGTGGTGACAGCCTTAACGTTGGGAGCAGCAACACGCTCACCGAGCCAGGCACATTGCATCTGATTGCGACTAGTCTTAGCACTTTTCACCGCGGACTCGAGGCAGAAGAATCGCAATCTGCACCGCGTTGGGCGGGGGAGGAAGTTTGTAAGAACACACCTTGGTTGTTGGCACAGCCCAGACCTTGTAGTTGTACGGTCTCATGAAGACATCAGCTAGACCAGGTCCCATCTGGCGAAGAATCCACTCGTCGAAAGTCTTAGGCTTCGTGTTGGCAACGCGAGCCTCGAGAGCCGCATCAATCAGGCCATCGATACACTTGACCTGATCCTCCTTCGGCAGCATGGAGACATTGTTTTGGAGAGGGTAAGGGACCCATTGACCCTTGATGCGCACGTAGGAGATACGCTGGTGGCTGTACCAGTCGCCGGTCTTGGGAAGCGCCTCATCCAGGCAATCGTCGAAGTATTTGTAGTGGGAGAAGATGACATGACCACCGACATCGTACAGCTGGAATTGGGGGTCAAGGGTCAGCTATATCGCTAGTGAGGAACCCGAGTTGAAAGAAGACATACGAATCCTTCGGGAGTGACGTCGGTAGAAGCTAGACCACCAGGAGTCTCATTGGAATCGAGAATCAACCAAGAGGGACCATCCTGTCATTATCAATTGTGTCAATTGTGAGTCCTGAGAAGGGGAAACGAGAAATGATGACAGGGGCCAGGGGAGGCGAACGATTTGGTTCAGTCGCTTCGCAGCACCCAACCCAGTTGGGCCTGCACCGATAACGAGAACATCGACGGAACTGTTGAGAAAGAGAGATACATGGTCAGCATGGATGCAAGTCTGAAGAGGACAGTGGTGCGGGAGGTTCGCAGAAGGCACGTACATGTCTGGATGGGTCATCCTGCCTTGTAGGATATCCTGGAAACTGGGAACACGGTTCAGGGTCTTGCGGGCGGCGCTCAACATAGAATTCAGAGGGAAACTGAGCGACTTTGTAGAATTGAACAGGTGATGACAAGTAAAAATTAGGAAAGGAAGTAAAAGACTGCGAAAAGGCCAGGTAAGTCGGTACTTCAGATGGACGGTTCCAGAGGAAGGACTAAGCTGGCGGTGTAAATCCAGGACCAGCGGTATTAACTAAGGTCCAGACTAAGCATGTCAACTTAAGGAGCAGGTGGTCGCTGTGGGGAACGGGCGTGTTTCAAGTTTGGCCAGCCCCCCGGTTTAAATTTCTCATTACTAGCCAAGTAACGGGGACCGCCGAAAAAAGGGGAGATATGCAATTGATACACTGCAACGCCACTGGATGCTGGACAGAGAGCTTTGGCAACGTTGATCCAGGAACGGAGTGCCGACTGATCCAATCCCGCTCCGTGCCTTTCTTGTTTCCCCTTCCCCCCTTATTTTTTATTTTTTTTAACGCTGCAGGTATACCGAATGAGGCGTGATTGAATGGGTCCGACCCGGGGAGCCAGGACCCATGCCGTCTAATTACAGTAACCTTAGATCCACGGAGGAACGGGCCTCATTTCCACAGATGCGCCTGGAAGCCCTCAGAGAACAATTGGATGGATATGATAGGTAGGATGGCAAACTCGCACAAGAAATAAATGATGATAATAATAATAATAATACTAGTATTTAGTCTGGTGGTTGGCAATCGTGACGCGTCTCCAAGAGAACCCTGAACTCATGGGCCAAGCACGGCCAGCATTGGCATGCGGTCCACTCTCCTGACTAGGCACAAGTACGGCGTGCACGCCTGTAGGCGAAGTGGCCAATGTTGATCATTTAGTATTAATGAGTCGAGTCGAGACACAAGAAGCCATCTGCCTCTGCACACCCGAGATAAAATTGGAAGGAGGTCTTACAGTTTCCAGTTGTTGGCGAGACATTGAACCGCCACATCTTTAAATTCCTACTTAGCTGACGACCGTCAAGCGGTCGAGACTCGGGTTGTAAGACACAGAGTTTTCGGCCAAAGTTGGAAGTGCCAGAAATGCTTGATCCAGAAAACAAATGACGATCTTAGGTGGCCAAGAATGGAAGATCCCTGAGGAGGATATGATCCGCCCTGCTGAAGACAAGGGATGGTTGCCATGATTGGCAACTGTTAACACTTTCCGCCAGTTTCTCCGAAGACCCCTTCTCAAGAGCTGCGCTTTTCTATGAGCTTCGACGCTTCGACTGGAATAATAAAGCATGGCAAGCAATGGCCCGATCCCCCTTCAGATGGATAAGCGCCGTGGCCACCGATCTTGGAGTCAGATTCTCTGACAGAGCGAGCGTCTCACATCCGTACGGAGAACCGAGTTTTGGACGGTCTGACCTTCTCTCTCGATCTGATCGTCTGGGTTCCACTGCTTAAGCATATTCCGGTGTCTTGGCACCGGCCGGCTTGCGTAATGCATTAACAGCCCGTTTGCGGTGGTTATTTTTTCCTTGGGTGTCTCTCGTCTCTCTCCCTTCTTTTCTTTTTTTGGCGCACCCCCCCCCCTATTTATGACGCAGGAGGGGAGACTGGCACATACTATAATAGTATGAGAAAAGGCAACTCATCCTTGGATAGGGTCATCTAGGGGTGTAAATGGCAAGTATCTCTCTCCCGTAAGCGGCGCCCCGTAGTCGTCAACATATCACGCCAACAGCAGGCCAGATGACTGCCAGGCGACTGATGTGCAACAGTCTACCAACTACCCAGGTATCTGCATATCAATCGATAAGGGGTGAGTTTGTTAGTCCATTGGCGAGGAACATGGTGGGCTGGCTTGGTGTACGTGTACTGTAAATGAAAACGCCACGAGTTTCCTACCTATTAGCTATTGCCTTCCGAGCAGAAGCCTCCTCCGTGTTCTATTATAATCGGTTTCAATGCTGTGGGGACGCTACTTCTTGCTGATGAGTGCTGTTGATTATTTCCCCTTTTGATGCTTCGCGATCTTCTGTACATGTTCCCTTGCCCCTGTGTTTGCCCACCTGAATCAGCAGCCTCCATCTTATGCTGGTCCACTCCTTTCCACGCTGCCCTTGACACCCAGCTCATTGGCGTGATCTAGCCAGTTGCGGGCCGCTCGATTTTGTCCCTGTCACCTTTAATTATCGTTATTTTAATTTATATTTATTTATTTATTTATTTATTTTATTTTCTATTTTCTATTTTATATACATGTATATTTTTTTTTTGTTTTCTCATTTCATTAATTATTTCATTATTACCGTTCGTCGCTGCTCTCTTTCTTCCCTCCACCCGCGAATCATAGGCTCGAAGATCCAAGGGGGTGGGCGAGAAAAGGAAAGTAATCTGCCGGAACCCGTGCCACGGCCACCTAACCCATCTTGCGGAGTGCAACGAAACTTAACCATCCTCTATCTCTCTCACCTCCCAGTTTTCCCTGTTACTCTCTTCTCTTCTCTGGGATACGAGAGTCAACGCTCCTTTCTTCTTCCATGAAACCTTTCGTCCCGTTGACTTAGTTTTCATATTCTTGCTTTTCGCATTCTTTCGTTGGTCAGCTTTTCCTTATTTGCTTCACGTCCAATCCAACTATTACATTACTCTCGTTCTCTTATTGCGACTTTCTTCTCCCTGATCTTTTTTTTTCTCTGCACCCCTCTTCACTCGTGGCCTCCGCAGCCTTCAGCCAGAGCAGCCTTCTGAGGCAGCGCCCTTTCGACTTCCAAAATTTTTTGACTGAACAGTCTCGCATATTGAAAATGAGCGGCGATGAAAAGATGAGGTCTTCCGGCGAGGTTTCCCGCCAGGAACAGTCCTTGCCCACCGTCAACCCTGCCGCTGAGAGGCCGGCTCCTCCCAAATCTTCCTTACACCCTGCCGTCTATGTCACGTAAGTCTGCAACGAGCGCTGCCATGCGTGTGCATCGGCCGGTTCGACATTGGCTAACGAAGCCGCGTCAGTGTCTGGATTACGTTGAGTTCCAGCGTCATCTTGTTCCAGAAATATCTCCTGGATCCTCACCGTTTCCGTAAGTGTGGCCCAGGTTTCAGAACGATGTAAAAGAGATAACTCGGACGAGGGACTGATCATTCTTTTTTTTCTATAGCTTACCGTATGCTCCTTCCACCTGCTGCTTAGTCTGTCGATTCTAATCATTACATAGCGATTGTCCTCACAACATGGCACTTGTCCTTCGCAACTCTCATGACGCAGATTCTAGCCCGCACTACCACCCTTCTCGATGGCCGCAAAACCGTGAAGATGACCGGTCGCGTATATCTCCGTGCTATTGTCCCCATCGGTCTGTTCTTCAGCTTGAGCTTGATCTGCGGTAATGTGGCCTACCTGTATCTCAGCGTGGCCTTCATTCAGATGCTTAAGGTGAGATCACCCCGTCGCCTATGTGGTGTGCTATCTACGGTATAAGGCGTGCAGTTCGCTTACTGGGATGGACAGGCTACTACTCCCGTCGCGGTCCTTTTTGCTACGTGGGGCATGGGAATGGCCCCGGTGAATTACAGGGTCCTGATGAACGTGATTGTCATTGTCATCGGTGTCATCATCGCCTCCTTCGGCGAGATCAAGTTTGTCCTCATTGGTGTCATCTATCAGGTTGCTGGTCTCACCTTTGAAGCGACCCGGTTGGTCATGGTGCAGCGTCTCCTCAGCTCTCCTGAGTACAAGATGGACCCCCTTGTTTCCCTCTACTACTATGCACCAGTCTGTGCTGTCATGAATGCCATCCCTGCTCTTTTCCTCGAGGTTCCCCGTGTGACCATGGACCAGATCTATGGCGTTGGCATCTGGGTACTGATTGCTAACGCCGGCGTTGCTTTCCTCCTGAATGTGTCTGTCGTTTTCCTGGTCAGTACTGTTCCCCGTCGAGTATAACAGTTCTAGATGTCTAACAGTTGACTGCAGATTGGCAAGACGTCGTCCCTGGTCATGACCCTATGTGGTGTCCTGAAGGATATCCTTCTGATTGTTGCGTCTATGATCATCTGGGGCACCGAGGTCACCAAGCTCCAGTTCTTCGGTTACTCTATTGCCCTTTTGGGTCTTATCTACTACAAGCTAGGCGGTGAGAAGGTCAAGGAATACACTGGACAGGCTTCCCGCTCATGGGCTGAGTACGGCGCCAACCGCCCCGTTCAGCGCAAGTTCGTGGTCGTTGGTGGCTTCCTTCTCATCTGTTTCTTGTTCATGGGCTCTTTGACACCCGGGTACACCCCAGAGGCAGTGAAGAGCGTTCTCGGTGGTGCGACGCCTGGTACTAGGTAAGGGAAGCCGCAGGATTAGGCTGGTGTATTCCCACCGGTTGGTCCACCGGGACGTTGATGAATTCGGCTTCTCCTTCCATTATCTGCCCTTAAATCGAGGAATGCATGGTCAGAATTTAAATGGACCTTGCCAGATCTTTCTGTTCTAACTCAGTTGTTTTATTTTTCTTCATTATTCGCTTCATATTCTCCAGGGCAGTTCTGTGTCTACATATAATGAACAGTCAAGACAATTACGTGGGGGATTTGCTTTCGATTGTTAACGGCCTTGGACGTCCACTTCGCGCAGAGTGACCGTTGTGCGCTATGAGGACTGAGCAGCATTTGTTGTTTATCTGTTGCTGCCAAGTCTGGACTGCATTTGCGCATTTGATTCGTACTGTGGCATGGTGTTACCTATCCTTCGAGTCAACTTTTCATGAACATTTCCTTCGGTGTGTGCTATATTATTAGACTTAGTGGGTCGTGGGATCAAGGTGTCAGTCTCTGATTTATTTTCGTCGTGAAGCCAAAATAGAACTCGTTTTCTTTACTGGGGCTGTCTCACTCCATTCCCAAAGTCTTTTCCGGTTCTGAATTGGACGGCTTGTGGAGATCCACCTGAATTGCGTCCCAGTAGTCTGTCATGATGATGTCTACTCGCCAATGTACATCTGGGACTTGAAACCAGGATGTGGGCGTGCCCGGACGCTACTCAGACCATCTCATGTCCTGCAGCAACCTTCTGTCCAACGGAGCCGAGTTACGCGCCAATCGAGTTGTGCGCAGGGGGGGGTGGGGATCCAGCCCCGGTGTCGCCAATCGAAGGCCCCCCAAAGCCGATTCTGTGGGCCAATTTCCACAGCAGTCCGCGAATAATATCCCTACGTAGAGAGGAAGCAGCGTCCCACAATCCTAAGGTCCTGCGCCCGGAGGCCTGCAGAGGGCCACCAATCACGCAGTCCACTCCTCCGGGACTTGCTGCTGGGCTTGGTCACACATCGTCGGAGTTTCTCCGCCGATGCGTTCAGCCTGGATTGGAAATACCTAGCTGTACGGTAAATTACGGTAAGCCGGTTCGGAGGCAGGGTTCAGCTAGCGGTCCACTTGCTTCCACGGCTACAGCGCACAATGGTTGGCTGGGTGCGTGCCCACTGCAAGGCTATCTGCAGCCGCCCAGGGTTTGTGTGTGGCCTTTGCGTTAGGTAATAATACAGGGCGTGGTGCAATACAGGGGATGACGGGCTTGGCACGAAAATTACCAGCCCCAGCGCACTCAGTGGCCTGGAGGTATCTGGTACATCTGGTACATCTGGTACACAGTCCTGGGGCCTCTTGTGTCTGCCTCTGCCTGGGTAGCATAGGTACCGACGCTCTCTCGTCATTTCCGTCATCGACTGCGTCCGATTCTGGACGCGCTCAGCCGACAGTCCCGTGTCGCTTCTCCAGCCTCTTGGCTTTGCTTCTGTCTGTCCTCTCTCCTCTCTTCCCTTTGTTCTCCTCTTTTCTCTCCTCCCCAGGCCTCTTCAATTCACTTCCCTACTCCCAACTCTTCATCCATCCTTTCCTCTCACCCTTCGCTGGAGACGACTCATCCTCACCTCACTTCACTTGCGTACGCTTCACTCACGCTGTGGCTCGTCTTGCCATTGCCATTCCGTCGTCGTCGCACGCGCTCTCATCTCATTTCATTCTCTTCACGTCTCGTCTCCTCCGCGTCCCATCCAACCTGGTCGCGTTGACGGTCTCGCGACTCCTCATCGGCTTCTCTCTGATCTCTCATCACCAGCAGCGAGGCTTGCTTTTTCGAACTCCTCGGCTCTGGAAGCAACCGTGCAAGGATACTGATATCCTCATCTCTTCTGCTCTTTTTGTTCTTCTTTTATTTTCTTTCCTCTCTTCAGCTCACCTCACCTAACAGGACAGATCGAATTCGGGCCTCAACAACCCTCCACGACACCAAACTTCCGTAGCTATCATGTGTCCAATGCTCCTCAGCAGATTCTCCGACGGTCCGTCCCTGGTCCTCCCTCCCCAGGAACATGTCTTCGTTCGATTCCCTTCCTATCAGTATAGGCTGGACGCTGCGCCGGGGGACTTCCACGGCAATAACACCTCCTTCGCCAATGGTCCTTCTTCTTGGATGCATGCCCGCTCGTCTTTCCCAGCTCCAACAAATACATCAAAAAAAAGATCTTGCAGCGAAGCAGGCTTCGACGTTACAGATGCGCCTACTTCATCCATCCTAGCGTCCATGTCTCACGCAAATAGGGATGCCATCCACGGTGAAGAAATGATCATCGAGTATGCTCATAGTGACGGGATGGTCCAGAACGCCAATGTCGTGCCTCCTTCGCCTGATCTCCCTAGCCACAAGTCCAAGCGCCTTGGCATCTCGGCACCGGTAGCAGACGATGCCTCGCGCGTTTCTGTTCGCCCTAGACTTCAATCGAATTCCGCCAAGAATGAAGACCGTCCCGCCTCCGGAAACCTATCGGGCTCATTTTCGCCTCAGGAGCCGCTCGTCGATGATGCCACTCGTCTACTCGGTATAAGCTGGCAAAGAGTTGAAAGCGATGGTGACAAGGCAGCTGCCATGCGTGGTTGGAAGAAGTATATCGACAACGCATACTCGACATATTTCCAGGACTCGCAAATTTTGATGAAAAACCGGGCCCTGGATGCGTACTTGGTGGCTGCGCACCCAAAGGTGTCCGATACATCCGCTTCGTCGGTCCTTTCTTTTTACCTATTCAACGAAGATCTGTCGCAGGCTCGACTAGTTGGCTCCACCTGGGGAGACAGCGTAAAGAACCTCACGTCGACCCCCATCGTCTTTGAAGGAGCGGATGTCCTTCGAGCCTCGGGCAAGTCGTCTGATCAACATGGGAGCAACAGTGCATGTCTCGTCGACTCGAACTTAATGGAAGTTGCAGCTCCGCTTCTCCGCACTCCTATACTGCCTCTCAGTTGCGGTGGGAATACGGGATTGAACGGGGACATGGCAATGGGGGTAGGGATGGAAATCGACCTGTAACTCCTCTTCGTCCCAACCTCCTTGACGACCGATTCGACATTCTTTCAATGGGCGCACACACCCGCAACGTTCTCGACATGTAATTCACGGAGTTTGTAACGGTTTTCTTCTTTGCTTTTCTTTTTTATTTTCTTGTTCTCGATTTCTTCTTTTGCTTCTTATTTTGAACTGAAAAAAACGTATTTCTGCTGTTGATTGTTTCTCGTTGCCCGTCTTCTGCTTTTTTCCTTCGAGCTTCTTGACGTTGCTGCTACCTGACGGGCGGTGAGTCACCCAATCCTGCAAGTCACCCGACCTCACTGAAGATGCCCTCAAAAATGACTCAAAAATATCAAAAAAAAAAAATACAAAGCGAAAGAAAATGAAATATATTTGAGAAGTAATTTCAATCTATTGCGAATAGCGAATCGTAGCTTAAAATGCTAAAATGGTTGGTGCTGGCAGTACCTCGTTGAGGGGCACCAGCTAATTAGTGCAGCAGACTACTGCTACATCGTTAGCAGACGGCCGAAATATACTGTCTAGACAGAATAGGATGAACAGAAACCAAATAACAAATAAACACTTAATATTGCAGATTGGCTGAAGGAGTCTGAAGGGTACAAAAAAGTGAGCAATGTTTCCGCATCAGTCTCGCTCCAGACGCGAATCTATGTAGGCAGATGGAACGAAGTCCCTACTCTACATATACACCTAGGTACCTAAGGTACAAGGCGTCCTATAATACATGCCTAAACACTGGACGGTGGCCATGGACAGGTATTGTTTATAGATCAGAGATTGATAAATAAATAATTCTACCGTTTATTGAAGGTAGGGAGACGGAAGTCTCTGGTACCTAGCCCCGGTGCATATGCTGCACGTTCTCCTATCCTTTCTATTGCAGGTGTTCCCTTTCTCCTGCAAAAGGTCCCCTAGTCACTCCCATAATCACTGCCCTCGTCGTAATAATCACCGTAAGTGCCCGCGAAGGCAGCGTCGACGCCATCCCTTTCGTCGTCCTCCATATCGTCATCGTCCTCGTCCTCGTCCTCGTAATCTTCGTTATACGCGTCTTCCACTCCTCGTTGGTCGGCAGGCGGCTTAGTTTCAGTGGTCTGCGGCTCTGTTTGACGCTGTTGGGATACAGGTCCCTCTGCCGGCGTCGCGGAGATGGTAGAGGCAGTGGACGGCCCTGCGATGGCAGGAGCAGAAACAGGTTTTGAAGTGGAGGGATTGCCAAGTAGCCTTGTACGTTTGGGAGCCCCTCCCGCAGTGTTGATGAGAGTGCGAGGGGCAGTATCTGGTTCAAAGCTGGCGCTGCGGTGTGAGATGATACTATGGCTTCGACTGCGGCTGCGACTCCCGGTGCGGCTGTGGCTTCGACTAGATCTGCCAACGACAGAGGAAACCGTACTTTCCGACTTGGGCTTCGCGTTCATCTTCATCATCAGTTTCGTTGCTCCTTCCGCACCTTCTTCTGGTTCCCCCTCTTCGCCATACAACGACTCCAGCAGACGATAATTGATTTTCTTGCTGAAGCCCCTCCGCTCCAACATTCGGCGCGTCGCCTCAGCTGGCGTGGTGGCCCGAGTACTCCGTCCCTCGCCATCTTCGCCCTCGCCTTCGAGATACGTGACGTCTCCTAGCCGACCTCTGCGGCGTTTGCGCGGCTTCTGGGTGAATCCGGGGGGGTGATCAGCTTCAATAAGGGCGCGCTTAAGGGCTTTTGCCTGTTGTGTGCGGAGGTAGTCTTTGTTCTCATGTACCCAGATGCGTTCTTTGAGTTCAACCTCAGCAGGTGAGAGGAGGCAGTTGGCGACTTCCGGGTCAGATTCGAATTCCGAGGCATCGATCTCCACGGTATCGGAGATCGGTGTTCTTGCCGGTGGCTGTTGACCCGGGCCCGTACGGGCGGGCGCGACGGCACTACTGACCATATTAGAGTCTTTTGATAGCAAAGCTGTCATTTCTTCTTCGAGTGCCTCCTCGGATGCGACCTGTTCCGCCGTCGGTTCTGGGAGTGGCTTGTTCTTCGAGCCTTTCGGCCGGCCTACTTTTGGTTTGGATGATGTCGATGACAAAGACGATGCTTCTTCCGCTACGTCAGAGATCACTTCATTTACAGCTGTAGAAATCGACGGCCGTCGGCGGGTAATATCGGCTGTCGTCAACGCAGGGTCGATTGGAAGGTCGGGGATAGCAAAGCCATCGGCATCTATGCGTCTTGAATTTGGTGGTGTCGGCTGCACATCGGCGTCGCCTTCTATCTCCGCTGCTGTATCAGGCGCCTTCCTCTTTACGGCTCGCGGCGGTTTCCTTCCCTCCCTAGCCCGAGTAAACGATGGCGGGTCGTGAGCGTTCTCCAGCTGTACCGAGCGGAACTGATCAACCGTAAGTTCTCCGCTTTCAGTCGAACTGAATTCGTTCAGACGTTGGTTTATGGTGATCTCCGTGACTTTCACGACGTAGACGACCTCGCGGACTGTCCTCCGAAAATTGTTCATTCGCGCCGCAAGGATCAAGGCGGCCCCACAGACACCTGCTGGACGGCGGCCGGTGGTCATCCAATCTCGGTTCATCCGCTGGACGATGCGGACTGCCTCACTGGCTACCTGCATTGTCGAAGATCCGAATTCGAGTTGCTTGGCAAATCTGTAAATCAAGCTCTCCGGGTCTATAGGGTTCATTAGAAAGACGTTGCCGCCCAAGCGGAGCTCGTCTAGCAACGCTTTGTAGGTGCGGCCAAGTTTGAAGACGTTTATCTAGGTAAGCAGATAGTGTTGTCAGCGTTGGTAATTATTATAATCGTAATCTGTAAAGACCGGCGGACGCACCATCAATATGTCAGCAAAATCTATGAGCATGACAGTATTTCCATCCTGCCGCCGACACGCGACGTAGAGGCACACAGCAGCAACGGTTTTCGTCCGGCGCCCCTGGATGAAGTTGAGCCCGACAGCAAGCTTAAAAACCTGACCAGCAGCCTTGCTGGCACTTTCGGGAATGTTTAGAGCACGAGAAAGCTGGTTGATATATCGGTTTCCTAATGAAAATTAGTGAACAATCCGCAACTGTAACGGTAAGACAAAAAAGGGAGGCATACCATTCTGCTCAGTAATCTCTCGGCTTTCTACTCCTCTCTGAAAGCCAGGTCCATAGCTACGGACGTGGGTCTGACCCTCTCCGACAAAGGTTCCTTGGACAACGGCTGCACCGGAGGCTGTCTCCCCGAATGTGACTTCGGAAACAATATTCGACTCGCTGATGACAGTACCGCACCCCGAGCAAACTTTCTGTCCATCGTCCTCGACGATATGAGGAGCAGGACACCCTGGATTAGGGCATGTAGCCGTCTTGGGGTGGGTAGTGGGCCTAGCAGGCTGCGGTGCTCCGTGTTGCTGGGGACGTCTGATGGGAGTAGGAGTGGGGGCTTTGAGACTAGCCAGGCGGCCCCTGGGAGGAACTCTAGGTCCAACTTTTGGGGGAATAGAAGGCCGCGCACCAGGCCTAAAGGTAGAGGTCGAGGCAGACATGATGCGGTGCTGACGGATCTGAGTCGCGGGTGACAATTATCGGATGAAATGGGTTGAAACTAGGTGCTGATGTGAAATGTGTAATGGTCAATGGGCGGGCATCTCTGCCATCGCTCTCGCTACTCTTGCGATATTCGTTGACGATGGAAACCGGGAACCATGAGGATTGCCTATTCGAGCAAGTGCCAGGCAGGCGACGGAGGTGAGGGTCAAACTGGCTGAGAAGCGCGCGCGACAGAGAAATTCTGGCGGCGACTCGAGTCGTGGTGGCGCAGCGGCGGTCGGCTGGCTGCGCTCACGTGACGGACCCGTTGCACCCGTTGCACCCGTTGCAGCTGTCGTCGGTCGTTCGATCCCCGGCACGTCAGGACCACCTATCTCCCATATTCCTTTCTCTGCGACATTGCCTGCCGAATCTGCCAGGCATCATTTCAACGTCGTACGGGGATGAACATATTGATGTGGTCGCCACGTTTCAAACTGTCGCTGTGTTGGCGTCGAGCGTCCTCAGATCGGTTGCATTGATGGTTGCGAATCCGACTGGAAAGCACTTTGAAAAGGTTGATTGAATGATTACCAAGATTAAACGGGCCTTCCTGGAACCTTACCTAGTGATAAGTGCGAGCTGGAAGTTCCTCAGGAATGGCTGGTGGATCGAAACGACGTCTGATTTGCTGCAGGTCCTGGGGACGAGTGCCAACAGCATCCTGTGTGAAGATGGCGCCTGGCGCGGCGTGATCATATTCGAGACATCCTTCCAACAACCCGTCTGAAAGTTGTGCACTCCTTATCTGATTCTGACTCGCTGTTCAAAACCCCCTGGAGGTGCTGTGTAATTAGCCCTTGCGACGACATGATGGGTCTACCATCCTGGCCTCTGTGCAGACGGACGAGTCATCCTTGGGTTGCGGCAATTGTGCGTAGTTTAGCCCCAAAGTCTACATACGGGCAGCCGGTAATGGCAAGAATTACTCCATTCAACGCACAAAAGACGCATTTCTTCCTTTCT
Source organism: Byssochlamys sp. BYSS01 (assembly GCA_002242795.1). Lineage (NCBI taxonomy): Eukaryota > Fungi > Ascomycota > Eurotiomycetes > Eurotiales > Thermoascaceae > Paecilomyces > Byssochlamys sp. BYSS01. The sequence continues at coordinate 683,204 of NIXA01000013.1, forward strand.
ATAAAGATATTCATTTTCCTTCTCCTTGTTCTCTGTTTTGCCTCCATCTTATCAAATCGATTGTGTCCTCTTATTTTATTTCTTCTTCGGATTTTGTACTGCATCCGTCTATCGGCTGGCTTCTTTGTCAAGCTTCTAGCTAATAAATGATCTTTTCCGTCCTCTGAAATACCTCAAGTCTTCAAAAATACTCCTATTTATTGCGTTTTAAATTTACTTTCTCCCAACTGGACCCCATTTCGTGATTGAGTTGCCCGATGTCGCAGTCTGTGCGTTGGTCTCCGGAGACGTCTAGAAGCATGACCTCGACATCGCCCATGCATCCTATGCCAGAGGGCCAAGGATCTCGACCATCTACTGGGCAGTACTTCTGTTATAGAAGCATCTTTCTGGTCAACAATGTTCATTGCGCGTCATGCGTTGCTTACGTTGAAGAGGTCCTATCTCAAATACCCGACGTTGGGGACATAGATGTCTCCGTCCTAGCGCACCAGGTGCGCGCTTACCATGGAAAAGGAGTAGACGCTTTGACTTTGGCCAAGGCTCTGATCCAAGCCGCCTTCGAGGTTCACCATGTCATTACCTATGACGATGATAGTGGAAGAGTCGTATCAGACATCGATACGACGCCGTGGCTACACCGCGTCTCCTCGCCTGTTTCCAGTCCCCGGATTTTTCATTCCCTCGCTTCTGACAAAACGAACGGGCTCGAAGGAGGAAGGACTCTGCACATCACAAATTGTGATGCGTGTAGGAAGGAGTTGCTTGAGGACAGCATCTCGCCACCTTGTCCGCCCGACCATGCTGCTTCAGCTGACGGAGGCCCACAAGGCCGATCATGGCTCACGCCTACCCGCCTGTCGCATAGTCTTGGTCCTAAACGGAGTGCGTCCGATATAGACAAGCTTCAGCCTGACTTCTCTTTCCCGGTGGTCTCTGAAATCGAGAAAGTTTCCTCGGCTCTTGATCCTTCAAGAAGATCCTCGAGGCCAGCTTCCGTTCATTCTCAACAGAAGCAGATTGAAGAGTTCAACGGTCTCTTGAGCATTGGAGGGATGAGTTGTGCCTCGTGTGCCAACAGCATTACCGATCAAGTTAAACAACTAGCGTTCGTCCGGGATGTAACTGTCAGCCTCCTCACGAACAGCGCCGCAGTGACTTATGCAGGGCCCAGGTCAAACATTGACAAAATTGTCGAACATGTCGAGGACATTGGCTTCGACGCGTCAGTTACTGAAGCTTCTCCTGTCCCAACGTCTGATCGGGCCACGGAGACTTATATGGTTGAAATCTCCATCGACGGCATGACTTGCGGCTCATGCGTTGGAGCCGTTACCCGTGGAATTGAAGAACTTCCCTTCGTCGTTAACGTGTCCGTTAACCTACTGCTGCACAGTGGACAGGTCGAGTTCCATGGCCGTGAGAACTTGGATGGCATTATCCAAAAGATTGAAGACCTAGGCTACGATGCGTCTGTGACTAGCGTCCGTTCCGTGGCTGTGAACGACAACAATAGTCCTGCCGCAAGGAGTAGGAGAACAGTGTCCATCCGCGTGGATGGGATGTTCTGTCACCATTGCCCTGATCGGGTTCTTGAGTCTCTGAATAATTTGTCTGATCCCTCGCTGGTAATCGAGAAGACTGCGTCTATTAGAGACCCTATTCTAAAAGTCACTTACGTTCCCCATCCTCCTGCAGCGACCATTCGCACTGTGCTCTCCACGATCGAGGCAGCGAATAAAGCTTTCAAACCGGCCGTTTATCACGCACCAAGCATCGAAGATCGTTCGCGCGATATGCAGTTACATGAGAGGCGCCGTTTGCTGACCCGCTTGCTCTTCGTTTTTGCTGTTGCGATCCCAACTTTTCTGATTGGCATTGTGTTCATGAGCCTGGTTTCATCAGACAACAGAGTCCGTGTGTACTTGGAACACCCTATCTGGGCTGGCAGTGTCACTCGTATTGAGTGGGCACTTTTCATCATGTCAACGCCGGTGATGTTCTATGGCGCCGATATTTTCCACGTCCGAGCGGCGAGGGAGATCTACGCCTTGTGGCGTCCAAGTAGTCGGGTCCCTATTTGGAGGAGGTTCTACCGATTTGGCAGTATGAATCTCTTGATTTCTGCGGGAACCATGGTAGCTTACGTCGCCTCGCTGGCCGTCCTGATCGTTGACGCTGTCGAGGATACTTCGTCTAGCCGCCATAGCTCAACCTATTTTGATACGGTAGTCTTCCTGACCCTTTTTATCCTTGCTGGGCGCTACATGGAGGCCTATAGCAAAGCAAAGACTGGAGACGCCGTTACCTCCCTTGGGAAGCTGAGACCGTCAGAAACGTTACTGCTTGGCAGTTCACATTCCTCGGGCCAAAACAGCTCGGACGACTTTGGTGCCGACAGGGTTCAAAAGATTTCCGTTGATCTTTTGGAGATCGGTGATGTTGTTCGTGTTCTCCACGGCGCATCGCCTCCGGCAGATGGCGTAGTTGCGGGCAACGGTTCCTACCAATTTGATGAAAGCTCGTTGACTGGAGAGTCCCGTCCCGTCAAAAAGACGGCTGGCGACCAAGTCTACGCTGGATCCGTGAATGTCGCCCAGCCGGTACATGTGCGGATCGCTGAAATAGGCGGTTCGTCGATGTTGGACAAGATTATAGCGGTGGTGCGCGAGGGCCAGACCAAGCGTGCTCCAGTGGAGAGAATTGCAGACACTATCACTGCCCATTTTGTTCCCACGATCACACTCATTGCCATATCTACTTTTATTATTTGGCTATCTCTAGGGCAGTCGGGGGTGCTACCGGCCGATTACCTTGATGTTGTCCATGGAGGTTGGACCTTCTGGAGTTTGGAATTTGCTATTGCTGTATTCGTTGTCGCCTGTCCCTGCGGCATAAGTCTGGCTGCCCCAACGGCGTTATTTGTAGGATCAGGATTGGCTGCCAAGTACGGTATCTTGGTAAAAGGTGGAGGGGAAGCCTTCCAGGAAGCTAGTCGCCTCAACGCCATCGTGTTCGATAAAACCGGCACTCTTACAGAGGGAGGTAGCTTGAAGGTATCGGACCACGAGGTTCTGACCTCAGAGCCGGGAGAATCGAAAGTTGCGTGGACTCTTGCTCAGAAACTGGAGGAGAATAGCAATCACCCAATTGCAAGAGCGGTATCGGAATTCTGCAGCAGTGTTGATTCCTGGTCTTTGTCCGTGGCATCTGCGGAGATCCATGAGATTTCCGGACAAGGCATGAAGGGAGTCTTCACGATATCCAGCGACGATGGGGCACACACCGTTCAGTACGAAGCTGCCATCGGCAATGAACGGCTCCTGAAGAGCCTCGCATCTCCGGATATGGACACATACTATATCTCTACCCTCCTCTCCAGGTACCAGGTATCCGGAAAGTCCACTGCGATCCTCTCGTTACGGAGAGTTGACGACAAGACTGCCTACTTTCGTCCTGCGATTGCCTTCGCAGTTTCAGATCTGATTCGCCCGGAGTCCGCGCACGTCATCTCACAACTGCAAGATCGCCGCGTGGATGTCTTTATGTGCACAGGAGACAACCAGAACACTGCTTACGCCGTGGCAGATATGCTCAAGATTCCACGATCAAACGTCATGGCCAATGCCCTGCCTACGGAAAAAGCTGATTTCATCCGTCGGATCCAAGATAGCGGGGCCTGCTTAGCACTGTCAGACAAAGCACAAACGGACAACGACAATGGCCAAGTCCAACAAATCAAGCGACAAAAAGGGCCGTCGCGCGGCCGCCCCGTTGTCGGTTTCGTGGGCGACGGCGTCAACGATTCCCCCGCCCTTACCGCAGCAGACGTCAGCATTGCCATGGCATCCGGTTCCGACGTCGCAATCAACTCAGCCAGTTTCATCCTCCTGAACTCCGACCTCAGCACGATTTTCCAACTCGTGGTTCTCAGTCGCCGTGTCTTCAACCGTGTTCGCATGAACTTCGGGTGGGCACTCGTGTATAACCTTTGCCTGGTGCCGATTGCGGCTGGCGTGTTGTATCCTATTGTGACCGGCAAGCGACACGGGGCTATGGCTATGGCTAGTAGCACTGAGGTCGATCACCCGATGAGCGTCAACAAGCACTGGAGGCTAAGCCCTGTGTGGGCAGCGCTTGCTATGGCGCTCAGCAGCATCTCTGTTATTAGCAGTAGTTTAGCATTAAGGCTCGAGATGAGAAATCTGCTTGGACGGGTATTTAGGCGGAGGCAGCATTGAGCCATGACAGGATACTGCCTATTCTTTGTATTGGATAGTTTAGTTATTAACTTTTCCCCTCATATATGACTACCGATGAAGTATAGTAAGTGACGGTCCTATAGTGACAGATAGGAAATATGAAATGAGGAAACAGTGATATGGCTGCCTTTCTTTTCGTCCTTCCAGTCTGATTGATATAAATTGGATAGATTTGCACACGGCTTTCTCCTTCATTCAGGTAGTCCTCAGCCCAGACCAATAAGAGGTGGTCACGAAGAGTTCCGGTGCAGTATTGGCATCAATGGCCCTGATGACCTGAAGGATGTTCTGCAGACTGACAGATGTCGTTAGACTGCTTTTTTCCATTACTCGCAACGCACCTGTTAGGGGACCTGCAATTACTCCGTGGGGTCCGGGATAATCTGAGCGGGAAGGTGAGAGAAGAGGTATATAAAGCGAGTCTGCTAATATAAGTTCCTGCACTCAGTTCACTCCTGCAAGACTCCATCCTCATCAGTGCTCAATAAAGGCAAGAAGTTCTCCTTTAATAAACCTCCTGCCCATTGCCTTGAAAATGCCACACCTCTTCCGACTCCCACACGAAATCCATGATATAATCTTTGAGTTCACCATCTATGTCTTTTAACTACTGCCTGGAAGCCCATATTCTATTGTGCGAAGCCCGGTGCACTTCCCAAACTGTCAGCCTGAGTGTGATTTGTACCACTGTGGCAGTCGCGGTGTATTGCTCGACAGGAAATGAGCCTCTGGAAATGGATTCTTTGGCATCTTTCTGGTGGATTGCCAAGTTCACACAGTGGCCACCCTCATTCTGAAGCGGATGGGGTTGGTTTTGGTTGTGGACGTCAAGATACAGGACGAGATCATCATATCACCCACATGGCTTTCACCTGTTAAGTTTCACACGTTCAATCATATAAGGACCAAGCTTCGAATATTCGGATATGCTTCTCGGCATCTCTGGTGCAGTTTCGCTCTCCTCATAGACACCATTATTCTGTGCTGGCTAGGAAGGGTGCAAAAAAGGTGCGTCTTTACAGCAAAGAGATGACTCTGCATTTCACTGCACCGGACAGTCCTGGAAATGATCAAGCAGCACATATCGCTACTTCCAGAATCGTATTGTGTCCGGACGGGCCTTTTACTAACGTTTCGACTGAAGAGGTGATGTTGGGCTTTCAAATGCGATATGAATAGCTCACTGAAGAGACAAGTCGACTCTTTCAACAGTCTCTGATGAGGATCTATCAAGATGGAGTGCCGGAGAGAGCGGTGCGGCGTCAAGCGGGAACAGTGGACATCCGCGTCGACGGACAGCTTTGAAAGACTATTTCAATTGCTGAAATTTGACTAATAAGTCAAAAAATTAAATGGATCCTAATCGGCCTGATGTATCCATGACTGCTCCGAACTTCGCTATGTGAAAGCATCAGCGTCGGAGAATGGGAGAAGAATGGACTCGATCTATAGGGCTGACTCGGATGATGAAGGGTTCCATCCACATGACAAGAGTTGACGTCCGAAGGTACAGCTGACCTGCACTGGGGGTGGAGCTGGTCGTGTACACGCATTCTCCTGCATTGATTCGGGGCTCTTCTCTACTTAGACTTTCTTGGGCAGAGAGTTATTTTCTCAGAGATCTAAGGGCTCCATAGGGTTTTGCTGCATTTCCTAAAATCGACCACGTGAGATGATGAATGCAAACATCCAAAACATATGTCACGTGGCAGTTTCGCTTGGGCATCTTTTTGTTCCCACGAGAAAGTCTTCTAATATTATTATTCCTCATAAGCTGTTGTAACAACGAACTGAGCCGGGGGTGGATGGAAAGAGGACACGACTTCTTTTTTCTCCCTTCATTTTCTTTGAGAAACAGGTAAGACCGACTCTGACTTTTCTTTTGTCTTGCCTTTCGTGATGATCACCATATCCATAAGCATAGTTCACCTGAGATCATCCAGATCGCTGAACGATAATCCTATACCATCTTTTACCATTGTCTGAAAAATCCTCTGTTTCACTGCTCTATTGTTGCATCCACGTTCGGGAAGGACAAGTCTTGCTGACTATCACAACGTAAAGGTGCTCTGATTCAATATTTTCAGTTCACCTCAGTCCTCTGAAAGCCTCAGGCGCGCTTCCCCCTATTATCGCGTCTCCTGGCGCTGGATTTCTTGCTGAATGCATTGCTGCCCAACCAGGTCCACAGACTATCGGGAGGACAAATCATCAGCGTTGCACTTCGCTAGATTAAGTCATTATTTATTTATTTATTTATTATTGCTTTTTTTTCCTTTCTTCGCCCCCGAAGGCCCACCACGTACTTTTTTTCTCCCCTTCCCACGGCCGTAAGCATGTTGATCACAGAGCTGTAGACTCGCGTAAATTTTGCGAAAGTAGAGCAAGCACATGTTAGGGGTCACTCTGCGGACAGCCAAAACTACGTGTCGCGCTGCCATCCACCGGATGAGGATTGCTCTTTGTAACCTCACCGGGGCGGTTGGTGGTGGATGCAACTTCGTGGCTGGGGAAAGTCCAGTAGAGTCAATCAACACGAACCAACTCGAGCAGGAGTGTGGCAGCCAGGCAATCAGAAGCCCGCCTGTCTCGGCGTGTCGCATGCGCTGTTCTCCCGGAGAGTCCGCGATGCAAGCCGTTATCACAGTAATCTCGCGTCAAGCCAATCATGGCACGTGCGGGTCTCTTTGTCGCCATGCATCCACTGCGGACGACTCCATCCGACGCTGAACAGTTCAACACTCGCTCTCCTGGTCGAATCATCCTACTCAACGATGTCAATCATCCCGGCGGCTTCTGCAAGGCTGTGACGCCGGCATAGCGCCATACTCACCCCCTCTCTCGTCCGAGCGTGCTCTGTTGCGTCTCCTGCCATCCCGCTGCCTCCTAAAAGCCCAGACGTGCCCCCCTTCGCTCAGCTCTGCTTTTATTTTCTTTGTCGTATCTCTTTTGCCTCTTACCATTTCCACACCGAAGGAAGTGTGATCTTTGCAATCCAGTTAACAACCCTTGGATTTCTTACATATCTTCGCACATCAGTCTGTGTTAACTCGCGTCTTCCATCAGCTCAATACTCACGCCCCTGAGGTCCTAGTATTCTGATTATCCTCAATTTTGATTTACCCCGTGGATCCAAACTCTTCTCCAGAAGGCTTCATATCGACCCATCTTGACTTCTGCTACCGTTGGAACCATATCCATAACCCGGATAGGATTTTCCTTTTTCTCTTGTTTTGTTTGTCTCATTCACGGAGCTCGGCCTTTCCTAGGCCTTGTTTTCTCTGCTCGAGGTCTATAAGCACAGATTGCTTTCTTTGAATTTCTCGTTTCTTTTATATTGCTCTTCTCAGGCGACATATAACGACAGGTAGTCCCCTAGTATTTCTTTTCCCCGTTTCATATTTCTTTCTCCCGTCCATTATGTCCGAAACGGTCGACAATTTTCGACAATTCTTTGAGTCGACTTTCATGGTCCCTTGCGACTTGCCAGAAGGATTTTTCTATCAATTTGTCTACGCGCTCGATGAGATCTTCAGTGCTACCCTCATTTTGGATATTCCGGAGCCTTAATTCCTGTGGATGGCAGTTGTCCGTGGCAGCCGCCGTGTGACATGGCTGAGTGATGTTAATGTTGCACACTCAATTCTTATCTGATGGATTCCTACAAATACTACGTCGTCTCATAACCTGTGGATCTTTCATGTCTTCCCAGGATTTGTGGCTAGGATAACGTACCTACTCTGGATGATGTTCTTAGGTCCCTATACCCGGTATCTTCAAATTTCAGTTAGGATTGATTGACTGGCTCCCTAAGTGTCACCCGATGGACTGGATTTCTTGAGTTCTCCTTGGAAGAACTGCCTGGCTAATTTAATGATGTATTGGCCACTACGGTGATGTTTGCGTTCTGGTTTCCAAGGAAAGAACTGCAGAACTCGCGTGTTTCTGACTACGAAGGACCTGTTTGGTTGTGGAGCATGGTCCCGCCTGGCATATATCATGCCGACACCAGTCTATGGATGGCCTTGTCTCTGCAAATATGCTTAACTGGATAGCCCAGGGTCATTCTGCTCATTCGCGAAGTGAAGCTATTGACAATGACTCTGGGCGTCTCGCCGCCTGCTCTACCTGTTGACACCTTGCAGTGAAAGGCCGTCGACTAACCGCTTTCAGGACGCCTCTTAATTTAAGCAGGGTATCTCGGACTCTTGTGTATTCAACAGGCTGCATCTGCGGACCGGATCCCTCGAATGGCGTCATGCACCCCTAACTCGAATTCGGCGTCGTTGAGTCTTATACATCTAAATGCTGGACAGCTGGATGACTTTATGGACACAGTTTATTTTTTCCTTGTCTGTGAGAGTGTGTGATTGCTAACTACAACCGTCGCATGTTTAGGTTCCCCCCTGCACTGCAATGCCCCCTAAGTTAGAGGACAAACCACCCAAGCCCCTATCACCCCAGCCAAGATTGCAAAATATGGATCAGACACCCTACCAGAGGCAACGCTCCTTGATGTCAGGAGTTCCAAAAATGACTTCAGGATCAATCCAGGATGGTGAATTCTCAAACCAAGGAGATTTGTCCTTACGGCCGAACCCTCGCCATGGTCATGGAACCCCCAGTGATTTCACTCATTACTGGGCTTTACGGGAAATAGATGCGCTTGATAATGGCGCTGTCTCATCCTCTCACCCGGAATCTCCTGGAATCTCGAGGTCTTTCCCTACTTCACAGCAGTTCGTGCCTTCCGCCGCTGGCCAGAGTGATCTCTTGTATAATGTTCCTGAGTTCCATAGTGTCCAGGATGTGGCTCCCCAAAGTGACTTTGACTTCTCCAATGCCCACCAGGATTTCCATACTTATTCGCCCCTTGCGGACCTGGTTTTTGACACTGACGTGTGTCCACCAAATGGATCGCAGAACTATCATGATGACGCTCTTTCCCTCGGACAAACTTCCCAGACGGATAAGCAAATGGTCAGTGCCAGCGATGCCTGGAGCTCTTTGCAAGGATCATCCATGGACCTGCCATCCAATGTTTTCCAGGCCCTTCCAGTGTCTCCTCCTTTGACTGAAGCTAGTAGTGACATATGTGTCACGTCCTCTTGCTCTAACTCTGGATATACGTCCTTCATAGGCAATGATGATGCTCTCTTTGCGGATATCACACCATCTATTGGTGGTCAAGGAATCAATCTAGGAGATCCCCTGTTCCCGGTCACCCCCCCCCTCACTGAGCATGACCCCAATAGGTTAGAAACCCATATTTCCCCTCCCGTAGCTGTGAGAGTTCATTCTCATCTGACAGCATAAACAGGACAGCCAGGTCTTCCAGGGCCTCACGCAGGCCAGCCTCGTCGACGATTACTTCACAGTCGAGTGTTAAGTCAAATCCCGAAGAGCTTCAGTCCGCCCCAATCGGGGAGTCGCTTCGACGGGGATCCAAGGAGAATGCCGAGCTTAAAAACCCGCGGGATCATCCTTACTATTCCATGCCAACTCATAGCGACGGGAAATATTATTGCCCTTACGCCGCTGGAGACAAACCTTGCAGTCACCCGCCGACCACACAGAAATGCGCCTACCAGTAAATAATCACTTCCCCTTTGCTGCTACGTTTCACACAGATGACGCTAATTTCCGCACAGTAAATACCTGGATTCTCACCTCAAGCCATATCGGTGCAAGGTGTCTGCTTGTATGGATGCCCAGTTGCAATTTTCCTCCAATGCCTGTCTTTTCCGTCATGAACGGGAGGCACATGGATTACATGGACACGGTGACAATCCTCATCTCTGTCTTTTTGAAGGCTGTGAAAGGTCTGTTCCGGGATATGGATTTCCCCGTAGGTGGAATCTTTACGACCATATGAGGAGAGTCCATGATTATGCTTCCTCGGAGCACCTTAGTTCCCCTGAGATCTCACCTGCCACTGGAAAAGTTACCAAGAGAAAGGAGTCACTCGGACGAAAGCGACGGGTCAGTGGAGCCACTGGAGGTCAAGTAATGAAGCGGACTCGCTCCAGCCAGTCCCAAGCCAACTCAGGAAGGCCCACTCAGTCTCCTGCTCACAGTGGACAGCAGAGACTCCTGAATGCGGAGCAGACATATTACGATTGCCGCTCCCGACTGCTTGAGGAGCTTTCCAACATCAGGCCACAGGATTCCGCCTTGCATGAAAAGGTCAATGCCAGTCTCCAGGAGCTGATCACCCTTGGGTTGAACTATCGCCGCATCGAAGCCAGTCAAGTGGCATCTCAAATCTAACCCTGGATTTCCTGCTTCATTTTCCAAGGATTTCGTTCTCGTTTCCCTGTTGGCCCTAAACCGGATGGACCTTTTCTTTTTCTATGTATGCCGTTTTCGCTTCTTTTTTTTTCATATACTTCTCTTTGCCATGTCCCATGATACCAGCCATGGGAAATATCTGTTCATATTCGCTACGGACAAGTCACGGAAACAGCCCGTGCGCATGACCCACAGACCGGCAATCAGATCTACCTGCTGGGATCTATCTGGAGCCCATTAAGGATCAATTAGAGACAGATCAGGTTATGTTTTTGTGGAATCCATCTTCCGGTCGAAGTCCTGTGTCTTAACCAGAGTGCGGCCGCTGTCATTCGTATCTCAAGACGACAGCAGCGCTCAGACCCCGGATACAGAAACTGGAAGCAATGGGCGCTCACGGTCGTCCGGACCCTCAGCTACTTACGAGCATAGGTGGCTGCACTTCTTGCCAGAGTATGGCTCTTTTTGGACATATATGTGTGTATATCTGTGTGATTGCGTGTGTATATCCTGTGTTTGGGTGATGCATTTTCTTGAGAACTCTTTTTTTTGGGAAACGGGGATCGGGGAAAAAAAAAATAAATAAAAACGAAAAACAAAAGGGAAAGGAGAAAAAAGAGGGGAAATGGGAGGCTAGGCAAACTGGGTTTCCGGCTGGTTTCTTCTGGATGGTTCTCGTTTAGACGTTGGCTTTTTACATTCATCGAGCGGCGGGTTTGGCTTCGACTGGGTTTGAGGTATTCATTGGATAGCGGCTTTTTTCGGCTTGGGTACTAGGCTGGGATATAAACCTCATTGTTCTCTTTTAGTTAGTCGTCTGTTTTGTGTATTTCTTACGATAACTTTTGCTTTGTCTTGCTTTGACGTCTGCGATTATACCATTTGAATTTTATTTTATTTTTTTAATGTTGTTCTGCTGCGTTCCGTCGTGCTTGTACTCGGTTTGGGGGAGGAAAAGGGAAAAGAACTGAAGACCTGGAGGTGGGCGTTGACTTCAAAACTCTCTTCCTTCTCACTTCTTATCACAGATATTATGAATGATATTGCGAAGTTGTCTTGTTAGTTTTTTTGCGCCAACGACATTGCTACGTGGTGCGTCGATTCGCCCTCGGTCTTCTCACTGGAGTATGAGCTCTGGAATGTCTAGCGGCGTATCGTCCTCCCAAATAGCACCCATCTGCTTGATAGCTCTGCTGCTCGAGGTGCCCTTCGTTGATCCGCTGAACGTCTCATGCAGACACTACATACAGCCTTCTGACTCCAATTAGAGGGAGGTGCAAGTTTAAAGTGATTTGCAAGAATTCTACTTCTGCAGTCCGTCGTCACATTAGCAGAGAAAACAGTAATTCACAGGACAATTTGACTACATGCGGGTATGAAGCTACTGAAAAAAAGATCACCATGACAGCTCAGTACCGGTTAGGTAGTTTACATACACCATGTAATTCAAGTCAATAGAATCTCTCGCATAGCTCGAGTGACGCCCTCCATTATGGATATTACCATACCATGCAAGGGATTTTCCAAGCTGATATATATAAACTCCAGGTGTCACCCAAACTTTGTACGGCACACTGGAACCGTCATTTCCTTCGCTGTCGCAGTTGTGCGGTGTCCTGTCAGAATTCAAGCAGCACTTTTAACGATGGTGGGAACAGGAATGAGTGCCGTTCGAAGGACTGTGGTGACTTTTTTTTTTGGGTCACCCGCTTGGATTTGGATAAGCTTCGTTTCAGCTGCTTCCGAAGTTTTCGGGGGGGGAAGCCCCTGAGCTTTACTATTTCATCGGCCTCTTCCCAAAAACAGTAGGCATTAGGCATTATTTGGACATATTATTGGGGTCCGCCATGGGCACGAACACATGCCTCACTATCGTGATGATGTATTCAAAGCCCTCCTTGAGGCCACAGTCGCACATGCAGGCCAATGGCTGGGATGGTGCCCAAGTCTAGAAGGCGTAGTTGCCATTGCTAGACTGAACTAAACGGCGTTTGCGGTAGTTCTAAACTTGGAGATGCTGAAGGTCGCCCGAGGAACGGAAGAGGGAGATGGGATGGTAGTTTATATCTGGTTTCTTTTCAGCGTTAGTCAAATGGGGCTTCACGCTATCTAGTTCCTGACTGCGGCAGGAATATAAAGATGAAGTTGCCTGGTCAAGCTGGTGGTGTGCCCATACTAATTATTGATGATCGTGCGACACCGTAGGGCCGACTGAGTCAATTGACGCCCGAAGATTGCACCAGGCCGCATGTAGAAAAATCCAGTGCATTCGAGATGAGACTTGAGTAAGGGATGCCATGATCCTTGAAACAGAAGCCCCGCCAAAGGTCACACATATATCACGGCAGATAGCCAAGATGTGGCGGTGACCGATTGCCCCTGTCTCGAAAGTCGAGAAACGGTGTCTCCTGGGTGTCTCCTGCCTGGTCTACGAGCATCCCCTAGGGTCGTTTTAACGGCTGTGTAAGAAGCTGACGTGACGCTCCGAAATGGTAGCATACCTCAATGGAGACAAATGGATTACGCATTCTAGGGAAAGTTAGCTAGATACTATAAATATTTATGAAGAGTTGATGTCGTGGCCTACTCAGAGACGGCACAGTTCGTATTGACATCCTCCCACGTGACGCTCTTGAGAGGATGCTTCTGTTGACTCGGGGGGGAACTCTTTTATTTTACCCTCTATTCTCCTTTTTGTGGAATAGATCAGCTAGACGTTGCGCTTTTTTTTGCCTTTCATTTATCTGATATTTTGCCGGTCTAAGCGGATGGCTGGTGTGCCCTGTGCCCTGTGCACTGTCAGACTGGCTTGTCTCTCTCTACATCGCTGCTGACCACCTTCTCTTCCTCCTTGGCCAGCTCATCTCAGCCAGAACCCTCGATCAATGCTCAGATGCATTGCTTTCTCCTCTCTGATAAACGTGGCCGGCTGATCTGTCGGACTTCTCGCCATCCGTTTCCTTGCGTCCTGCCGGAAGATGACCTGCGATGCCAATCCCAACCCTGATCCCTGAACGCCATAATCGTCGACACGAGGCACCTCAATGTCAATAGCTCCCACTTCCGATTCGGATGGACATATAGATACTCTCCTTCTCTTCCCCTTACGTGAGTCGACGCTAGCATCGATAGCTGCACCAAGACGCTTCGCGCCCCGGAAGCGGAGAGCGGGATCGAAACTGATCAGGATTATGGCCTGATTGTCTCCTCGGCCATCTTGATTGACGGAATATATTATGGAACGCTCGTCAGCTACAGCACAGACGCACCCGGCTCGTTTTGCAGGACATAACAGCTCGTCCAGCTCCCTCGGCGCGTCGTTGGAAGGCCAGATTCGGATGCCTTGAGAGACGAAGCGCTCCACGCTCCATTCCACGCGTTGGCCGTTCTGATCTATGAACTCAGGTGGGAAGAGGGAACCCGCCTCGACTTCTTCGCCGTCGTAGTCGATCGGGCTTTTACGCTTGCGGGATACTGTTCGAAGACGGAGCCGGTCCCGTGGGACTGCAAGCGGATTGTCAGGGTGCTCACGAGGATCGTTGACAAGGTCAACAAATGCTAACGCTGACAGGTGGTAAGTGCGGTATTTCGTCTTGGCTAGGATGAATTCACGTTTCTGGCATGCGTCCTCCGGTTGATATTCTTCTGTGTGGTAGTGTCTGCGCAGTCGCTTCCGGGGTCGTGCATAGCTGGCTTTGTTCGACGAGTTGAGTGTCCTCCTCAGCGGCTCGTCCGGGAGTTCGGATGTTGTGGAATCTTGATAGTATTGGTAAAGATCCAGAATAGGTTCGTGTTGCTTTTCCCCGAACAGCTCCTCTGGGGTTGGAAGCGGTTGAGAGTAGTAGGTACGACGGTTCTCGCTTCCCCCTCCTTGCCATTCTCGACGACACTCGAGAATAATCGGCCGACCGGTGGCTTCGTCCTTGCGAAGGGAGAAGTCGGTCCAAGAATCGTTGATAGGACCTTCCCGATGCTGTCTTCGCCAGACAGTATGGAGTTTCACCTCTCCCACAGTCCTGGATGGCGGTAAGCAGAACCAGGTGTAGTATGACGTCCAGTCGACCTCCTCCTCTTCGAACCGGAGAACATTTGAGACGGAGTACAAGGTATTCTGGTACATTTCAAAACACACAGTTTGACCGATATCGCCGCCTGCGAAATCCTCCATGACGACCGGCCTTTCCGTGATGTGCTGTCCCGTCCTCAAATCCACGCACGAGAGCGCCCACCGAGCATTTCTCGACGAGCCTCTATATCCGATGGCAGAATGAGTTCCGTAGTACAGATACCAGCTGTTTTGACGGACGAATAACTTCTCAGTTGACGAGAGCCGCGTCTTTAGGCGCAACCTGCCTGTTCTTGCCGCGGCGCCCGGTTTCCTCTGACGCACATCCACGGCAATGAGCCAGGGTTCCATCTCTTCATTCCCCAGCTCAACGAGGAAGGCCAAAATGCCTTGATTGTAATGCAAGAGCGTTAGTCGCGTCGAGTCCCTCTGGAACCAGACCCCGCGAAAAATGCGTGCCAGCATATTATCAATGTTGATCACACGCTCTACCTGCGCGGCATTATGCACGTCCAGAACGCGCAGTTCTTCATCATAGACATAGCACAGACAGCCATTGTTGTACAGAAACGTAGTTCCATAGGCCAGCAATGAAACCAAATACGGCTGGGCCATAGCAAAGGCCTCATTGATATCAAACAAGCGACCAATTGCCTGTAGATAACCGGATTTGGTTCTGTTTGCTTCAGTCCCTTCCTTTGTATGCAGTTTATAAGTCTGGATTAAAAAAAAAAACACACAAGATCAGTTCCTCATCTTTCAAGACTACGGGCATGGACAGTGGAATTTTGTAATTTACTTCTATTGCTCTTTTTGCCATCGACTCGTTGTGCATCATGGCATGGAGAGCCCGGTTGACTCTGCTGAGATTGACAAAATCATCACAGTCAAGACTGGCCACAATTTGGTACATCACATCATAGGGAATGGAGTCGAGACTCCTGGTATGGTGTGACATGACAGATGTGGAAGTGTGGAATATGAAAAAGGAGCAGGGAAAGTCGATGGAGTAGACAGAAGAAGAGGAGGAAAAAGAAGGAGAAGAGGAGGCAGAAGAAGCGAACTGACAACCATCAGTGAGGCTCGCATAGAAGAATACAACATCAATGTTCAGGAACATGGATGGTTGAAGATCATACTAGGAAAGCGCAGATTAAAAAAAAAAAGTGACAATTGCATATGCACGCTCAGCGTCCGGATGTAGCGGTCTGGTCGAGGAATTAATTAATTATTGCCACAAAAAGTAAGACCGCACGGCAACCATTCATTTATCTAGTTGAGCCGCAATGTTTTGAGGCTCTTTTCTTACACACAGACACCACTGTGGTAATTTGACTACTAGGCTGTCGACAGGGGCAAGCCACAATGAGCAAGATATTAGACGAATCCATGCGGCGATAAAGGGACAGCACCCGGGATCAGATTTCGTGCGTAATCGAATATCAGAATATAGTTCGCGAATAGTTCTCTTAGGGCGAACAGAGAAGAGAGACGAGGGGTGACAAGGCTGAGGTGAGCGCCGCGCAGATTGAAATGGCGTCCAGTTCGCAAATTCGGAGCCTCCAGGTAGCAGCCTTGATGGAACAAGAGCCGCAATCGAGTCACAGTACAACGGAGAGGGGAAATGCCCGTCCACGGGTATCTGACCCTGGTCCAACCACTCAATCATACTACCGGGACTATCCACCATTGGGCGATAACAGCAGGGCCCGTGGACCAGTCGAGTGACGAATCCCCAAGCAAACATCAGCATGACTTTCGGGCTTGCCGCGGTCACATGATGCGATTCTGTCTTGTGCGGCTCTTCTCGAACCCCCTGTTTCACTTTCAACTTCCGTCCTCATCCTGTTCTCTTCCACACAGACAAATAGAATAATTATACGACGTCGCGCCAATCCTCTTCCGCCTTCATCCTCCTGATTGCTACGGCTTGCTCGCTCATGACCGGGCTGTGTGCGCGCTCAGCCACCTCCATTGCAGCCCGCAATCGGAGTGGCTCAGCGATCAGGGGCGGCGACAACAACTGGCTCTGGCAACATGATTGCTCGGATTGGCATTTGTGTTCCTTCACCCGAACCACAATGCCGTCGTATCTAAGCAATGCGGACGATGGCTTCAAGCCCTCCTGGTTATACGATCGATTAGCCGCTTCGCACACCGATCTGCACGCCACCTGCTAAATGGTAAGCCCTCATTGCGTACCAAATACTTAATACTCGAGACCGGAGTCCGTTCGTTCCGTTCTTGCATATCAACGGCCATGCTTGAGCCTCAATATCCGTGTTCTTCCTTGTACAGGTACCCCGCAGGCGCCGGGTGTTCCGGCCTCAGGCCACAACATTTGATTTTGATTGATTTTGATTGATTTTTATTTACCTTTTCTGTCCATCCACCAGTCTCTGCTAGCCTTGCGAATTGACTTAAGATGTGATGCTGAGTGCATATCTGCAGGGCCTGCAGGAAGCTTGCATTCTCTTGTGCTTGATAGATATAGTCCTAACGCACCGCGTACCTTAATCAGGTGCAACGTAGTCACGGGCAGAGGCATTTCAGAGGCATTTACATCCTCTAAATGTATGCTATGTGTGTGTTGACCATGAGCGCATGGGCGTTTGTAGATCCAGAGCTTGGACCCTACCTTCGATAATTTAGCCCTCCCGGAAGTCCAGTGCAGCTCCATTCATTGGCTTGCGACAACAGAACAGTCTCGAATGCTCTTTTTTAAAGTCTAATGGGAAGGAAACTTTGGCCAAACATCCGCAGAAATACGATCGATTTGTCACGTTCCATTCCTGATCTCCACGCCGCAGATTAGAAGACTAGGCTGGAGGACTGTTGGAGCTCCTCCCTCGAGCAACGGGAACTGTGCAGGGTTCTCCTCCTCGGGGAAGCAGCTCATGGACCCGTCATGCAGGACGGGGGGGTTCAAATCATGGTGGGCCAGACCGAGACACAGACAACAGCCAGCTTGGAACTTGCAAATCCTCGAATTACGACACGAGAAGTCAATCCCGCTTGCGCTCTTTATCAGTAAGGCTTCGGGCCCGAGTTCCGATATCCTAGCAGGTCGGATTCTGCTTATGGAGCTAGAAGTGATGTATTAGCGCTTGACGACGCAATAAACGGGTGGAGAAAAAAGGATGCTGTTGACATTGTCCTCGTATCCATGGATCTCTTGCTTTATTACCTAGAGCAGACAGTGGTCTGTCAACGAAAGTTCAAGCGGCACAGAGATCCATCTTTCTAGAGCTTGGGCCAGAGCGAAACGACAGATGCCCATGCGCTGTTGGCATCTAGCGTCATGCACGTGGCGCCTTTCGTGTCGTTCAGGCCTTCTTCGGTCCTCGCCGCATTGTCCCACTAGGACGCCGTCGGCTTTCCAACTTCCACTGTTCTTCCCGCAGGGGTTCCGCTCGCGAGGCTAAAGCGCGCTCGGACAATTAGCCTCAAGGCGCTGTGGCAAACTTGAAGGCTAACTTATCATGTTACTTGAAGCAGGGCATCGTCGCTATTGAGTCGGGTGTCTACGCCACAAGCCTTGAATTCAAGTAAACAAACCGGTATATGGTGTCAAGGCTTGAGTCGATCGCCAGACACACAAGGCAGACAGAATTTGGTGTGGTACGTTAATCTCTGAAGTGTCAAGACGTAGGCAATTGGATGAGCTACCGATGACGCAGCAGCTGTGTGTCGCGTGGGGACAAATATGTCTGTTGTCTATTCATAGCATGGTGGTTGCCATCTAATATTAGTACTCTGCATTGAAAACATGCATAGTGAGGCTGTCAAACTTCATACCACTGTTGGAACTCCACAGAACACTGGAGTACATACTGGCCACATGTTAGTACATTGATGAGCCGCTCAGGTTGTGCCCTCTTCAAGTGTTTCATTTATTGTGATTTCTCTCAGTGGCTTGGCTAGCTGTTAAGTCCCCTCTGGTCATTGACTTGATTAGAACTGAACTCGGTAGCTGGAGATATTGTCTTGCAACGGCTCTGCCTCCCAAAGTGTGTGGTCTTCGTTGCGCTGGACACCTCAAATCTTGGTCGATCAGGTGGCTATCTTCAGAATTGGTCAGTTTGGGAGAATATACACTCCATCCTAGGGTATCATATCAGCTAATTCCTAGCTCAGGTCAAGATCAGAAAGGGAAATCGATGCTCGAAGACAGTCTTGAAGGACCTGAAACCCCGTATTGCGAGGATGGTGTTGTCGATTCGAAACACCTAGGCTCAATTCGATCGAATCGAGAAGTATCTGGAGCTCATAACTGTCACTACTCCAGGGGACGTAAGAACGAGGAACTGGAGCCGGAAGAAGATAGAAAAAAGCAGTCCCACCCAGGGTATTAATAGTCCGACATGTACCAGACAAACAACGCAAACCAAATGAAGTGCCTGTCCAACTCCATGCAAAGGAAATGGACTGCAGCATCAAGAAGTGAAGAGAGCAGGAGCCCCAAATGCTTAATTGTAGCTCATACTCTTATCAAGAGGGTTATCTGATCTGAGTGGATTGCGATTGCAGATGATCCGTCCACGTCAGATAAGGATTCGTCTGGATATAATTAGATACGCCAGATTAGATCGCTAGTCGAACTCTACCTTGACCTTCTCACTTCACTGTTAATTAGTCTTATGCAGTTTGGAGTCTGTTATTGCTTATTGTTCGTTCAATGACGACTGGGTGGATAGTCCACGCACACAGGATACGCCTGATATGCATGACCATTGGAATTAAATAACCAAAACGCAACAGATACATGCCGACCGACCGGACGCCTGGTAAACGGAAGGAATGAATAGATGGTATGTAGATGGCACCCATCTCAAGCAGACATTAAATACTAGTATTAAACGCTAAGCGCCGACAATAAACAGAGAAAAGATAACACCAAAACCGGCCACCGGCCATTGGAAAGGAACGCTTTTGGTTTTCCCCCTCATAATCCCCAGAAAATGCATTCGTTTGCTCATTCGTCAAAAATCGCTCGACGACCCAATGAGATTCGGCTGCGAAATATTCACCAGCCCATGCGAACTAGAACCCTTCCTTCTCATGGAGCCAAGGCTGAGAATCGACAATCTCCTCCCAAATTTCCGCTTTGCCGACGTCGGGGACGGCGACAGCGAGTCCCTACCGAGACTTCTCTCACTGCCGTTGATGTCGGTGCTGTTTGTTGTTGTTGTTGTTGCTGCTCGTGACGGCGGCGCTGGACTCGGGCCCGTGTTCTGCGTACCGGGCATCATCGACGCCCTGTCCGCATTGCTTCCGCTCCCCCCGCCCGCTGAACTCGAGTCGAGCACAAGCATGGAACTTCTCCGCCGTCTGATCTTCTCCGTTGTGTTCCGCGGGTCGATCTGGAGAGGGAGGTCCTCCTTGATATCGTCTAGGGCGCTGCCGAAGCGGTTCAAGAGTTTGGGTCGTTCGACGATCGACGGTTTCCGTGTCTCAAGCCCATAGAGTTCGACGGGAGTACACTGGCATACGTCATTTAATGGGGAGGAGTAGTAACGGCGGTGCTTCGTGGTTGTGGACATAGTGGCTGGTATAGCGGGCAGGGGAGCCAGTCCGGTGCTCTCTTGCTGTTGTTGTTGTTGTTGTTGTTGTTGGAGGAGGAGGGAGCTGCCAGGCGATGTGCGTTCTTCTTCTTCCGGTGGTCCGGCTGCTGATGTGATAGAAGGGTTGTAATAGTAATTAGCATGACTGATGACATGATCGCCGTTCGCGTTGTCGTATTTGGCATCGTGGGCTGCCGGGAGTCCGGGATGGGGAACACCAGCCGCTGGGTCCAGCAACGGTGGTCCCCACGTTGGCTCTGTTTCCGACAGGATCGATTTTGGACGGGGTCGGCAGCGGTTGAAGCTGGCGTCTTCGAGCGATGCCGGTTCAAAAGCCGGGCCCATATTCACATCCGGATTGAGTTTCTTTTTCCCGTTTCTCTTGAGCTTCATGCGTTCCAGAAACATCAATAATAGACGGTGTTAATCAATAACAGCGATCCACAATCATGAAGCAACGGCTTAAAACTAAGAATGGCGCGATGACAATACCGTTGAGAGCGTATTAGTAATTCAGTGTTGATTATTAAAACTGGATGAAATAACCTCGTCAATAGCAAGAGACACAGCGAGAGCAAGAGGGAGATGGATGAAGAAAAGTGGCCTCTGGTGGAGAAGGTCGGAGTGTTGGAGACATGAACTCTCTCAATCTGCTGTTTTCTTCGAGAACATCTGACATCGACATCCTCTGTGAACTTGTGGGTCAGATGAATTGGGTTTTTCCCCTCGAATCATGATATCCAGAGGGGGAGTATTTGCTCCATTTAACATTTGGAACTGCTTTGCATAAAGTTGTACTAGTATTCCGCTCACTCTGACCGAGCCTTTTCTTTGTCTCAGGAGAGTCCATCCGTTGTCTGCATTCAGTGGTCTTTGTCAGACGGAATAAGTCATCAACCAAGCCCTGAATGACGCGAACGTTCGCCGCTTCCGACTGGCCTATATTTTCGGACATTGACAGCCTCGAAACTGTGATGGACTCAATCGTTGGGTGGCTGAACACGTCGAGGACGCGCAAAGCCAGTCGTCAGCCAGTCGAGGACTGCTCTGCGGACAAGCCGTCCAGCACGGACACCGGTGGATCCACCTGCGTAGACAACAATAAATCTGCAAAGCGATGACGATGCCGGAGAAACACTTTCGAATGCAACGTGGCCTGCGCCGGGCGAACATTCGCTACCTGACTGTGGCGGTGCTGAGACAATATGCGCAAGCACTTACGATGCTAAGCTACCACTCGAAGGAACGTGTCTTACTAGTTCGTATTTCTACGAGGGTCCCGAGACAGATCTAATAATAGCTGATAGTATGTATAAATAAATCTAAGCTCCTCATGGAGACATTCCAGTTGGAGCGAGGGCATGTACGATGACAATTAAAAGTACTAGGTACAATTCACTGCGTTGGATCAATCCCCCATTGCCCATTGCCCATTACTCATAAAACATGACCACATGCAAGCTCACATCACGAAACGCAGGTTGACATCTGTTATTCAATCAGTCAGCTATCATGGTCACATGCAGCCTCTTCCCTATCTACGAAATTGGACCTACCAATGGGATGGCTGGAACTCAATTGCGGCTTTTGAGAATATTTCCCTTCAAGCTCTGTTCGAATATTATTCAACAACTGGAGATAACTTTGCTGCGACTGTTGAGTCAATGTTTTGATAAACGCCCAGCTCAAGGCGCCTCTTGCCTCGCCACCTTGGAATGTATCCGCACTAAGAAAAAACGTCAACGCTGCTATACATCGACGTGAAAATGAGGACTGTTAGACCACTCACGACGTCTGTGTATCCTTTGATCCCGAGAACATGACCACATCTGCCGGAGATGTTTTGGTTCGCACTGTCTTCTCTCGCGCAGAGTTGCCAATAGTGGCCTTCTTGAACAAGCCCACGGCTGTCGAAGCGATACCGGAGATATCCCCTCTCTCGTAAGACAGGATCGCACCGAGAAGGCCCTGCGCAGCATCCTTCGCCAAGTTCGGTTCTTTCAGAATTCCCTACATGTCTTTAGCAAACGAACCCCATACTACTCTTCCGGCACAAGTCACATACCTGAGTGGAGTACACGTAGGGCAGGTCCAAGGCGGTTCCGGAGTGACACGAGTCAAAGATGGCTGTTAGCCGAACTCCTGGAAGTAATGGTCTGACCCTTAATGAGAAAGGGGACCCTGTCAGCATGCGGCAATAATGCAATAGGTAAAAGAGCAAACGAACATGATATCATGCATTTCATCGTCCACAATGTGACCAACGTTCCGGTAATCAACAGGATAGATAACGTCATCCATGCCTATCCGAATGCGTCAGTAAACAATGTCAACTCATTATAAGAAAGGAATAATAGGTAGGGCTGACTCACCATCGTCCTCGTCACCATCAAGATCTGGGGTTCGGCCGCCGTGTCCTGATAGTAAAGCTCAGTCGCTGATAATCAACCAAAGACAGCACGTCAGGGATTTCTTTGAAAGCTTACCAGAGAAGTGGATGAAGAGCGAGTCATTAGGCTGTGCGCCTTTGACCAACCATTGCATTGCCCTCAGCATGTTCGCTTTTGTTGGGATGCTCATAGGGTTATTTTGATCGTCGGTCAGGATGACCATGTCCTCCCGGCGGTAATTGTAACGCTGGTTGAGGAAAATCGACATTTCCTTGACATCGTTGATGCAGCCCTTCAGCGGATTGGGTTGTCCGAAATAGTTGATTCCGATGAGAAGGGCCTTGCGGCGTCCAGTACAGTTGGAATATCGAAATCTATAGTTGGAAGGGGCGCCACTCCCAAAGCTCTGTGCCTCCTGTGGGGGCCGTGGAGGGAGGTTTGGAGTAGAAGGTCGGGACCCTATGCTGTCGTTAGGAGAAGGATAAACAACCGAGGGTTGAGGTGTGTGCTCACGCTCTGGAAAAGGAGGGGCCGCTTGAGGGACAGAGAGATTAGGGTATTGCGAAGGAGACGGAGATGGAACTGGAGAGGGGTAGTAGCCGTAGCCGTACCCCTGAGGAGGAGGAGGGTAGTTATAGTTGGAATACTGTGGCGTGGGAGGAGGAGGCGGGGCAGGAGGTCCTGGGGGCGGATATTGGGGATACCTAGAAAAACTTCACTTTAGAAATAGAAGATGGAGAAAAACAGTCAGGTGCCACAGGATCATACCCGTACGGTTGTGGAGGGGGTTGAGGGTTCCACTGCGGGGGAGGATAGTAGCCAGGTGCTGGCGGCGGATAAGCCCCGTTGAACATGGATCGGTCTTCGTTATGGATCGAAAGTAACGCGGGAGGCCTTGCTTTTGGAAGGGAAATAATAGCGCTTAACACGGGGGAAGGAGTGAGGGAAGGTTGTCGGGAGTGAAGTGAAGGTGGAGGAAGACGGGCGTTGAAGAAGGCTGGCTGGGGTTAATATCTGACATCGCTGATCCGCACTAACTTCTGTAATACGAGAAGGCTTGGCCTAGAAGAAGCCAATCAACCGGCATTCAGCCCTTCGACTTGTTCCCGAGAGGCGTCGTCATCATCGGGCAGGGCTGGAAACTACCGAGCAGCGCCCCGCAGTCGAGGCGAAGAATGGTCCCTCCGTAAATGCAGATTACGACAGTACTCCACATAATTATTCTGGTAAGGACTCGGCAACCCGCGGAGCATTCCAAGGGTCGGATATGGCCAACACTCCACTCCACATATTATTAAATGTCATATTGAAGAGAAGAGCGGGGTGCCTTGTTCCGCTTTCCGTTGTTCCGTGTTTTCCGTTCCCAGGCTGCCAGGTTCCCAGGTGCAGCAGGGAAGCGTGCTTCAGCCCTGTCGGCGAGTCGCTGCTGGAAAGGCCGCGTACTACGTCATCGGTCATCTGACCATCTGGACGCCACCAACTGTATAGTAGATGACTTTCCGCCTGGGCTTAGAGTAATTTGCATTATGTTGAAAAGAGCTCTCCATTTTTCCCACGCTAGGCGCATTTTCGTGGCCAACAAGTACAAGATAAGTGCATCCTATCTGATATTAATGTTTGTTGATATTAAAGTGAGATCTTTTGAGATTTGTAGGGGAATGTATTGCGCAGTCAGCTGACAGCTGTCCAGAGAATGCACAAGGTGTAAAGGATGTAGCTGTATCGCCTACGCTCCCCACAAGGCTAGAAGACCAACACTATCCGTACTCAGCGCATATGACCCAGGCCCTGCTTAAGAACGGACTGAGGAACCCTGTAAGGGGCTGGCCCGGTGGGGCATCTTCCAGGTGCCCTTACAGAGCGACTCCTTAATAGCTATTTCTCTAAGTAAGATAAATTACAGCTGGTTGTTCTAACATTTAGAGCTAGAAAAAGTGGTTTAAGTTTTAGAAAAAATATTTAAAGGTATACCTCTAGAACCGATTTGCGCGCTTGCATTATCAGCTTGCTTACCAGTTACATTATGTTCAAAGCAATTGAGAAGATCTTGAAGTAATTAGAATACCATGTATGAGCTCGACATGCATCTTGATTTGATATATCAGAATACATCAAGGAGTTCTTTCGGTCCTAAGTTCACACCAGCAATACTAATGAAGATTTTGGAAGTTTGCTATAAATAATAACAAATTCCTCTGAACATTTGACAGGAAGCCAGGAAAATTTCCTTTCTTGTAGAGAATGATATCCATTAGCCGAAGTAGATCAGTGAGTCCGATATTTATGTGAATATATAGTTTCCTTAGGGTCATCCCAGAAAGATGTTTGGACAATTCTATATAGGGTCCTCAGAGACTCCGACTAGGATGGTTGGGTTCATCACAATACCGGAAGCTAAGTGATGCGAGTCATTATCTTGGAGATCTAACTCGACAATAAAGTAGATAGAATAGACTCCTCTAGCAACTAGATTACTCGTTGGTCTTCAACGAACACTTCAGGTGTTCCCTGGCCTTGCCTTGCATCAATAAAAACAGTGCCTTGTGTGGGAGTTGCATGACCTCCCATCGTCACTGTGTAAACAGCGAAATGCTGAGTTAATTGACGTTGGGCCAGAGTGTGTTGAACATAGGTAATCTGGTGTTCCAGGGCTATTTCACCCTCCATAGTTGCTCCGACCACGAGGGAGGTAGACCCAGGAGGGAACACGTCACGATTTTGGTCGTAGAGACTCAGAACAGTTGCCATCTGAGTCCGCAAATTCTCCATCCCGACATTAGGGTCCGGTGAATGATATGGCATTGGTGGGATATGAGCTAGAATGGCACCAAAGCGAGAGATAATAGCGACAGCTGTACAACCATTGAGGTTCTGAGTTCCAATAGCTCGTATGTCGTTCGGTGCAAATTTCAGGAATTGTACATGATTCATCCCGACTTCGTAGGCTTGATGATTGGCAAGCGCCAAGTGAAAGCGTGAGGTAGCCATGGTCTCCTATTCTCCTGCTAGGCTCTTCCCCTGGTTAGGCCAATGTAACGAATAATCTCGCGCGTATATTCGAAGAGATTCACGAAGAGAATAAAGCCCCGAGGTTGAACTTAGTAAGTTAGCACTCACAAAACAAACTGAGTTGACCAGTGTTATATTATACGAACCTCTTAGCAGCGAACGAGTTCCAAATGCTTGATTTGTTTGCCAGGAGCGAGTGCTAAGAGACCCAATGTCAATTTGTTCTATCTGCAACGTATTTACAATATTTAAGTAGGGTACGGCATCTACATGGTGTAAGGCTAAGTATAAATGGAATGAGGACGGCGGCTGCCTATCGTATTCCATAGGTGAACAATATACGCCGCATGATACAACTTTGCTTGGGCACGCATAGGATCGACCTGCGGGCGGTTTTGCTGGCGCAGAAACCCTGCCGGGACGTCCTCACCCAATAAATATCAAACACGATATTAAGGGCCACCACAGTGCTTGATTTCGGCGTTTCCAGCATAGAGGTCAAGACGAGCAGCCGAATAGAATTCGTCGGCTTGATGCCGATAACAGGGATATGGGAGGAATCCGTGATTGGAAAGAACGTAGAAAATTTCGTCCGCTAGATTTATGTCGCGGCTGATCCGTCCGGTCACGCGGTTCCCTAAAAGCGGGCGCCAGTCCGCAATGGACTTGTCATCTTCATCATCACTCCCTCCACATACTTTTCTGTTATCTATCTTTCGCGTCGAACATGTTTCACTACCCTCCTGTCCAGCAGATCACGATATTTCCGGAAGCCGAGCAACTGAGTGCTGCGAGTGAAGCCGGCCATCTCGATGTCGTTCGGGATCTAGTGACACGCTGGCGAGCCAAGTCACCTAGTGATCCAGTCGAAACACTGGCCACGGCTCTTTCCGTTGCAGTGGTAAATAATCGGGCTTCAGTTGTTCAATACTTGCTTGATCAAGGAGCACCAATGAATTCACATCTTTTTCGATATGCGACTGAGTCGAAATTCTATGACATTCTTCAGGCTTTCCTCGATCACGGATGGGATATCAATGCCCCTGTCGACTCGCTTAACCCTCCAGCACTTGCGTATGTTACTGTACCAACCTGCCGATGAAACTACTGCTCACTGTCTACAGGTTTGCCGTACATGATGAGGAGCTTACAAAATGGTTCCTGGATCATGGTGCAAATCCAGATACACAAGGCAGCCGGGACTGCACTCCACTATCTTGGGCTGTGAGAGATGCACCATTCGCCACCATTCGGCTGCTTTTTAACCATGGTGGTACAATCCAACATGGACAACTACTTCACCATGCTGCACAACGAGAACTACAAGATCGTGTAGAGGTTTTCAATTTTCTGCTTGACAAAGGGGCATCCAAATCAATTAACAAGATCATGTACCAGGACCGTGAAGGCGATTATCTCATGAACATGTATACCGGTATAGGGACGCCTCTGCAACTAGCTGCAGGAAAAGGGTTGTTAGACTTGGTCAAGCTCTTGATCGAAAAAGGAGCCGACCCTCTGATCAAGGATCCGAGAGGGAAAATCGCACTGGACAGGGCAAGGTTTGGTAACCATACGGAAGTTGTTGAGCTTCTCAGCCCATTGTCTGTTCCATCGTCCATCCCAAGACATGACTTCTCGGATAAAGAAGGTTTCCATTATCGCCCCGTTCCATTGGTGAAAGTTTTGGAGGCAGGATGGAACAAAATACACTTCCCCAGAGTGTGACTAGCAATTGGACTATTTTACTTGGGCAGATAGTAGTGCTGGTCAATTGTCATCTTCACATTTAGTGTTGTCCAGCGATTAACAACCTGTACTGACTTGCTAATGTAACGTCTTATTTGTGTAAGTGACTGCGTATTGTCAGATGCAATGAGAGGAGAAACCGTAATTTCTTGAAAGGTGGATGCCAGTGCGGTGGACTGTAGTTTTAATGGAATAACTGGAGATTGTTTTTTTTTGGGGGGGGGGGGGGGGGGGA